>CM077167.1:157343895-157943895 GCA_039583875.1 Platanthera guangdongensis
TTTTTTTAAAAAAACATTATATTTTTTATAATGTATGAAACTGTGTGGTATCACATTATGTGTTTCATTGCAGGTTATTCCATCTGCAAGGAAATTTCAGTTTGCTGGTATTTCACCTGAGTTGGAGGATAGTTGCATATGATGTTCAGCCAGGTTGTTGCAAAAGGTGATCTTGCTTGGGCTCCAAATTCAAGAATCTTTGAGCATGAGTCAATCGACGAACATGATGGGTCTCCTGACCATGACACTACAGGACATCAACGAAACTGAGGATACTGCAGCTAAACAAAAAGATCAGCTAAGGGGAAAGGTACTAAGATTTCAGCAAAGAAGACAAGGAGTTCAGCAATGGATGAGTTAGTCGAGACATCCCGCATTATTGGGCGTTGCATGCAGGAGCCGCCTCGCCTACAAATATCTTCATCACTGTACAACTTCCTGAGACTATTTCAGAGCTGGAAACTATGACAGAGGTTATGGATGAGTCAAATGTGGACTTTACCACTATTGCATCATCTTTCTGAGACAGAAACAGAATCGAGAGACATTTATGAGCATGCGGAAAGATCGGCGTCTCACTATGGCTGCAAGCTTGTTATGCCAAAAAACTTGCAGTAGTTGCATTTCTGTGATGTGATATGTCTGTTTGTTTATTTCCATATGTTGTAGTACGCTTGTTTTTTTTTGGTGCACTTATTGCTGGACACAAACTATTTATGTGATGTGATGTGTGTTTAATATTATGTTTGCTAATATTTGTTTAAATATTATGTTTGTTTATTATACTGTCTCACAGGTGTAAAAAAATAACATATAATGTATTTACCACAGATTTTCAATGACGAGCCCGGATCACAGTGACAGTTCGAATGAGGAGACTCAACAGCAGGCGGCTGATTTGTTTTATCGTAGTAGAGCGATCGGTGCACGCAGTTTTTTAGTGCCAATGATGGTACCCTCGGAAGGTGGACCGTCTAGTACACCTTGTATGACATCAAGCCAAACCGGAGCTAGATGGATTGGTGAACTTTTGGATGGACATCCTCACAGATTTTTCAGCGCCTTTAGAATGTCGAAGGTAATCTTTATTGATTTGCTGACACTCTCACACAACAGTATGGCTTGCAAGGATCCAGGAGGACTCTCCCACGTGAGGTGCTTGCAATTACTTTGCAGATTTTGGGCCACAATTTATCGATGCAAAAGCGAGTGAAAGATTTCAACATTCTACGGAAACTATTAGCAAATTCTTCGCAAGGGGTATAAATGCAATTAAAAGACTATCTTCTGATGTTATTAGGCCTGTCGATCCACATTTCAATGATATTCCCCCGCAAATTTCAAATGACGCTCGGTACATGCCATTTTTTAAAGACTGCATAGGAGCTATTGATGGAACACATGTGGATGCTCGAGTTCCTGCAGATCAACAAGTTTCTATATTGGTCGCCATGCACAACAACGCAGAATGTCATGGCGGTTTTGTGATTTCAACATGTGCTACACTTTTGCATTAGCTGGATGGGAGGGTTTCTACTCATGACAGCCGTATTTTTCAGCATGCTCTTATGAACCCCAGTTATAATTTCCCGTACCCACCACCTGGTGAGTCATTTGTAGCATAAATCTCTTTGTAATAGAAAGTATTGAACAACATTTTAGTCATACTTACCTTGAAATATATAATTTTGCAGGCAAATATTATGTAGTAGATGCCGGATATCCACTACAACGTGGTTTTCTAAAACCATATTCAGGCACGCGATACCATTTGCCAGATTTTAGAAGGGGCAATAGACCCATACAAGGGCGCCGGGAAATTTTCAACCAGGCTCACTCGTCGTTGCGCAGTGTTATAGAACGTTCATTCGGCGTATTGAAAAAAAGTGGAAGATACTAGGGATATGCCGCCATACAATTTGGCAAAGCAACGAGACGTTGTGATTGCAACAATGACACTGCATAACTACATTCGCAGGCATCCATCTCGCTCAGACACTCATTTTCGTGCTTGCGATGAAGACGAGCAATTTATTTACCCGGCGGGCCTTCAAAGAAGAACAGGACAGATAAACGAATCCTCAAGTGGAGACCATGTTAGAGGCATTAGAGTAGGGGTCGATGAGATGGTGGCGTTGCGTGACTCCATTGCCGATCAGCTGCTCAGAGCTTGAACGTGTTTGTTGTTTCCGCATAGAAAGATGTTGTATTTCGGGTTTGCAAAATTTTAATGTTTAACAGTATGTTGGAGTATTTGGAGTACCTTATATGTTTAACTTAGTAGTCTGTTAGAGTATATTACACACAGATTTTTTAAAAATTTAAACCAATTTTGTTTTAAAAAAAATCTCAAAACGCCACCGCAGTTTTGCCAAACAGTTCTCTGTTTCGAACAGTTCTGCAAACGCAGACTAGCCAAACAGAACTCCGTTTGCAGCATCCAGTTTCCAACAGCTCCCTTTACAAACCTATTTTTACAACAGCTCCTTTTACAACCGCCACCGCTTAACCAAATGAAGCCTAAGTTAGTGGGGGGCCAGCCATAACTACCTCTTGGAGGCTATAAAAGGAGCCCCAGACCTCCTTATTTCTCATCGTTTTGCCCCGGAGTCTTATTCTTCCTCAAGCTAGAGCTCTGCCGAACTCCTCCCTAGCCGCCTTTAAGCCGCATACGAGCCAAGTCCCCAAGTGCGCAAAAGAAGGAAGAAGACAACAACTGCCAACGTTCAAGCACACCAGCCACCAAGATAGCATTTAACACTCCTTCGGCGCAGCCTGTTGCCCGTTGCGAGTCAGGAAATTCTCTTTCACCTCTAAGTTGTAACGAGTAGCGGTCTGTCGTCCTCGATTCCCCAAACACCCTGTAACCGCGAGCAGATAGTGGACTTTGACCGGCACAGATCCGATCCCGTGATGTTTTACCCAGTTGAGGGGTTTTTCCACGTAAAAAATTCGTTTTTTCACTGACTGTGTGCGCGCTCGACCGTCCCGAGAGCTAAGGCGGTCCAGTTATTCCGGTCCGACCGGGACACCGAGTTTGCCCGCAACATGGTCTTTGTGGGTTCCATGTTCTCAGTCAACACTCTTCTTTGGAATAATATAATCTAGGTAGGTTAAAGCTAAATACTTCAACAATAAGGGATTATAACTAAGATGTTGTATTGAATAGTATTTTGTCACCTTTTATGATTATTCTCGGGAATCATGATACTTTCTCAGAAATCATGACTCTTTGTGGAATTATGGTTGATGTAATGTTGTTTTATGAACAATTCTTTGCCAATTAGTCTTATATTTTGCATGTTTAAGGATGGGTTATTTATTCATGATAGGTGATAATTTTTTGATCTTATATTGTATAATCCAGTATCATGCATCTGAATGCATGTATGCACAGTGGTCATAGGATTTTTTTGGGGCATTGTTATATATAGATCGTATTTGGATATATACAAATCATTGTTATATACAAACCATATTAATTCAAAACCGGCTATATGTAGACCAAATGTCTATATGCAAGCCAATGTAAAAATTAAAAAAAATCAAAATTAATTTTCTTATAAACAATCAACTACTATTATGTTAGAAGAACATGTAAAACTTATTATATTAGCAAACATTACAAAAAAGAGATAATTCAAGACATAAAAGTTCTAATTTCTCCAAAAAATTGTCATTCGTCATCTTCGCCAAGTGAAGCGAACCTGCAATCAATAAATAAATTTTATAGTGCAGTACAAGACAACAAATAATGCAACAATCTTCTTATGAGTCCAATCAACCAAAGCTGGCAATGTGCAGTACAAGGCAAAAACTTACCCTAATAGAAATGGAGGAAAGATTCAGATTGCAATCATCTGAAATCCTATTTTCGGATCCATCGCCGGACATGGGAGGTTCGCTGGCCTTGAAGAATGTCACTTGAGGGCTCGCCGGCGATTTATTAGGGGACATTGGCCGGCGCCAGACACTGCAAGCGAGATCGGGGGAGTAGTGTTTTTCGCACGGGAGAGGGGAGACGGGAACGACTAGGGCAGTATTAAAAAAATGGAGGAAAGTGATTTTTTTGGGGGGGGGGGGTATTAATTTGGTTTGTAAATAGTAAGAAAAAAATATGAAAAAAAACTAAATTTTGGGTTTGTATATAGGCAAACACGATCTATATATAACAATGCCCTTTTTTTTACTTTAGTTTACTAAATTGCTTGCTTTCCTATAATTTTTATATTGATTATCAATGCTTACCTTGGTTAAAATTAGAATTCGTGTTCTTACCCGCCCCATGTCCGATCATTGTATGTTTCCAAATTACTACTATTAAATTTGTATTTATATTTTGATAAATATGACAGTGAACAATGATAAAGTCTAAAAATAAATGAGATAAAAAACATGTAAAAATTGAAAACCGCGCCACAAAAACCGACCGAAAACCGCACCGAATCGAAATCGCATCACACGGTTTCGGTGCGGTGCGGTTTCGGTAGGCCGAAAACTTAACCCCTGTGGTGCAGTTTTGGATTGGGCTCAAACCGCACCAAACCACACCACTCACAGGCCTATTAGTCGAGAAGAAAAATCCACGCTTTGTAAAAATTGTGCGGACAAAGGTAGAAAGAGTTGCATTGACTGGAAAGGGAGAAGTTGACACATGAACATATGTGTCGATACAAAATGGGGGGGGGGGGCAACAGTATATATATATATATATATATATATATATATATATATATATATATATATATATATATATATATATATATATATATATATATATATATATATATATATATATATATATATATATATATATATATATATAAATATAAAAGTGACAGGCACGGGCCTTCGACCCTCGGGGAGCGACAATCGGCGGGGTGCAACATTCAGCGGAGTGCGACATTTGTCGGGGGTGCGACATTCGCCGGTTGTGCGACATTTGTCGTGGGGACGACATTTGTCGTGGGGACGACATTTGTCGTGGGCGATTACATTTGTCGTGGGGGCGACATTTATCATGGGGGGCGACATTTGTCGTAGGAGAGACATTTGTCGTGGGAGTGACAGGAACGGGCCTCCGGCCCTCGTGCCCCGCGCGACAGTACCCAGTAGCGGCGGCGGGCTTCGCCCGCCCCCGGCGGGCTTCGCCCGCCCCCGACGGGCTTCGCACCTATGCAATATGATATAGTATATATTTATATAATATATTATAAATATATATAATATATAAATATATATTAGTAATGAGAGCAACTGACAGCTGATAGAGTGTAATGAGAGCACTTGACATGATGTTTTTTGGACATTGTGCCTCATAATTATCTGCTATCAGCTTTATTTTGGAGGTGACTTTAGGGTGCAATTACATAATATATTATAAATATATATAATATATAAATATATGTTAGTAATGAGAGCAACTGACATCTGATAGGGTGTAATGAGAGCACTTGACATGATGTTTTTTGAAAATTGTGCCTCATAATTACCTGCTATCAGCTTTATTTTGGAGGTGACTTTCGGGTGCAATTACATAAGTAACCTTTATTTTCAAATGTATTTGAATATTTCTTGAATTTATGTTAGTGTTAAAGTAAAAAGATTGAGGGTATATTAGGCTTTATGAATGTTGCACCAAAGGGAAGTTTTCCTTTATAGAATAGTATATATATATATATATATATATATATATATATATATATATATATATATATATATATATATATATATATAGTAACGATCTTGCCGCCTCAGATTTCGGGATTCAAATCGAGGGCAAAGACAGCTCCAAATCAAAACGTAATCAACATGAAAGTTGTTCGTCTCTCCGAGATCTACAACTTTTATGTTGATCACTTTTCGATTTGAGGCAATTTTGACTCTTGCCCGTACGCGTGCATATGATATATATATATATATATATATATATATATATATATATATATATATATATATATATATATATATATATATATATATATATACTAGCATCTTCGAACGGGCCCCGCCCGTTCTCGATGCGTCGCTGCGGGCTTCGCCCGCTTGGCATTCCGGCGGGCTTCGCACGCCCCCCCCGGCGGGCTTCGCACGCCCCCCCGGCGGGCTTCGCACGCCCCCCCGGCGGGCTTCGCACGCCCCCCCCGGCGGGCTTCGCACGCCCCCCGACGGGCTTCGCACGCCCGACATACAATTTTAAAATTTTAAAGTTATTTTGTAATTTTAAATTTTAATTTTCTGATTTTTAAATAATTATTTAATTATTTAATAATAATATAAAATATTAAAATATATAAAAAATAAAAAATCAGAAAAAAAATAATTAAACCTGCTCACGGGCAGCGCGGCTCACCCCCGCCGCCGCCGGCGGCCTGCCCGGCGCCCACCGGCGGGTTCGCCGGCCTCCGGCGAACCCGCCGGGGGTTGTCCGGTGGCCCTGCCCGCTCGCCGCCGGAAAACCCCCGGCGGGTTCGCCGGAGGCCGGCGAACCAGCCGGTGGGCGCCGGGCAGGCCGCCGGCTGTGGCGGGGGGAGCCCGTGCGGGGGCGGGGGTGAGCCATGGATATCAGGATTTCAAGGTCTGTGAACAGTGCTTCAAATCTTGATTTGGTTATTGGCAGGCCTCCTGCTTTGAATCCAACGACCCGTATTTGATAGAGTTTGATCGGACGGTCCAGATCGCTTTCATGGTGTGCTCCAAATATGCCTATTGTATTATATAATAAAGATATATATATATATATATATATATATATATATATATACACACTAGCTTCGCCCGTTCTCGATACGTCGCTGCGGGCTTCGCCCCCCCCCCCCCCCCCCCCCCCCCCAGCGAGCTTCGCCCGCCCCTGACAAAATTTAAAAGTATTTAAAGCAATTATTTAAAAGTATTTGATTTTTTTAAATAGAAATTTTAATAATTTTATAAATTATAAATAAATTACCAATTATAATGTAATAAATTATATAATTAATAAAAAATGAAATAAAAAAATCGATAAATCCCCCCCCTCCGCTTTCGCCTGCTCAAACGGTGACATTCTCTACCGCCGGCGGCGGCCAATCTGGGTCTCACGGGCAGGGCCATCGCCGGCGGGGGCCCTGCCCGCTCGCCGTCGGACAACCCCCGACGGGTTCGCCGGAGGCGGGCGAACTCGCCGGTGGGCGCCGGGCAGGCCGGCGGAGGCGACAGAGAAGGGCTCTAGACTGCTTTGGCGGAAGAGGAGGTATCGGGTTTTCAGGAGAGATGAACAGTAATGTTTTTTTAGATTTGGCTAATTGCAGACCTATCTTTATAGATCCAACAGTCAGATGAGATTTTCTGGAGATCGGACGGTCTACATGAATTTCATGATGTGCTTTCAAATATCACAATTATTTTATATAATAAAGATATATATATATATATATATATATATATATATATATATATATATATATATATATATATATCTACTATTATACGGAAACTATTCTTTGGTGAAACATTGTCTGATGTCCCTATATTGCCCTTATAGTTGTATTCATAATTACACAATTATACCAAACTTTATATTAGTATATTATAAAGGCAATATCCTTTTAGGTAATTACACAACTTTACAATATTAAAATACAAAAAATAAAAACAATAGATACCCTAAACTTATTGTCTCTAGCTAGGAATGATAAGAGAAATATTAATGTTTTAACGTTAAAATATAATTTGTTTTACAAAATAAAAATTATATTCTTGATTTATATTTTTTTGTGGTCATTTTGAGTACTCATATGTATATGTTGCGGGTCGGGCGGAGCCAGCTGCGGACGGGCGAAGCCCGCCGGGAGCGGCCGAAGCCCGTCGGGAGCGGGCGAAGCCCGTCGGGAGCGGGCGAAGACCGCCGTCGCCGGTCGGGTACTGTCGCGCGAGGCCATATGGGCGGGTACTATCCACGACAAATGTCGCCGCCCACGGCAAATGTCGCCTCCCACGACAAATGTCGCCGCCCACGACAAATGTCGCCGCCCACGACAAATGTCGTCCCCACGATAAATGTCGCACTACCGGCGAATGTCGCATCCCGGCGAATGTCGCACCCAGCCGAATGTCGCACCCTGCCGATTGTCGCACCCCCGCCGAATGTCCCCAGGGCCGAAGGCCCGTGCCTATCACTTGTATATATATATATCTTTACCACTATAATAGAAATATGAAATGCATGAATTTTAAACTCATTGGAGCGATTTCGGCCGTCCGATCTGCCATGATATTATATCAGCCTTAGGATCAAATTGCACCATCTCTCCAGACTTTTTATAGGCCTCCTAAACCTACTCTATACAGTCCTAAACCTACTTGAAATAATTTCAAAATTGAGTTAATTTAGCAAAATACACCAGCGGGCCGGCCAGCCCACAAGCGCACGAACTGAGTTTAGCCTTTCATCGAACTAAGTCTAAAGTTCGTCGAACTAAATTTATGCCTTCGTCGAACTGAGTTTGCCATTCGTCGAACGGAGCTCAACATTCGTCGAGCTCAATACCTAGACAGACAAAATTTTGTCTAAGTGTGTGGAGTTGAGTGATGCCTACTCACTCAACGCCTTTGGTTCTAATGATTAAATTTTGTCCAAGTCCGCAGATGTTGAGTCATGTTGACGTCAGCAAAGTCAAAAAGTCAACCAAAATTCAAATGTTGCGGAAATGCTGCCAGAGATGTTGGCGGCCAGCTGTTATCATCTTCTGCACTTTCCAAGAAATATTTTCATCATTAAGTGCTGAGGCCCACACACAGCAAAGAGCCGTTGAATCAAGATTAAATGGAAAGCATGCGCTGAATGGCTCAATCTCAGCCATCAATCCTGGTGGTGGGGCCCACTGCTCAATTGGCATTCAGAGAATAAAAAGAAGCAAATCAGTTCGAGCAAATCAATCGAATCCTTATCTAGGTTTTCTGAAACGAAAGTGCGGCCGAACATTAAGCTTCTTCCTCGCCATTTTTGTCGAGCCTGAAGAAGATGTTCTGCACAAATAACCTAGCTGAGGAAAGAGATAGCTGAAGCAATCACCATCTGCAACAACAGGTTCAGAAGCGATTCTGAGGAAGCAGATCAACAAGCTCTGCATAGAAAAGAAAGTTGTTTCAAGAAAGTTTCAACTGTCAATCCATTATCTTCAACAACAAAAGCTTGGACAGATATCTGCTCAGTCCAGCAAGAAGAAGACTCTGAGTTCTTGCTCTGGTGTCTAATCAAATCACCTTCTTATTCTTTTGTAAATATTCTCTATGAGTCTGTAGTTGTAAGCCTGTATTATAAAGGCTAAGATCTTTGTGACCTGTGTTTGGCTTTGTGCCGGTTGAAAGGTCTTTATGACCTGGGTTTGGCTTAGTGCCTAAGTTGTAGGTCTGTGTGACCTGTGTGGTCCTGAGAGATCCGTGCTATAAGCTCTTAAGGAGTTGAGTTCTGGAGGGAGAGCTGAATCTAACACACTATTAGATAGGCGCAGAGGGACGGTGGATGTACCCAAGATTGGGAAACCACTATAAAATTGTTGTGTCGTCTGTGATAGATCTTGAAAGCTAAATACTAACATAATCACCAAGCACAGAAATCTACTAACAATCAAGAAAATTTTAATAGAGACAAAAACTTATTCAACCTCCTCTAGGTGTTTAGCTAGCCTTAAAAACAAGACTTTCAAGTGGTATCCGAGGGAGGTTGCTCTTTAAAGGCTTAATAGTCTGAGTAGATCTCCAAAGTTAGCTAGAAGTCTGTCTCCATGGGTTCAAGAATGACCAATAGGGAGTTGAGTGCCGTGAGACTCTCAATATGCAGGAAGGAAGAATTTGGCATCTTGAAAGCAAGGGTGAGGCAGTTCATGGATGCTGCTAACCCTAGGATGTATATTACAGTTGAAGAAGGACCATACATCCCAATGAAGATGTCAGTACTGGATGATAATTTCAAGACCCCCAAGACATATGATGAGATGACCAATGATGAGTTGGTCTTGACCTCAATAGACAAGAGAACAAAGAATATAATTATGAGTGTTGTTGATGACTCTACTCTTCAGAACCCGATACATTGCTCAACTACAAAGAAAATGTGGGAAACACTTGTAATCTACATGGAGGGGACAGATGAGATTAGAGATGATAGGAAGTTCATGCTCAACCAAGAGTATGAGGCTTTCAGGCAATCCAAGGGGGACAACATAACCATCTGTTATGGAAAGATCTTTAGGATTGTGAATGAGCTGAAGACTTTTGGAAGAGTATTCAGTCACTATGAACTGAATGACAAGTTCCTTAGATCTCTCTCTAGAGAATGGGATACAAAAATCTGTGCCATCAGAGAAGTGACAAAGCTGGGTAAGACAGTCCCTCACACCCTATTTGGAAAGCTGTTGTCATATGAGATGCAGCTGGCTGCAAGGAAAGAAGAGGAAGACCAGAATAAGTCTCAGGCAAAAGAAAAGACTGTAGCTTTCAAAGCTGAAGGCTCCAGTAAAAGCAGAAGGAAGTCTCCCTCTCCACCAAGGAGAGAAGCTGAATCTGATTCTGAAAGATCAGAGAAAAGCACATCAGACTGCCAATGGTCTGATGAAGATTTTGCTGCCTTCACCAGACAATTCCAGAAGTTCTTGAAGAAGAAGCACTGGAGAGGCAGACCATCCTCCTCCTCTCATCCCAAGGATGACTATTATAAGGGCAGCAGAAAATGCTCTAAGGAGGATATGTATGGTTCCAAAACTAGTAAACATGTTTCATCTAACATGACTTGTTATCATTGCAAAAAACCCGGGCATGTGATAGCTGACTGCTCAGTCAAAAGAAAGGAACACAGTGAGAAAAAGGGCCACCAACAAAAAGACAAGAAGGAGAAATCCCTCATTGCCAAGAAGCAAAGAAGCTGGACTGACTCCTCCTCATTAGGGTCAGAAGAAGAAGAAGCCTACATTGGGCTGTACTTTACTGAAGAAGGAGCTGTTGAGCAGACTGCATCAAAAGGCTGGCTGCTTTAGAAGAAGAAGCTGAAAAGGTTCATCCTGCTGTCAGGATTGAAGACAGAGCCCCTCTATCACAATCTTGGTATTATTCATCAAACTAGCTGTGTCTATACCTCACAACAAAATGGGGTGGCGGAACGCAGAAACCGTCACCTCCTCGATGTCGCTCGCACTCTGATGACACAAATGCAGGTTCCTCGCTCCTATTTGGGCTACACTATCCTCATCTCCTAGTACCTCATTAATCGCATTCCTTCCACGGTTCTCCACGGATAAACCCCATTCTCTATTCTATATCTGGGCAAGGATCTGTTTCCTCTCCCTCTGCGTATCTTTGGGTGCACGACTTTTGTGCACAATCCTTCCGCCACTCATGACAAACTCGACTCACATGCCACCAAATGTATCTTTTTTGGGTTACTCAACTACTCAAAAAAGCTATTGTTGCTTTGATTCCGTTCTTCGTAAGCAATACGTATCTGCGGATGTGACCTTCTTCGAGAATGTGTCCTATTTCTTTTCTGAATCCTCTCCCTCTCCAATTCTTTCGCATTCTCCTATCGTCCCCTCCACCACGTCTACTCCCATCGATATTTTCCCACCATCGCCTCTAATATCTCCTCCTCCCCTCTCTTCCTCATCACCACTGCTCTATCCCTCCTCTCCGCGGCTATCTCTCTCCACTCTCGGGCCAACTCTCTCCGCCACAGATGCTCCGGTTACCGAGGAACACGCCGACCTGGATCTTCCCATTGCTCTTCGCAAAGGGGTGTGGACGTGTACCCAGCACCCGCTAGCTGCTGTTGTTTCATATGATCGTCTCACTCCTTCTCGCATGGCGTTTGCATTGAATATCTCTACGACTGCCACTCCCCGCACCTACCAGGAAGCTCTTGATGTTCCTCATTGGAAGGCCGCCATGGATGAGGAAATTGCTACCCTCACTGAACGGGGTACCTGGACCCTTGTTCCTCTCCCTTTGGGCACTGATGTTGTTGGATGTCACTGGGTCTTTGTTGTGAAGTTCTGTCTGGATGGCAGCGTGGATCAATACAAGGCACGCCTAGTTGGCAAAGACTTCACTCAGACCTATGGTGTTGATTACTTTGACACATTCTCTCTCGTTACTTGTCTCAGCACCATTCGGATCCTTCTCACTATGGCTGTCAACAGAGATTGACGCATTTCATAGCTGCATGTTAATAATGCTTTTCTCTATGGTGATCTTCATGAATATGTTTACAAGGAGCAACATCGTGAGTATGTTGCTCAGGGGGAGACACGAGTATGTCGCCTGAAGAAGGCCATCTATGGCCTAAAGCAAAGCCCTCAGGCTTGATTTGACAAGTTTAGCGGCATTATTGCGACCATTGGTTTTGCAAGAAGTTCAGTCGATCACTCCTTGTTAATTCGCAAAACTGCCTCGGGTCTGGTAGTTCTTGCGGTATATGTGGATGACATTCTTCTTACTGGCGATGACCAGGATGGGGTAGCTTTGACCAAGAAACACCTCCATCAACACTTGGTCACAAAGGATATGGGTTCCACAAAATACTTTTTGGGGATTAAAATCTCTAGGAATCCCAACTCCATGGTCCTTTACCAATGGAATTATGCTCTTGATCTTCTAAAAGAGGCAGGGTTGACTGGTGCTAAACCTGCCTGATGTCCCATGACTGTTGGAGAAGACAAAACTTATACAGATGACTCGCCTCTTCTATCCGATCTTACGAGATACCGACATCCGGTTGACAAACTAATTTATCTCACGGTAACCAGACCCGACATCTCCTATATTGTGGGCAAGGTGAGCCAATTCATGCAAGCTCCTAGGAAGTATCATCTACAATCTGTCATGAGGATATTGGAGTATGTTAAAGCAGCACCAGGGAAATGACTCCTTTTTCAGAAGAATGGTCACTTGAGGGTTGAAGCGTACTCAGATTCGAGATATGCCGATGACAAAGGTGACCGCAAGTCAACATCAGGTTTCTACACCTTTGTTGGAGGAAATCTTGTGAGCTAGAAGAGCAAGAAACAGTCTATGGTCTCCAGGTCTAGTATAGAAGTGGAATATCGTAGTATGACATCGACCATATGTGAGTTGAAATGGTTGCGAGCTCTCATGCTTGACTTAGGAGAGGTCTACAACTATCCTCTTCCTATTGTTGAAGCCAAAAATGACCTCTGTGGAGTTCGGGGTCCCTAGAAAGGGGTGACCTCGCACCTAATACACTCAGAAGAACATCACAGACTAAAGGATCAAGAAGCTAGGAACAAACCCTCGGCTCTAGCGCGGAGGTCCCACCTCACACCCAGAAGATCTTTGAGGTCTCCCCCTCCCTAGACAATGCTTGAGCTAGGGTGCCTTAAAGGATGAAGAGAGAGAGTGAAGAAGTCATGCTCTCAAGGCACCCCTAAGGGTCTATTTATAGTTTTTCCAACCCCATGGGCCAAAAAGCCAGAAATACCCCTATGCCAAATAGGCCTTGAACCAATCGAAAACAGCGACACTGGGAGGGGGGGGGGGGTAAAGAGGGAAAACCACCCTTGGGGGTACAACAGTAAAAGCAAGCCCCCTACCCCCCCAGACACCCGAGGCAGGCCGCCGGGCGAGACCCTGCCCGCAGGCCGGTTTTGCCACCCAGGCAGGTCGCCGGCGAGACCCTGTCTGCAGGCCGGTCTCGCCACCAGGCAGGCCGCCGGCGAGACCTGCCCGCAGGCCAGTCTCTCCACTAGGCAGGTCGCCGGGCGAGACCAGCCTGCAGGCCGGTCTCGCCACCAGGCAGGCCGCCGGGCGAGACCTGCCCGCAGGCCAGTCTCGCCACCAGGTAGGCCGCCGGGCGAGACCTACCCGCAAGTCGGTCTCGCCACCAAGCAGGCCGCCGGGCGAGACTTGCCAGCAAGCCGGTGTCGCCACCAGGCAGGCCGCCGGCAAGACCTGCCCGCAGGCCAGTCTCGCCACCAAGTAGGCCGCCGGGAGAGACCCCGCCCGCAGGCCGGTCTCGCCACCAGACAGGCCGTCGGGCGAGACCCCGCCCGCAGACGGGTCTCGCCACCCAGGAAGGCCCCGGCGAGACCTACACGCAGGCCGGTCTCTCCACCAGGCAGGCCGCCGGGCGAGACCTGCCCGCAGGCTGGTCTTACCACCAGGCAGGCCGCCGGGAGAGACCTGCCTGCAGGCCGGTCTCGCCACTAGGTAGGCTGTCGGGCGAGACCTGCCCGCAGGTCGGTCTCGCCACCAGGAAGGCCGCCGGGGGAGACCCCGCCCGCAGGCCGGTCTTGCCCCCTACCTCGAACTTAGCAAGCTGAGGCGGGCACCGACCAACGTGCCGTACCCGCCCCCCAAAAAAAGGGCGCTGGGGGGAGGCAGATTTTTCCTCCCCCTACTAGTATATTTCCAAGGCCATGCCAAAATTGGCCACCATGAGTGCAAAATCTCCCAAAAAGCTTAAAAATGTGCATGCCTTGTTTGGGGCCCACTCTTCGCGAATACGGGGTTGTACACAATCCCCGCTCTTTTCGAGGTTGGCACGAGCTCGAAAAGAAACATCCAACCCAATGTATTTGCAGAGTGGGCTTCTTAGGGCCGAAAAATACTTGCCTCCATAGAGAGGTACCACCGGCCCTGCCCAGCAAGTGAGAGCCTGGACAGCGGGATCATCTCGAGGCGAGACCTAATCCCCCTCCGAGAGATCAACCTGCCCTGCCAGCTAGATGAGAGCCTGACAGCGGAATCCATCTCGAGGTGAGACCTACCCACCCTCCGAGAGATCAACCTGCCCTGCCAGCTAGATGAGAGCCTGGCAGCGGAATCTATCCCGAGGTGAGACCTAGCCCACCCTCCAAGAGATCAACCTGCCATGCCAGCTAGATGAGAGCCTGGCAGCGGAATCCATCTCGAGGTGAGACCTACCCCACCCTCCGAGAGATCAACCTGCCCTGCCAGCTAGATGAGAGCCTGACATCGGAATCCATCTCGAGGTGAGACCTACCCACCCACCGAGAGATCAACCTGCCCTGCCAGCTAGATGAGAGCCTGGCAGCGGAATCCATCTCGAGGTGAGACCTACCCACCCTTCGAGAGATCAACCTGCCCTGCCAGCTAGATGAGAGCCTGGCAGCGAAATCCATCTTGAGGTGAGACCTACCCCACCCTTCGAGAGATCAACCTGCCCTGCCAGCTAGATGAGAGCCTGACAGCGGAATCCATCTCGAGGTGAGACCTACCCCACCCTCCTAGAGATTAACCTGCCCTGCCAGCTAGATGAGAGCCTGGCAGCGAAATCCATCTCGAGGTGAGACCTAACCCACCCTCCGAGAGATCAACCTGCCCTGCCAGCTAGATGAGAGTCTGGCAGCGGAATCCATCTCGAGGTGAGACCTACCCCACCCTCCGAGAGATCAACCTGCCCCTCCAGCTAGATGAGAGCCTGGCAGTGGAATCCATCTCGAGGTGAGACCCACCCCATCCTCCAAGAGATCAACCTCCCCTGCCAGCTAGATGAGAGCCTGACAGCGGAATCCATCTCGAGGTGAGACCTACCCACCCTCCGAGAGATCAACCTGCCCTGCCAGCTAGATGAGAGCTGGCAGCGGAATCCATCTTGAGGTGAGGCCTACCCCACCCTCCGAGAGATCAACCTGCCCTGCCAGTTAGATGAGAGCCTGGTAGCGGAATCTATCTCGAGGTGAGACCTACCCACCCTCCGAGAGATCAACCTGCCCTGCCAGCTAGATGAGAGCCTGGCAGCGGAATCCATTTCGAGGTGAGACCTACCCACCCTTCGAGAGATCAACCTGCCCTGCCAGCTAGATGAGAGCCTGGCAGCGGAATCCATCTCGAGGTGAGACTTACCCCACCCTCCGAGAGATCAACCTGCCCTGCCAGCTAGATTAGAGCCTGACATCGGAATCCATCTTGAGGTGAGACCTACCCCACCCTCCGAGAGATCAACCTGCCCTGTCAGCTAGATGAGAGCCTGACAGCGGAATCCATCTCGAGGTGAGACCTACCCACCCTCCGAGAGATCAACCTACCCTGCCAGCTAGATGAGAGCTTGGAAGCAGAATCCATCTCGAGGTGAGACCTACCCACCATTCGAGAGATCAACCTGCCCTGCCAGCTAGATGAGAGCCTGACAGCGGAATCCATCTCGAGGTGAGACCTACCCCACCCTCCGAGAGATCAACCTGCCCTGCCAGCTAGATGAGAGCCTGGCAGCGGAATCCATCTTGAGGTGAGTCCTACCCCACCCTCCGAGAGATAAACCTGCCCTGCCAGCTAGATGAGAGCCTGACAGTGGAATCCATCTCGAGGTGAGACCTACCCCACCCTCTAAGAGATCAACCTGCCCTGTCAGCTAGATGAGAGTCTGGAAGCGGAATCCATCTCGAGGTGAGAACTACCCCACCCTCCGAGAGATCAACCTGCCCTGTCAGCTTGTGAGAGTCTGGCAGCAAAATCCATCTCAAGGTGAGACAACTAGGCATCCACGGGAGGTACCACCGGCCCTGCCCAGCCAGTGAGAGCCTGGGAAGCAGGACCGTCTCGGAGCAAAAGGACTAGACATCACAATCAAATCTTGCCAAGTCCTACATCCTCAAACAGGGAAAATAGATGGGTTACATGACCCCACCCGACTCAGTTGGTCTGGGGTTGGACTCATTATAATATAAGATACATACAGGACTCTGCCGGGGCGAGGCTTCTTCAGGGGGTTTGGGCCCGGTGGTCGTCATCCGCTTCCTTCTCGCCAGACACTTCCATCCTGCTCAGGCTTTCCATGATCCTTTCCATCTCCTCCGCCGTGGCCAACCAAGTGATGGTGTTGATGGCCGTGACGTAACACTGCCTTGCCATCCTGGAGTCTCCCTTGACTCTAACCTGGATCCCTCCTGAGCTGAACTTGAGGCATTGGTGGAAGGAAGATGGCACGCAACGGAAGGCGTTGATGAGGGGCCTTCCGAAGATGGCGTTGTAGCTGCTTGGAGCGTCAACAATGACGAACCGGCAGTTCCTTGAAGCCCCTCCCAACTTTACTTAGAGTCCTACTCCACACTCTACCTCCTTCCTCTCCCCTGAAAATCCGAACAGGGGTCCGTCCGAGGCCAACACCCTCCTTGGCTCTACATTCATCTCATCAAACGCCTTCTTGGAAATGACATTGACGGAGCTTCCGTTGTCAACCAAGATTTGGGAGACCGTGTAGCCCTCGATGGCCGTCTGGATGACCAGCGCATCGCAAAACAGGTCATCATAATCTGGCAGGTCCTTCACCGAGAAGGTGATCTTCTCCTCCTGGGGCGGTGTCTGGGATGTTGAGGAGACGCTCCTTAAGTACATGACATGGAGGCTTGCCTTCCGAGTGGCCTAGATCCCCACTCCACCGTGGATCACCGCTATACTGCCTCGGGGTCTAACATCAACCCGGTCCTCACACACATCATCCCCCCTTCTCTGGGCAGAACCTCTTTAACCCGCACTCGTGGCGGTGGCTGGACAGGGCCTCTCGCCCCCCTCACTTCCAGGAACTCGGGGCAGGTAGCTGTGGTGTGCCTCTCCACCTGATGGAAGTCATAGTACGGTAACCCTACCCTGACCCTTCTCCTTCCCTGGCGGTTCCTCCTCTCCCTTTGACCAATCTCCATCGCTTGCTGTGGTGGGGGTAGGAGCTGTCTAAGGGCTTGACTCTGGAAGTTGAACCTCCCTTGGCCCCCATGGAAGTTTCCCCCATCTTGGACGTAACCTCTTCCCGGACCCTGAACGGGTCCTTCCTGCTGCCTCCAACCTGGTTCTGGACCCTCCCGAGCTCTCCACTCCTCTCTCCTTCTTCCTTCCTGATGTCTCGAGCCACCTTGCTCCTTTGACTCCATCTCTATTAACTTTGCCAACTACTTGACAAATACCGGGTTGGCCGCCTCCATGGCTATCTCCTCAGCCACCCTTTCCACCAGCTCCTCAAAAGAAAGGGGGGCCTTTCGAGTCAGGCTCATCTTGAAGAACCCCTCGCGTAACCCCACCGTGAATGCCATCTGGAGGGCATACCCTGGCATCTCTTGGACCTCCAGGATCTCCTCTTAGAACTTGTCTACGTAACGGGCCAGTGACTCCTCGACCCCCTACCTTATCAGGAAGATGGACTCAGGACTCTTCTTCCTCTTCTTGGAGGTGGAGAAGCGAAGCTGAAAGCTCCGGCTCAAGTCCTCGAACGCATAGATCGACCTTGGAGGGAGTTGATGAAACCAGTCCCTTGCCTTCTCCTTCAGCGTGATCGCAAAGAGGCGACACTTGAAGGCATCCATCATCGGTCTGATGGAGACGGCTTCCTCAAACCACTGCAGATACTGGACGGGGTCATCCTTCCCGGTATAGTAAGCCATGTCTGACTCTCTGTACCCCTCGGGAACGGGAGCTGAGATGACTAGCTTGCTGAAGGGTGACCCCCTAAGGGGTGGTCTCGCCACCTCTACTCACGCGACCTGCTCGCCTGGAAGGCTGGCACTCGCCGGGCTGGAGAACAACTCCCGGCCGGTGAGGTCTCGCTCGACTCCATCTCCCATCCTCTCCTTCCCAGGCCTTCTTCCTGGTGTACTTCCTTCTCCCCCTGCTGTAGGGGTGTGCATGAAAAACCGAAAACCGACCAAACCGCCCCGAACCGCCCAAACCGAACCGATTTTACACCGAACCGAATGACTCGGTTCGGTTTTGGTTTTCCTCTCTGAAAAACCGAACCGCGCCGACTAATAATACATGTAAAAATATTACCAATAATGATCTTTGAACTATTTTTATTAACTAAATAATGTACACAAATTATATCAACTTAATAATTTTTATATCATTTGAACGAAAATAAATTTTTGTAATGCATATTTTATTCATCAAGAAGAATTAAACATTTTGTTTAAGTGATTTTATTTATATCTTTTTATATTTATTACTCGATTTTCCAATAAAAATATTCAATCATAATTTTTTTAATGTAACATGAGCTATTAGCTTTAATATATCATATGTAAATAAAACTTGATGATATTTATTTTTTACTTATCATACCATTTTTAAAATTTTCTTGAGATATTTAAGTATAGAATTATTTAAAATAGTATAACTAAAAAACCAAACACCGAACCGAGTAAACCGACCAAAAAACCGAACTGAACTGATAAACATCGGTTCGGTTTCGGTTGGGGTCCAAACCGACCCAAACTGAACCGCTTGCACCCCTACCCTGCTGGGGTCATCTCGCCTAGACCCCTGTGAGTCGACTCGTCGAGAGGGGGGGGGGAGCTAGCTCCTGGGGATTTGGGGCGGAGCTGCCACCCTGAGGAGCAATGCTTCGCACCATCTCCATGATGCCTTAGATGGAGGCCATGAACTCTTGCCTCCCCACAAAGGGTCCTGGGCTGGGGAGCTCGTCGAGATCATCACTACCTCCCTGACCTCTAGTCATGACACTCTCTCGAGATCTTCTGTGCTGGTCACTCTCCACGCTCACCGCACCAAAGTGTTGAAGCCAAAAATGACCTCTGTGGAGTTCGGGGTCCCTAGAAAGGGGTGACCTCGCACCTACTACACTCAAAAGAATGTCACAGACCAAAAGATCAAGAAGCTAGGAACAGACCCTCGGCTCTAGCGTGGAGGTCCCACCTCACACCCGGAAGAACTTTGAAATCTCCCCCTCCTTAGCCAATGCTTGAGCTAGGGCGCCTTGAGGGATGAAGAGAGAGTGAAGAAGTCATGCTCTCCAAGGCACCCCTAAGGGTCTATTTATAGTTTTTCCAACCCCATGGACCAAAAAGCCAGAAATACCCCTGTGCCAAATAGGCCTTGGACCAATAGAAAACAACCACACCGGGGGGTAAAGAGGGAAAACCACCCTTGGGGGTACAACAGTAAAAGCAAGCCCCCTACCCCCCCGGACACCCAAGGCAGGCCGCCGGGCGAGACCCTGCCCGCAGGCCGGTCTCGCCACCCAGGCAGGCCGTCGGTGAGACCCTGCCTGCAGGCCGGTCTCGCCACCAGGCAGGCCGCCGGCAAGACCTGCCTGCAGGCCGGTCTCACCACCAGGCAGGCCGCCGGGCGAGACCTGCCCGCAGGCCGGTCTCGCCACCAGGCAGGCCGCCGGGCGAGACCTGCCCGCAGGCCCGTCTCGCCACCAGGCAGGACGCCGGGCGAGCCTGCCTGCAGGCCGGTCTCGGCACCAGGCAGGCCGCCGGGCGTAGGGGTGCGAGCGGTTCGGTTTGGGGCGGTTTGGACCCAAACCGAAACTGAACCAACATACCTCGGTTTTTGGTTTGTCCAAACCGACCCGAACCAAACCCATTCGGTTCGGTTCAAATTCGGTTCGGTTTTTAGTCGGTTTTTTGCGGTTAGGTGTTGGTTTTCTGCGAACAAACATAATCAAGTGTTTTTTTTTGGATTGGTGATCTTCCCTTTAATAATTTCATAATCTTTATCAACTAAAGGTTTATATTAAATAAATAACATACAATTTTTTTGAGTATAAGTCAGATAGAATGTTTATTAAATTGACATCACACACACAAACAATTATTATATTCGTGCATTTTTAGACATGCAGAGTTTGAGTATATTGAGGCAAACCTTTTTTATGACATCTGACAATTCTCTATAATAATTTGGACAAATTTAATACTAATAGATCCAACAATAAGCAATCAGAGCAATTGGAGTATCACGATTGATAATCATTGTCGTTATTAAATCAATTTAATATACATAACATCCCAAATAATGAAACTGTTAATAAAACTTTTTCCTAACAGAATTATTTAGGATCTGAAAAACTCTCTAAACCTAAGGAGAAGGGTCAGAAAAATCTCACCAAACACGGAGATGGGAAAAGTGAACTTGGTTGTAGACCCAAAGATAATCTGAAAGTTGCTCGATCAAATACACCCCAAAACAGTGGTGAAGTGCTCGGTTCGGTTCGGTTTAGTCGGTTTTCACAACTTGAAAACTGACCCGAACCGATAAGCCTTCGATTTTCAAAAGCTCCAAACCAAACCGACACCGGACCGGGAGGCTCGGTTTCAAAGTCGGTGCGGTTCGGTCGGTTCGGTCGGTTTAGTCGGTTTTCGGTTTTCGTTCCTCACCCCTAGCCGGGCGAGACCTGCCCGCAGGCCGGTCTCGCCACCAGGCAGGCCGCTGGCGAGACCTGTCCGCATGCCGGTCTCGCCACCAGGCAGGCCGCCGGGCGAGACCTGCCCACAGGTCGGTCTCGCCACCAGGCAGGCCGCCGGGCGAGACCCCGCCCGCAGACGGGTCTCGCCACCCAGGAAGGTCGCCGGCGAGACCTGCCCGCAGGCCGGTCTCGCCACCAGGTAGGCCGCCGGGCGAGACCTGCCCGCAGGTCGGTCTCGCCACCAGGCAGGCCGCCGGGTGAGACCTGCCCGCAAGCCGGTCTCGCCACCAGACAGGCAGCCGGGAGATACCTGCCTGCAGGCCGGTCTCGCCACCAGGCAGGCCGCCAGGCGAGATCCCGCCCCCAGGCCGGTCTTGCCCCTACCTCAATCTTAGCAAGCTGAGGCGGGCGCCGACCAACGTGCCGCACCCGCCCCCAAAAAAAAGGGCGCTGGGGGGAGGCAGATTTTTCCTCCCCCTACTAGTATATTTCCAAGGACAAGCCAAAATTGGCCACCAAGAGTGCAAAATCTCCCAAAAAGCTTAAAAACGCGCATGCCTTGTTTGGGGCCCACTCTTCGCGAATACGGGGTTGTGCACCTATGTTCTGTGACAACAAGGCCGTGATATACATCTCCAAAAATCCGGTTTTTCATGAGAGAACAAAACACATAGAAGTCGACTGTCATTTTATTCGAGAAGAGATCTTGAAGAAACAGATTTGTACTTTGTTCGTCACTTCCGACAACGAGTTGGTAGATATCTTCACCAAGCCGGTGTCTGCTTCCTTTTTCCACATTTGCGACAAGCTGGGCATCATTGATATCTATGCTCCAGCTTGAGGGGGAGTGTTGCAGTATGGAGATCGGGCGGTCTATTGCTGTTCGGAGGCCGGGCGGTCTGGCGGTTTATCCCAGCAGCTTGTGTGCCGGGCTGTTGCTGTTTGATATCCCAACGGTCTAGTGGTTTGTCTCAGGCGACTTGGAGTCTAGCAATCTAGCGGTCTCCTGTGGCGGCTTGTTCTCTGTGGCAGCTTGTTTTCTTCTTCTGGTGGTTGTCGAGCGGTTAGCCGGTTTGTCTAACCGCGCGACTTGTTCGGTTTGTTTATTTGTAAAGTCGCATATACTTGTAATTATTTAGTCCCACATTTCTTATTTGTAATCTCTCTCATCTCCTCCATTCTATAAAAGTGAGGCCATACCTTTGTAATATACACCTTTTTGGATAATAAAATTTGTTATTCCAAATTTTCAGCCTGTTTGTTTTCTGTTCACACAGGAACTAGTGGCTAGCTACTCCAAGCCTAGCACAGTGTTGCCCTTGATAGACTCATTATCCTCCTAAAAGGGAAAAAAGGTTGGGATTTAAGGGAAGAACAAGAGCTGCTAATCCCAAGAGAAAGGGCAAAGCTCAAGTGGAGCCACTAGCCTCTAAGGCTCCTGTTAAGCTTAATAGAGTGCAATTTCCTTCTAACAACCATGACCATGAGAGTATTTATGTTCATTGGAATCATGCTAGACCATCTTGCATGAACAAAGATGTTCCACAATTAGGTGGTAGTTACAGCAAAGGTGCAAGTGCTTATGAGAAAATATAAATGTCCCATCCTAGACCATTTGTGTTTGGTGCAACAACCCCCTCAGTCAAGGGTAAAGCTGTTGATTGTTCTCCAGTTCCTCCAACCCACTCTAAGACAAAGGCCAAGGCTGTCAGTAGACCAGACCTGGGCATCTCTGAGGCCATCAAGAGTATGCTTTCTGAAAAGAAAGCTGCTGCTAAAATGGCTCAAGATATCCCAAGCACTTTTACTGCTAGACCCACCACTTGTCAGACTGGGGCTGGGAAACCATGGAACAGGGTTGCTGCTACTCCTTCTAGACCAAGAGCTATTGTTACCACAGCTACGAGACTTGCTCCAAAAAGAAGTTACAATATCCATGAGTGTTGGTGCTATGACAAGATAAACTACTTTGTTGTTAATTGCTGACACAATCATAGTGTGCAGAGAGCAAATGTCAGCTTGCCTGTCAGAAAAGCTGCAGGCAGGCAGAATTATTTTCAGCCTAACAAGCACCAAGGACCCAATAAAAATTGGGGTCCTAAGGTTAACTGATTTGTGTTTTGCAGGTTAGTCCAAGTGCCAATACCCTTATATGGTACTTGGACAGTAGATATTCCAGGCACATGACTGGAACAAGAAGCATGCTGAAGGATTATGTTCCTGTAAAAAATGGACCAAAGGTTATCTTTGGTGGGTCAGAAAAAGGGGTGACTAGAGGTTATGGTGTAACAACCCAAATTCTGAAATTGGTAAAAAAATTGGGTGACACGGCCTGGGACACGGGCGTGTCCCAGGGCGTGTCACGCTCAGGTTGCATAGTGAGGCGCGAGGTCGACGATTTTTCGGTCAACGAAATGGTTGTGTGGTCACGCCCTGTAACACGGGCGTGATAGGGGGCGTGCCCCATTGGTTCGACTATTTTACAGAGATTGTCGAACGGAGATCATCGAGCGGAGATCGTCGAACGCGGGATCGTCGAACGCGGGATCGTCGAACGCGGGATCGTCGAACGCGGGATCGTCGAGCGGAGATCGACGATTGCTGGTGAGCTCGACGATCGCTGCTTGATCGTCGAGCAAAGATCGTCGAGTGGGTGACACGCCTTGTGTCACGGGCGTGACTGGTCTGACACGGGCATGACTTGGCCGTGTCAACTTGGCGTGGATCAGTTTGGATAAGTCGGTTTGTGCACCGCTTTGGGGGACACGGCCTGTGACACAGGCGTGTCACAGGGCATGTCAGGTCCGAAAGGCGGGTTTGTATCGGTTTTCTGGCCATTCTTTTCCCTATCCTGTATCCAAGGGCTAGGCTCGGTCCAGGTGTTTATTTGGCCGAGATTTGAGATGTAAGCCCCTTATCTTCATTTTCTTCTTCTCCATCTCATTTTAAGAGAGAGAAAGAGAAAGGGAGAGCAAGGGAAGAAAGGAGAAAGCAAAGCCAGCTGCTGGAGGAGCTGCGGAGTGCGGAGCGAAGATCCGAGAGCGGATTCGTGAAGGCAAAGCCGAGGCGGTGACTTCTATCCGGCTACTTCATGGCACCGAAGCGATCTTCGAGGATAACGATCTCCTTCTTGGACATCTAAGTCCTTTCTTTATGCATATGCGTGAATCTTCCACCAAAAGATGGATTGTGAAGTGATTCCGTGGTTGAGTCTGCATCTAGAGCTAGAATTGTGGAGTACGGCATAGACATGCTATGTGAAGCCCATCTTGACCGTTAGTCTGGATTGTTGATGATCATGGGTAAACCTGAGAAAACTCCGTGGGTTTGCAAAGATGAGCTATATGCTTTGTATTTTGGATGAATGAATACTATGCGTGGATGGTATGCTCATGCGTGAGCTAGCCATGGTTATGATTTTGGATGTGAGCGCTGCATGTGCTCGTTTACTCTGCGAGAGCGGAAAGCTGTGGCTACCCAGGAAGGGAAGGCCGACCCGCGTCACGGTGCGCCAGTGACGATGTGAGCACGGGCAAGGCTAACCTGTACCTGGGCATGTTGGAGAGATCGATTGGTGGCAGTGTTCGGGAGCGTGCGATAGCCCGACTTGCTACACCGAAATAAAAGCGGGTCGATCTGATGGATTAATGCTCATGTTTGCCACGCGGTACCGACCTCTGCTTGGTTTGGGCGGAATGCAACTAGCATGCGTATTGGGGTGACTAGGACCGGCCAACCAACAAGTTAATTACCATTCGTTGGTGGTGTTAACACGGGTTTCCGGTACACCGTAAGGTGCCCTGAGTGCACGAAGCGTCTGCCTGCGGTCGGCGTTTGTGTTGTGAATGTGCTTGATAGGTTGATAAAGAGAATGCTATGAATAATGCTTGATGATGCTTGATGATAGATGACGTCAATGCATACAGGGAAGGAACCACTATCCCGGGTAAGGGGTAGGGTTGTTATAATGGGTCAGCGAATGCTGACCGTTACTTTGTTTTCTGTTTTGGATTGGATGAGAAATTGCAGGTATTGCTGAACATGAAATGAGCTGAAAAGATGGCTTGCTGCTAAAGACCCTTGAAGGCCGTGCGAAGAAAGCGTGGTTGGATTTCATGTGTGGCCGGCCTGCGTGCCGATGTACGAAAATGTAATTATGTGGAAAGAGAAATTTGTAAGGCCTTAAGGCCAGTGTGTGTGCGTTGTAAACATTCCTGGTGTTGCTATATAAATGTGGAGTTTATATAGAAGTGTACATTCTCTGAGCTGAGTTCTATAACTTAAAACAGGCTGCGCTAGAATGGCTTGAGTTAAGGATGCGAATAGAGTTTGAATTCCACAAGTAATTCCACTACTTGTCTGTGACATATGGCGTGGGGCCCCGACTGGACCCACCGTTATATGCCATGTGACGGGTGGGGCGTTACATATGGTAAGATTTCTAATGGCATAATCATTATCACTAGAGTAGCCTATGTGGAAGGGTTGCAACACAACCTGATAAGCATTAGTCAACTCTGTGATCTTGGCTATGACATAGTATTCCACAAGGATGAGTGCCAAATTAGGAGGTTAAGTGACCAAGAGGTCATCTTAATAGGCACTAGGAGTGGAAATATCTACTGTTTAGATTTCCTATGCTCTAGCAAAGACTCAGTTGTATGACTAGTTGCAGATGAGAAAGTCTCTTCATGTGTCCAGTGACATAAGAGGCTAACCCATCTAAATTATAGGACCATAGGCAAGCTATTCAACAATGAGTTGGTTAAGAATGGTCCTAAGTCTATATGCACTAAGAAGGGTATCTACTCTGCATGTCAAAAGGGCAAACAGACTAAGACCTCCTTCAAGAGCATTGGCACCAAAGACTCAGTGATGTGCTTATACCTCTTACATATGGATCTGTTTGGTCATATGCCAATTCAAAGTCTAGGTAGGAAAGTCTACACCCTTGTGATTTTTGATGCTTTTCCAGATTTGTCTAGGTGTTCTTTTTAAGGAAGAAATCTGAAATCTCTGATGTCTTCCAGACATTTGTCAAGCAAATTCAGAATGAATTCAACAGCATTGTGGTCAAAATCAGAAGTGACCATGGGACTGAGTTTCAGTCTGAGTGCATGACAAGGTTCTGTGAAGAGCAAGAGATTTATTAAGAATTTTCCTCTCCTAGAACACCCCAACAAAATGGAATTGCTGAGAGGAAAAATAGGACTCTCATAGAGGCTGGTAGAACCTTGTTAAGTGACTCTTTTCTCCCAGAATACTTCTGGGCTGAGGCAGTTAACACTGCATGCTATATCCTTAATAGGGCTTCTATCACCAAGAGCCACAAAAAGACTCTCTATGAGATCTTAAAAGGCGGAAAACCAAACCTGAGCTATTTTAGGATCTTTGGTTGCAAGTGCTATGTGCTCAACAATGGAAAAGTCCATTTAACTAAGTTTGCTGCCAAGTCCCATGAAGGAATCTTTGCTAAGTACAATACTCATAGTAAGATATATAGAATCTACAACTTAACTACCCAAGTTGTAGAAGAGTCAATGCATGTTATTTTTGATGAGTCCAACATGGTTAACTGTGAGCTGTCAAGCTCCTCCTCTTATAGTATTGCAGGTACATAGCAGATGATGGACAAGCTGACCATTAAGGAAGCTACCCCCACAGTCCAAGATAATGATGATGGACTGTCTATTCCAAGAGAAGGGGAAAACATACCTGAAGAAATTGAAGACTAGCTGGCTGAAAACCCTGAAGATCAGCAAGCTGCAGCTAGATTGCCTCCAACTACCAGACATCTAAGGGACCATCCAGTACACCAAACCATTGGTGATCCAAATCGTGGAGTCCAGATCAGAAGCAGGAGCATGAATACAGCTCTCTACTCAAGCTTCTTGTCTCAAGAAGAGCCAAAGAAGTTTGAAGAAGCAATCAAGGACCAGTTCTGGATTGGAGCAATGCAAGAAAAACTGGACCAATTTAAGAGATATAAGGTCTGGAAGTTGGTCCCCAGACTACAAGGACAAAATGGCATAGGGACTAAGTGAATCTACAGGAATAAGTTGGATCAAGATGACATCACTGTTAAGAAAAAGGCTAGACTGGTGACTAAAGGCTACAGACAAGAAGATGACATAGACTTTGTTTTGTTTATAAGCTTATGAGAGCTCTATATGGGCTAAAGCAAGCCCCTAGGTCTTTGTATGAAACCTTATCTAGCTTTCTCATTGAGAACAAATTCTCACGGGGGAAGATTGACAAGACCCTATTCCTAAGGGAATCAAAGGACAAACTTATCCTAGTCCAGATATATGTCGATGACATTATCTTTGGATCTACTAATGACAACCTTTGCAGGAAGTTTGCTAAACTTATGCAAGGGAAGTTTGAAATGAGCAGCATGGGTGAGCTCAAGTTCTTCTTGGGACTCCAAGTAAGAAAGACTGATGAGGGCTTATCCATATCCCAGTCCAAGTTCACCAGGGAGCTAATCAAAAAATATGGTATGGAGAATGCCTCCACCATGAGAACTCCCATGGGATCAAGTATGCCTATAGGCAAACATGAGGCAGGGAAACCTGTTGATGAGTCTTTGTATAGAGGGATAATTGACACCCTTCTATACCTGACTGTTAGTAGGCCTGACATCATGTATGCTACATGTGTCTGTGCTAGGTATCAGACCTGCCATAAAGAATCTCATTACTCTGCTGCAAAGAGAATCTTGAGGTATCTTAAGGGCACACCAGATATTGGCCTATGGTACCCTAGAAATAGAGATTTTGATCTAACAAGATTTTCAGATGCAGATTTTACAGGCAGCAAAGAAGACAGGAAAAGCACTACTGACACCTGTCAGTTCTTAGGAAGAAGACTAGTATCTTGGAGCAGTAAGACGCAAACTAGTGTGGCTATATCCACTACTGAGTCAGAGTATATATCAACAGGCAGCTGCTGTACTCAGCTGCTGTGGATCCAACATCAGCTCCATGATTACAACCTTCAGGTAAGTAGAACTCCTCTCTACTGTAATTCCACAAGTGCTATTTCTATTGCTAAGAATCCTGTCTCACATAGCAGGACTAAACATATAGAAATAAGGTATCATTTTATTAGGGAGCATGTGGAGAAGGAAGACATCCGTCTTGAGTTTGTCCCCACAGACAAGCAAGTGGTTGATATCTTCACTAAGTCATTAGATGAAGCAAAGATCAGTACCCTCAAATTTGAGCTGGGTATGTTGAACTTGACATAGCTGCAGGCACTACCTTTTGCATTCTTTTTGTGTGGTGCAGGTATTGCTCCTCTTACAGGACATACAGACTTCCCAGTAGTATCAGTTCACTGATGTTTTTACTGAGGGGGTGTAAGTTACTCTGAAGAGAAGAAATAAGGTCAACCAGTGGAAGGGTCAGTCCCTATCTGCCTATTCTACAGAAGTCAAAAGGGGGGAGGGAAGAGAGAAGGTCCTAGAAAGGGGGAGACATAGTAAGTGGGAGAGATGGAAAAGGGGAAAGAAAGACATGTGGAACTCAAGAAAGGACAAACACCTTGCTGTAAAATAGGGGGAGTAAGTGATGCTCACCATACATGCATGAAATGAGGTACACTTACTTATAACTTATCAGAATTTCAATATTCATTTTTGTTATATAGGTTGTGTGTGTCATTGATCAAGGAAAAAAAATAAGGTTTTGACTTCTTCAAATAGGGGGAGATTATTGAATCCATTGTTCCCAATGTACCTAATTTGTGAGAAGTCAAACAGTTCAATATCACATACATCAACTGTATTTGATGTGCATTTGAGGTCTTGAGTGCAGGTTAGTCCATATCACATTAATTGTACATGTGGACACAATAAGTGGTTGCTGGACATAACAAAAATCGACTAAGTCCACAGGCGTTGAGTGAAGAAAGCTCACTCAACACCAGAGGTATGGATTCAATAATGTATAGTAGAAATTTGGCTAAGTCCACAGGTGTTGAGTGAGGACAACTCACTCAACGCCATATAACAAATAGCTTTGAGTCTATCTCAGCCTAACTGAAAGATAGCCAAAAATTTGGCTAAGTACAAAAGCATTGAGTGTAGTCTACTCACTCAATATCATACAACAAAAAGGCTGTGAGTCAGTCTGAGTCAGTCTAAGCCTAGAGAAATTGGCTAAAAATGTGGCCAAGTCCACAGGTATTAAATGTGGTCTACTCACTCAAAGCCATACAATTTTTAGTATTGAGTGTTGTTGTGGCTGTCAGCTCCACAGAAACGTTGGGCAAAATTTTCACTAAGTCCACAGGCGTTGAGTGTAGCTTACTTACTCAATGCCAGATAATAGAAAAATTATGTTAAGTAGTTTGGCGTTGAGTGGAGCTTACGCTCTCAACGTCAAGGCCCAGAAAATCTAGCCAAGGCAAATAGCGTTGAGTGAGGCAAGCTCTCTCAACGCTCACAACGCCTTGACGCAAAAAATTTGGGTAAGTACAAATGCGGGCTTAGCTTGGCTTTCGTCGAGCTCAGCTTCGTCGAACTGAGCTCAGCTTTCGTCGAACTGAGCATGAAGTTCGTCGAACTGAGTTTAGCTTTTTGTCGAACTAAGTCTAAAGTTCGTCGAACTAAATTTATGCCTTCGTTGAGCTGAGCTTGTCATTCATCGAACGGAGCTCAGCATTCATCGAGCTCAATACCTAGAGAGATAGAATTTTGTCAAAGTGTTGTGGCGTTGAGTGATGCCTACTCACTCAACGCCTTTGGTTCTGATGATTGAATTTTGTCCAAGTCCACAGATGCTGAGTCATGCTGACGTCAGCAAAGTCAAAAAGTCAACCAAAATTCAAATGTTGCGGAAATGCTGTCATAGACGTTGGCGGCCAGCTGTTATCATCTTTTGCACTTTTCATCATTAAGTGTTGGGGCCCACACACAACAAAGAGTCGTTGAATCAAGATTAAATGGAAAACATGCGCTGAATGGATCAATCTCAGCCATCAATCCTGGTGGTGGGGCCTACTGCTCAATTGACATTCAGAGAATAAAAAGAAGTAAATCGGCCAGAGCAAATCAATCGAATCCTTGTCTAGGTTTTCTAAAAACGAAAGTGCGGCCGAACATCAAGCTTCTTCCTCGCCATTTTTATCGAGCCTGAAGAAGCTGTTCTGCACAGATAACCTAGCTGAGGAAAGAGATACCTGAAGCAATCACCACCTGCAATAGTAGTTTCAGAAGCGATTCTGAGGAAGCAGATCAACAAACTCTGCAGAGAAAAGAAAGCTGTTTGAAGAAAGTTTCAACTGCCAATCCATTGTCTTCAACAACAAAATCTTGGACAGATATCTGCTCAGTCCAAGAAGAAGAAGACTCAAAGTTCTTGCTCTGGTGTCTAATTAAATCACCTTCTTATTATTCTGTAAAGATTCTTTGTGAGTCTGTAGTTGCAAGCCTGTATTATAAAGGCTAAGGTCTTAGTGACCTGTGTTTGGCTTTGTGTCGGGTGAAAGGTCTTTGTGACCTGGGTTTGGCTTAGTGCCTAAGTTGTAGGTCTGTGTGACCTGTGTGGTCCTGCGGGATCTGTGTTGTAAGCTCTTAAGGAGCTGAGTTCTGGAGGGAGAGGCGAATCTAACACATTGTTAGATAGGCGCAGAGGGACAGTGGATGTACCCAAGATTGGGGAACCAATATAGAATTGTTGTGTCGTCTGTGATAGATCTTGAAAGCTAAATACTAACCTAATCACCAAGCATATAAATCTGCTAACAAGTAAGAAAATTTTAATAGAGACAAAAACCTATTCACCCCCCCTCTAGGTGTTTAGCTAGCCTTGAAAAAAGAATTTCAGCTTCTTCTCATGATCCTTCCGCCGTCGTCCGATAGTTCTTGCCCGTGCCAATTTCTACATCAGATGTGTTTACCCCATAAAGATTTCTTCTGCATCGAACCTCTCCTCCCAATACAACAATGCTTCATGGATGCAACGATCCTTCCCTCCTCAGATTCGTTCAATGTATTACGCCTCTTCCGCACAAAGTCATGATCTACAGTTGCTTCCTTCCATGATTTCTATGTGTTCTTGCATCGTCTTCCTGCAGCCGGCTATTTCTCACTGTAGCCTATTGATTTTCGTTGTTGCCCGCTGTTTTTCATCGCAGCCCACTATTTTTCACTGCAGCCCACTGATTTTTGCTACAACCCGATGTTCTACATAGTCTCCTGCAGCCCCAATGGCCTCCTCTTACTTCTTTGCCTTTCTCCAGAAGGCGGATGTCATTCTAGATGGACAAAACTACAAGGCATAGTCCTCCACCATTGGAGTGATCCTCCGTAGCCTTGATCTATGGGGACACATTGACAACTCTAAGCCTGCTCCGCCTCCTCCAGTTACCCGTACTATGGACGACTCTTCTACTGTCAGCAATGTCGCTTCCATATAGTGTTCTGGCATGTCAAAGTGGTGCTCAGACAATTCTCGCACAATAGCCATTATCTGTCAGTCCTGCGAGCTCCCCATTCATATGATCGTGTATGAGCTCCCTACAACTAAGGTGATGTGGGATCACTTGAGCCGTCTCTACCAACCATCTAGTTAGGCCCTGCACTACTCTCTATTCTAGGCCCATGGTGTATACTACCAGTGTGATCGGTTTGTACATGCCATCTTTCCTGAGCTCCTGGACCTCTAGCATCTGTATGATGAGATAGCTCCTTCCCCCTACATTACTTGGCCCCAGTGTGTTGATACATCTCAGTATTGCGATGTTCAGCACATGTATTAGTTTCTCATGTGATTATGCCATGAGTTCAAGCATGTTCGTGCCCTAATTTTTAACCGGTATCCTTCACCTTCTCTCAGCGATACGTTGGACTAAGTAATCGCTGAAGAGACTCGTCTCCACTCATTGGACACTATTATGTCTTTTGGTTACAGACTTATACTGTCCTTGCTGCTCCGAAGTTTCTGCTGCAATCCTCTCTTGCGAGTACTCCTATGCTGCCTTTGTCGGGTTATAGTGCATCTGTGCATCTTGCTCCTTGTCCTTTAATGCCCTCTACTACTTAGTCTGGTGCTCCTCATCACTAGCATGTTCACTGTCACTATTGTTAGTGCCTTAACCATGTCAAATCTGAGTGCCGCAAGCTTTAGAGGGCTCAACAGTCTGGTCAACAACGTGTTCCTGGTTCTCCTCCCGCTCATTTCATTGCTATGATACAGCCACTCTCTGTTTCTGAGCTTGCCCTGCAAATTGCCCAACAACTATCTCATGGTTCACTTCATTGTTCTTCTGTCTATATGTTATTACCAGTGGATTTCAGTGCCTCTTCTTCTTAGCTGGATGCATCCACCCCTACATGTATCTCCTCCTCTAACAGGTTGCTTGACTCTAGAGCCTCTTTTCACATGACCCATGATGCCACTCACCTCTTATCCTATCAGTCTGTCCCATCTACCCTTAGTGTTATGGTCGTAGATGGCACTATTCTCGCCTTCATCAGTCGTGGCTTCCTTCATACCACCTATTTTTATAATCCTGATGTGGCATATATACCCAAGTTATCCATGAACTTTATATATGCCAGTTAACTCACATCTCACAATTGACTTTTTATTTTTGACGAGTTTGCTTGTCAAGTGTAGGATCGTCTACCAGGGACACTCCTTAGAGTTGGTCGTCTCCGTAGCGGAGTATACATCCTTGATCGTCTTCATGTTTCATCTGCTCCATCGTCACCATATGGCTCCTCCTTTTGCATTTTTTCAGTGGGCTTCACTCAGTGGGATCACCATCTTTGTCATCCCAGTGGTTCGTGTATTTCGTCCATCATCAGTACTGGTCTCCATAGTCGTGTTTATGTTGATAGGTCTCACTCTTGTATGATTTGTAAGGTTGGTAAATAACTATAACTCCCTTATCAATCTGGTGAGTTCAGGTCTCACCGTCCATTTGATTTTGTTCATTCAGATGTATGGGGTCCCACACTTTTTGTATCTAAGGGCTGACATCGTTACTATGTTATATTTATTGATGATTGCTCTCATTATTGTTGGATTTATTTTATGCACTCTCGTTCTGAGTTCTTCCAGGTTTATGTTACTTTTTTCACTATAATGTGCACTCAGTTCTCTGTTCCATATGTATTTTTCGTTCTGACTCTGGGGGGGGGGGAGTACCGCTCTCATAATTTCTGCGATTTGCTAGCAACCCACGACATTCTCCCTCTGCTTGCCTATTTCATTGTCCACACTTAGAATTACACAGCTGAAAGGAAGCATCACCATATCATTGAGACAACCCGCACTCTTCTCTTCTCCTCTTACGTTCCTTCCAATTTTTGGGTTGTGGATATCTCCACTGTTATCTACCTTATTAACTTATAAACCTCCAATTTTCTTCAGGATCGGCGTCCTGCTGAGTGTCTGTACTCCCTACCCTCATGTTATACTCATCTGCGTGTTTTTGGTTGTCGGTGTTATGTTCTTCTTCCTTCACGCGAGCGTACCAAGCTCTTTGCTTAATCTGTATCTTGTATCTTTTTTGGATACAACACTAAGCACAAGTGCTATCGATGTTATGATCTTGTTGCACATCGACTTTGTATCTCACGTGAAGTCATTTTTGACAAGTCTCACCCTTTTTTGTGTCCTTTGTCCCCTATACCTCGCACCTGTTTGTATCCCCCTCTGATGTCAAGTTTCTCACCCTTCTCGTACCCTCGTCGCATGTATCATCCTCTCCACCGGTATGTTCACCCCACTCCACTTCTGTCATCTGGCCATCTCTGATTTATTCGGGCTCACTTGCTCACTCATATTCATCTCCTACTTCTCCCTCTGATGTTCTTCTCGTCCCCCTTACATACCACTACACTTTATGTCCTCCTCCTATTCCTTCTCCTCTAGTTCCCCCAGACTCAGTGTCTATTTCCTCCAGCGAGTGTACTGTGGACGATCCTCATGTGCGCCGCAACCCACCTCGCAAGCGACGTCCTCTAGACTGCCTTAGCCTCACTACAGACTACCTTCCATTCCTGTTACTGCTTGTAGTACTCCAGAGCCGACTACCTACCGTGAGGCTGTATAAATACTTGTGTAGTAGGTTTCTATGTCTGCTGAGTTGGAGGCACTCGAGCACACTCGTATATGGTACCTTTTCCTCTTCCACTTGGTGTTATTCTGATTACTTGCAAGTGGGTCTTCAAGGTCAAGACTCGCTCTGATGGATCTATAGAGTGGTACAAGGTTCAGCTAATTGCTTGTAGTTTTCAGCAGGAGCAGAGGAGAGACTATAATGAGACCATTGCTCCAATCGCTCACATGAATACGGTTCAGACCCTTATTGCAGTTGCAGTTGTTCGCCATTGGCCTCTGTCTCAGCTCGATGTTAAGAATGTCTTTCTTCATGGAGATCTTTAGTAGGAGGTATACATGCTTCCTCCTCCTGGTCTAACCTCTCCTCCAGGCCTCATCTATCGCTTGAGGCGATCCCTTTATGGGCCCTAGCAGACGCCTCGCGCATGATTTGCACGTTTCAGCTCAACCATTATAACCACCGGTTTCCAGTCAAGTCCACATGATCCAGCAACAGTTTTAGATGACTGTACATCCCCGTGTTCACCGAGTAGGTCCAGCAGGCGAGGCGAGTGGGCCAAGGCGACCTGACCGCGCCAGAGCAACATGTGGGCAAACTCAGAGCGGCCGGCTCGCTCTCGCCTAAGCTAAGCGGGAGAGTTGCGCGAGCTGCCCACCCATCTCGCACCCGCCTTGAGTTCGTCGAACTAACCTAGCTTTCGTCAAACTAAGCTTGGATCACGCTCGGTCTTCTTCGAACGGAGCTCGGCGTTCGTCGAACGGAGCTCGGCGTTCTTCGAGCTAACCTCAGGAGTTGAGAATCTGAATTCGTCGAACCAAGATCGGCGAGCTCCTTTGGAACTTTTGTAGTGACAATCTCAGACCGACCAGCCCGCTCTCCTATAGGCGACCTGGCCGCCAGCCCACCTCGAAGCAAGGATTGGCGGGCTGCGACGGCCTGACTCGCGCTCGCCCAAGGAGGAAGGGCGAGCTATGGGAGCTAGGTCGCATCTGCCTTAGCGAGGTGGAGAGTTATGGCGAGCCGACCTCCAGATCCTTGGAACCTGCCCAGTGGGGCTCAAAGGTAGAATTACTTGGGTGCCCTTGCCAGGGTGTGAATAGCTTGTTAGAACAGCGGAGTTGCGCTGATGTTAACAACTTCAACTGGATTCGTCTTCCTTATCCAGGAGGAGAGTGTTATTGCACATTTGATAATATAATCTGACTAGGTTTAGTTCTTCTTCTGTTTATTGGTTTCATTCCACATTTGATGAGTTCCAATTAACTTTAGAAAAATAGTAACCGTGACATTCCACACAGGAACACAGATACAGCTGCGGTGTCCAGAAGTCCATAACATTATTTCTTTAAAAATAGATAATGTATTCTGAAGTAGAACCTAAATACTCTACACATGTTTTCTCATACTGTACTACGTTCATATAAGTAGAACTAGATACTTGTACATTTTCCAAGGTTGAATTCATTCTAAATGAACTTCTCTGTTGGAAATTACATGAGCTGCTGCTGATGGAGGAGCACTTGCAGGTTGGGATCCAGAGGAGGATGACCTGCTGGACGCTGACATCTAGAGTGTTTGTTTGGTTTTTTATCTTTGGTTTAGAGCATTGTTTAGCTCTCCTTTCTGTTCATTTGTTGTTTGGACTATTTCTACTGCTCTTTAGTTGATCATGAGACACTAGGTGTGCTAGTACCTGATTCTCTGATTGTACTTTTGACTTTGATGTGTTGTTGTTGAGTTTATGCTTTATTCTTATGCGTGCATACTAACTTCTGTTTCTTTAAGTCCAATTTAGTCTGACAGATATTGTGGACACGGTTGTGTATTGAGTCAAATTCTGGTTGAACTTTACACACACCACCCCTTTTCCGACGTCGGTCTTACCGCGGACATAGGAGGAGATTGTTTGGATATTTGTTTATTATGTCCGCGCATGTCAGGACCGACTCGGAACAACCCATTGGGTTTCGTGTCACTAGAGTGTAACGGCTCTATGCTGGAGGTATTATATAAGGTCATTCCACACTTGATGAGCCTTAGTGGACTATCTTGAGCGGAGCAATAACACTTTGCACTCCCAAGCTGAAATTTTATGGGTATTTAGATCTCGAGCAACACCAAAAATGAGCATTAAAGAGTATTTAGATCAAGGCAACACCAATAATCTAAGGACTAAGATGCGATGTGCCAAAATGAGCATTTTTTACGAGTAATGTAGTGTGGTAGCACCAAAACAAAAAGCAGGAGATATATGTTGGTGTTACCAAGCTTATCGTTGACTTGGAACCTCATTTTTTTATCCCAAACAGAGTAGCTTTCTTCTGGTTTAACCGCCCATCCCTTTGCTCCACCAACATAGAAGTCATAGGCCGCTGTCAACTGAGCAAAGCCCAGCAAAACAGTGACAGCTGCAAGAACACAATGGCGCTTCATCTTAATGAAGCCGTAAATGACAAAATTTGATGTGGGTGGGGGAAAGTATGCAGAGGAAGACGATGAGAAAGATGAAATTTTTGATATGTAAATAGCTTGGCCGCATTATTTCAGTGGGGGCAATGTGGCGTGAAATAAGCATCACAATGGCCGTGCGGCCTGCGCTGCATTCAAATGAGATGACTTCTGTTAAGGTGCGGTGTTGCCCCTAAACTCATTAAACAAATTATATTAAGCCGTGGTGAGGACGATGCACAATAAGCCAAGAAGAGATAAACTGGCCGGCATTTGGGTCCAAAAGGAAGAGAAAAACCCTCCTTTCTTAGGCTTTGTTTGGGACAAGGGAGAATACTTGTGGACCTACGCAGCAGGAGAAAAAAACACTATTTTGAGTAATTTCTTGTTGGAATTGATATTCGCAGTTCGCAATAGGTTATTCGCGGTTCAAAAGGAAGAGAAAAAACACTCCTTTCTTAGGCTTTGTTTGGGACAGCTTATGTTGGTGGATAATTTCTATTCAAAACGCCAAAGCAGGTTTACATATGTTTGTTTGTGCAGCTATTAGAAAACTATTTATTTTAAAATTGATGATAAGCTGGTTTTTCATAAGCTATTCGGGTGCAACTTATGGCTTCTCTTAAACGTTTATCTCTAAAAGGAAGAAAAAAGTCCTCCTTTCTAGGCTCTGTTTGAGACAACTTATGATGATGAATAATCTCTAATCAAAATCCAAAAATGGTTTTATTGGGTTTGAGAGCACGTAAACCCGACCCGAGCACATGCAAATTAATTTAGCGAGAACACCTGCATGATCGTTTTATCGGATACAAATTCACAAAAATAAAATAGAGACTACACAAATAAAATTTTTAGCGCGTAAACTCAGTTGGGTGAAAATCACGGGACTATCAGAGTGCAACCAGGAAAGCCTCCACTAGAACTTGTATAAAAACAAGCAAGAAAATTTACAGTCTTTCCGTCATCGATCCACAAAGGATCTTCACCGCGTCGCTAAAAAAATGATATATAATAAAATACAAGATACCAACAGGAGCAAATGACAGATTTACGAAATCCTCTCCGGTGAGCCTCCTTGATTTGTGTAGCGAGACCATGTCAACGTCGTAGGACGACGTCCGAATTTCTCAAGCATCGGTGGTGGTGGAGGCCTCCAACAAGGGCGGTGATGGTGGCGTTTCAACAACACGGCGAGGACGTTTCAACAACGCAGCGGCAGCGTCGGCATTTCAACAACGCGGTGGTGGCAACGTTTCAGCAACACGGCGACGGAGGCGTTTCAATAACGTGACGGCGACAACAACGATGGTGGAGGTGCAGCCTCTCCTTTCTCTGAATATTGCTCATGCTAGTGCTTTCTATTGCAAAGCGGATGATCTAATTCACTTCATCATATCAATCATATATATATATATATTAGCCCGATCGGGCAAGCCCGGTACTGGGCCATACGGGCTCGGGCTTTAGATAATCGGGCCGAGCCCTAGTTTTCTTAATATCGTGCTCGGGCAGTAACCCTGGGAAGGGGCCTGATCTGGTCCCTAGGCCGGGCCGGGCCCGTTTTTTTAAGAAAATTAATAAAAAACATATTACTTAATAAAATTATAAAATAAACTGTGCAATAAAATTATAAAAAAAATTTATTAATATTGAAGAAAAAAAGATTACACTTTTACAATTTACATTAATTTAAAAAAATGGAATTTATTATCATTGTTATATTTAAATAAAAAAATTACAAAATTATTAACTTAACAAATTACATATTTTATCGGGTGTGACACACTTAATAAGCTTTTATATTCATTGCGTTCATCCCGTCTTCTATCTCTTCCGAGCTCATCTCTGACGCTGAAATGTGTTGCTTCGTCCTTGTAGAATCCAAATAGTTCTTGTAATAGATGCAGAGTTCTAGTGATTCTTCGTTTAACTAGCTCCTCCGGTCGTTCAAAACCCTGTCATTAAGAGAAAAAACAGACTCCGAAGCTACCGTTCTAGTTTTGATTGTTAGTAAATCACGGGTCATATAAGCGAAAATGAATAGATATTAACTTTACTTTTCCACCATTTTAAGAGATCAAAATTTTAGATTTCTTTCGTACTCATAAAATCACGGAATTGTGTTTTTATATACAATACAAATTCATTTAAACTACTAGATGTGCGCGTTTTTTTTCTGAAAGATAATTCTAAAATTTTATTTTTAAAGGGATCCTTTGTTCTGGGTATAAATACTTCTTCTCGGGGTCGTGAGCCGTATAAGTTATCGTAATAATTATAACATTTGGTACAAAGCGAATTAAATTTTGAAATATTAATGTCGTCATTATCTTCAAAACTTAAATTTAAGTCGAAATTAGTATTTATTTCGTCTATCAAATTTTTTACGTTGTCTACGCCGAATAACAGATTTAAAGTGACGACGCATGAAAACATGGCTGTCATTTCTTTATAATATTTTAAAAAATTTCTTCCATTATTTCAATTAAAGGAAGCCACCCGTCGTGCTGCTTATAATAATTATTAAATTTTTATGAGATATTTATGAAAATTTTAATTACTAGTGAATTAGTCGAATAATACACACCATATAAACAAACAGTAGTCCAATAAAAATATTTTAATAAATTAATAAAATTTGATAGTACATTCCAATTGACATCAGTCAAATTATGATGATTTAGCAAAGTATAATATTTCATAAGAAATGTTTTTATTGAAACGTTTTTAATCATTTTATATGTTGAATTACATCTCACAGACATATTAAATTGAGATTACAAATATTTTTGATCTTGTGCATGTACAAAATTTCTAAAATCTTATCTTCGTTGCTCAGTATAATAAATAACTTTTAGCATATTCCGAATTTTACTAATACACGGTGTCATAGCAGCTAAACTATCTTGTACCACTAAATTTAAAATGTGACAAACACATCGAGTGTGAAAAAACACATCGTTTATCATTGATTTTAAAACTCGTTTTAACCACTCTATTGCGACGTTATTATTAATAGTGTTATCAAAAGAAATACTCATTATTTTATCTTTAATTTTAAATTCTTACACACATTTAATAATTACCTGATATATAACTTTACCTGTGTTCGAAAATTCATAACCTTCATAACAAATTACGCGCTTATTTAGTTCACATGAAACGAGATTGATACAATGACACGTGATACAAGTATATGATAATCCTATTTTTATGCTAATACACCAAACGTCACTCGTTAAACACATATGTCCTTCAAAATTTACAAAAAAATTAATTAGGGATTGTTTTGCTTCAAAATATAATTTAAATGTGTCGCGTCTAATATAGGATCTACTTAACAGTTGATATTTGGGCTGAAGCAATTCATGTATGTATTCTGTCGCCTCCTTGTTGTCGTAGCGGTTGAACACCAACAGACGTCTGATTACGTCTTTCACCTGCAGCTCTCATTGTCGAAGTTGATCGTACGCCCAAATTTGAGATGATGCTTGAAATTTGGCTCTGACTAGACTCGGGAGCTTGTTTCACAACTCAAGACTTAACGTGTCTTGCTAGTATCGAGTTGTCGGTAAGGGTTGGCAACTTTGTGCATAATTTGCACCGCGCCTTATATTCGGCGACACCGACTTTAACCTTCTCAAAATGCTCGCAAACTGGCGTCGTACGATGATGCTCCATGCACCACTTTGGTTGTGCTTTGAGTCAACATCGCTGGCGTTGAGGACGATGTCATGCGCAAATTTTTTAAAAAAGATATAAGAGAGAGTGAGAGAGAGTGAGTGAGAGAGTGAGAGTGAGTGAGTGAGTGAGAGAGTGAGAGAAAGTGAAAGAGGGTGAGTGAGAGAGTCAATGAGAGAGAGAGAGGGAGGGGTCAACTGATAGGAGGGGGTTTATTTTTTTTTAAATTTATTATTATTATTATTATTTTAAAAATATATATTTTTTAAAATATTAAAATAGCCTAGGGCCTTAGCTGTGTAGCATAGGCCCTAGTGCACAACCTCGTATTCGCAGAGTAGGGTCCCCTCGGCAGGCGCATGACCAGCTTTTTTTTTTAAGCTTTTGAGAGATTTTGCACACTTGATGACCAATTTTGGCATGGCCTTGGAAATATACTAGTAGGGGGAATGAGATATTTGTCTCCCTCCCCCGACCCCTTTGAGGGGTCTCCCCCAGGCCGCCGAGGTCACCCCAGGCCGCCGAGCTCCCCCAGGCCGCCGAGCTCACCTCAGGCCGCCGAGCTCACCCCAGGCCGCCGAGCTCACCCCAGGCCGCCGAGCTCACCCAGGCCGACGAGCTCACCCCAGGCCGCCGAGCTCACCCCAGGCCACCGAGCTCACCCCAGGCCGCCGAGCTCACCCCAGGCCGCCGAGCTCACCCCAGGCCGCCGAGCTCACCCCAGGCCGCCGAGCTCACCTCAGGCCGCCGAGCTCACCCCAGGCCGCCGAGCTCACCCCAGGCCGCCGAGCTCACCCCAGGCTGCCGAGCTCCCCCAGGCCGCCGAGCTCACCCAGCCCCAGGCCGCCGAGCTCACCCAGCCCCAGGCCGCCGAGCTCACCCAGCCGCAGTCTGCCGAGCTCACCCAGCCCCAGTCCTCCGAGCTCACCCAGCCCCAGGCCGCCGAGCTCACCCAGCCCCAAGCCGCCGAGCTCACCCAGCCCCAGGCCCCCGAGCTCACCCCAGGCCGCCGAGCTCACCCCAGGCCGCCGAGCTCACCCCAGGCCGTCGAGCTCATCCCATGCCGCCGAGCTCACCCCAGGCCACCGAGGTCACCCCAGGTCGCCGAGCTCCCCCATGCCGCGAGCTCACCCCAGGCCTCGAGCTCACCCCAGGCCGCCGAGCTCACCCCAGGCCGCCGAGCTCACCCAGCCCCAGGCCGCCGAGCTCACCCAGCCCCAGGCCGTCGAGCTCACCTAGACCCTGGCCGCCGAGCTCACCCAGCCCCAGGCCGACGAGCTCACCCTGGCCGCCTGCTCGCCCGACTCGAGGGGCTTCCCCTGGTGGACTGCATTTAGCTATTTAGAACAGCGGGATTTGACTGTTGGCAGACCAATTTGGGGGCATTTCAGTAATTTCAGAGCAGTGGAGGTTGGTTATTTGCAGGCCATTCCCAGAAAACTATAAATAGGCCCTTAGGGGTGCCTTGGAGAGGATCACTTCATCACTTCTTCACTCTCTCTTCATCCTCCAAGGCACCCTAGCTCAGCATTGGCTAGGGAGGGGGAGACCTCAAAGGTCTTTTGGGTGTGAGGTGGGACCTCCACGCTAGAGTCGAGGGTCTGTTCCTAGTTTCTTGAGCCTTTGGTCCGTGCCATCCCCCTGAGTGTAGTAGGTGTGAGATTACCCCTTTCAAGGGACCCCGAACTCCACGAGAGACCAAGTTTTTGGTTTCAACATTTTGGTGCGGTGAGCGTGGAGAGTGGCCAGCACAGAAGATCTCGGGAGAGTGTCATGACTGGTGGTCAGGGAGGTAGTGATGATCTCAGCGAGCTCCCCAATCCAGGACCCTTTGTGGGGAGGCAAGAGTTTATGGCCTCCATCCAGGGCATCATGGAGATGCTGCGAAGTATTGCTCCTCAGGGTGACAGCTCAACCCCAACCCCCAGGTGCTAGCCCCCCCCCCCCCACTCGATGAGTCAACTCCCAGGGGAAGAGGCGAGATGACCCCAGCAGGAGGGAAGGAAGTGCACCAGGAAGAAGGCTCGGGAAGGAGAGGATGTGAGATGGGGTCGAGCGAGATGTCACCGGCCGGGAATTGTTTTCCAGCCCGCAAGTGCCGGCCTTCTAGGCGAGCAGGTCGCACGAGTGGAGGTTGCGAGAGCACCCCTCAGGGGGTCACCCTTCAACGAGCTGATCATCTCAGCTCCTATTCCCGAGGGGTTCAGAGAGCCTGACATGGCTTACTATACCGGGAAGGATGACCCCGTCCAGCACCTGCAGTGGTTCGAGGATGTCGTCTCCATCAGGCTAATGACGGATGCCTTCAAGTGTCGCCTCTTTGCGATCACGTTGAAGGAGAAGGCAAGGGACTGGTTTCATTAACTCCCTCTGAGGTCGATCTATGGGTTCGAGGACTTGAGCCGGAGCTTTCAGCTTCGCTTCTCCAACTCCAAGAAGAGGAAGATGAGTCCTGAGTCCATCTTCCTCATAAGGCAGGGAGTCGAGGAGTCGTTGGCCCGTTATGTTGACAGGTTCCAAGAGGATATCTTGAAGGTCCAGGAGATACCGGGGTATGCCCTCCAGATGGCATTCACGGTGGGGTTGCGAGAGGGGTTCTTCAAGATGAGTCTAACTCGAAAGGCCCCCTTTATTTTGAGGAGCTAATGGAAAGGGCGGCCGAGGAGATAGTCATGGAGGCGGCCAACCCGGCATTTGTCAAGAAGTTGGCAAAGCCGACATAGATGGATTCGAAGGAGCAAGATGGCTCGTGACATCAAGAGGGAAGGCGGAGAGAGGAGCGGAGATCTCAGGAGGGTCCAAAACCAGGTTGGAGGCAGCAGGGAGGACCTGCCCAGGGTCCAGAAAGAGCTCTCATCCAGGGCGGAGGGAACTTTCATGGGGGCCAAGGGAGGTTTAACTTCCAGATGCAATCCCCAAGACAGCTCCTACCCCCGCCGCAGCAAGCCTTGGCGATAGGAGGAGGAAGAGGTAACAGGAGAGAACGTCCAGCCCGCCGAAGGAGGGGAGGAGCGCTACCGTACTGTGACTTCCACCAGGTGGAGTTTCACGCCACAACTACCTGCCCTAAGTTCTTGGAAGTAAGGGGGGCGAGAGGCCCTGCCCAGCCGCAGCCGCCAGTGCAAGTTGAGGAGGTTCTACCCAGAGAAGGAGGGGATTACGTGTGTGAGGATCGGGTCGACGTGGGAACCCGAGGAGGTATATGAGTGATCCACGGTGGAGTGGGGATTGAGGCCACTCGGAAGGCAAGCCTCCATGTAATGTACCGATGGAGCGTCGCCTCAACATCCCAGACCCCGCCCCAGGAGGAGAAGATCACCTTCTCGGTGAAGGACATGCCGGATCATGAGGATCTGTTTTGCGATGCCTTGGTCATCCAGACAACCATCGAGGGCTTCACCTTCTCCCGGATCTTGGTGGACAATGGGAGCTCCGTCAACGTCATTTTCAAGAAGTCATTTGACGAGATGAAGGTGGAGCTAAGGAGGGTGTTGGCCTCGGACGGACCCCTGTTCGAATTTTCAGGAGAGAGGAAGGAGGTTGAGGGTGGAGTAGGACTCCAAGTGAAATTTGGAGGGACTTCAAGGAACTGCCAGTTCGTCATAGTTGACGCTCCGAGCAGCTACAACGCCATCTTCGGAAGGCCCCTCATCAGCGCCTTCCATTGCGTGCGGTCTTCGTTCCACCAATGCCTTAAATTCAGCTCAGGAGGGATCCAGGTCAGAATCAAGGGAGATTCCAGGATGGCAAAGTAGTGTTATGTCATGGCCATCAACACCATCTCTTGGTTGACCAAGGCAGAGGAGATGGAGAGGATTATTGAGAGCCTGAGCAAGATGGAGGTCTCTGATGGGAAGGATGACGACCATCATGCCCAGACCCCTTGAAGAAGCCTCGCCCTGGTGTAGTCTTTCACTCTTTCTTATCTTGTAACAAGCTCTACCCCTGACCGGCTGGGTCAGGGGATCATGTAACCCAAATTTTTCCCCGTTTGAGGATGTTGGATTTGGTAGAGTTCAAGTGAGACACCTAGTTTCCCACCCCCGAGAGGATTTCTCATCCAAGCTGGGAGAGCAAGTCCCGCCCCCGAGAGGATCTCCTCATCCAGGCTCCCACTAGTTGGTTGGGTCGAATGTGCCTCGGGGAGAGCAAGTCCCACCCCCGAGAGGATCTCCTCATCTAGGCTCCCACTAGCTGGTTGGGTCGAATGTGCCTCGGGGAGAGCAAGTCCCACCCCGAGAGGATCTCCTCATCTAGGATCCCACTAGCTGGTTGGGTCAAATGTGCCTCGAGGAGAGCAAGTCTCACCCCCGAGAGGATCTCCTCATCCAGGCTCCCACTAGCTGGTTGGGTCGAATGTGCCTCCGGGAGAGCAAGTCTCACCCCCGAGAGGATCTCCTCATCCAGGCTCCCACTAGCTGGTTGGGTCGAATGTGCCTCGGGGAGAGCAAGTCCCACCCTCAAGAGGATCTCCTCATCCAGGCCCCCACTAGCTGGTTGAGTCGAATGTGCCTCGGGTAGAGCAAGTCCCACCCCCGAGAGGATCTCCTCATCCAGGCTCCCACTAGCTGGTTGGGTCGAATATGCCTCGGGGAGAGCAAGTCCCACCCCAGTGAGGATCTCCTCATCCAGGCTCCCACTAGCTGGTTGGGTCGAATGTGCCTCGGGAAGAGCAAGTCCCACCCCCGAGAGAATCTCTTCATCCAGGCTCTCACTAGCTAGTTGGGTCGAATGTGCCTCGGTGGAGTTCAAGCCCCACCCCCGAGAGGATCTCCTCATCCAGGCTCCCACTAGCTGGTTGGGTCGAATGTGCCTCGGGGAGAGCAAGTCCCACCCCCGAGAGGATCTCCTCATCCAGGCTCTCACTAGCTGGTTGGGTCGAATGTTGTTGGGTACATTGGAATGAATGTACCTGATTTGAAGAAGCCTCACCCTACTCAATGCTATACATCAAAATGTATTTGATGTGTTTTGAGTTTAGTTGTGCAGGTTAAGTATTTGCAGGGAAAGCTGAAAAGTTTCTAAGTCCATGTGTCGACACCAGAAGAAAAGTGTCGACACTTAAGAAGACTTGTGTCGACATCTAGAGAAGCAGTGTCAACACTTGGAGTCATTATGTCGACACTTTCTTCATGTGTTGAGTCTTCTGCTGTGTGTCGACACATTCTTCATTATGTCGACACTTGTACTTAGACTCTGTTGAAATTTGCTGAGTGTCGACACAGCCTCCAAGTGTCGACACTTTCTGATGTAGACAAAATTCCTCTGGGTGTCGACACTGCTGCTAGGTGTTGACACTGCTTCACTGGACATTTCTTCATTGAGTGTCGACACAACCTGTATGTGTCGACACTTTAATTCTGGTGTCGACTCTGCATCCCTGGTGTCGACACAATGACTCCAAGTGTTGACACTGCTTCTCTAGATGTCGACACAAGTCTTCTTAAGTGTCGACACTTTTCTTTTGGTGTCGACACATGGACTTAGAAACTTTTCAGCTTTCCCTGCAAATACTTAACCTGCACAACTAAACTCAAAACACATCAAATACATTTTGATGTATATCATTGAGTAGGGTGAGACTTCTTCAAATCAGGTACATTCATTCCAATGTACCCAACAATCTCCCCCTATTTGGAGAAGTCATAACCCTTAGTCAATGATATACACCATACATAACAAAATCACAGTATGATGTAAAGCAGGATTATATAACAGGGTAAACATAAACATGTATTAAAACAAAACATGTATATACCAATATCTCAGAACAATTATGTAATAGAATTAACACACATCACATAGTTCTAAGAACTTCATCATTTTCATTATCCAAAAGTTTACAGAAAGGTTTAATACAAGTGATTACACATGTAAACTAAAGATAAATGCTATCCTATTGCTGCTCAGCCTCCTTGATCACAATACCCTTTCCAGACTGTATCTTTGCTTGTACTGGGGCTTCAGCATCTTCAGCAGCAGTAGGCTTCTTGCCTTTAAGATCTTTCTTCTTTAACTCTTCAGCTTTGATCTTCTGCCTTTCAAAGTAATGATAAGGCTTTGGAAAGTACTTGCTAGGCTCCTGGGCATTAGGAGGTAGCTTTCCCATCTTAGCCTTTCTTCTATACTGCACAATGGCTTCTTGCTTGTTCTCATGCTTCCTCCACTCCACATCAGAATACCATTTGCCTCTGTCCATAATATTGTCTTTGGAAGCCTTCCATGCAGTCAGAATGATATTCCTGTAGGTGGGGCTCCATTGTTCAAAGTCAGGCCTCAATTCAGCTTGCTCCCTGAATCTCTTCTTTGACAATTGAGCTTCTTGTTCCTTCAGTATAGCCTCAGATACTGGCTGAACCACTTTCTCTATGATGACATTTTGCTTTCCCTCAGGTGGGCTATACATTGACTGTATATCTGCATGTATCATATCAAAGTCTGGTGGAGGGTATATTACTTGAGCCACTTCAGCTTGCTCCCCTCCAAGATATGCAGGATGAATCCCAGACTCTACAACATTGTCATCATCACACAATGGAGGATATCCAAGGGTGGCTCTGATGGAATTTGAAATCCACTTTGCATGATCAGAGCTGGTTTTGACTAACACCCTCTCCCCCTTTATGACTTCTCTAACAATGTGATCTCTCAGATCATCTTTCTGAAACCTTATTTGAGCATCCAAATAGTTTACTCCATCCTTAAAGAAAGGTTTCAACCTTTGGAGCTTGTCAGTTATAGCCTTTTGAGAGTCTTGTATAGCAGTTTTAACAGCAGTTAGTCCCTCTTGTAATGCTTTATCAAATTCTGTCTTAGCTGTAGCATTAGCTTTAGTCTGACCAGTAGCTATATTCTTCATTTCTGTGACAATTGCATTGTGTGAAGCAGTTAAATTATCATTCATCCTTAGCTGCTTCTCCAGAACATAGCCTTGCTTCACTGCAATATCATCCACTTGAGCTTTGATTTTCTCCTGATGAGTGGCTAGATAGACTACTGCATTCCCTCATTTATGGAAGCAGTCAGCCATCTCTTTCTTATTCATATTCATTTCAAATCTGATTGACTTAATATCTTGGGCAAGATCAAATTGCAATGACTTATGCCCTTCATCCATATAAGATTGCAAAGCCTGTCTTTGCTCATCCATCTTTATTTGCATTGCAACCATCAGAGAACTAAAATCTGTAGATGGTGCTGGCTGTGGTGTAGGCTGTGGTACTATTGTTTGCAGAGCTTTCTTATAATTTTGGCTCCTCCTCTTGAAAACTTGAAATTTTCTCTTCTTAGCTCTGACAGCCTCTTCATCTTCTGATGCAGATGTGCTATCAATAGTCACTCTGTCCTTAGGACTTGGAGGTAACTCCTTCTCAGTCCTAGGAACCTGCTCAGCATCTTGTGGCACTTCAGGTTCCTTCCTTGTAGTTTCCTCAACAATAACCACATGCTCCCCCTCAACATGACCCTTCTCCCCCTCACCAGCTGCACTTTCTTTCTCAAAGTCAGTTTGGAGTAGGTCAGGGAATAGTTCTTCCAAAGTAAATTCTTATTGAGGATGGGGTGGAGAAACTCTTATCTCATCAAGAACTTGATCAGATTCCACTTGATCTGCAACAGATGTGTCCTCCATGACAACATCTTGGGGTTGGCTATGTGTTTGTGTTTGCTGATTAACATTAGGTAATGTATCAGACAAAATAGCATCTTCAATATGGAAATCTAATGCATTAATCTCAGTGATTACCTCAAGTATAGTGTGAGTAGCTTGTTCACTTTCTAGTGGAGTTGACTCTTCCACTAATAGAGGCTCCCCCTGGACTGATTCCAGGTGTACTGGGCTAGCTTGTGGAAGCTCCCCCTACCTTGGGGCATCTTATTGTCTATCTGGAGATTGTCCAGCATTTCCAGTTTCTTCTTCATCTGGAGTAAACACTACTTGTTCCTCAGAACTGCTTGATGATTCTTGAGCCACAGGGGCTGATTTCTTCTTCCTTTTCTGGGGTGTTACCTTCTCAGGAGTAGGCATTTCCTTAGTCAAGACTCTATCCCATCTAGAGAAGATTCTCATGTCCATCTTCCTCATGTGATTGATCTTAGAACCTGCATCTTGGCTCATTACTTCTGGTATACTACCAGCCAAGTAAAGACTTAGAATCCTACCCAAATTGGGTTTCTTCAGGCTCTCCTTAATCTTCTCAAACACTACTACAGACCAATCAGTTTGTAGTGTGAAGATAATTCTTGTCATTAGACTAAACATATGAGCTGAAACTCTGTCATGCCCTTCAGGCTTGCTCAAGATCACTTTGCCAACAATTTCAGATAGAAATTTGTCTTGGCTGTTCATTCCTTTTCTGTTGAACACAGAACCTATCTTCAGGTTGGAATCCAGTCCACACCAACTCAAAGCTTCTCTTATTTTAGATGCAGAAATATCTTCTTCCTCCTTGGTTCTTGGTAGTTGTAGTACCTTCCTCAGACTTTTAGGAGAAACTTTCACCTTAGCCCCATGAACCCTTGACTTAATCTTTAGTCCTGATTCATCTAGGGTTGCGCCATTCAGAAATTCTAGGACCACCTTCTTCCAGATCTTGATGGGTTCTGAAACAAGGAATTCTAATACAGATTCTGCAACTAGGGTTACCACACCTTTGATCGCGGGTTCTGCCTCATCAAATACGTGCCGCACTAGTTCATATCCTTCATTCGCGTTCTCTTCGAGCTTGGGCGCCATTAGGGTTTGAAGAAATTTGAATTGAGAGAAGAGAGTTGTCGACACAGACGTTTGGTCTCAAAACTTTGGTGAGCGTGTCGACAGACAATGGCGAAATCCTATTTATACCTTTCTAGGATCGAAGATGAAAGGGCGCGTCAAAATACTCAAATTGTGTCGACACTATTGAAAAGTGTCGACACAGACATATAATGTCTCGACAACTATGTGTCGACACAAATATAGTCTACAGAATATATGTGTCGACACTTGTTTATGTGTCGACACCACTTAGCTCGACACTTAGTCGAGACTTTACTTGTCTAATTCTGTGTAAATCTTAAGTGTCGACACCACCTTGGATGTGTCGACACCTACACTGCATGTGTCGACACTAATTTTCTGAAGTGTCGACACCAACTTCCTAGATGTGTCGACACCTTTTCTCTGAAGTGTCGACACCTTTTCTCTGTCTCGACACAGACAACTCTGTGTGTCGACACTATTTTACTTAGCCATTTTTGTAAACTTATTCTAAGTTTATCATACATAATTCAATTTTGAACCTATTGAATTTGGTTTCTTCTAGGGGCTTAGTATACATGTCAGCTAGTTGATTATCTGTATTAACATACTCTATGGATATATCTCCTTTTTCTACATGTTCTCTTAGAAAATAGTATTTTATTTCTATATGCTTAGTCCTACTATGGGAGACAGGATTGTTTGCAATAGAAATAGCACTAGTAGAATCACAAAATAAAGGTGTTCTACTTACTTGTATACCATAGTCTTCTAGCTGATGTTGTATCCATAGAAGTTGAGCATAACAACTTCCTGCAGCCACATACTCTGATTCTGCTGTGGAGATAGCCATACTTGTTTGTTTCTTGCTACTCCATGATATCAGTCTTCCACCTAGGAATTGATAGGTACCAGTAGTACTTTTCCTATCTTCCTTGCAGCCTGCAAAATCTGCATCTGAATAACCTGTTAGTTCAAAGTCTCCATTCCTAGGGTACCAAAGGCCTAGATAAGGAGTGACCTTAAGATATCTCAGTATTCTTTTGACTGCTGTCAAATGAGACTCTTTAGGGCAAGCTTGGTACCTAGCACAGACACATGTAGCATACATGATATCTGGTCTACTTGCAGTCAAATATAGAAGGGAGCCAACTATCTCTCTATACAAAGTCTCATCTACAGGTTTCCCTGCATCATCTTTGCTAAGAGACATACTTGACCCCATAGGAGTTTTCATGGTACTGGATGAATCCATACCATACTTCCTTATCAGTTCTAGGGTGAACTTAGACTGGCATATGGATAAACCATTCTCAGTCTGTCTAACTTGGAGACCTAAGAAGAACTTAAGTTCCCCCATACTGCTCATCTTAAATTGTCTTTGCATAAGTTTTGCAAACTTTCTGCAAAGACCACTTTCAGTAGACCCAAATATGATGTCATCTACACATATTTGGACTAGTATGATCTTGCCTCTGGATTCCCTAAGGAATAGAGTCTTGTCTATTTTCCCCCTTGTGAATTTATTCTCAATGAGGAAACTAGATAGGGTTTCATACCAAGCCCTATGGGCTTGTTTTAACTCATACAAAGCCTTCCTAAGTCTATAGACATAATTAGGTTGAGTTGAATCAACAAAACCTGATGGCTGTTCCACATAGACCTCTTCTTTCAGATTTTCATTTAGAAAAGCTGACTTAACATCCATTTGGTAAACTTTAAACCCTTGATAGGTTGCATAGGCCAGGAACATCCTTATGTCCTCTAGTCTGGCTACTGGAGCAAATGTTTGATCAAAGTCAATACCTTCTTCCTGCCTATATCCCTTAGCAACCAGTCTTGCTTTGTTCTTAATAATCACTCCATGTTCATCCATCTTGTTCCTGAAGATCCACTTAGTCCCAATTATGTTGTGCTCTTTTGGTTTAGGAACAAGCTCCCAGACTTTGCATCTCTTGAACTGATTCAGCTCCTCTTGCATTGCCTCAATCCAATGAGGGTCTAGGATGACTTCTTCAAATTTCTTTGGCTCAACTTGGGATAGAAAACTAGAGTAGAGTGCTGAACTTAGATTTCTGCTCCTTGTTTGTACCTCTTGACTTAGATCACCAATAATTTGAATTGCTGGATGATCTTTCAAATGTCTATTTGCTGGAGGCAGTCTGGCTTCAGGTTGTGCTCCTTCAGCTTCTTCAACTTGCTGCACTCCTTGGTCTTCTTCTACAATAGGTGCATCTAGTACTCCCCCTGGACAACAGCCACTATCATCTACATGCTGACTTGCAGTAGATCCTTCTTCAATAGTGAGCTTGTCCATCTTCTTAGTCACACCTGTGGAGCTGCAAATACTTCTAGACAATTCATTGTTAATGAGTTTAGCTTCATCAAATACTACATGGACTGACTCTTCTACAACTTGAGTAGTCAAGTTGTAGACTCTATAAGCCTTACTGTTGTTGCTGTACCCAACAAAAATCCCCTCTTGGGATTTGGCAGCAAACTTGGTTAAGTAAGACTTATCATTGTTAAATATGTAGCATTTACAACCAAAGATCCTGAAATAGGATAGGTTTGGTTTTCTGCCTTTCACAATCTCATAGGGGGTCTTATTGTGGCTCTTGGTGATAGTAGCCCTATTAATTACATGGCATGCAGTATTAACTGCCCCAGCCCAGAAATATTCTGGGAGAGATGTGTCACTTAATAGGGTTCTACCAGCCTCAATCAAGGTTCTATTTTTCCTCTCAGCAATGCCATTTTGTTGAGGTGTTCTTGGTGAAGAAAATTCTTGAAATATCCCAAATTCTTCACATAGCTTTGTCATACTGTCAGACTGGAATTCAGTACTATGGTCACTTCTTACTTTGACCACTGTACTGTCTAACTCATTCTGAATTTGTTTGATAAAACTATAGAAGATACTAGGTGTTTCAGATTTCTGTCTAAGGAAGAACACCCAGGAAAACCTTGAGTAGTCATCTACAACCACAAATGTGTAGACCTTCCTACCTAGGCTGTGAACTGGCATAGGACCAAAGAAATCCATATGCAAGAGGTATAAGCACCTCACAGCATCTTTGTTCTCAATGCTATTAAAAGTGGATCTAGTCTGCTTGCCCTTTTGACAAGCTGAACATATCCCATCTTTAATACGCTTAACCTGAGGACCATTCCTCACTAACTCTTTGCTATAGAGTTGGTTAATTGTCTTGTAGTTGAGATGGGCTAGCCTCTTGTGCCATTTGACACAATGAGAGACTTTCTCATCAGCTACAAGACACACTGGAGAACCATTATTCTCACACATAATGTCTAGACAATAGACATTTCTCTTTCTATAACCTGTCAGAATGATCTCTTGATCATTTGACCTCCTGATATGACAACCATCTTTGACAAATGAGATGTCATATCCTAAATCACTCAGTTGACTTATACTAATTAGGTTATGTTTCAAACCTTTAACATAAGCCACTTGAGTAATTATTATAATGTTGCTAGAAATGTTGCCAAAACCTTTGATGATTCCTTTTTCAGAACCACCAAAGGTGACTTTAGGACCATCCTTGATTGGTGTGTAGTCCTTTAGCAATCCCCTAGTTCCAGTCATGTTCCTGGAACATCCACTGTCCAAGTACCATATTTGGGCATGGCCACTTGGACTTACCTGCAAAACAGATTAGTTAACCTTAGAACCCAAAGAATTCTTGGGTCCTTGGTGCTGGTTAGTTTGTCTCTTAACAAAGCTACCTGCAGGTCTTCCAACAGGCAGTTTGCTACTCATCTTGGCACTAGAATTAAGCCAACAGTCTATGACAAAGTGGCCTACCTTGCCACAGCACCGGCACTCAAATCTATTGTACCTTTGCTTAGGTACAACCCTAGCTGTTCTATCTACAGCAGGCTTGTTGAGAACTGGGGCTTTGCCCTTAGACTTGGACTTTACAGTCCTAGCAGGTTGTGTAAACTGTAATCCAGTTTTACCCTTGTGAGGTATAAACTCATCTATCAAAGGTAGAACTGATTTTGGTTTAGAGAACCTTGCAACTATATCTCTCTCCTTCTGAAGACTAATCTCCAGATTTCTGATTTGATCATTCTTAAATGTTATAGTCCCCATCTGAATAACAGTTATGTGTTTCAGTCTGGCTATTTCATTTAGTTTTTGATCAATCAACTTATCAAAATCAGTTGCAGCAACTTTAAGACTGACAATTTCCTTAGCCTGACTTTTGGCCAAGGATTTGCTTTTCTTAAAAGCTTGCAACAGTACTCTATATTCATCAATTAATTGATGAATGTCTCCTTCAGATTCAGATGCACTCTCATCACTTGATGAAGATGAATATGAATCTGACTCAGTACTAGAAATTGAATCAGCAGAACAATTTAGTACCTGACTAGGTCCAGGCTGCTCCTGGATTTTGTCACCTTCAGATAAGGCCATCAGTCCCTGGCACTGATTGTTCTCTTGCTCATATATAGAGTTCATTAACTGGATGAACTCCTCTTCCTCTTCTTCAGCAAACAGTCCAATGTAAGCTTCTGCTTCTGAATCAGTTTCTGAAGATGATATGTTTGACAGACTTTTGTCCTTCTTGGCAACAAAGGACCTTTCATTTTTGCCCTTGATTTGAGTCTTCTTCTTATCAGTAGACTCTTTCCTTTTCTCTGGACAGTCAGCAACAACATGTCCTTGTCTGTTACAGCAATAGCATACAATTTTTGATAAAGTTGCTTTGCTTAACTTGGGCTTTCTCCTGTCTTTCTTTGATGACTTCTTGTTCTGATAATAGTCATCTTTTCCCTGTGAAGTGGATGACTTTGACCTCCACTGTTTCTTCTTTAGAAACTTCTGAAAGTGTCTTGTGAAAGCTGCAAAGTCCTCATCACTCTCACTGCTTTCAGAATTTCTGCCTCATGATGCATCTGACTCAGTCTCAGCCACTTTTGGAGGTGGAGATGGAGACTTACTTTTATATTTTCTGGTGGCTTCTGTCTTGAATGTCACAGCTCTTTCTTTATGATTAATTCTTGTAGTCTTCTCTTCCTCTTTCCTAACCATTAGCTGCATTTCATAGGATAACAGCTTTCCAAACAATGTTGGAGGAGGAATATCTGCTAACTTGACCACTTCCCTTATGACACAGATCTTGGTGTCTCAGTCCTTTGTTAGGGACCTTAAGAACTTATCATTCAGCTCATAATTGCTGAATTCTCTTCCATAGGACATCAACTCATTGACAATCCTATAGAATTTCTTGTAGCACTCAGTTATGCCATCAGACCTTCCTTGTCTGAAGCTCTCATACTCTTGGTTTAACAAAGACTTTCTGTCCTGTCTAACTTCTTCTGAACCCTCCATGTACACTATCAGAGTATCTCACATCTCCTTTGATGTTTTACAGTGTATCAAGTTCTGAAATGTAGCATCATCTATGGCACTTACAATGATATTCTGAGCCCTTTTGTCCATTGTATCTAGAATAATCTCATCTTTTGTCATTTCAGAAAAGTCTTTAGGTGTTCTCTGATTTGCATCTAACACAGAAACCTTCATTGGCACATATGACCCTTCTTTAACTGTGATATAGATTCTATGGTCAGAGGCTTCCATAAATAGCCTAACCCTTTCTTTCCAGATGCCAAAGATCTCCTTTCTACAAATTGGCAACTTCATGGATCCAAGTTCTTTATGATTCTCTGTTGAACCCATTTTCTTGATTTTCTTGATTATGCTGAATCTGTCCTTGATTTCACTGAATCTGCTAACAGGATCCTCAGACAGTTATGTCCTTTTTGAGTAACCTCCCTCTGATACCACTTGAAAGAAATTGTACCTAATCACCTAGAGGGGGGGGTGAATAGGTGACTTAATCTTTTTAAACTTTTAGGCAGATTTAAGCACAGATTTCACAGAACATAAAACACAGCAACCACAGAATCATTCACACACAGAGTACACACTGATTTATACTGGTTCCCCAAGGTTTGGGTACATCCACTTTCCCCCTTCGCCTATCTAGCAGTGTACTAGATTCGGCCAAACTCCTCCACTATTCCTCAGATCCTCAGATCTTACACTCAGAACCCCAACCAGGTTCCTACAGCTCAGGCCCAAGGCCCTACAACTCAGTCTTCACAAAGACCTACACTCAGCCTTCAACAAGGCCTACACTCAGCCACAAGGCCTACACTCAGAGACATGAATCTCCTACACTCAGGCACACATGCCCTACCACTCAGCCTTTATAATTTCAGGCTTACAACTCAGATCCCTAAGGATTCTACAAGAAATTAAGAATACAATGTGTAAACCTACAACTCAGAATGAGAGAGAAGTGTTGATAGGTTTCTTGATGAGTTCTTGAATGAACTCTGCTGAGATCAACCTCACTTGGCTTTCTTCAAAGCTTCTTGAATGTAGAACACAATAAGGTTGATACTCTCTGCAGCTGATCTTCAATCACTGCAACTTAAGAATCAGAACTAAGTCTGAAACTTTCTTCACAGCCTGGTTCCAATAGCTGTCTTCTTGGAAGGAGCTCTCTCTCTCCAACTTCTTAGATCTTCACTTGAATTAATTCTTCAATGAATTGCTTGATCTTCTTCACTTATTGATGTTGATCATCTTCTTCTGTTGACAGAATAAGCCTATTTATAGGCCTTCTTCATGGTGACCGGCTGATCCGGTTTCTAACAGCTTTCTGACAACTCTGACAGTTGCAGTAGACCGGCTGGAATGGCAGCTGTCATGTCATCCAGTCACTTCTTGAAATACCTGTAACTGTCTGAAAGTGTCGAGACAGTCTGTCTTTAAGTGTTGACACTTATAGACTAAGTGTCGATACAAGTAGACTAAGTGTCAACACTAGCCTTCAAAGTGTCGACACAACTCCTTGTGTTGTAGAATTTACTTCTCGACACTGCTTCTTCAGAATGTGTCGACACTGATATTGTGTGTCGACACAACTCCTTGTTCTTCAGTACTTAGTTGAATTCTGCTAAGTGTCGACACAACTCCTTTGTGTCGACATATCTTCTTGTGTTGAACTTGTTAAGTGTCGACACATACTCTTGGTGTCGACACATGCCTTCTGTGTTGATACTTTTGCTGAGTGTCGACACAGCTCCTTGTGTCGACACTTGTACTTAGAATTTGTTGAACTTTGCTGAGTGTCGACACAGCCTCCTAATGTCGACACTTTCTTCATGTAATGAGTCTTCTGCTGTGTGTTGACACATTCTTCATTATGTCGACACTTTCTTCATGTAATGAGACTTCTGCTGTGTGTTGACACATTCTTCATTATGTCGACACCCGAGAGGATCTCCGAGAGGATCTCCTCATCCAGGCTCTCACTAGCTGATTGGGTTGAATGTGCCTTGGTGGAGTTCAAGTCCCACCCCCTGAGAGGATCTCCTCATCCAGGCTCTCAATAGCTTGTTGGGCCGAATGTGTCTCGGGGAGAGTAAGTTCTTTTTTTGCTCTGAGATGGTCCCGCTGTCCAGGCTCTCACTAGCTGACAGGGCAGGCGTACCTCTCGTGGATGCCCATGTTCCTTCACCCTGAGGCCGTCTCGTCACCCAGACTCCCATTAGCTGGCATGACAGGTTGACCTCTCGGGAGGCTAATTATTTTCACCCCGAGGCTGTCTCGTCACCCAGGCTCCCATTAGCTGGCATGACAGGTTGACCCCTCGGGAGGCTAAGTATTTTCACCCCGAGGCTGTCTCGTCACCCAGGCTCCCATTAGCTGGCATGACAGGTTGACCCCTCGGGAGGCTAAGTATTTTCACCCTAAGGATGTCTCGTCACCCAGGCTCCCATTAGCTGGCATGACAGGTTGACCCCTCGGGAGGCTAAGTATTTTCAGCACGAGACTGTCTCGTCACCGAGGCTACCATTAGCTGGCATGACAGGTTGACCCCTCAGGAGGTTAAGTATTTTCACCCCGAGGCTGTCTCGTCACCCAGGCTCTCATTAGCTGGCATGACAGGTTGACCCCTCGGAGAGGCCTTGTAATCGTTCAAACCGCGAAAAAAGGCCACTCAGCGAATACGTTGGGTTGGATGTTTCTTTCCGAGTTTGTGCCAACCTCGAAAAGAGCGGGGATTGTGTACAACCCCGTATTCGCAAGTAGGGTCCCCTCGGCAGGCGCAGGACCAGCTTTATGTTTTTTAAGCTTTTGAGAGATTTTGCACTCTTGGTGGCCAATTTTGGCTTGGCCTTGGAAATATACTAGTACGGGAAATGAGATATTTGTCTCCCCCCGACCCCTTTGAGGGGTCTCCCCCAGGCCGCCGAGGTTACCTCAGGCCGCAGAGCTCCCCCAGGCCGCCGAGCTCACCCCAGGGCGCCGAGCTCACCCCAGGCCGCCGAGCTCACCCCATGTCGTCGAGCTCACCCCAGGCCGTCGAGCTCACCACAGGCCGTCAAGCTCACCCCAGGCCGCCGAGCTCACCCCGGGCGTCGAGCTCACCCCAGTCCGCCGAGCTCACCCCAGGCCACCGAGCTCACCCCAGGCCGCCGAGGTCACCCCAGGCCGCTGAGCTCCCCCAGGCCGCCGAGCTCACCCCAGGCCGTCGAGCTCACCACAGACCGTCGAGCTCACCCCAGGCCGCCGAGCTCACCCAGCCCCAGGCCGCTGAGCTCACCCAGCCCCAGGCCGTCGAGCTCACCCAACCCCAGGCCGCCGAGCTCACCCAGCCCCAGGCCGCCGAGCTCACCCAGCCCCAGGCCGACGAGCTCACCCAGCCCCAGGCCGACGAGCTTACCCTGGTCGCCTGCTCGCCCGGCTCGAGGGGCTTCCCCTGGTGGATTGTATTTAGCTATTTAGAACAGCGGGATTTGGCTGTTGGCAGACCAATTTGGGGGCACTTCAGTAATTTCAGAGCAGTGGAGGTTGGTTATTTGCAGGTCATTCCCAGAAAACTATAAATAGGCCCTTAGGGGTGCCTTGGAGAGGATCACTTCATCTTCTTCACTCTCTCTTCATCCTCCAAGGCACCCTAGCTCAGCATTGGCTAGGGAGGGGGAGACCTCAAAGGTCTTCCGGGTGTGAGGTGAGACCTCCACGCTAGAGCCGAGGGTCTGTTCCTTGTTTCTTGAGCCTTTGGTCCATGATATCCCCATGAGTGTAGTAGGTGTGAGGTCACTCCTTTCAAGGGACCCCGAACTCCACGAGAGACCAAGTTTTTGGTTTCAACATCTAGGTTGGTCGTTGCTGCTGCCAACAGCACAGCTGCTGTCAACGCAGCACAACTGCTGTCAATGCAGCACAGTTGTTGTCAGTAGCAGCTTTGCCTGCAGCTGGCAAAGCTGCCAGCTGCTTGCAATCCATTGGCCAACGGCTCTAATAAGGTTCGTTGGTCAACGACTCTTATAAGAGTCGTTGGTCAACGACTTATAAGAGCCGCTGATCCAACGACTCTTATAAAAGCTAGCCTGGTCGAGGCCTGGGCCGGGCTTTACCTGGACCATGACAGGGCCGACCCAAAATTCGGGCTTTGCCCGGTCTGGCCCAAGCCGGGTATCGGATCGGGCAATGGCTCTATATCGGGGCCCTGTGAGGGGCCCGAGCCCGGAGTAGGCTCGGGTCGGGCTTTTGCCAGGTCGGGCCTAGTCGGGCTTTTTTCGGACCGGCCCACTGGGGCTTGTCTTTTTGGACACATTGGCCTTCATCATGGCAGAGAGGGTGCTTTTTTTCTTTACAAACACCACGTGGGAGCTTAGCTAGCCAAGATTTAATTTGAAGTCCTTGTTTGACTTAGAGAGATAGGTTAGTATAGGTTTTTTAATAGTAACCTCGTGAGACATGCACAAAGGGAGGTAGATTGGTTGGTTCTCTCCTCTTTCTTTTCCTTCGCATGTGTTAGGCCACAATACAGAGACAAATTGCAACCAACATAATTGACTCTCCAGGATCTGCGAGAGTACAAGGAGAATAATGCATCAACGTATTACGAACTCGATACACACGAGCCCGATGGTTTTTCTTCGCATCAGATGAGAAACACACCCAACAAGTTTTACATATGTTTGTTTGTGCAGCTATTAGAAAATAACTTATTCTAAATTGATAATAACCTAGTTTTTCATAAGTTACTCAGGTATAGCTTATTACTTTTCATAAGCGCTTCTCTTAAAAAATCATAAGTTGATTACTATATCGCATTCGGGCGAAAAATTCGCGCTCGGGCGAAAAATTCACACCAATGCAAAAAATTCGTGTGAGCGAAAAAATCACCCACGAATAAAAAATTTGTGCCTAAGCGAAATAATCGCGTCTGGGCAAAAAAATACGTATGGGCAAAAAAACACATATGAGCGAAAAATTCACGTTCGGGAGAAAAATTCGCGTCCGGGCGAAAAATTCACGACCGAGTGTAAAAACATGCCTGAGCATAAAAACGCAGTCGAGTGAGCGAAAAAATCACGGCCGGGAAAAAATGCGTCCAAATGAACAGTTCCTTTTGAATTAATGAAACTTTGGATTAATATTTTTAAACAAACTTTCAAACAGTGTACTGCTTATTCATCATTGTTTTTATAAAATCTCAATTCAATCATTACTTTTCAATTAACAACTTATTCATCAACATAAGCTGTCTCCAATAAGGAAAATTTTTAGGTACACCTAATGCACCATCCTTTACGTGCAAATAGAATTTTGTATACTTAAATCGTATTTTTCCATAACAAAAAATTGATTGTAGCAAAAATAAATTACGGAATATTAAGTATGACATTTTTACAATTAATTTAAGTATTTATTTGTCCATATTCCATACAGTTATGAAAAAATTTCAGTGGTATTTTTTTGTTTTTGATTGAAAAATTCCAACTGGAATGTTGACATGTTTTCCAATTAGAATTTTTGCTACAATCCCAAAAAATACAACCGAAATTTTTTCAGAACTGTATGGAATATGGACAAATAAGAACTTAAATTGATTGTAAAAATGTCATAATTAATATTCCGTAATTTGTTTTTATTACAAACAATTTTTTGTTAAAAAAATACGATTTAAATATAAAAAATTTCATTTGAACGTAGATGATGGTGCATCAGCTGTACCTATAAATTGCCCCTCAAACAAAGCTTAAATCTTTTATTTTCTTGCTCGCACCCGCTCTTTCTTCTCTCTTTTGGTCGTGAATTTTTTCCTTCATCATCAGGGGACTTACCATGCTAGGAGAACAACCTTTGACATTTCCTAATACTGGATTTGAGTATTCTTCGGCTTGTCCTTTGAGTATTCCTCCTCATTTATACACACCAACTTGTTTTTACAGACTACAAATATAATTTATGAACTGTGAATAATAATGTACACCACAAATAATCATTTACAGACTGCTAATACAACTCTTTTTCTTGGGAAAAAAAATTTGGTTCGATGTGCGGACCTAGAGGAGGTGCACCCACACCAATAAAAATGATTTTAAGCCAATCAAAAAATATTTTTTTCTAAAATAAATTATAAAATGTGAATCAGTATTTTTCTCTCGTTAATTTAAGATTTTATTTCTCTATAAAATAATTTTTTAAAAAAAATCGACTGGATATCACGCATTTTAAAATTCAGACCGATATCATTTTCTTATTATTATTTTTTTTAAAAAAATGAATTTTTCTCTGTCTGATCAGTAATCGCACAGCTAGATGGTGAGCGGATCTGGACAAAATTTTCTCCTTTCTTGCTGTGTGATTTACTCGGCAATAGAAAGGTTTCACAAAAATTGATTTTTAGATGATTTTTTATTTCATAAGAAATTTGTCGGGCAAACTGTTTGATAAAGATAAATATCAGTGCGACAAAATATTAATCAAGTAGTTGTATATCATGCACGATATGCGGCAGTGGCATTTTTCTGACTTTTGATGTTTCTTGTGCAAGATTCTTTCTTTTTCAAGATAAAACAGTTTTTCGAGGAGTTTTGCAGGAGATGCATCTGACGGTTGATCGCAAGATCCTACGACGGGAGGTGACAGATTCTTATTTATAACATCATTTTTTCATGAAGCATCTTATGAAGAGATATTTAGGAACACTTAGTGCGCGGTGATTAACAAAGATCACAATGTTAGTTTTAAGATTCACGATCCGAAATACGATCATAATTTTGATCAAACACATATAAGAAGTCATGCTTGTAGAAAGCAACGTTGTGATAACGTATCCTGCACCATGATCTTTGGTGCCCGATCAATCACACGCAAAAAGTCATGCTTGCAAAAAGCAACGGGTGCAGTAGTGAGGCACACTCTCTACTGCTCGCATAGGTGCGCATCGTGCACCTGCGCGCCACTCTCGCACCTACAACAGTATAGAGTGCGCTCGTGTTCCTGCGGGTGGCAACAGTATAGAGTTCTCGAATTTGATTGTTTGGGTGCTTGCTCCCTCAGCGACAAATAGTGAATCAATTAAAAGTTTTTTTTAATATTTTGAAGCCTCTATTCACAGAACTCCCTAAGATGCAATGTTTTCAGTTTCGTTTCCCAACCCCCTATCCCAGCTTCAAGGAGGAATTGTGTGTCACCAAGGTTTCTGACTCGGTGCACCGAGAAGATCTCGAAGCACTTATTGCTCTAGAGATGGAGTTTCATATAGGAAAGCTGAAAGAAGAAGAAAAGGGGGACGAAGAGTCTCACTCTAGGTTTCTTCAAGAAGAGGGGGACGAAGAGGGGGAGTTTCATATTGGTGAGTACATGGGACATTTACTCACCAATCAAGTATGTCTCCATAGAAGCTCAATTGGCAATGGGTAAGGGGCGGTAAAGTCATTATTGTAAAGTGCGGATACTCAACGGTTCGCGTGAATGCCCGCACACATCTCAAAGCGTTTTGAAATGCGTCTGCTTTGAGATATGTGCGGGCATCCACGCGGACCGTTGGATGTCAGCACTTTACCGTAAAGTGCACCCTGCACTTTATAAGAGGCACCTTCTACGATGATGGTGGATAAGAAACAATGGGGAACTGTTCTTCTACGGCGGGCCACCTCTCTTCAAACATAATCAGCAACTGCTCAGCCAGGCTACGCGCGTCCTACCCCTTGTAATCGCCCACTCAATAAAACAAAGATCTCTTGTTGGTGAGGACGGGAGAAGGTGTCGACGAAGATGAGGATAAATTATTAATAGCTCAAGAACTTAATTTGCGGCACGACGGCACTCAATTTTTCTGCTTTTTTTTTAATAATTTGTATTGATCTGCTAATAACAAAAACATCTATGAAAAACAATTCTAATTCCCTTTTAAAGCCTTGGATAGATGATTTCGCTCTGTGTATACTAACTCACAAAGAAAATCAGATTGTTACCCAACTTCATGAAAAGGAGCGCAATTTGAATCTTCGTTGTGCTACTTTTGAACCAGTTGCCGAAGAAGGTTGCGCTACGAACCTACGGCTCACTTGACCAAAAACATCAAAACCTTTTGATTCATTACAGTGAAAGTTTGATGACGATGATGAACTCTCACATGATTGCTACATCTTGAATAAAGCATACTATTTCGCAAGCAAGTTCTTTGATGTAGAACAACAAACCAACTAATGTTTTTCGTTACAGACGTGATACATGACACTCGGCAACCAGCCAATTCATTTGTTTGGGCGTTTCCCTTCTACGTTTTGGACAAACGCCGCCGGAAGGAGGGTAAACAAATGAACCTCCGGCGGCGTTTGCTCCGTTTCCACCCGCCCACCTTGAGAAACGCCCCAAAAAGTTCCGTTTGGAGCAACCACCTCCTCACTCCGATTCGAACTCTCCGTTTCCAACCGCTGGATCGACCCGCCACCGCCATACCAAAAAGGCTCCACTTGGTATGGCTTTTTGCTCAGGCCAGTTTGTACAAATAAGGCCACAATTAAAGAATGTATGTTTGGCATACCAATTGTTACGACCGTCACCAAGAAAAAGAACTAGTTCTATACATAAAATGGATTAAGCTCCATAGGTGAGGTCGGGCGGTCATGAACGACTGTTCATAGCCACCACGTTCACGGATGCCACCACCGCGCCTACGAGGCTTTAAACAGCAATCTTGGATTCAGTTTGGTACTAAATTTGTTACATAACCATATCTTAGGTGCAAGTTACAACCACAAGCATCTCCTTTTTATCTACAGTTAACAACTGAGCTTCTCCCATAAGGTGTCGAAAAAGCATTGCCAAATAAATACATGTATCCAAAGGATGTCGACCGCATTTGTAAAACATAAACCTGATTAAACCAGACTTAACAACCAAGGTTCGACGTTTCGCACTGCAGAGATCAAGAATCATCGAGATGCAAATGCGTATCAGAGGTAAAACCGACGCTAAACTAAACAGAAGTTGCTTGCTGCCGCCTTTAAGCCCTTGACCTTTTGTTGCTACAAGCAGGGCACTTGTATTGCTTGATGTGTTCGGCCCGAGCAGGAGTAATCCTGACGCACTTACCGTGGAACCATCTCTCACAAACGTCGCAGCAAATCCAAAACTCGTCGTTAGCGTAATTGTCGCCACAAGCACCGCACAAAGTGCTCCCATGCTCATCCTCGTCTTCCTCATCCTCTTCTTCGCTCCCATCGTCAACTTTCGAGAGAGTTGGGGGGTTTGTCTGGGAGAGCTGTGAGAGCTGCTTCAAAGTTGTGTAGAGATATTAGAAAAATGGATGAAAAAAACTGCACTTTGGAGGGAAGCATTTAAAATAAATAACCTTTGAAGCAGACTTGCTGATCTTGCTGTTGCCATTAGGGGTTTTTTCTTTAGACTGTGACTTCACAGTTCCAGTGACAACTTCAAATATGGTGGGCAGGCTGTTAATCATGCTGAATAGCCGCTTTCTGTTAAAGAAGAGAACCAGAAAGGTAAATTAACCATATTTCTGACAAATATTTAGAATTGGGATAACAATTTAGTTTGCGACAACATCATAATTGATGGCATCTGCTAGACATGAAATATTTAATTCAGTGAACAATAAAATATGTTATGCAAACAAGTAAAACAGTAAAGAAGATGGCTAATTCAAAGTAGTCATCACAAATCCCAGGCGCAAACATACACTTCAGTATATGTCCAGCATAAAAAAAATAATGTATAAATTAATGTTTACGTATGATTTGTACGTTGTCGTTTAAATTTAAACGTTCAAATTGATAAAAAAAAATTCTGTTTCAGGCTTTTCGGCACTTTGCACTCCCAAAAATAGCACTTTTGGCACTTTGCATCCAAATGTTTAAATATTGCACTTTGCACACCACCCCCCCCCCCCCCCCCATTCTCATATGTTTAGCACTTTGCACCCTAGGCCTTTGAATTCATGGGTATTTTTGTCCTTCGTTGTTTATTTTGTTTAGGTTAGCAAGCAGACCACCCATTCGCACTCAATACCCGCCGCATCCCTCTCGATCGTCTTCTTCTTCCCTGTTTCAGTCGCCGGATCTGCTTCCATTTTAGATGTCGCCGGATCTGCTTCCATTTTAGGCGTCGCCGGATCTGCTTCAAGTTTAGACGTTGCGGGCTTCCACTCTAGACGTTGCGGGCTTCCACTCTAGACGTCGCCGACTTCTTCCCTATAAGTCTGGTGAGCATTGCCATTTTTTTGATTTGAGGTCTACGGCTTCACTTTTTGCCATTTTTCTTCTGATTTGAGGTCACTGGCATCAATGTTGCCATTTTTTGTGTTTTGATGTCGCCAGCTTCAGTTCATCACTGCTTCCATTTAGGGTTTGCTATTTTTTCATCCTGTTTTGCCTTCCCGCAGAGAATTGGTCGCCGAACATTCAATCATATTTTTTCATATTGCATTCAATCGGCAATTGAGGACTCAGGTATAATTTTATTTTGCCAATTTTTTTTAGATTTGTTCAACCAGGGTTTGCCATAATTTATTCTTAGTTGGAGTAATTTGTGTTTAGGTATAAAAATGTTTCGTTCCGTAGGGATGGATTGGGATAACATATTGGTTGACGAAAATGATTTGGAAGAGGGACATGCATGTCAACAGTAGTAGTGACTCAAAAAGCATTGAAGAGGAGGAATCTACTGATGAAAACTCGTGCTTTGCGGGTGATAATTTGAATGACGGTGATTTTGAGGAAGATGAATTGTTAATAGATGGCAATATAGAGAACGAGATTGAGATGGTTGGTGAGAGAGCTGAATCACATCAACCCATGCATATGAATGTTGGTGTTCATGTAAAAGAGCGTGGTAGTCAGTAATCTTCCAAGACCGAGAAAGGGCAGTCTCTTGAGGTTAAGTATATGATGGAGATCCAAATAACTCCGACCTTGAGTTTGATGTTGGCTTGTGTTTTAATACACCGGATAAATTTAGGGCTGCTGTGAGGATGTACGCTACTAAACAAGGAAAGCCACTCAAATTTACTAAAAATTGTAGCGACAAGATTCAAGTGTCATGTGAATGTGGGTGAGTTATGTTTGATTCATTCATGTTCAAAAATGAAAAAAAATTGCAAATTAAGACTGAGCATAGTTGTTATAGAGTTGTCAATTCTCATCATTGTAACTCTAAGCATATTGCCAAGAAATATGAGCACAACATTAGGAGCAACCCTGAGTTGTCCGTTAATTCAATGCAGAGGGACAATAAAACATCTCTTACTATATGGAAGATGTATAGGGGCAAGAAACATGTCTCAATATTGAGTATTGGAACAGAGTTGGACCAATATGCAAAGCTAGGGATTACTTTGAAGAAAGTTATAGGGCCAATCCGGACACAACGATTTATGATCAAATGTAAACATGATGTAGGCTTGCAAACATATATATTTAAAAGGTTGTATATTTGTTGGGATGCCTTGATGAAATGTTTCATGGCTGGTTATAAGCTTATTATAGGATTGGATGAGACTCATTTGAAGACATCAACGGGTGGCGTAATGTTGTGTTGTTGGTGTTGATGGTAACAACATGTACCCTATTGTGTATGTCGTTTTTTGAAGGAGAATACAAAATTTTGGAAATGCTTTGTTAGTCTTCTTATAGATGACTTGTACATTGAAAACAATTTTACATGGTTAATAATTTCAGACAAGTGAAAAGGGTTATTGAAAGTTGTTAAGAGATAATGAAGAAGCCCATTAAAAGGAGTCCATGTACAAGCCCATGTATAGTCTATTTAGGCTGCGTTTGGCGCGGCTTACGGTAAGCTTATTTGCTCCGGTGAGGTTGGACAAAAACGTCATTGTCATAGAATGTATGTTTGGTATCACAAATGTTACAAAAAAAAAATTAGTTTGAGACATAAGATTTTGGTATGACAATGACATTTTTGTCCAACCTTACCGGAGCAAATAAGTCACCATAAGCCGTGCCAAACGCAGCCTTAGTCCCACATTGTAGATGTAAAAGACTCTCTCTATATATATAAGTGTCTGTACTCATGTATTTGACAATTAATAAAATTACTGTGTGGTTTTCTCTCACTTACATCGTTCTCTACATGGTATCAGAGGCTTTCGATCCGGTTTTTTTCTGCTCCCAGCGGCTAGCCTTTCTCTAATCGTCGGTCTCCTCTGCCTATCTGCGGTCTGTTGCGGACTCCCTCTAACCGCAGTCAATCCGCTCCTCTACTGTGGCTTCCCATTTCATACCCGCAAGTTTGCCCCCCTTCTTTCGTGGATCCACCCCCCCCCCCCACGTGGCCTTTATATACTTCTTCGTGGGACCCACCGGTTTTTCCGCTGTGACTGTCGCAACCTGCTTCTATTCGCCGCGGACTTCTCTGATTGTCGCAAATTGTTCTTCATGTTCACCGCGGACTGCAGTCTTTGTTCGATTGCGGACTTGGTTCCTGCTAGAGGCGACATGCTTCTGTTCGCAGCGGAACCTCTTCTCTGCTCGTTGCAGACCATCTTCTCTGTTCGTTGCGGACTGCCTTCTCTGTTCGTTGCGAACTAGGTTCCTGTTCGCTGCGACTTGCTTCTGTTCGTTGTAGACTAGGTGCCTTCTCTGCTCGCTGCGTCCTGCTTCTCCTGTTCGTCGCGGACTGTCGTCTCTGATTGTTGCGGTCTGGGCTCCTGCTCGCCGCGGCCTGCTTGATTCTTCTCTATTCGACGCGGACGGCCTTCTCTGCTCGTCGCGGCTTGTCTTCGCTATTCGTTGTGGACTCCTCTCCTTGCTGATGCAACATGTGCCTTTGCTGCCGCGGATAGCCTCTTCCTATTCGTTGATTGTGTCCACGCGACTTGTGTTGGCTGCAAGGGTCTGCCGCTGCGACCTTCCTTCTCTAGCCGCGGCGACCTCGTCTCTATGGCCCTCTCTTGCGCGAACTCCTGCCCTAGCCGCCATGGACACTACAGCTCCCTCCCTTCCCGCACGTGCTGCCCCACCGTCTGAGGTTCGTGATGAGCTTCGTATAACCATCATCTCTCTCAGCGAGAAGGCTAATTTTGTTGAATTGGTACATCCGGTCCGCCGTGTTCTACAAACCAAAGGTCTTCTCCACCATCTCACTCGGGCAAAATATGCTAAGCCCACTGATGACTGGCTCCGTGATGACGGGCGGGTCCAATCATGGATGCTTAACTCCATGGACACCGAGCTCTACCGAACGACCATGTATTATGAAACGGACAAGGAAATGTAGGATGAACTGCATTCTCTCTACTCTGGCAAAGAAAGCTTACAACACTTGTTTGATATTATCTCCGCCCTTCAATATCTGGCCCTTGGCCCCACAGGCGACTTACTTTCTTTGTCGCAAAGGCTAAATCTCTGTTAGAAGTCTGGATACAACATCAGCCCCCCTCCACCGATCTGTCTATTCAGCGGGCACAGAAAGAAGCTGTTGGGATCACGATAATGATGACCCGAGTTCTCAGTCATCTTCACAGTGTCAGGGCTCAGATCCTTTCCTCTTCCGTTATGCCTTCCTTATCTGATGTTTGCTCCATGGTGCTCAAGGTCACACCACCATCCGAGGCTCCTGCCAGTTTTTCTCTAGCTCTACTCCAGTAGCCACTTTTACCTACTCTGGCTCCTCTGGCTCGTAACTCTTCTACTCGGGGAGGTCGCTTCACGTCTCGAGGACGAGGTCATGTCGGACGCTCTACTCTCAAGTGTACCCACTGTGGTCGGAATGGTCATCTTGAAACCATCTGCTACCGCAAGCATGGACTGCCTCCTCATCTTACTGCTACTACTACTGTTGCACCACCCCTCGTAGCCCCAACAAACAAAGATATCAATGACATTTGTCTTCAGCTTCAGCAACTCCAAGGCATTATTAATCGCTCCTCTAGTTCGGTTGCTTCTTTCTCCACCGAAGGTATATCCTGCCTCTCTCATAGCTCTCACTGGATTGTCGACTCTGGTGCTACTCACCACATTACCTCCCAGAAGCCACCCCAGTACATGCACTCTGAATATCCCAAGTTCATCACTGAGGCAAATGGCGACACAACTTCGGTGTCTGGATCTGCTGAGCTGCGTCTCACGCCTACTCTCTCATTATCCTTGTTTCTTCATGTTCCGGGATCCCCTTCAATCTACTCTCTGTGAGTAGGCTTACGCAGGACCTTGATTGTCGTCTAATTTTCTCTCCTTCCTCTTTTGTTGTGCAGGATCGTCGAATGCGGAATATCATTGGTAAAGGACGGCTGTCAAATGGGCTTTACCTCTTGGACGTCTCCCATAATACCCTCTCTGCAGTCCCCTCCGTCAACTAGCATCGTCGTCTTGGCCAAGCTCCTCTCCTGATTCTCAAGAAGGCTCCTCTTGATGTCTCCCTACATGAGTTTTCTTGTGAATCATGTATCTTTGACAAACATTGTGTTTCTTTTTCGTCTACTTGTACTCGGAGTTCTTCTCCGTTTTCTGTAGTACATTGAAATATATGGGGCCCTTATAAAGTACCCAGTGTTTTTTGGTTATTAGTAATTTGTTACATTTATCGATGATTATTCGGGTCTTAGATGGTTGTACCTCCTTCGTGATCGTACTGAACTAACATCTGTTTTTCGTACTTTTATTACTGAGACGTGTACGCAATTCTCTGTTACTTTAAAGATAATTCGCACCGATAATGCTCATGAATATATTAGTCGCACCTTCTCCAATATATGCACCGAGTTTGGGATTATTCATCAGACATCCTGTGCTTATACCCCCCAGCAGAACGATGTGGCCGAGCGGAAATATCGACATCTTCTTGATGTCACTTGATCCCTCATGCTTCAAATGCAGGTACCCACAAAATATTGGAACTTCGTTGTTTCTACTGCTTGTCATCTCATCAATCGCATGCCCTCCACCGTTCTTGACTTCGCTTCTCCGTTTGGCCTCCTCTTTCCTACTAAGTCTTCATTCTCTCTCACGCCCCGTATCTTTGGATGTACCTGCCATATCCACTATCTTGGCCCGCTGACCGAAAAACTTGCCCCTCGAGCCACGAAATGTATGTTTGTTGGCTACTTCCGCACTCAAAAGGATATGTTTTCTACTCTCCTGAAACTGAGAAGGTGTTCGTCTCCGCTGATGTCACCTTTCTTGAAAAACAGTCCTTCCACTCCACCTCATTCGTATTGCCTCCACCTTCCACTATTGCGTGTTCGGTTGTTCCCGTCACTACGTTGCCCCACATCGCACCTCCTCCTACTCCACTCCCAGTGCCAACAGTGCCTCAACCCCCTCCTCCTCCACTTCCCCGTGTCTACACCTGTCACTCATCACGGATAAAGGCCCTCCAGCAGATCCCTTTTACTAATGTTATCCCGCAGATTGACGATCAGGCAACATCCTCTACGACTCATCCAATGGCAAATTATGTCTCATTGCATCGTCTTTCTCCGCCTCTTCTCCAATTTGCCACCTCTCTCTCCACCATCTCCATTCCTAACTCCTTGCAGGAAGCTCTCCAACACCCGGGGTGGCGTGCGGCCATGGACGAAGAAATGACAGCTCTATGGGCTAACCAGACTTGGGACCTTGTCCCTCTACCTCCCGGCTAGTCTTGTGTTAGACGCAAATGGGTCTTTGCTATCAAGCATGCTCCAGATGGCATTATTGAACGTCTCAAAGCCCGCCTTGTGGCCAGGGACTTCACCCAACAACATGACATTGATTACGACGAAACATTCTCTCCGGTCGCCAAGCTGAATACTGTTCGAGTCTTGATTTTCCTTGTCGTGCATCGACAGTGGCCTCTACATCAACTCGACATCAAAAATGTCTTTCTCAATGGAGATCTCCAAGAGACTGTGTATATGCACCAACCACCCGTGTTTGAGACCACGGGGGAGTCTCATGTATGTCATCCGCGGAAGTTTATATATGGTCTCAAACAGTCTCCTCATGCTTGGTATGACAAATTCAGCAAAGTAGTTCGCGAGGTGGGCTTCACACGTAGCTCTGTTGATTTCTCTCTTTTTACACGTCATCAAGCAATAGGCACTATGATTCTTTTGGTATATGTTGATGATATCCTAATAACGGGTGATGACATTACTGGGATCCGAAACATCAAGAAACATTTAAACTCAGCATTTCAGACAAAAGACCCGGGCAATCTTCGATACTTCCATGGGCTCGAAATTGCAAGGAGACATGATGATTTTGTTCTGTCCCAACGAAAGTACTGTATTGATCTTCTGCAGGATGCATGTTACTCAGGATGCAAATCTGCGGACACTCCGATGGATGTGAATCACAAATTGTCTTCACATGACTCTAGAACTGATCATGTTCTTACAAATCCAGAGTACTACCGTCGATTGGTAGGGAAACTAATCTATCACACGGTTACACGACCCGATATTTCATTTGATGTTGGGGTTGTGAGTCGATTTATGCATGCTCCTCAGACGTCTCATCTCCAAGCGGTCGAACGGATTCTCAGATACTTGAAGACTGCTCCAGGACAAGTACTTGTTTATAAACCGTCCTCTTCTTTGTCTCACGTTGCATATTTTGATGTTGACTACGCAGGTTCCCTTGATGATAGGCGTTCCATGACTTGCTTTTGCACTTATCTTGGTGGACACCTTATTACCTGGCGTACCAAGAAACAGTCGGTTGTGGCTCGCTCATCTGCTGAGGCTGAGTACCGTGTCATGGCAGCGATTGTATTTGAGCTCACCTGGCCAGAGAGTCTATTCAGTGATTTGCGTCTCATACTCTCTTCTCCGGCAACCCTATTCCATGACAGTCAAGCCGCCATACATATTGTCAAGAATCTTGTATTTCATGAGCGGACAAAGCATATTGAAGTCGATTGTCACTTCATTCAGGAAAAAGTTCGATCAAAGAAGTTGGAGTTAGAGCATGTCTCTACATCAGGACAAGTTGCCGATATATTTACCAAAGCTCTGTCTCGGACATTATATCATCAGTTCTTATCCAATCTTGGTGCCTACGACTTGTACGCTCCAGCTTGCAGGGGAGTGTTAAGAGATAATGAAAAATCCCATTAAAAGGAGCCCATGTACAAGCCCATGTATAGTCTATTTAGTCCTACATTGTAGATATAAAAGACTCCCTCTCTTCCTCTCTATATAAGTGTATGTACTCATGTATTTGACAATTAATAAAATTACTGTGTGGTTTTCTCTCACTTACATCGCTCTCAACAAAATTCATTGAAGAGATATTACCCAATGCAGAACAGATTTTGCTTGCGCCATATGTATAATAACTTCAAACAGAAACATAGAGGGCGCCAACTGAAAGAAATGTTACGGAAAGCTGCATCCACGACCAGACTAGTGGACTTTAATAGTGAAATAGAAAAGTTAAAATCAAGTGATAAAAAAGTGTTGAGGGAAAAGAATTAATCGCTATATCATTACATTAGAGACTCCCATATATATATGGGTGCACATGACGATAATACAGTAACAACATAAAACTCATTATTCTAACATATTCCAAGACTCCCCCTCAAATTGGGCGTGTAATGTCTGTCATGCTCAACTTGTTCAGTATTCTATCAAACAAGTTCTGACTCAGCCATTTGGTAAGCATATCTGCAAGCTGTTGGTTTGATGGGACAAATGGGGTACTCACAATCCCCCTAACAATATTTTCCTTAATGAAGTGGTTGTTGATCTCCACGTGCTTGGTGCGATCGTGTTGCACCGGATTGTGGGCAATGTTGATCGCAGCTTTGTTATCGCAATAGATCCTGATTGGATCGTCACACTTCACGCCAAGGTCCTTCATGATCGTCTGGATCCACAACCTTTCACATAGCCCTTGTGTCATAGCATGGAATTTTGTCTTTGTGCTGGATCTGACAATTTGTTTCTTGCTTCTCCAGATTGTCAAATTACCCCCAACAAGAGAACAATATCCTGATGTTGACTTCTGGTCATCAACTGATCCTACCCAGTCCGTATCCATATAGAACTCTACGGTCAATGCCTCATTGGGTGGGAACAAAATTCTCATGCCGAGAGTGGATTTGAGGTACCTCAGAACTCTGTGTGCAGCATCCAGGTGATGTGATCTAGGTGAATGCATGTACTGACTAAGGACCCTCATAACATAGGATATGTCTGGTCGAGTGTGAGAGATAGATAAGCTTCCCTACCAATCATTGGAAGCCAGGTACACGATCAACAACTTCTCATCCATCTCTTTCAAGTTTGTGATTGACCTCAATTGGGGTATCTGCTGGCCTGCACCCGAGCATTCCAGTCGTCTCAAGCAAGTCTAGAACATAATTCCAAAGACACGGGGAGAGAGAGAGGAGGGACGGACCCCTAGAGTGGTGAGAGGGGTCTGACCGTGTAGGAAGACGATTGATGAGGTAGGTCGCGGTGAGAACATCATCACCCCAGTAATACTTCGGGAGATGCATCTAAAGGACAAGGCACCTAGACACCTCAAGGAGGTGCCGATTCTTACGCTTAGCCACCCCATTCTGAGCAGGGATGTACAAACAGGAGGTTTGATGAATGATACCTAGGTCACTTAGGTATTTGTCAAGACGAGCGTCAATATATTCACGACCATTGTCACTACGTACGATTTTAACGATAACACCATATTGAATTTTAACCATCTTGTAAAAGCGCTGGAAAATAGAAAACACATCACTTTTATGCTTCATTAAGTAAACTCAAGTACAACGAGAGTAACAATCAATGAAAGAAACAAATCACGAGTAACCAGAAATAGAGGCAGTAGGGCTAGGACCCCAAACATCAGTATGAATAACTGCAAACAGAACAGAGTTACGGGGGGACAAAAGAGGAAAAGTACTACGATGATGTTTAACCAGTTCAACACATTACAATGAAAAACATTAAATAAAGTAGAAGACATAGTAGGAAGCAACAACCTCATAATAGCGACAGGAGGATGTCCTAGCCGACAATGTCAGAAATCCAACTCAGAAGGACGAGCAGCAAGAAGAGTTTTGGGAGGCCGAGCGATGCTAGATGAAGTGGAAGCAGAGGGGTCGAACACGTAGAGCCCGTTGCAAGGTCTACCAGATCCAATCACCGTCCCTGTCTTCAGGGCCTGAAAAACACAAGATGTAGGAAAAAATTCACTGAACAATTCATTGACTTTGTCATATGACTAATAGAGAGGAGATTGCGGGTGAAAGCAGGAACATGAAGAACATATGAGAGGGTAAGAGAAGAGCATGAAATGGATCTTTTCCCAGCGATGGGAGATAGGATCCATCAGCAATGCTCACTTTGTCCCTGCCTGACAGAGGTGTGTATGACACAAAACCTGTGGCTGATCGGTCATGTGGTCTATAGCCCTAGAAGAAATGATCCACTGCGAGGAGAGGTGGGAGGAAGCCGAGTGAGCACTTGCAGGTCCCTGATGAGCATAGGAATAAGAGGCAGAACCGGACGGCTCCGCTAGAGTTCCAAGCATCATCGGGCGGAATGCCAGAATTTCTTCAGCCGAAAGAGCCAAGGGGGCCGTATTGGAATCCAGAGAGTGAGGAGCAGTAGAGTCCTCTCCAGCGTCCGACAAGTGGGTTAATCTGGGCAGAGGAGACCTATGTTGAGAGCAACCACTCTCCGGCCACCACGAGAGGCAGGGCCGCCTCGAGGAAGAAAACCATGAAGCTTGAAGTAGGCATCTCTAGTATGGCGGGCCTTGCCGCAATAATCACAGACTAGGTGATCTTTCTCTGCAGTCCTCAATCTAGTGTCACGAGTAGGACGCGCCCCAGGCTGAGAAAGAGAGACAAGGGTAGATCCCATGGGGGCAGAGTCTGGAAGCAGAATCAGGCGGCAATCAAATTCCTGTTGGACAAGGTTGTACACCTCCGGCAGAGAAGGTAGAGGATAGCGGCCAAGAATCAGAATACTGATTGGATCAAAGTCTTGATGTAAGCCGTGGAGGAACTCAAAGATGTGATTGTGTTCTTCTCTTGCTCGGACAAACACCTCATCTTCAGGAGACACCAGAGTCAGAGAATCAAAATGATCATACTCCTGATAGAATTGGGTAAACTCTGAGTAGTAGGCCAAGGGGGGTCGATCACCCTGTCGCAGGAGGAACAACCTGCGACGAAGTTGGTAGATCTGAGCTGCATTGCCTCGACAAGAATAAGTAGTCTCTGCACGCTTCCAAATATCCGTTGCGGTATCCAAGAACAGATAGTTCTGAGAAATGGACTCCGTCATAGAGTTAAGTAGTCAAGACATCACCAGGGAGTTGTCAGACTCCGACTAAAGCCACTCAGGAGAGTCAGACACAGGAGCCTTCACCGTGCCACTGACATGGCCAAATAACCGGCGGATTTTGAGAGCAAGAGAGATGGAGCGAGCCCACGAGGGGTAGTTCGAGCCATCCAATTTCATAGTGGTGATTTGAGGAATACTATGATCTGAGGGGACGCGATAAGGTCCAACAGAAGCCGAAGTAGGGAAGGCCACTCCACCGGGAGACATCAAGAAGAAGCGGGAGTCGGGCGACGCGGGAGTCAGGCGATGCGGGAGTCGGGCGAGACCGTTGTGCGGGAGACGGGGCGATGGCGCGCTGCGGTAGTCGGGGGCCATGGTTGGCGGATCGGCGCTGTACGGGAGCGGAGAGATACGAAAAAACCTAAATTCGCTCTGGCTCTGATAGCATGTTGAGGGAAAGAATTAACAGTTATATCATTACATTAGAGGCTCTCATATATATGGATACACATGACGATAATACAGTAACAACATAAAACTCATTATTCAAACACATTCCAACAAAAAGCTTATCAATGGGTTAAGGAAAAAGATCCAAAACATTGGGCAAAGTCTCATTTTAATACATGATCTAAGTGTGATATGTTATTAAACAACTTTTGTGAAACTTTTAACATGGTAATTCTTAAAGAAAGGGATAAGCCAATAATAACAATATTGGAGACTTAAGAGTGCTAATAATAAAGAGGCTTCACACACAAAGAGATAGTGATCTTGAAATTTTAATGGAGAAATTTGTTATTCAATACAACAAAATTTGAAAAATAACAAAAAAAATGCACACAACTATATCTTAGTATGGAATGATCATCATAAGGTTGAAGTTGAATGGTGGATAAGAGATAAAAGGATTGTTGATTTGGGTGCAAGAAGTTATAGTTGTAGGCGGTGGGATCTAACAGGTATTCCATGTGTGCACGCAACATCACACATATTCTATCAGAGGGAGAACGTTGAAGACTATGTTGAACATTAGATCTGTTTTTGAGTGCATATGAACACTTGCTAAATCCAATAAAATCATGCAAGGAATGACCATCAACGAATATGAATCCAATAGTTTCATGAGGTGACATCAGAATGAACTAAAGATAAAAGAGTACTACTTTTGGTAGAAGCAGGGGGGAGGAAGAACAATGTTGTTTGTCGTAGATACGAGATTCACAAGTGAACTTCCGTAAAAGAACGTCAGGGAGAGCCCGCTTGAGAATCGGAAGGGGAGCATGCCCAAGGCGGCGATGTCAATCGACAGTAGAGACGGCGGAGAGAAGAGTGGGTGGGATATCCAAGATGTAGAGCACATTCAACAGCTGCCCCTTACCAATTGTTGTGTCTATTGATCCCAATATCCCAGATTTGTAAGAAGTCAAACGGGTCAATGACACACACACATAATGTATTTGATGTGTGCTCTAGTTCTTGCATACAGATAGTCCATGATTGGACAAGTGAAGAAAAATAAGTTGGGCAGTAAACTAAAATTTCGTCGAACTCAACTCAGAGTTCGTCTAACTCAACTCAGAGTTCGTCGAACTCAAGCTACTGTTCGTCGAGCTCTGCTCAACGCTTGTCAAGTTAAAGCAAGAAAAAATCAACTAAAGCAAAAGGCGTTGAGAACGCTGAAAGGATTAAAGTTCGTCGAACTCAACCCACAAATCGTCAAACTCAGCTCAACTCTTACTAAGCTAAAGCCAGAAAAATCAACTAAGGCAAAAAACGCTGAGTCCGCTGAAAAGAAGGCATCAAGACCGCTGAGAAGATTAAAGTTAGTCGAGCTCAGCTCACAGATCGTCGAACGCAGCTAAAGACAGAAAATCTGTCCAAGGCAAAAGCGCTGAGACAGCTGAGAAGATATCGTTGAGACCGCTGAGACAGCAGAGACAAAACTGGCTGGATTTCTCCAAGTCCAGAAGCGTTGAGTGAAACAGATTCACTCAACGCTTCTAATAAAGCAGGAAGCGCTAAGAAGCGTTGAGATAAAACTAGCTGAATTTTTTCTAAGTCCAGAAGCGTTGAGTGAAGCAGGTTCACTCAACGCTTCTAATGAAGAAGAAAGCGCTAAAACAAAGGCTTGTCTCAGCTGATAATGAAAATCCGCTGAGACCGCTGAGAGAAAACTGTTGAGACAGTTAAGTGCAAAAACCGTTAAGACAGCAGATAAGAAGAAAGCGCTGAGACAATGGCTTGTCTCAGCTGATAATGAAAAACCGCTGAAACCGCTGAGACAAAACCGCTGAGACAAAGTCAGGAAAACTTTTAAGTCCAGAAGCGCTGAGAGTCAAGGCTGATGGCGTTGAGTGACTTAACATCACTCAACACTTGATGAAAATTCTGGAAAATTTTCTAAGTCCAGATATTGATGACCACTGCTGACGTCATCAAAGTCAAAATTGCAGGAAGCCATTGCGGGAAACCTGCTGCAGCGCCGAAAGATGGTTTGTCCCTTTCTGATAGAGATGACGCTCACCTATCCTTGGTGGACCTACATACTATTGTGTCGTTAATTCAAATCAACGCATATAAAAGGGAAAACAGAAAAGGGATTAGGGTAAACGAATCAAATGAATAGAAAGAGAAATTGATAGAGGCGGTTGGACATTTTCTTCCCGTCAAGCTTGAAAGCTAAAGTCCAGCCAAGATAGCCTGAAGGCAAAAGAAAGATAGCTGAATCACTTCAAAGCTCAGCAAGTTTGTTCTCAACAGAACAGTTTTAGCTGATTCATCTCATCAGCAAGGTGGAAGTTGCTCATCTGTGCAGCAGTAAAAAGTGATAGTTGTAGAAGAAGCCTGATTCATTCTACAGCAAGTGAGCGAGACTGAAATCTGCTCAGTCCAGCAAAGTTGACTCAGAGTTATTTCTCGGAGTCAGTTAGTTTATTTTCTTCAACTTACTGTATTAATTTTCTGTAGGATTCAGGTTTCCTGAATCTAAGTGTAGGGCACTTTGTGCCTGAGGTAGGTGCCTTGTTGGGGCACTGAGCTAGGATCCAAGTGAGGATCTGAGCTGTAAGTCTTAAGTGCCTGAGGTAGGAGAGTGTTGCTCTCTGAGATGGGATCCAAGTGTGGATCTGAGGTAGGGCTGTTCTCCCAGCCTGAGTGTAGGGTCTTGTGTCTGAGATAGGTGACTGAAGAGTCACTGAGCTATAGGTGACAAGATTGTCACTGAGATTGTAGGCATTGAAGGAGGCTGAGTTGTAGGTACCTGAAAGGGTACTGAGTTGTAGGAGTGCTGCAGCACTCGGAGAGTAAGGTCGTGTGCCTGAAGCTGTAGGGCTGAAGAGCCTGAGTGTAGGCCTTAGAAATAAGGCTGAGGTAGGTGATCAGTGGATCACTGAGCTGTAGGAGTTTTGCAGAGCTCTGAGGTAGGAACCTTTGTGGTTCTGAGTTGGATTCTTAGAAGAATCTGTGTGTAAGGATGATGGCCTGAGGTGTAAGCTCTGAGGAGCATAAGTGGAGGAGTTTGTGTCGAGTAGTCCAACAAATAAGTTAGATGGGAGGGAAAGTGGATGTACCCAATTGGGAAACCACTATAAATTTTGGAGTTTGCTGTGTGTGCTTGTTTTTCTTTGTGACTGCAGGATTTAAGGACAAGCTCTAGATAGAATAACTTAAAAACAGCAAAAGATTTATTAAAAGCTCAAACACATATTCACCCCCCCCAGTTGATTAACTAACCTAAAGTTAAATAACTTTCACCAATGATACTCAGGGTGCGGCGATCCTGCATTAGAAAAGAAGAGGGAGAAAAGGTTATGGAACAATCAAGATCGCGCGTTAGGCGACTAATAGAAAGTAAATTGAAAGGGGACCCCGGAACGTGAAGAACCGAGAAAAGAGAAAGGGTCGGGGTAAGCTGGAGAGCAGCGGCGCCAGCGACCGGTAGGGTGTCACCATTGGTCACAGTGATACACGGAGGATGAGCCGTCTAGAGATACTGGGAGGGTTTCTGGGAGGTAATATGGTGAGTAGCTCCGGAATCGACGATCCACTGAGGGCTATGAGAGAGACAGGTTATACCTTCCGCAGAAAAAAACGCAACCAAGCCGGAGGAGTGGCCGAGGGTACCTTGTAGCTGGTGGAATTGGCTGCGGAGCTCATCTATATCTTAGCGGGTAGTGGACGCCGGATCCTGGGCAGAGGCCCCAGTGGGAGCAGGAGCAACAGAAGAAGTCGCAACAAGGTGGGGAGGGAAATCATGCTTGTTGTAACAGGTAGCCTCAAGATGACCCCCTCGGTCGCAGTATGTGCATTTCATAGAAGAACGACCACCACGTCCTCGTCCCCAAGACAGAGGTCGCCCCCCCCCCCCCCCCCGAGTGGAAGATCCACGAGTAGGAGGAGGGGTTGGAAGGAGAGGCTGTTGAAGAAAAGCCGGTGCAAATCCGGGAGGAGACTCGGTAGGAGGCGTAACTTTAAGTAGCATCGAGCAGACATCAGACAATGAAGGAGTCGTCGTGGAAGAGAGGATCTGAGCCCGAACACTATGCAGGTGGGGAGGAACACAGGACATCATCATCGCAATGGTGACAGCCTCTTTCTGGGCCCGTTGAGTAGCTAGATCAGTAGTTGGAGGCTGACGTTGAATCCAAGCCTCGGCCAGGGTCTTTGCCTGGGCAACGAAAGAGATCATATCGTCGGGAGCACCAGGAGCAAGGTTCTGAAGGTCAGAGAGAATATCATATATATGCTAAAGACTGTTGTGCCCAAAATAAAAGGAGTGAAGCTCCTCCCACATGGCCTTGACCGTGTCATGATATATGGTCATCCGGTAGGGCTCGGCGTCCATAGAGTTGAGGAGCCAAGACTGGACCCGGCCATCATCGTGAAGCCAGTCATCGGAGGGAGCATCGGGGGTAGCTCGGGTCAAGTGGTGAGGAAGACCCTTTGTCTGCAGAACACGACGAACAGAGCGAACCCATTCAACGAAATTCCGTTTCTCAGTCAGAGAAATGGTAGTAATCCGTAGCTCATCACGGAGTTCAGAAGCTGTAGTAGTCGCACGGGCTGGTGGAGCAGTAGCAGCGGAAGCATCGAAAGCCATGCGGCTAGCAGAAGAGGTCGGGCGGCTAGCAAGAGAATCCGGGCGGCTAGCAAGAGAATCCGGGCGGCTAGCAAGAGAAGCCGGGCGGCTAGCAAGGCTAGCAAGGAGAGGGCCGGGCAGCTAGCAAGAGAAGTCGGGCGGCTTGGCAGAGAGGGCCGGGCGGCTAGCAAGAGAAGCCGAGCGGCTAGAAGGAGAAGAGGCCGAAGAGAGAAGACGACAGAGGAAGTAGTCGCACGGTCTCGGCGGACACACCAGCGACAAAAACAGTCGCGACCAGGTTGTGGCTAAGGGAAGAGGAGAGAGTCGGGCGGCTAGCAAGAGAAGCCGAGCGGCTAGAAGGAGAAGAGGCCGAAGAGAGAGAAGTCGGCAGAGGAAGTAATCGCACGGTCTCGGCGGATACACCAGCGATAAGGAAAGTCGCGACCATGATGCGGCTAAGGGAAGAGGAGAGACCGCGGCGACAAGACAGGTCGCAGCGACTAGCGGTAAGGAGGTTAGAAGAGAAGTCTGCACGGTCAAGGTGAGCCCACCAGCGACAAGGAGAGAAGCCGCGACCTAGATGCGGATTCTGGCGAGAAAAGAAGAAACCGCAGCGAGCAAGAGGCAAATCGGACGGCTAGAAGAGAGAGACCGCGGCGACCTGAGAGAGGCCGCGACAAGCGGGAAGAGAAGGAAAAGCGAGAGAAAGGCCGCGCAGTTAGCAAGGGAGACTGATCGGTCGGAGAACGAAACAAGAGAGGGTGGACCCTGCATGTGAGAGAGGTTATAAGAGAGAGGTAGGGGGAGGGAGGAGTGGAAGCCACGAGAGAAACAGAGTTACGGAGATAGCGACTAGAAATAGACAGGCCGCACGGCAATGCGGCTAAGCTGGAGAAGGGAAAGCCGCGCGGGTAGGCCGGACAGACCGCAAGAAGGCTAAGTCGTGCGGTTAAGAAGAGGGAAACCGCGAACAGAAAAACCGTAAACCCAAGGAGGAGACCGGTGCCTCTGATACCATGTAAAGAGAGACATCAAACCTTGTATATACTTCTTGAATGAATAATTACAAGTATGAATACATTTATATAGGAAAAGAGGAAGGAGAGAAATCTCAATCCAAGATATTGGACTAATACAAAGAGAGAAAAGAGAGAAAATGGGTCCCTAGATGGGTCCTTAATTAGGCTTTTCTAACAATCTTTGACAATTTTTTAATAACGTGTATAAATATGTAGATAATAACGAATATGTGATTGTGTTCTTAATGCTGCAGAAGACTTGTTACTGGCCAAAATTTACTTATCAGCTATGATATTCAATAATTTACAGTCAGAATTTATGATCAGCTTCTAGTTTGATCAACATAATTTATAGTCAGAATTTATGATCAGCTTCTTCCATAATTTGGACTTGTTCCCAATGCTTTATTAATAACGTGTGCAGGAACCCAAGCGACGCTCAGGAAGAGGGCTGGTGTTGCTGCCTCTTTTGATGTTGCATTTTGAAGATTTTGATGTGCTGTCCTCATTTGTTTTGTTGCGGTTCCTTGAGCGCCTAGCTAGAAATTTAAATTTTTTGTCCAATCAGACTTGTGGTTGAAATTTATGTTCAGTTCTTGTTTTTTTGTATGGAATGGAGTACTGTTTGTAGGAATTTAAGCATGCTAGGTGCTGCCATTTTTATGAATTTCTTATTTTCTTGAGCTTTGAACACTATTTGGCCTGCAAATATCATTTTATTAAATTTTAAACTATGGGTGTGAATATCAATTTCAAAATATTTGGCCTGCAATTAAATATTAGAACAATCCAGGGTGCAAAATGCCAAAATGAGCTCTTCGGATGAGGTTCAGACGAAATTACCCCTGAATTAAAAGGCCTAGTGGTGGAGACCAGCCCCGATCTGGACGTCGCAAAAGTATCTGACGCCGCACCCGACAGGATATTTATCGGCTCTGATTGTTGCATTATGTTATTTTGCAATTTATGTAAAGGTTTTTTTTGTAATATATATATATATATATATATATATATATATATATATATATATATATATATATAAATCTATATATATATATAACTTAAAACTATAAATATATAAATCTTTAAAAATATATATATACATACATCTTTATTATATAAGGGAAGAGCTAATCGCTGAATGGTTGAACTTTTAAATCCAAAAAAACCCTCATAAAAACAGTTTTGGTGGGTTAATTTTGGGGTATTTTGGTCTTTTGGCAGGATCAAGACTTAATTAATACAGTCATCCACTATTCACCCGCCTCAAAATCCCGATACCCGTCTTTCCACATCTCCTCCTCTACATCCCGCTGGATGGGTAATCCCACGGCGAGCAGAATAGACGGGCAAAACCCCTTGCGTGCAAGCAAGATGGACCGACGAAATCTCTTCCTCTCACGCTCAACTCGACGGTGAATCTCATGCCTCTCGAGCTGAAGTCGACTACTTCTTAGGGCGAATCTGATCGACAAACCTCAAGCGTTCGACTTTCAGGTATCTCCTTTTTCAGACCTGAAGCTTTCAGGTACTTTGATCTCAACTCCACTGGAAGCAGATCTAAAGATTTCGACTTTCAGGTATCTCCGCAGGCCTTCAATCTTGACCTCAAGCTTTCAGGTGCTTTGATCTCAACTCCACTGGAAGCAGAACTCAAGATTTCAGGTTTCAGGTTCTGCGCAGGCCTTAAATCTTGAACCAATTTGCTATATCTCAGTCATCATCGCCATAGAAATCTTCGTTTTGATAGATTAGGTTATGGCAAAAACAATTTGGATCTCAGGTGATTTGATTTCATCATCATCGATTAGGTTAGGCAAATTTGATTTTGTTTCAGGTGATTTCATCTCAGCCATCATCGTACAGAGTTTCTTCCATTAAGGTAATTTGATTTCGTTGTTGTTTCCTACTTCGATTTAGGCAAATTTATCATCCGCTTGGCCATTTTTTCTTGCAGTGAGCACTATGTGAAATCATTTAACTTTCGTGTTGTGAATTAATTCGTAACCACAAATTCCATTACTTGCAGTGAGCACTATGAGTTTCCATTACTTTCCACACTTCCGTGCTGTGAATTTAACTTCCATTCAGGTATTTTTTGCTTGCAGTGAGAGCTATGAGTTTCTTCCATTCTTTGCTGTTGAAGCTTTAATAGATTAACTCTTTGTTTGATAATATTAATTGGTTTTTGTGTGTTTACTTTGTTTAACTGTGATCGGAATTTGTTGTGCTAATTTGTAAAGATAATGTTAATGTATTTCATCTCAGCTTCCCATTTCTTTTTATCTTATAGTTGCAGCAAGTAATGGATGCATTAATTATATCTGTTGTAAAGCAAGATGTTAACTATTCTGTTGCAAACCAATCTTGGACAATCTGGTTTTTTTACTTGAAGATATGATTCCGGTAAAAGTATATTCTCAAATGGTATTTCTCTCATGCTAATTTTAGTTTGAATGATGTTAAATTGTTGTTGTTTATGTTGATTTTGTATGTAAGGTTTAGGTTGACATTGTTACAGCCCCTTCATTCAAAGTGGTCGCCCCCGACCAATGTGGTTGGGGTGCTCAGATCAATAATTGTTACTCACAGACTAATGTCGCTGCCCCCGGCCAATATCGCCGCCCCCGGCCAATGTCTTTGCCCACGACCAATGTCTCCGCCCCCGACCAATGTCGTCCCGACGACCAATGTCGCCCCCACGACCAATGTCGCCCCCACGACAAATGTCGCCACAGGACAAATGTTGCCCACACGGGGTCCTCCGTGTTGTGAATTAATTCCCATTTTAGAAACAAATGAAAACCAAATCCCGCCAGCACGACGAATGTCGCCAGCACGACGAATGTCGCGCCCACGACGAATGTCGTTCGCACGGGATCCCCCGTGCACGACTGCTTGTATCAATATATATATATATACATATATATATATATATACATACGTATATATATATACATACGTATATATATATCTGTATATATATATATATATATATGTATATATATATTAAATAAAGTTCATTAACTCTGCGACAACTCTGCTACAGTGCTATAGTGAATCGGTCACTTATTTTATATATATATATATACTTTAACAATTCGAAATTACAAAAACAATAAAAAATTACAAATATATCTATATATATATAGTTTAACAGTACAAAAAATTACAAAAATAATATTTTATAAAAATAATATAAAAGTAATATATATATATATAATTATATAATATATATACATATAATTTTATATAAATATACATATAATTATATATATTTATATTAGAAAAATAGATTATACGAGCATCTTCGCACGGGCTACGTCCGTGCTCGATGCTTTCGGGCGGCCATCGGCCACATCAGGCGGGCTTCGCCCGCCTGCGCACGGGCTTCGCTCGTGCTTGATGCTTCGAGTGGTCTTCGGCGCCGCACCCGCCACTCGCGGCCCCCGGAGTCCGAATCGAAATAATTTTGCTTCAGGGGCCGCGAGTGGCGGGTGCGGCGCCGAAGACCACCCGAAGCATCAAGAACGGGCGAAGCCCGTGCGCAGACGGGCGAAGCCCTCCTGATGCGGTCGAAGGCCGCCCGAGAGCATCGAGCACGAACGTAGTCCGTGCGAAGATGCTCGTATGTGTATATATATATATATATATATATATATATATATATATATATATATATATATATTTCACTATTATAAGAGAAAAGTTGTCTTTGGTGAAACATTCAAAAAATATCAATTATGTCCTCATTTTTATATTTTAACGACTTGACATATATTATAATCTATTTCAAAGAAATTAAAATACGATGTCCATTCAAATAATTACACTATCAAAAAATTAAAAGTAATGATGAAAATTCATTTAAATTCAAAAAGTTTTTTTAGTAGAGCTCCTACACCTGCTATGGTAGGTTGTCATTAGGCATGTCAGCGGTCTATTCAAGGAAGGTTGTCATTAGGCATATCAGTGGTATTTTCGAGGTGATGACATTAAATTAATCAACTTATTAAAGTCAAAATCAATATTTTTAGGTCAAAACGTATATTGTTTTACAAAATAAAAATTATAATATTTATTTATATTTTTTTACGGTCATTTTGAGTATGTATATGTTGCGGGCGAAACGCGCCTTGATGGGGCGGGAGAAATCCGTCGTCGTCGGTCGGGTACTGTCGCACATGGCCATAAGGGCGGAGCCCCGTGTCAGGCACTCGTATATATATATTGATATATTCAATTAGGTTAAGAGGAGCCCGGCCCGGTTCCGATCATTGTTCTTCATCCCGGTCCAGCGCCGGAATCTTCCCCCCTCCTGATCCAAGCCGCAGGAAGCGACAATGGAGGAAGCTCGTACGACCACGACGCCTCCTTCGGAGCTCCAACTGCCGGCCACAACCCCTCCAAACCGCCGCCATGCCCACTCCTCTGCGACGCCGCGTGTTCAGCTCCACGCCTCTACCGCCATGGCCGCTACTTTGAAGGTTCAGAAATCCCGCACCCGTTGGGGCTCAGCCGCGCCTTCCCCGACAATGGAGCGGCACCAAAGGAGTTCTTGCACGCCTCGACTTCAACCCACAACCCACTCTTGCGCGTCCTCCGCCATGTCCAAGCCAACTGCCTGCTTCTAGCCCCACTCCGGCGGTTTCAGCCCATGTCCAAGCGTCGAGCATCGATCCGCGGCTCCACGCGTTCGACGAGAACGGTATTTTCGGGATAATGTTTCGTTTTCATTTTTCCCTATAAAAGGTTTATGTAATTCCTGTTTTACGGGGTGATTAATGGATGTTGTTGATGAAATTAATTATTGATCCTCGAGTTGTTTGCCTTCCGATGTCAGGGAAGATGAATAGTGTTGTTAGTATTTGGGGTTTCCTGTAGGTGGATGAATGTATGGTGGAATGTTTGACTGATGTTAAGTTCTTGTTTGAGGAGTTCTGTAGCTGTAGTTGTAGTGATTGTTGAATGAAAATTAAAAAAGATCGTTGTATGTACGTGTTTCCTGGGAGAGAATTTTAGGGAAGAATGAAGATCTGCTGCTTGGCCTTGTGCATCCGTGAGTTTTAGAGATAAGAAATGTGTGTTAGATTTGATAAGTGTTGTCAGTGAGATAAGGAGATAGAAGAGTTAAAGATGAACAATTATAGTTTAATGTTAGTGTTTGATCTATTGCAAGAATCACTTTATTGTTAATACTATACAAAAGTGTGTAGCTTATGTAGTGCATATGTTATTCGTTGGTAAAATTAAGTGATACCCGCTTACTGAATCCTCCACCTCCCGTGTCAATTTCATGGTGAGGCTTTACATTTAGTTTTCATTTCTTTTCATTTTACCGGTGTACATTTATTGATTGAAATATTTCACTCAAAGTTAATTTGACTATTTTATTACCGGTAGACATGCATTTCTTGTTCACCCGCTCTTAATTTATATGCATTCTCAGTTAATTTGCAATTATCTTATGTTTAATTTGAATGTTTGTGATTAATTGTGATTAAATATGTGACTTTTAGATTTTGTTATTGAATTAATTGCACTTTGAATTGTGATTGTTATTTGAATGCATGTTGAATCAGTTGCATCGCATTAGTGTTATGGTTAGGGAGAATTTTGTTTATCGAATTGTGTGCATGCATTCACTCACACCTTCATCTTAATCGGCCCATAGCTTGCATCAAATCTTTGGGAGCTTGCATCAATTATTCTTTCATTTGATACTAATGTCTATTGCTTCCAAATCTTGCAATATTGAGGCTTATTTCTTGATTCTACTGAAGGCATGTTTTTCTACGTTTTTGTTCACTCATGCTAAGCTCATCCACACATGTATGAAATAATGAGGCATGTTTTAATTTATTATTTTGTTCATTCACATATTTTGTTGGTGTTGTAAAATGGATTCCTCTCAGTCTTCTACAAAAGAGGTAAGTGCGCCAGTTTCTGGCGGTAGAGATGTTTTTTGGGCATTTGGAGAGAAAGTGGTTGCAACGGATACCAGTACAATTCGTTGCAATTACTGCAAGCAAGTCATAAATTGGGGCATCACTCGGTTCAAACATCATTTGGCTGGGATTAAGGGCAATGTAAAGTCATGCCCTCATGTCTCAACTGATGTCAGAGCAAAAGCCGAAGCAACCCTTGCAGCAGCACAAACTAGTAAGTTGTTGAGAAGTACTAGGTTACAGAGTAGCTTAGATGAGGTCGTTGTTGGAGAGGCTGCAGATAACGAAAATTTACAAAGGACTTCGTTTACAAGTATTGGAAATAAAGGTCCAATGGACCAATTTATTGAGTCAGGAAATAGTTCACAAAGCACGATTGAGAGTAAGTTTAAGAAGAAAGTCAGAGATGACGCAGCTCTATATATTGCTAGGTGGGCATACGAAATGGGCATTCCTTTCAATGCTCTATATAACATATCTTTCCAACAAATGTTACATGTTGTCGGTCGATGTGGCCCTGGGATGAAAGGACCAACGCCGTATGAGATGAGGGAGAAGTTCTTACAGATGGAAGTTCAACGGACCAAGGAAATGCTAAGAAGCTTCACTCAAACATGTAGGTTGCATGGGTGTAGTATTTTGACTGATGCTTGGACAGATCGCAAGGGCAGAAGCGTCATGAATATTGTTGTGCACACAGTTGCTGGTGTATCATTTTGGCTATCGAAGAATGTATCATCATCTACACATGATGGCAAGTTCATATATGAGTTTGTTGATGAGGCAATCAGTAGTCCGGATGGCCCAGGAGAAGCAAACATAGTACAGGTTGTGACGGATAATGCGTCCAACAATATGTCTGCATCACGATTGCTAGCGGTAAAGAGACCGAAGATTTTTTGGACTTCTTGTTCCGCTCACACCAGAAATCTTCTTCTCCAAGATATTTCAAAACTGAAGCAAATTAAAAGTGCAATTTGTATGGGCCGACAACTTACTGTATTTATATATGCTCACATCATTGTTCTTGTTATGTTCAAAGAGACGACTAAAGACATGGAGTCTCATGATCTCGTTAGGTCTGGTGTGACCAGATTTGCTACAGCTTTTTTATCTTTGCAGAGCCTCCAGGATAAGAAAAGACATTTGAGGGAATTGTTCACATCTGCTAAATGCGAGGCAACAAAGTTATCAAGTACCGCACATGGAAAACAAGTAATGTTTTCATCTAATATTTTTAAAATTATTTTTTGCAAATACACTGCATCGTTTTAATATTTTGTTATTGTATCATTGTATGTAGGCCACAACAATAGCATTGAGTGCCACATTTTGGCGTAATGTTGAGCTGGCACTCCTTATATTTACCCCACTGGTTAAAGTTCTACGAAGAGCAGATGGAGATATACCGTCAATGGGTTGGTTGTATGGATATATGAAGAAAGCCAAAGAGGAAGTTGTTGTAGCACTCGAAAATAAAGAAAACAGGTATCTTCCTATATGGAAGTTGATTGATAGTAGAGTGGATAACAAGATGAGCAACCCTTTACATTTATCTGGATTTTTTTTAAATCCTTTCTTCTATTACCCAAAAAAGGAGGAGGTGGAGGGGGATACTAAGTTTATGCATGGATTTCTTAATTGTCTTACAAGAATGTATTCAAATGACCTTGATATGTAAGATCATATCACTAGTGAGCTTGATATATATCAGTTCGGGCAAGGACTATTTGGAAAGGATCTTGCAAAGAGGCAATTGTTATTTCCTTCTTTTAATCCAAGTAATTTAAATTCTAGGTTCACGAATATTTATGCATATTGCTAAATTTTGCTATTTAATTAGTACACTGGTGGAAATTACATGGAGTTGAGACTCCGAATTTGAGGGGGATGGCCATGAGGATATTGAGTTTGACCACAAGTTCATCTGTATGCGAAAGAAATTGGAGCACGTTCGAAATGATAATACAGTAGTTTTGCATGCATGCAATTTCTTTTAAGTAATAAAGAGATACTAATACAGCGAGGATGGGGCAAGGCGACCAATGGCGGGGATACCCTCCCAGACACGTTTTTGACGACGAGGAGGGCCCTCTTATGGGAGGGGGATACAGAGGGGAACATTATCACGACTACTATGGTAGGCCGAATCCAGTGGCCGAACAACTCAGGCCAGCAGGGCTAGAGCCAGGATATGGCAGGAATGGAGGAGAGAACCAGCGGGCTGTTATGCAACCAAAACGTACGAGGATGAACTTTCCGACATTCCGAGGTAGTGACGCGCTGGAATGGGTACAGAAGGCCGAGTTGTTCTTCACATACCAAGAGATCCCCAATGAGCAATGGGTGCAGTTGGCGTCGTTTCACTTGGAGGGCGACGCATACCAGTGGGCACAATGGTTCGTGCGAAGCTATGGGTACGCGCCGTGGGCGCACTTCATAGAGGGATTCACAGCCCGTTTCGGCCCCTTGGAATACGAGGACGTGGAGGCCACCTTGCAGAAACTCCGACAGAAGGGGACCGTGACGGAATATCGCACGGAGTTCGAGCAGCTGGCAAATCGGGTAAATTGGGGGGAAAAGACCCTCCTCAGTTGTTTCATTTCGGGACTGAAGGACCACCTGCGAGATGAGGTCCATGCCTACATGCCGTACAGTCTGAGCCACGCCATCAGTCTAGCCAGGATACAGGAGGAACGGTGCAACCGCCAGCGAAATCGAGGGGGAGCACGCACTCCCGCAGCACCAGCAGCACCTGTAGCGGGGCGGCGTGAGCAACCGCAGGCCGGACGGCCGACAGTGACACGCCTGACGTGACCTGAGCTGCAGGCCAGGAAGGACAAGGGGCTATGTTTCAATTGCGACGAAAAGTACACACCAGGACACCGGTGCCAAAAGGTGCAAGTATTCATGCTGAGGGAGGAGGATGACGAGGAGGAGCTCCCTGCCTGTGATGAGGTGGATGGTTTGGACTTGGCGGAGTTTGGGGTGTCCATCCAGGCAATGGAAGGATGTTCAGCCCCACTTACGTTACGGATTGCTGGGAAGTTGGGGCACGAGCGGGTGACTATTTTGATAGACAGCGTGAGTACACATAATTTTATCACCCCCGCAGCGGCACAGAAGGCGGGACATGCAGTCGACAAGGGGGCTTCCTTCCAGGTTATGGTGGCCGATGGCAGCAAGTTGAGGTGCGAAGGGGTCCTGAAGGGGGTGGAGCTACGACTACAGGGCTATGTGTGCCGGACGGATGTCTACCTGCTCCCGATTCGAGGGTCGGACATGGTGTTGGGCGTGCAGTGGCTCCGCCAGCTCAAGCGGGTCACCACGGATTGGGAGAAGATGACGTTGGAGTTCTCGCACCTGGGGACAGAGCATTGCCTACAGGGGATAAAGACGTCCCCGCTCAAGGAGATATCACTCACGAGCCTGCAAAGGATGGAGGAAGAGGGTAGTATGATGGCCCTGTTGTGGGGAATCGAGGCTCTTGGGCCAACAACGGAACCAGCGCAACTGCAGGATCTATTGGTTCAGTTTGACGACATCTTTCAGGCACCACATTCTTTACCGCCCGCACGGTTCAGAGATCATCAGATTCAGCTGAAGGCCGGAGCAGACCCGACGAATATTCGTCCATACCGGTACCCCCACATTCAGAAGACGGAGATAGAACGCAGCGTACGTGAGATGATGGCTTCCGGCATCATCCGACCCAGCACCAGCGCATTCTCTTCTCCGATCATCTTGGTCAAGAAGAAGGATGGCTCCTGGAGGTTTTGTGCCGACTACAGGGGACTGAATCACTCGACCATTAAAGACAAGTTTCCCATTCCGATGATCGAGGAGCTGCTAGACGAACTGCATGGGGCAAGCCTCTTCACCAAGCTGGATCTCCGATCCGGCTACCATCAGATACGCATGCGGGACGAAGACATCCACAAGACGGCGTTTCGTACTCACGACGGTCATTATGAGTTTCTGGTGATGCCGTTCGGTTTGGCCAACGCCCCCTCTACCTTCCAAGCCGTCATGAACGAGATTTTCCGACCACTACTTCGTCGGTATGTGCTAGTTTTCTTTGATGATATTTTGATCTATAGCAGGAGCTGGGAGGAGCATCGGGAGCACGTTCGGCATGTATTCCACATTTTGCGGGAGCACCAACTGTATGCCAAGCGCTCCAAATGCTTTTTTGGGCAGGCGGAGGTCGAGTACTTGGGACATTTGGTCTCCGCTCAAGGGGTCCGGGCCGACCCGCGGAAGATTGAAAGCATGGTGACTTGGCCGCTACCCACGACGATCCGGGCCTTACGAGGCTTTCTGGGGCTGACCGGCTACTATCGCCGGTTCGTGAAGGACTACGGGAAGATCGCACGGCCACTCACCCAGTTGCTGCAGAAGGATTCCTTCCGATGGCATGCAGAGGCCGAGGAAGCTTTCAATGGCCTCAAAAGGGCCATGACCACCACCCCCGTGCTAGCACTTCCGGATTTCTCCAAGGATTTTGTGGTGGAGACGGACGCATCTGGTGTCGGCATCGGCGCGGTCCTCATGCAGGAGGGTCGGCCACTTGCTTATTTCAGTAAAGCTCTCGCCCCCAGGACCTTGGGGCTCTCTACGTACGAGAAGGAGATGCTCGCCATACTTCACGCGGTCGCTCTATGGCGACCCTATCTTCTGGGAAGGCACTTCCAGGTCCGTACAGACCACCAGAGTCTGAAGCATTTCCTGGAGCAACGGTTGGCATCCCCGCTACAACAGAAGTGGCTGACGAAACCTCTGGGGTATGATTATGAGATTGTCTACAAGAAGGGCAAGGAGAATATGGCGGCCGATGCGTTATCTCGGATACCAGAAAGCTCCCTCACTCACATCTCGGGGCCGGTGATTGCCTCCTTAGACGACAAACAGGCAGAGGTTCTCCAGGACCCAGTTCTCCGCGACATTATTGAAGCACTGCAGCAGGGTCGAGGCACAGCGGCTGGCTATCACTTACTGGGCACGCGACTCTACTACCAGGGTCGGCTCGTTCTACCAGCCACGTCCCTGTGGCGTACTACTATGATTCGGGAATTTCACGATTCACCGACCGGTGGTCATGCTGGCATCCATCGAACCTTACAACGGGTCAAGGCCAACGTCTTTTGGAAGGGGCTACAGCGGGACGTTCAGCAGTTCGTGCGGGAATGCGATGTCTGCCAGCGGCAAAAGTATGAGACAATCTCCCCAGCGGGCCTTCTTACTCCGCTGGAAATCCCACACCAGATCTGGGACACCGTCTCCATGGACTTCATCGAGGGCCTTCCCAAATCACAGGGCAAGTCAGTCATTCTCGTCGTGGTCGATAAATTGTCCAAGTACGGCCACTTCCTTGCTTTGAGCCACCCATATTCCGGCGAAACAGTGGCTGACCTCTTCGCCAAAGAGATAGTTCGCCTCCACGGACTTCCTCGGGCCATCATCTCTGATAGGGTCCCTGTCTTTGTCAGCCATTTTTGGACGGAGCTTTTTCGACTTCAGGGTACCACACTACGCATGAGCACGGCCAATCACCCCCAAACCGACGGGCAGACGGAGGTACTCAACAGAGGGGTCGAGACATACTTACGGTGCTTTGTCATGGATGAACCCCGCACGTGGACCAGGTGGCTACATTGGGCCGAGTATTGCTACAACACCTCTTATCACACGGCCAGCCGGCTCACTCCGTTCGCGGTGGTGTACGGGCGGCCGCCACCCACGTTGTCCTCCTATGAACCGGCCGGCACTGCCCTCCCGGCGGTCGATCGAGCTCTGCAAGATCGGGATCGGACCTTGGCTCTTCTCCGCGACAATTTACGTGCGGCCCAAGACCGCATGAAGGTTCAAGCCGACAAGCACCGTACGGAACGGGAATGAATTTGCGGTCGGTGATGAGGTGTTCCTCAAGCTCCAGCCCTATCGTCAGCTCTCAGTCGCCCGTCGGGCCAATCAGAAACTGGCCCCACGTTACTACGGGCCGTATAGAGTCATTCGGCGGGTCGGACCCGTCGCCTATACTTTGGCGCTACCGGAGGGGTCACGCATTCACCCTACTTTTCATGTCTCCGTCCTCAAGAAGAAGCTGGGCAACACTATTTCCGTCACTCCTACCTTACCTGAGGCTACCAGCCGCGGCGAATTGCGGCCCTTACCTGAAGCAGTTCTCATGACCAAATGGAAGAAACACGGCACGGAGTACCGACCAATGATCCTTGTCAAATGGAAGCAGATGCCCGCGACGCACAATTCGTGGGTGGACCTCTTGGAGTTCCGGGAGCGCTATCCTGATTTTCACCTTGAGGACAAGGTGCTTCTTGATGGGGAGGGGAATGTTATGCCCCCGGATGATCTACGTTTCCGTGGATTCAAATACGCGCGAAGACCGAAGGAGACCGGGAATGAAAGTCGGGCTGAACCATCCGATTCAGCCCACACCCATCAATAAAGCAGAATGGGGGGCTGAACCACATTGGGTTCAGCCCCAATGGGGCCGGCCGGCCCTAGGGGTTGGGTGGGAGCATAAATACCCAACCCCTCCTCCTTGGTGGTTAAGCAAGAATATTTCTAGGTATCCTCTCTCTTCTTCCTCTCCTAAACCCTAATCTTCTAGTCTTCTTCCTTCTTCCTCTTTCTCCCCTAGTTAGGTCATAACAGTCTAAGCATGCTGATATCTCTCGAGATCCAATATCTGCAAAAAAATTGGATGAAGGAAAAGCAGTAGAGTGGCTCGTTGGTTCAAGTGAAGGTGATTATGAAAATGAGGAGGAAGTGTTTCCTGGAAAAGGATTGACTTGGCAACAACTTGGAGACATTGTGGATGATGATTTGGGACCAAGAAGGAGCACCAAGCCTACTAACCAACAATCACAAAATGAAAGTTTAAAATGAAAGCGCATTGTAACACAAGCATTGGAGAAAGATGATGAAGATGTGGGGCTATCAGAAGAGGAAATGCAAGCTCCACTATTAGACACAATGTTAGAAGACTGCGAAACAGAAGAGGAGATATGAAATATAAGTCTTTACTATAAAAAAATTATAAATCAATTTACTTAATATGATTTTACTCATTAATAATTAATTTATACATGTTTTTTTGATGCAGACATACATATGGAAGTTATGCAGTGGAGATTTTGATTTTTGATCTTTTGACATTCAGTGTGACTTATGACTTTTGATTTTTGAACTTTTGGCCTTCAATGTGACTAATAATGTTTCCTCTTATTTTCTCATGACTTTCTTTCCGGCACTTGTATTATTATTCTCTTAAATCGATTATTATTTGGTGTGTTGGTTTAGTTAATCAATCAAATTGAATTATGTTGTAATCTGTTTATTCATTTAATCATGTTAATATATAATTACTTCTTTTTTGGATAAATTTTCAGCAATTATTACAAAATCTTTGCTGATAAGGTGGATGACTTTTGGTTCATGTTGGTTTTGATGGTACCTATAAGTCTTCATGTCATTGAACTATTAGATGACGAATTGATGAATCACTGATCCAGAAATAATCATAACAATAAAGGCAAGTTGTTTTATTCAATCTTTGTCATTTATTAATATGCACAATTGTGTTTATTTTTGTTTAATACTTCATTATAATCATATTATTACATGTTTAATGCAAAGTGTATAAACATATATTGTCTGTACATTCTTTACTGATTTGCAAAAAAAAATTATTTATAAACATTGTTATCTTTATTTAAATATTTAAATCTGATATTTTAAAATATCCCCGATATATCCCCCGCAATCCGACATACGACATTTCAAACTCAAACCGACATGAACCTGATATCTGATATCTACAACCTTGGCCTCTGTTGTCGGCCACTACTCTGTCGGCCCCTTCGGCTGATTGTTGTTGTTGCCTCGCCCCGCACCACTGTCCCCGTCGACACCATTCCTTTCACCGACCATGGGTTCTCTGACCGTCTTCTAGTCGTTGTTCGCCACCGCATCACCGGTCTCACTGGACCCCTTCATTCTTGTTAGAGAATACTAGGAAAAATAATGTATTGGCTCACTAACTTGGCTCATGTAGGATTTTGTGTTTAGTCTCACATTGTTTGTATAGCTTGATCTTACTCTCCTCTTTCCTATATATTTGTACTCATACTTATTTTTTTGGATTTCAAGAACTATATACAAGGTTTGGACCTTTCTCTACATGGTATCAGAGGATGACGGTCCGGCCTATTTTTTTTCTAACTGCCCAATCCTCCTGTTAATCGGGCGGCTTGTTTTCCCGTTTAACTGTTAACCGGGCGGCTTGTTTTCCCGTTTAACCGCATTGTTTGCGGCTTCCTTCTTTTCTAACCGCCTCCTCTCTCGTGGATCCACCTCTTTCTCTTCTACTCTCTTTTACATTTTTCATCTCTCTGGCACGTGGACCCCACTCTCATGCAGTTAATCTTCCGCCACGGGTTGCTCTCTACCCGCTGCGGCTTCCCCTCTTCCCGCGATTAGATATAACCGTCAGGCCTCCAGTTCAACCCGCTGCAACCTCTTCTCGGTCTTCTCGTTGCGGCCTCCATCCTTGCCGCGTGGTCTCCATGTCGCAAGGAATCTTTCCGCACTTGCCGCACAACCACCTTTCTCTTCAAATTCCCTCCTTGTCGCGCGATCTTCTTCTTGTCGCAAGGAGTTCTTTCTTTCCTTGTCACTTCGCGCTTCTCGTTCGACTTGGCTGTTCACGCGGATTGCTTCTACCGATCTTGTTACGGTTTGCTTCTAACCGCGCGATCTGATACCTGTTCGACGGCTTTTGCTCCTGTTGCGGTCTGCCTCTAACCGCCCAGTCGAGTGCCTGTTCGTCGACCTCTGTTTCTTCTGGTTGCTGCCCGCCCAGGTGTCTTACCATCTTGACGTGACTGTTCGTGCGGTCTGCCTGCAGCTTCTCGTTTACGCTGCTATTCTTGTTGCGGTCTTCTCCTACCGCACGGTCCAAGTGACAGTGTGCTGGCCTCTTCTTCCCGTTGTGGTCTACTCCTAACCGCGTGGTCTAAGTGACCTGGTTACGGTCTTCTCCTAACTGCGTTGCCAGCTCAAGATTCTTACCATCGCGGCTTGTTTCTATCCGCCGCGGACTCTCTTCTTCCCGGTGGTCGTGGCCTTTGTTGTCGCTGGTGCGTTGTCACCGAGACCGGTGAAGACAGTTTCTTACCGCGCTGGTTGTAGCCTTTCTTGTCGCTAGTGCGTTGTCACCGTGACCGTTGCGGACTGTCTCATAGTCGCTGCTTGTGCCCACTACGGGCAGTTCCTTGCAAGATGATCAGTTGTCCTCCGGGCTTTGTGGTGTCTATTTTTGATGGTGGTACCTCCTGCCTTGCTCATAGCTCATCCTGGATTTTGGATTCTGGGGCCTCTCACCACATTAACTCACGGAAACCACCACAATAGTTGAACTCTGTTCATCCCAAGTTCATCACTGCTGCTAGTGGGGACACCATTCTCGTTTCTGGTGCGGTAGATATTCACCTTACTCCCTTCATCACTCTTCGCTCTGCCCTTCATGTTCCGGGCTCTCCTTTCAACATTCTCTCTATTGGTCGTCTCACTACTGATCTTGATTGTGATGCAACTTTTTCTTCCAACTTGCGTGTTGTGCAGGATCGCAAGATGCAATCTATCATCGGAAAAGGGCATTTGTCGAATGGTATTTATATTTTTGACCCCTCTCCTCCAATGGTGTTATCCTCTATTAACTCTATTGATTGGCATCGGCGTCTGTCACGCTGCTCTTAACATACTCAGAAAATCTCTCCCCAAACTTTCTCTCCAAGAGTTCATGTGTGAGTCTTGTATCTATGGGAAACATCATCGGTCTACGTTCTCACCACATACAACTCGGAGTCCTGCTCCCTTTGATCTTGTACACTCTGATATTTGGGGACCCTACAAAATTGCTAGTGTTTTTGGATATCGTTACTTTATCACATTTGTAGATGACTACTCTCGGGTAACCTGGTTGTATCACCTTTGTGACCGCTCTGAATTACCTGGTGTATTCCGTACTTTTTCATTGAAACTCGCAACCAGTTTTTCACTACAATCAAAACCCTTTGCACCGATAATGCCAGTGAATACACTAGACATGTCTTTGCAAACCTATGTGCTGAGTTTAGGATCATCCATCAAACCTCGTGTGCCTATACCCCTCAACAAAATGACATTGTTGAACGCAAGAATCGTCACCTACTTGAGGTCACTCGCTCTCTTATGATTCAAATGAATGTTCTCAAACAGTATTGGAATTTTGCTGTTTCTACCGCCTGCTCTCTTATTAACTGCATGTTTTCCTCTATTCTCAATTTTGTGGTTCCCTTCAATCTTATTTTTCCTTTCAAACCTCCTTTTTCCATCACCCCTCGCGTGTTTGGCTGTGTGTTTTGTTCATCATCTTGGCTCGTCCAATGACAAACTTGCTCCATGTGTCACTAAATATATGTTTGTGGGTTACTCTCGGATTCAGAAGGGCTACGTTTGTTTTTCTCCCAAAGATCGCAAGGTTGTTACTTCTGTTGATGTCACCTTTCTCGAAGATCGGTCATATTACTCATAACCAGCTGATTCTCCACTTCTACCACCTCTTTCGCGGCCTGTTATACTTGTTCATTCAAACCTTCCACCTCTCCTTCCCACACCAATCCCACCTCTTCGGAACTCCGACAAAGTGCTTTCTTTATCATATTTCCATCTCTAATTCTGTGCAGGAGGCTCTCCAACATCCTGGGTGACGGGTGGCTATGGATGAGGAAATGTCAGCTCTTTGGGCAAACCACACGTGGGATCTGGTCCTGCTTCCTCCTGGACAATCTTGTGTGAGATGTAAGTGGGTGTTTACAGTCAAACAGGGTTCGGATGGGACGGTTCACCGTTTGAAAGCTCGTCTTGCAGCTCGCGGATTCACTCAACAACAAGGTCTGGATTATGATGAGACCTTTTCTCCAATCGCTAAACTCAATACTGTTCGTGTGTTGATCTCCCTCGTTGTTCGCCGCCACTGGCTGTTGCATCAACTGAATGTCAAAAATGTTTTTCTCAATGGGGATTTACAGGGGATCGTTTATATGCAGCAACCTCCCGGGTTTGAGACCACGGGGGAGTCTCTTGTCTGAAGAAGTCTCTTTATGGTCTCAAACAGTTTCCCCGGGCATGGTTTGATAAATTTAGTAAGATCGTTAGTGTTGTTGGGTTCACTCGGAGTTCGATCGACTTCTCTCTATTCACTTGTTATCACCCAACAGGCACAGTGATTCTATTGGTATATATGGATGATATTTTGATTACAGGAGATGATCTTCCAGGAATACGGATGATCAAACATCATCTGGCGGCTGTGTTTCAAACAAAGGACCTGGGAAGCCTTCGATATTTTCTTGGTCTCAAAGTGGCTCGGAGACCTGTTGGGCTTGTGTTATCTCAGAGAAAGTATTGTCTTGACTTACTTCATGATGCAGGTTATTCTGGATACAAGCCAGCTGATACTCCCATGGATATCAATCACAAGCTCTGTGCTAATTCCTCAGACTCTGACGTGCTCCTTCCAAATCCAGAGTATTATCGTCGGCTTGTGGGAAAGCTGATATATCTCACTGTCACGAGACATGATATCATTTGGGGTTGGAGTTGTCAGTCGATACATGAATGAGCCACGTATCTCTCATCTTCAGGCAGTCAAGCGTATTCTTCGATACTTGAAGACCGCTCCTGGATAAGGACTTGTAACAAGCCATCTTAGTCTCTCTTATCTCTGATTGCATACTCTGATGTTGATTATGCTGGCTCGTTGGATGACCGTCGTTCCACAAGTGGATACTGCACTTACTTTGGAGGACATCTTATTACACGGCGTGGCAAGAAACAGTTTGTGGTTACTCGCTCATCCACAGAAGCCAAGTATCGATCGATGATAACAGTTGTGTCCGAGCTCACATGGATTGAGGGTCTCCTTGATGATCTAGGAGTCAAGCTCTCCTCACCTGCCACTTTATTTTGCGACAGTCAAGTCGCTATACACATTGCCAAGAATCCGGTCTTCCATGAACAGACAAACCATATTGAAGTTGACTGTCATTTTATTCGGGAAAAGATTCAGTTGAAGAAGATAGAGTTAAGACATGTTCCTGCTGCTCAGCAAGTTGCTGACATCCTCACCAAGGCCTTACCACGACGTCTCTACTATCAGTTCTTGTCCAAGCTTGGTGCCTAAAACTTGTACGCTCCAGCTTGCGGGGGAGTGTTAGAGAATACTCGGAAAAATAATGTATTGGCCCACTAACTTGGCCCATGTAGGATTTTGTGTTTAGTCTCACATTATTTGTATAGTTTGATCTTACTCTCCTCTCTTCTATATATTTCTACTCATACTTGTTTTTTGGATTTCAAGAAGTATATACAAGGTTTGGACCTTTCTCTACAATTTTGAAGGTCGTTGTTCCCTCGGCCCTCCTGTTATTCCCGCCTATTGTTGCACCGCCGGACCAGCCCGACCCAGTACTTCAGTCGCTCGTCCTTCTAACGACGTCGGCGCTACACCTTGCGGACAACGCCACCGCGAAACGCTACCAAGTGCTATTTTGGAGTGAGATCACGGAGCCGATCATCCTACTGTAGTTCGAGCTTGAGGATAAGCTCAATTTCAAGGACGGGTGGAGTGTTATGGTCCTCCGTCATTTATCTAGTAAATTAGTATTTTCTATATTAAGTCGTATTGAGTCGAGTCGTTATGTAGTCTTTTTATATGTTTAATATTTCGTGTTTTTAGTTACATCGGATATTTACACTCGTGCCCTTGGCGCCTTATTTAAGGAGGTCTTGTCTTGTATTTGGATTTAAGCAATGAAATATGAAATTCTTTTCTTTCTCTAACTTCTTCTCCCTCTCTCTCTCTCTCTCTCTAACCCCACTTCTTCCTCTAAGGTTTCTTCTTCATCTTCCCTCAACTTCTTCTCCTTTCACAAGCTCTAGGGTTTAAACACCCCTTGTATCCCCGCCACCCATAACATGGGACTCAAGGTAAAACATTATGAGTAGTGCATAACTTATACTTGTCTCATTAACACGGGTCATAACCCACAAGGTAAAGTTATAAGTAACACTTACATATTGTGATAAACATGTCTTTCGCAAGAAAGCAAGAACACAATAAATTTGAGGCATGTACCTGTACCTGGTGCGTTTCCGGTACGGGTACGCGTACCAGACAAGCTAATACGCATATTAGGTCTTATTCGTCCTGTGACGCTCATTCCTCTATCAATCCCGCTCTGACATCGATCATGCACCCCAATGCTATCAATCGTTCTTCATCTGTTATCGATCGAAGCCACCATTGCCATCGATCGAAGCCGCCACTGTTGTCGATCGTTCGCCCGCTGTTGTCGATCAAAGCTGGACGTTGCTGTTGTTAGTGAGATCTTCCTCTTCCTCTTCTTCTTCTTCCACTTCTTCTTCTCCTCCAAAAATTTAATGAAATTTGTTGAACTTTCATTAGGAATGAAAGTATAAGGGATAAGACAGGAGTAGCACCAATTGCAGAGAAGATTTTAGAAGCTCGTCTAAGATGGTTTGGACACGTACAAAGGAGATCATTAGAGGCACCTGTTAGGTGTTGTGATAGTCCAGTCCCAAGGCATGTTAAACGAGGGAGGGGTAGACCAAAAAAGACTTGGAATGAAACTGTAACGAAAGACATGATGTACTTAGGCATTAGTGAGATTATGACAAAGGATCCATATAGTCGACCCCACTATAGTGGGATAAAGGCTTAAATGTTGTTGTTTGCTAAACTTTCATTTGATTACAGAAATTTGATAATGAAATTTTATGAACATTGTTATGATTCCAGAAAATTGATAATGAAATTTTATGAACTTTGATTGGATTTCAGAAATTTGATTCCTGGACTTTGATTCCAGAAATTCCAGAAATTGAAATTTGATTCCATATTGTAGGAAATATTGTTGTTTATTCCAAAGTTGTTGTATTCCTGTTTATTCAAAATTTTCATTTACCTGTTTTTTTGTATGTAGTGTTGATTTCTTGCATGTAGCGTTGTTTAAGTTTTAAATGATTGTGAAAATTTTTTGTTTGAAAACTTCATATTATACTGCATTAAATATGTATTTGTATTTCAATTGATGATTAATGCAACTATGCTTGATCTTTAATTATTTTGAGGACTTATTATTGCATTAACTATGGTACTCGTACACATATCGGTGCTTCCAAGGACTTTCTAATGTCACCACTTAACTCATTCACAAGTAGTAATGCTCACATTTCTTCAAAATGTCATTCAAAATGTAATTCGGTTTCCAATCCATAGCACTCCAAATTAAAATTAAAATAAAGGGGAAAAAGAGAGCTTCATATTCCACCAATTTCCCCTGCATGTTTTAAAAGCTAATTTATCCAACCTACGGTAGGCAGTGTACATGCCACAGCACCAATTACATTCAACAATGATGTGTAGCGACATAATCGTTAATTTACCACACAACTTGTGTATTCTGCAAGTCACTCAGTACCCTATCATAGGCCTGCATATTTTCAAACCTCAACACGGTTCCACACAAAATTTGACAAGTCCAAAGTCGTCACATTAACGATTTTTCCTAGCTAGAGGTTCTAATTTGAGCGAGTCTTCCAATTAACCACTTGCTCACCAATAAAACCTTCATAATTCTCCATTTTAGGAGTCAAAAACTCCCATAATCTCAAATGCATTACACGCACCGCAATAATTTAGGATGACAAATCTATGTTTATAAACCACAAATCTTTCTACCATTTGAATACAACCATACAAACCAATTTGCTCGTGAGCATGGCCTCTTTGTCTCCGATGTAGCACTTTTCAAAATGGCAAATGAAACTCAACGCACATGCACAACCATTATAAATCGCAAGCAAACAATCAACCTGCGAAGGACACTCATGTCCACAATCGCCGCATCATATGCATGACTGGTACCACGGTCTTAGGGTTAAGCACTACAAATGACACTTTGGAGGCAACAGAGTTCATCACACCACTCTTAAATACTATGCCAAAAGTGATCACAACGGCATACACAACAGTGTAAAATCCTTAGGCCAAGCACCAGACTTATGCCAAAATCAATGTTCTCATGGCACTCACATGGGGTCCACAAACCCCGCAATCGCACCTAGAAATTTACCTGTCAAGACAACCACAACAGACAAAGCACCCAAGTCATAGAGTCTACAAACTCCGAATACATGTCTCAGCATTTGTCGGTCCAGGTTCTCACGCCAGACTCTCGGCCTCTCCCACGGAATCCACATACAAGAGGAGCTACCTCATGGCAAACTGCATGGTGCGGCTTCAGTTCTGCTTGTGCCCGTGGCTCAGCCATCGTGACAAAGACGACTTACCGAAAACGTATGTACTCTGCCGACTGCATGATGTGGGTGCGACTCGGCCCGTTTCGGTTTCCAAAATAGGAGCTACAATCTCAAGGCTTAATTATGGCCAAAAATGCAAGCGCAATACACAAGGCACCCAAATTAAACTAAGCGTGCACAACCCACAAGTATATTGAGCCTCCTACTAGTGCAAACTCACAGGCCAGACACACGGTCCATCCCATGGTCCAGCACACAAAAGGGGCTTCACCCCATGTTGTACATCCATGGTGCAGGTTCGGTTCAGCCGGTGCCCATTGCACAGGTCATCGTGATACCAACACGGCGTGGGTTCGGCTTCCCCTTGGCCCGTTCTCACAAATTGCCATAAAATGGTCTTTCCCCTGTGTCGGTAAGATGCCAAACCACATGGTGCAGGTGCCGCTCGGCTTATGCCCATACTTAACCACCATGTCAAACAACAATCATACTTGAGGGTCCTTTTTTCTACTGAACAACATGATGTGGGTGTAGTGCAGCCTATGCTCGCTCCAACATTCACAATCACAAGCACATATTCAAATATTTAAGCAAACATGTTACACGAGTTATTGCATCTACTATGCATTCTGGGTGGAGATCTAACTTATTCTAATATGGTCATACATGACCACGCAAAATTTTACATCCATAGATAACACACCACTACAAACGAGTTCAAACTCGATATCGCACAGGTAGTCTCACCAAGTGTGCTCACATAACACATTATTCATATTCAATCAGGTGAGATTCATCAATCATATCCTACCTTGGGATAATCTTTTCTCTTTCGTTATATAATCCAAAATCATCAATATAATGACGATATCAATATTTCACTATAATCACATATTCAAGATGAGAATTCACAATATTGATTTAAAACATAAATCATGTCATCACATTCCATTATAAAGAGCTTATCCAACTAAGATCAATTCTCATGAGTAAGAGATTCACCGTCGATATTGACATTGTGGGTAATTAGTAATAACTCTATCATAAGTTCACCTCAAGTTAAGGTTTTGCACTCAAACCCATTAATTATGACATATATTCCGTAATCCAAAACAAAAGAACCAAATTATTCATCCTCATAATTTTATACCCGTTAATTTCATTACAACAAAATTCTTCTACAGGGTAACATCCTCGAATCGGCATAACCTCACGAGGGACCTAAATCCTACAAGGATTCCCGCGACCACAATCTCAACTAATAACCTTGCAAAAGGATACAACAATGAAAGGCAGGGATGATTATCTGGTGTATGAACACGCAATCAACAAATTTGGGACGCGCAAGTTCCCAAATAAGTGTAAAACATGACAATTTTTGTCATTCCTAAGTGAACATTCATTAAAATTTGGTTGCTTTAATATTTGCACCGCGTGTGCTCACCACCCCTTGAAAGAGTTTGACCACAAACCTAAAGACTACGGATCGAAAGCCTAAAGTATGATACCAATTATAACAACCCTGCTCTGCAAATATAAAATAGCACGGGTTCGGACGGGCCCCCACTACATATAATACTCACAAACAAGAATATTAATAACCGATCCCTCATGGAAAAAATGGGATGCGAACAATTCCTTAGTTGTCTCACGGTTACTTCACTTTATGTCCCCTCAGATGTACCGCAGCTACATGCTTATGGGCTCTGATAACGAAATTTGGAAAAGGGCGTGTGACACCTACTCTCATGCAAGGAGTTCAACGCAGATTTATGAGCTCAATTGTTTTGTTAAGGAGCTAAAGTAGGTAACCCTGTCTGTATCTGCTTACTACTCTGAGTTCGAACATCTTTATCAGGAACTGAATTATTTCAACACCTTTATGGCTTCCTGCACTGCTGATGCGCTGGCTCTTCAGAAGGATAAAGACCGTTTTCATATTCACGACTTTCTTATGGGGCTCAATATGAAGTTTGATGTTGTTCGACTACATGTCCTCTACCGTGAGCCACTTCCATCTCTTAGGGAGGCCTATAGTATGCTCCTCAATGATGAGAATTGTTGTCACTTTCTTGGTTCTTCTACGGATCAATTTACACTTGCTAGGATCGATCGTGGTCCTCCTCCTTAATCATCTCTTGTATGAGGCTGTTGTGGGAAGAAAAAAGGCATACTAAGGACACATGTTTTCGTCTACGTCCTCATCTTGCTCCACCTGATTGGGGCTCTGGTGCTCATGGGATAGGCTGTCATTGTGATGGTGGTCGTTCAACCGGTGCCCGCACACAGTATTCTGCACATTCGACTGAAATTTATGAGGATAATCCCCCTCCCCCTCTGTGGGTCTTTCTAATGTGGAGTTAGAGGCCTTTCGCCGTCTGTTGCGATCACATTCCGACTCTAGTACTATACATCTGTTGATTCTGCTGCCTCGTTTGCTACTTCAGGTATCTCGAGTGCCCATGACGTGTCTTCCTCCCACTCCGAGTGGATCATTTACACGGGTACAACTGATCACATGACCGGCTCTGCCTCAGGTTTTATATCATATACTCCTCTCTCTGGACATGATAATATTATTGATGTCAATGGTTACCTTTCCTCTATTATTGACAAAGGAACCATCACTTGTTCTCCTGACCTTTCTCTTTCTTCTGTCCCGCATGTCCCATGTTTCCTTGCAATCTTCTCTTCATTAGTCATTTGACTACTTAGCTAAATTGTGCAGTATTTTTTTCTAATGTTAGTGTGTTTCAGGATCTGGACACGAAGCGAATGCTTGACAGTGGTAGGAATGTTGGCGGACTGTACTTGTTGAACCAGCAGTTGTCTCTCAGTGCTGTCTTCACCACCTGTGCTCCTACTTTGCATGACATCCGACGTTGGCGTTTTCGTCTTGGCCACCCTTCTACTTTATATCTTACCAAACTATTTCCTTTTTTTAGTTCTTTAATTAATTTGTTTATGTGTCACACTGTGAACTGTTAAAACATGTTCGGCATAGTCTCACTCATGTTTCTCCTCCTAGTTCTTGCTTGTTTGATGTGATTCACTCTAATGTTTGGGCACCACCCATGTGCTATCTTTATCTGGCTATAAATGAATTGTAACATTTATTGATTTTTAATCTCATACTACGTGGCTCTATTTTTTAAAACGAAAGAGTGAAGTGTTTTCTTGCTTTCGTTACTTTTATCAAATGGCTATGACACGGTTTAATGAAATGATACGCGTGCATTGTAATGATAATGGTGAAGAGTATGATGATCGGGGTGTGTTTGGTGTCTACCTTGCCAAATATGACATCCTTCACCAAACCCACATGTGTTCACACATCTACTCAAAATGGAGTGGTCAAACGGAAGAATAAATACTTACTGGAGATCGCTCGGAATTTGTTGATTGTCAGGCACCTTCTCAAGTCCTATTGTGGTGATGTTGTTTTGACTGCCATTAATCTTATTAATCGTCTTCTGTCTCGCTCCCTTCACTATGATACACCTTTTTTTTGTTTATCCCGAACACACATTGTCCACACCTTACACATCTCTCCATGTATATTTGATTCGGCCTGCTTTGTTTATGTTTATACTCCTCATAGAGATAAGTTGGATGCTCGTTCTCTTAAATGTATTTTTTTAGGCTACTCTCCTACCGCCTGTAAGACTCGAACGTAGATAGATATAAACATTTTTGTATAAAAAAACAATGTAAATATCCCCGATGATGTTCGAATTTTGTCGTTTGATATTATATAGTTTGTGACAGCCGCTTTGTTCTATTGAATGGCTTGAGGTGGCCGCTTTTGATATGAGCCTAAGTGAATTTTGGTTGGAATTGGGTTGAATTGTGGTTGTGCTATGGGTGAACCGGTGGGTTGGCTTGGCTGTTTTAATTTAAGTAACAAGGCTGTTTTTAATTTGAAACCGGCTGGACCGGTAGGTGTGACCGGTTGCCTGGGTTTAGCGGTGGATATTCCCGTGCTTTATGATATCGTGCTTGTTCGTTCTTCTTCATTTCGACGGAATGAACCGTCGGAGCCGCACCTGCGCTGATTGCCCTAGCCGCCTCAAATCTCCTCTGTTTCGCACGATTTCTCCTTCGTTGGAAAGGTAATCTCTTTCTCTTCAATCCTTTTACTTCTTGTATGAAGTTTGTGTACGGATTGATGATGGTGGAAAACACTAAGGTTTGGGGTTTTGGTTTTGATTCTTTTTTTTAAATCAGAAGTTTCTTTATTATTTTCCAAACCCGAAACATTGATTTGAACTCATTTTTGGGAGAGCTGGGGTGAGGGTTTTATATTGACCTCCTTGCAAACCTTGTTTGCCGGCTGTGTTGTTGAGGGTTGTCAGTTGTGCTGTTGGACTGCTTTGTGTTAACTGTCTAGCTGTTTTAGATGGAATTTATATCTTGCTTTGAGCAGCTATTCGCAGCCCTTGGTGTTGTCATCGTGACAACCCTTGAGGTTGTGCATTGGAGCATTTTGGATCGACTATCGTGGGTATTTGAAACCTTTTGTTGGTTGATGGTGCACCTCCTTTTTGAATCACCCACGCTCGTCCTTCCTCCTAGACAACTCCTAGAGGTCGTAGTTGTGACCGTCGTAGGAGTCCGCTCGTAACTATTTATGGTGCAACCCTAAAATTAATGATATTTTAATACTGCAGAGGATGACGTCCGAAGATAGACGTAACGTGAACCCTTCGACGGACAAGGGCAAAGGAAGAGTTAGGGTTAGTCCTTACTACTTTTTCCTCTTTTGTGAACTTGTTAAGCTAATTACTTTTTAGTGTTTGAGATCACTGAATATTTGAATCGCCGAAAACGCTAACGTGGCTTAGCGAGTGATGAAATTCTGAGGGGAACCAGATACAAATAAATCATATTTTTAAAAGAAACTAAATGAATCAAAATTGAATTGAAATTGAGAGAACGCGTCGACGCATCGAAATACTAAGGGTCGGCCTAGTAGGGGGGATGTTTCAGACTGCTACACCTCGTGAGGGGGGTAGAACTCTCACACCTCGTAGGGGGGTCGAACTCCTACAGATTATGATATGAATCCGAGTAGGAGGCGTTGAAGCCTATAGCGTGTAGAAACGCGCTAAAGTGGATAATGATATGAAGGGTCGACGGACCCGGATAATTGAGATATCCGAATGACACTAAGTATTTCGAGAAACGAATTATGAATAAAAGGAAATTGATAAAAACAGTACAACTGCAATATGAATTGATATCAGAAATAGAGATGTTGATTTTACCTGTTCCTAGCTTATTAACATGTTCATATGAATTTCATTGATGCTGACTTTCTTGTCTACTTGCAGTGCGAAGTTACAGGTAAGTGTAAGGATTCACTTAGTTTTATAACTAATTGGTTCCTAATTTTTTTAGGAACCGAGCACCAACGTGCCAGACCCCGTTAGACGGGCCCAGGCAGAGGCAGAGCGAAGACCAGTTCAAGACGTGGCTAGTCCACGGGTTAGCATGAGTTTATTTCTTGTTCTATTGTTGGATAGTGGTAGTGTAATATATGTAGACACTTTTGTGCCTGACATTTAGACATTGTATATATGTATTCTGTATATTAATGAATTGTGATGTTAGGTTTTCACTGGTACACTCCTTTTATTATACTGTTGCGTATAAGTATGTGAAAAACCCACTCAGAAATAATGATTTAAATTGTGGCGGATTTTGGGCCGTTACAATTCAGTGGTATCAGAGCCAGGTTTTTCGCATTGCGGGTAACGCAGAGAGTACCAAATATAAATCACAATGCTGAGATTTGAATATCAGAATATACTGAACTGTCTTATGTATGTTCCTCAGGAACCTTGTCAAGTGTATTCGAGCCGCAGAATGCGAGAAGCTATGAATGAACCTGAGGATTCAAGGGACTCCAGGTCAGAAGAAAGTGTGAGTGGGAGACAGTCTTCTGTAGTGCATATCACCGATATTGCACAAGCTATCGCGGAAGCTATTCGGCTGGTTCGGGACACCCCTCCAGTTGTACCTCCTCCTGGCGTACCCTCAGTTGTGTCAGTTGTGCCTCCTCCAGCATATATGGAACCGCAGCAGCTTCGCTCAATTGACATTGATATGAAGCAATTTTTAGAATTGAAACCATCAACGTTTCGCGGTTGTTTGCCTCTGATCGAGACGGAAGATTAGATCCTGCGGATTGAAACGATATTTGATACGATGCGGTGCCCCGCGGAGAGGAAGGTGGAGTTGGCTGTTTTTCTTCTGGAAGGAGAGGCTAAGAGATGGTGGATGAATCTGATGAAACGAAAGTTTCAGACTCGCGGTTTGGCGAATGTGTCTTGGGCAGAGTTTGTTCGCGAATTTACAAATTGGTTTGTGCCGCAGACAGAAAAGAGCCAGTTTCAGGAGAAGTTTTTGCGGTGGGTACAAGGAAATCGCTCTGTTCTTCAGTATGAAACTGAATTTTCCAGCTTGGCATATTATGAAGAGTCTGCAGTGGCGACCGAGGAAGCTCGTTGTGTACGGTTCCAAGAAGGGTTGCGGGATGATATCCGCGCTTCAGTGGTTCTGTTTGATATTTTGGAGTATGCACTGCTGGTGGAAAGTCTCGATTAGTCGAGCTAGACAATGAGAAGAGACAGAGGAGGACAGAGATGAGAAAGAGGTTCAAACAGAGTGTTAGCCAGGAGAAATCGGGCAAAACAGATGAAACCCCGTGGAAAAAAGAAGCAACAACAACAATCAGCGTCGACTGGTAGCACTCAAGTGTCCCAATCAACGTCGACCAAGTGTGCCAAATGCGGCAAGATGCACCGAGGGGAATGCTTGACCGAAGTCTGTTTTTACTGTCGTCAACCGGGCCATCGTCAAAAGGATTGTCCAAAACTGCAAAGGGAGGAAAGTTCTGTTGGATTTCTCTATGGGGTTGGCACAACATTTGTGCGCGCAGCGGAAAAGTAAACATCAAGAAAAACCCAAAGAGATGTGGATCGGGCCATGAACGTTGAATCAAGAAGTTAGCAAAAACTAGGCAAAAATTACCTCGGTGGCGTTGAGTCACAACTCAACGGAGATGCTCCAAACTTTATCTGCTTGCTAGTGGCGAGTTCTACGTGGAATAGTGTCCACGTTTCTGCAGAAGTCCACACGAGCGGGAGAACGCCGATCTATCCGTCGCACGGATTATCGGGAAGGAGAAGACCGCACCTCGGCTATTCCACGGACTGCTAGGTCCGCGCCAGGAAGAGCAGCACCAGCGACAGTCGCCGGAGAAGAGGTGGTCGACGGAGCGAACACAGCGGCGGCGGAACTCTTCCGTCGGCGGCGGGGATCAGGATCGACGCAGCGAAAGGCGGAACAGCTTCCGTCGGGTTCGATTCGCTACAGGAGAAAATCGCGAGCAAGTGCGTATTATCCCGAAAACCCTAAGGGTCCTATTTATACCAAGGCATAAATAAACCCAGGAAAATCGCTATCCGCAGACCACCCGAAATTAGGGTTCAGAATCGGCGAGTATCATTCGGTGAGAATCGGCGACAATCGGCGAGAATCACTGAGCAGGTTCGGCGAGAATCATTCGACGAGTATCACACTGGATCGGCGAGAATCAGAGTACAATACTCGACGATTCTCGCCGATCGTCGAGCCACGCTCGACGACACATAATGATACTCGACGATCGTCGAGCCGCGGTCGACGACAATTGTCGAAGTAATCGATCGTCGAGAATCAACAATTGATTCTCGACGATTCTCGTCGATCGGCGAGAATCAGCAAGGTGATTCTCGTCGATCGGCGGGAATCAGAAGACGATTCTCGACTAATGTCATCGACCCTCGGACGACAAACCTAACCAGCCCTCCAAGGCAACATTTGCCCAACCCGATGATCCTATAAGGCAACATTTTGCCCATAACCCTATTCAGGTCGGTGATTGGTAACCTTTACCAACACAGTCAGTCATCCAACTTCTCCACATCTCTTATGTGCGACCCTGCAGGCTCATATCGCGTTGGCAGTGAGATTACATGTTTGATCACTTCCAGATCATCATGGTGACTCCAACAAGTTCGATGGGAGCTCCAGCCTTGCCGCCTCAGAAAATTTATCTTATTAGGACTTCCAGGGAAGGGGAGTCGATAGCATCGGCACACGCGGAAGGGGCCAGAGATGAGAGGTTGATTCAGGCCCGGGCTTTTAATCTCGGTCAGCAAGAAGCGAAGGCAGATGATACTGTTGTCACAGGTATGCTGCCTGTTCATGATCAAGTATTGAAAGTTTTACTTGATGCTGGTGTCAGTCAATCGTTTATTTCAACATCTATTCTTGATTCAATTCATATACGGTCATATCAAGTTGCTCAACCTTTGAGTGTACTGATACCGAATAATACGATTTTGATGACAAAAGAGCGAGTCGTAGTCTCGCTGCTTTTTAATGATAAACAAATTGAATTCAATGTTGCGGTCTTACCGTTGGTTGAGTATGATATCATCCTCGGTATGGATTGGCTATCAAATCGAGAAGTCGTCATTAACTGTAAAACGAAAGAGGTGGCATTCAAATGCCCAGATGGAAGTCCGATGATCTATAAAGGTCTGGGCGAAGTTGCAAAAACCAGGATCTTGGAAGTGAAAGCCAGAAAAATGGTGCGGAAAGGCTGTGAGGCCATTTTTGGTGATGATTAAAGCAATGAAAGAAGCAAAGAAAGAAATTACGGTTGTGCCCGTAGCGCGGGAATACGTAGATGTATTCTCAGAAGAGTTACCTGGTGTGTCTCAAGCCAAAAAAGTTGAATTTGAAATTAAGGTGGCCGAAGGAGCTGCTCATGTGGCAAAAACTACGTATCGGATGGCGCCAAAAGAATTGGCCGAATTGAAAATGCAATTGCAAGAATTGCTCGATAAGAAATTTATCCGACCGAGTGTCTCACCTTGGGGAGCTCCGGTATTATTTGTGAAAAAGAAGAATGGATCTCTCCGTCTATGCGTCGATTATCGCGAGTTGAACACGTTGACAATAAAGAATAAATACTCTCTGTCGCGTATTGACGATTTGTTCGATCAGCTAGTAGGCGCCCGTGTATTTTCAAAAATTGATCTTCGATCAGGATATCACCAGCTGAGAATTCTAGAGGAAGATGTCTTCAAGACAGCATTCAGTACCAGGTATGGGCATTTTGAATTTGTGGTTATGCCTTTTGGCCTAACGAATGCTCATGTCGCTTTTATGGCCTTGATGAATTGTGTGTTTAAGGCATTCTTGGATCAGTTCGTGATAGTGTTTATCGATGATATATTAATTTATTCAAAGACAGAGGAAGAGCATTCTCAGCACCTGCGTCAAGTCTTGCAAACACTAAGGGAACAACAGTTGTATGTCAAATTCTCAAAATGTGCGTTTTGGCTGACTGAGGTGGCCTTTCTAGGTCATGTGATTAATGCAGAAGGGTTGGCTGTTGATCCAGCTAAAATTGAAGCAATACTCAACTGGGCCCGACCAAAATCCGTGACTGAAGTACGAAGCTTCTTGGGCTTGGCTGGTTATTATCGGAAATTTGTCAAGTACTTTTCGAAACTAGCACTACCCTTGGCACAATTGACTCGAAAGAACGTAGTGTTTACGTGGGGGGACGATTGTCAGCAAGCATTCAAAGCTTTAAAGGAAATATTAACGACAGCGCTATTATTAATGATGTCTGAGGCTCGGATGGTTTTCAAATTTATAGTGATGTGTCACATAAAGGATTGGGTTGCGTGTTGATGCAACGTGAAAGGGTGATTGTTTTCGCTTCTTGACAATTAAAGGATGTCGAAAAGAACTACCTGACGCATGACCTGGATTAGCAGTGGTTGTGTTTGCCTTGAAAATTGGGCGTCACTACATGTAGGTGTTCGATGCGAGATATTCACAGATCATAACAGCCTGAAATATATATTTGATCAACGGGAAATCAATTTACGTCAGAGAAGATGGCTAGAATTCATTAAAGATTATGATCTAGATATTCAATAATATCCAGGTAAAGCAAATGTGGTCGCAGATGTATTAAGGAGGAAGAATATTGTTGCGTTGTCAGTGATACCGCAATATAATAGGAAGGTTCTTTATATGCTTCAGGAAATGGAAATATGCGTAATATTTACGTCTGAAAAAAAGCAAACACAACTATTCCAGATGCGGATTCAATATTCACTTAAAGAAAGAATTCGAAAAGCCATACCTCAGGATCCATTTTTGATGGGGATATTTGAAAAATTGAGAAAGGGAGAAGTGAGTGCCTTTATTGAAAAGAATTCCCTATTACTCCTGAATGACAGATTATATGTACCAGATGTTGATAGCCTACGGAAATATATCTTGTATGAGGCGCATAATACGCCATATTCGATTCACCCTGGTCGGACAAAGATGTACCACGATTTGAAACAAGACTTCTGGTGGCCACATATGAAGAAGGATGTCATTCAGTATATTGCGCAGTGTCATACCTGTCAGATAGTGAAAGCAGAACATCAAAAACCTGCTGGGTATCTTCGATCTCTCCCCATTCCGGAATGGAAATGGGATGATGTTGCAATGGATTTTGTATTCGGCATGCCTCGCAGTAAAACTGAGAATGATGGAATTTGGGTCATCATTGACCGATTGACAAAGAGCGTCCATTTTATACCGATCAAGCAAAGCGGGCCGACTGAAAAATTGGTGGAACTCTATGTAAATGTAATCGTGAGATTACATGGTATTCCGCGTACGATTGTGTCAGATCGTGATGGACGGTTCACATCTGATTTGTGGCGACGAGTACACAACAGATTGGGAACCAGATTGTTATACAGTACTGTCTTTCATCCGCAAACAGACGGTCAGTCTGAACGCACCATCCAGATGCTCGAGAATCTATTACGAATGGTGGTTTTAGACTTGAAAGGCTCTTGGGAAAAATACTTATCGCTAGTTGAATTTGCTTATAATAAAAGCTATCAAGCAACGATCCAAATGGCTCCGTTCGAAGCTCTATATGGGAGGTGATGCAGAACTCCTTTGAGCTGGACAGAAGATGGCGAAAAGAAACTGTTTCCACAGGAGAGATAAAATTGAGGAGAAGATCCACATTATTCAACAAAGAATGAAAATCGCACAAGATCGTCAACAGAAATATTATAATGTCCGACGTCGTCTGGTGGAATTTGTTATGGGCGATCAGGTGTGTTTGAAGATAAAACCGTTCAAAGGGATTTCCCGATTGAGACGGATTGAAAAATTAAGTCCTAGATATATTGGTCCCTTTCCGGTGATTGAACGTCTTGGCGAGGTCGCATATCGCTTAGCTCTGCCTGCCGAATTGCAACGATTGCATGATTTTTTCATGTATCTGCACTCAGACGATATATTTTGAACTCATATTTGATGATAACTGTCAGTGATGTGCAGATAGAAGCTGATTTGTCAAGTCCGACAACACCTTACCAGATTATTGATCAGCAAAGCAAAAATCTTCGGAATCGACAGGTAAATTTTGTCAAAGTCTGGTGGACTGGTCATCCCGCCAAGGATGTTACCTGTGAGCGAGAAGACTTGCTGAGGAAAATATTTCCCTCTTTCTTTGGGAATCGAGAAGATGTTTGAATTTTCGAGTACGAAAATTATGATAAGGATGAGAGAATTTGTAAGACTCGAACATAGATATAAACATTTTTGTATAAAAAACAATGTAAATATCCCCGATGATGTTCGGATTTTGCCGTTTGATATTATATAGTTTGTGACAGCCGCTTTGTTCTATTGAATGGCTTGAGGTGGTCGATTTTGATATGAGCCTAAGTGAATTTTGGTTGAAATTGGGTTGGATTGTGGCTCTGCTATGGGTGAACCGGTGGGTTGGCTTGGCTGTTTTAATTTAAGTAACAAGGTTGTTTTTAATTTGAAACCGGCTGAACCGGTAAGTGTGACCGGTTGCCTGGGTTTAGCGGTGGATATTCCCGTGCTTTATGATATCGTGCTTGTTCGTTCTTCTTCATTTCGACGGAACGAACCGTCGGAGCCACACCTGCGCTGATTGCCCTAGTCGCCTCAAATCTCATCTGTTTCGTACGATTTCTCCTTCATTGGGAAGGTAATCTTTTTTTCTTCAATCCTTTTACTTCTTGTATGAAGTTTGTGTACGGATTGATGATGGAGGAAAACCCTAGGGTTTGGGGTTTTGGTTTTGATTCTTTTTTTTTAAATCAGAAATTTCTTTATTATTTTTCAAACCCTAAACCTTGATTTGAACTAATTTTGGGGAGATCTGGGGTGAGGATTTTATATTGACCTCCTTGCAAACCTTGTTTGTCGGCTGTGTTGTTGAGGGCTGCCGGTTGTGCTGTTGGACTGCTTTGTGTTAACTGTCCGGCTGTTTTAGATGGAATTTATATCTTGCTTTGAGCTGCTATTCGCAGTCCTTGGTGTTGTCATCGTGACAACCCTTGAGGTTGTGCATTGGAGCATTTTGGATCGACTATCGTGGGTATTTGAAACCTTTTGTTGGCTGATGGTGCACCTTCTTTTTGAATCACCCACGCTCGTCCTTCCCCCAAGACAACTCCTAGAGGTCGTAGTTGTGACCGTCGTAGGAGTCCGCTCGTAACTATTTATATCGCAACCCTAAAGTGAATGATATTTTAATACTGCAGAGGATGGCGTCCGACGATAGACGTGACGTGAACCCTTCGACGGACAAGGCCAAAGGAAGAGTTGGGGCAAGTCCTTACTACTTTTTTCTCTTTTGTGAATTTGTTAAGCTAATTACTTTTCAGTGTTTGAGATCGCTGAATATATAAATCGCCGAAAACGCTAACGTGGCTTAGCGAGTGATAGAATTTTGAGGGGAACCAAATACAAATAAATCATATTTTTAAAAGAAACTGAATGAATCGAAATGATCGAAATTGAATTGAAATTGAGTGAACGCGTCGACGCATCGAAATACTAAGGGGGGTCGGCCTAGTAGGGGGATGTTTCAGACTCCGACACCTCGTGAGGGGGTAGAACTCTCACACCTCGTAGGGGGGTCGAACTCCTACAGATTATGATATGAATCCGAGTAGGAGGCGTTGAAGCATGTAGCGCGTAGAAGCGCCCTAAACTGGATAATGATATGAAGGGTCGACGGACCCGAATAATTGAGATATTCGAATGACCATAAGTATTTCGAGAAACAAATTATGAATAAAAGGAAATTGATAAAAGCAGTACAACTACAATATAAATTGATATCAGAGATAGAGATGTTGATTTTACATGTTCCTAGTTTAGTAACATGTTCATATGAATTTCATTGATGCTACTTTCTTGTCCGCTTTCAGTGCGAAGTTACAGGTAAGGGTAAGGATTCACTTAGTTTCATAACTAATTGGTTCCTAATTTTTTTTAGGAACCAAGCACCAGCGTGCCAGACCCCTCTAGACTGGCTCAGGCAGAGGCAGAGCGAAGACCAGTTGAAGACGTGGCTCGTCCACGGGTTAGCATGAGTTTATTTCTTGTTCTTTTGTTGGATAGTGGTAGTGTAATATATGTAAACACTTTTGTGTCTGGCATTTAGACAGTGTATATATGTATTCTGTATATTAATGAATTGTGATATTAGGTTTTCACTGGTACACTCCTTTTATTATACTGCTGCGTATAAGTATGTGAAAAACTCACTCAGAAATAATGATTTAAATTGTGGCGGATTTTGGGCCATTACACCGCCAAAGATTATCGGTGTTATCACCCTGCTACACGTCGCTTCTACTGCACTGTTGTTGTTACATATTGTGAGGGGGAGTCGTATTTTTATCCTCGTCAGGAGGAGATGGGTCGTGATATTGACGGGACCTTCGACTCTCCTCTTTCAATTGTTGCTTCTCCACACATTCCTCCTACACCTGCTCTTATTTCTCCAAGTATTGTTCCTCCCACTTTTATTCCCACTATATTACATACATACTCTCACAGACCTCATATCACTAAACAAGTACCATCTGTGGATGTCCACCAGTGTCGGTGCCCGCTTTTGTTCCAAATTCGGATGATGACCTCCATGTTCCTCTCGCTTTTCTTAAAGGTAGAACTGATGGCACCAAACACTCCATTGTCAATTACATTTCTTATCATCATCTCTCTCATGCTCACAGAGTTTTTCTCTCATCTCGTTCCTCTATTGTTATTCCTAAGATCTAGCAAGAAGCATCAGAAATCTGAGTGGAAACAAGTTATGGAAGAAGAGATATATGTGTTGCAAAAAAATAGAACATGATAACTTGCGAGTCTTCCCACTGGGAAGCGAACAGTTGGATCACGTTGGATTTTCTCTATTAAGCAGAATCAAGATGGGGTTGTGGAGCGATATAAAGCACCATTGGTCGCTTAAGGGTATACTCAAACCCAAGGAATTGACTACCAAAAAACCTTTGCCCATGTTGCAAAGATGAATTATATTTGTGTGATCCTCTCTTGTGCTGCATGTCTTAGGTGGGAATTACAACTTTATATAAATTTGTCCTCTTGCATGATGATCGGGAAGAAGTCTACATGACTATCCCACCTGACTTTACCAAAGGAGGGTCCAATGGAAAGGTCTACCGCCTACAAAAATCCATATATGGCCTAAAACAATCCTCTAGAGTCTGGTTTGGACGATCTAACAAAACCATGCTACAACTAGGTTATGCTCAAGGACAGGCTGATCATACTCTCTTTATCAAGGGGAGAGGAACTCAAACATCGATACTCATTGTATATGTGGATGACATTATCATTACAAGAGATGACCAGGAAAAATCATGCATTTGAAAGAATAATTGGGCAAAGAATTTGAAGTCAAAGATCTGGGAAAGTTGAAATACTTCTTGGAAATTAAAGTAGTAAGGTCACGTCGGGGGATCTTCATCTCTCAAAGAAAGTATACCTGTGATCTTCTGGAGGAAACTGGTATGCTTGGGAATGCTCTTGTAGATACACCTATTGAGGCTAATCACGAGATTGATACAGATACTAGAGGGGAGAAAGTCGTCATCTCAAGGTACCAATGATTGGTTGGGAGACTCATACACTTATCTCATACTCGCACTTATATTACGTATGTCGTTGGTGACCTAAGTAGATTCATGCACTCTCCCACAATTCGTCATCAGCGGACTGCATATCGGGTGTTGAGATACCTCAAGAAATCTCCAGGATATGAGATTTTGTTCTCCGCAAATCAACCCTTAAAAATTGAAGTGTTTACAGATATCGATTGGGCTGACATCCAAGACAATAGAAAATCTACTACCGGGTATTACTCATTTTGTGGGTGAAAATTGAGTATCTTAGAAGAGCAAGAAACAAAATATTGTTGTTCGTTCAAGTGTTGAAGCAGAATATAGGGTCATAGCACAAGGAGTATGGGGTTGAAGATAATTCTCCAGGATATAAGACTCCAGGTGAACAAACCTGTTACAATTTATTTTGACAATAAAGTTGTCATCAATATTGCTCACAATCCGATTCAACATGATAGGACGAAGCATGTTAAAGTGGACAAACATTTCATCAAAGATCACCTAGACAAGGGAAATATATGTACACCTTTCGTGAATTCTCTTGATCAACTGGTTGAAGTGTTCACCAAAGGATTAAGCTATGAAAACTTTATGGATGATACAGTCAAGTTGGGAATGATTGATATATACTCTCAACTTGAGGGGACAAGTTGAATATACATATTGTATTTTAGTGTGATTTTTCCATTGCGCGTTAAATGTGATATGTCACGTGTTTTTATCATATATATGTATGATTGCCCTTGTGTTCGGGCATGATAATAAAATTTTCTCTCGCTCGACAGTCACTAATGCTAATAATCTTTATTACATGTTTGTGCAATGTCTATGTCACAACTAGTTATTCACAGATACATCATTAACAGTAACCGGATTGCCTTCATGCGATAAATAAATATTCCTACACTAAATCAAGATAACTGTGGTCCATTTTATTCAAGCTGTGTACAAATGAAAGATCATATGTCAATGTTGACAGATTTGGATTAATTTAGGGCCCTTGTTCACATCATAAAAACAAAATATTGGAATAATGAACAATGATAAGGATCATCCCCAAACAAAACTTCTCATCCTGATAATTCTTAATAAGTATTGTGAGGTTGAGCACCTTGATCTGAATTCAATTAATCTTTGTGCAAACTAAATTTAATACCACAATCACTTCTTTTTAGTACTCCAGATCATTTTATTGTTTTGGAATCTTATTCCATATGATTTTACTGTGCATGGTGATGATGTTAGTATGTAATTCATTGCATGTAGATATCTATTCCTGCTTATTACATCTCATATAAATATTAATGTTTTCAATTATGTACACTTCATTGTTTTTTGTAACACTTCCAAGCAAAAGAATTGGGTTTTAAGCATTATCAAATATTTCATACATTGTATGTAAAATACTAGATTGCTTGTCATGATTCTTACAATGTCTCTATGTTTAACAGTCAAATTTTCTAACATTATAGTGTCAAAGGTTAGGTCTGTTTCCAATCTTCCCCCGCCCATACCCCCAATGATTGGGGACTATGTGGGCTCTGTTGTTGTTGTATTGTCATTTTCTCATGTTTTTACATATCTCATGTTGTCTATTTTAAATTATGAAATTTAATGCTTTCTTCAATATTCATGACATCATTTTATAGTTCAAATGTTTTCATGTTTATTTTTGTGTAATTTAGGTGGCGTTTGATTAAGCTTTTAGGCTGCAGTGCAGCGGAAACGCCCCGACATTTTAGAAATAAGCAGCGTTTGGTTCAACTTTTTTGGAAACCTTCATTTATTAATCGCCGCACTTTTCTTTAAAAGCCCAACCGCTACTTCCTTTCTACGTTCAGCCGCAGAAACCCCGCGGTTTCGCTCTCTCCGTAACCCTATCGCGAGCACAGAGCCTTCCCGATCCCCCGGCAATCTGCTCTCTTCCTCACCCTCGGCGACATCAGATTCTTCTTTGACACCCTCATCGACAGATTTGAAGTGGCGTTTGAGATCTAAGTACCGTCGGCGGCAGCTTTGTGGTGTCAGTAGATCGGAGAAAGAAGATTCGGGCTTCCCCCACTTCGCATCACTGGTCCGGCTCGCCTCACGTTGTCTCCTCCTTCGATCTTTGAAATTCTCTCCGACACAGATCTTTGTTCTCTCCTCCGTCGGCTTTAGGGGTTACGAGCGCACATCTCTCGCAAGAAGCTCTCCTCTGTTATGTGTTTTGTGAATGGATTTTTGTGTGTTTTTTCAGATGTGTGTATTATGGATTTTTGGGTTGTTGATTGCTTAATGATGATTATGAATTTGGGAAAAAAATTCACTCAAAACACTGTTGTGTTTCCAAACAACTTTTTCAAAACTTCATTTAACAAACTTCATTTCCCCCCAAACAATTTTTTAACAATACTCCGTTTTCCAGAATCAACACTTTCATATCGGCAGCATTTCATCAGTAGTTTTCCATCAGCAACAACTCAACCAAACAGAGTCTTATACTTATAACAATTATCTTTTACAGCTTCATGACTTCTCCTCTTTGTTTACACAACTATTATTTCTACTACTGTATATGCTCTATCCTGGTTATTTCCTTTGTGGTTATGACACCCTCATTTGCAAATTACAAAGAAAAGAAAAGAAAAAAAGACACCGAGAAAAATCACACTTAGGAGGAGATCACTAATTTAGGGCGAGCAATTGTTTATGGGGAGATTGTAAATTCCTTCCTAACAAATCTTATTGTTTATCATATATTTGCATGTCACTATAAACACTACATTTACTGCACTATTTATTTCCTAATCGCCGGGACTTATTCTTGATGAACAAGGAGAAGAAGAAAGAGAAAATCTGCAATCAGAGAACAAGAGACAGAGATAAAGAAACATCTTTTTCATCATCGCTTATCGTCCAGTAAAACATATTCAGTCTGAGACCAAAAAGTTCAATCTCTCAGAATCATTTTACTGGAAGAAGAAGTTCTCTTTGAAGGCCTACACCCTGAAGCAAAGCTTCCACTCCTGATCAGATTTAATTTGAAAAACGGCCAACGGACCAAATCGAATTTACGCACGCAAATCACTGTCAACGTAGGATTTTCTTAAAGTCGTTAATCATTATTTGAAGAGAAATCCTCAAACGCTTCTAAGTTTGAATCCAAAACAAGACTTTGCGACTTCCGGCAAGCTTTTCACAACAACAATTTATGAATAACGCGAATAGAAATAGTTGAACGTTCTAGGCAAGCTTTTACTAATTAAATTAGATTGCATATGACTAAGTCAATAAAAAGGAGCAAGAAAAGGACGAAGTTTACCCGCGCACACGAGAAACAACCATGAGGAGGAGCCCACTCCAAATCAGTTGCACAGGGGAATAACAGTGGTTGGAAAATGACTCGGTTTGTACTGTTGTTGTCGGGCTATGGCCTCCTCTATGTTGTCGACCCAACGAAACAGTCGACTGCAATGAATGACTTCAGCGGAAGTGGAACCAGAAATTAGCTCGTCGGAGTAGGGAGTGGAGTCAACGGCGACCAGCGAGGAGGCTAGCGATCTCCGGCGAATCGAGCTGCCGCCAATCTTTGAACTTCTCTCCGGCAATGGATCACACAATAAGGGTTTTTGGCCGGCTGAGGGAAAACGAGCTTTTTGTTTTCCCCTGTCAATGGCCGCCCCTTCTCATCGGGAGGGTTCTTTTTTTATACAGGTTTATAAAATCAAGCTTCAATTTATTTCCAAATAAAATTATGATACCTTGTTTAAATCAATGCCTAATTTCATTCTTCCAAATAAAACAAATATTATTTCCTTAGTGATATGTGTCCTTAACTAGCTAAAGCTTGTCTCTTACGTTCTAGCTATTCAAATTTGTCGGATCATTTATTTAGGGTCTCACTGGGTGGTCAAACTGATGAGTCAGAACTAGAAATAGCATCGATACATGCAAACAAAATACAAAAAATAAAATAGCAAATAAAAAAATAACTGTCGCGTGATGAGATCACGTGTCCTCGGGTGCGACAACGGCTGCATCAAACCGAATGAAAATATAATTTGTTCATGTGATTCATATTCTTATCAAAAGGGGGAGTTTGTTGGAACATGGTTCAAAACACCATTGGTTTGAGAATAACAAATTTTGATAAGTATTATCTCTATTTGCAAGTGTTTCATAGCGTGCATCAAAAAATATTATTGATACAAGTGATGGATGCTACAACACAAATTGAGTATAATTGAAAAGGATGAAGAGTCCGAATTTTATAGGAATTTTCGGACTCATCTGGTCTCGTTTTCACACACTTGCACTTCATTTTTTACCTTTTTATTGATTGTATTTATTTAGTACTAAATTCTCACACGAAGTGCACATTTAGCCCGTTGTAGTGCGCAATTGCGCACTCTGTCGCTGGCGGTAAGCACTTGTTGCTCTTCATTCCTTTATTTTGTTGTTTGTGTTGTTTTTTTGTTGTCGGTGGCTTGAGTCCTCGGTTTGTTGACTCGTAGTGCAGGTGGGCAGATTCCCATTTCGTTTGATCCAAAACTATATAAATCGCAGGACTGTGCGTTTCCTTAGCGCATGATTTTTGCGACCGTGCGCGTTCTACAATGCCCTTTCATGGTGATCTGCCCCGGCTCGAGTGTTTTGTTCGCGCGCAGTCGGTTTTGCCCGTGCGTGAGTAAAATCGCACGAGCAACTCTTTTTGTCTGAAAATTTTATGTTTTAATTGCTCGTGTGTTACCTTCACGCATAGTTGGATTCAACCGTGCGCGAACAAAACACACGAGCCGGGGCAAAGTGCAAAGTGTTCTCGCATGGTCGGTTTTGTTCGTGCAAGAGCAAAATCGCACGGGCCCATTGTTTGGCCTGTCTGGGAATTCTGCTCGATAAATTTCACACGTTTTGCATGCACGATAGTGCGTTTTGCACGCACGATAGTGCGTTCGACCGTGCGTGCCTATTTTTTACTCAGTTTGCTATATAAGTGCAGATTTCCGCCCTAATTGGGGGTTCACGAGTTTTCGCGCCCATTTTCCTCTAATCCGCCCATTTGCCACTCCATTACCGCCCACTTCCAGGAGAAATGCCGACCACCATTCCACTGCATATCTTTTGATAGGGCATCGCCCTAGGCCGCCTCCATAACTCAAGCATTCAAGGATCATTCTAAGGTATTTCTTACTGCATCTAAGGAGAGCTCTTGTAAAGGCCGTGACCGAAGCTGATTAGCGAAGAAGACGGGTCTGTTGGGAGGAAGTGACGGTCATCCTCTACCTCGGACGGCAACCGTAGACCGAGCGCGGATGAGGATTGACAACCCTTCAATTCTGGTTGAGAATCCGCGGTGAGACTTCGTTCTTCGGTTGTATTTCTCGCTTTCTCCTAGTTGAAGTGATTTGTACTTTGATTACTTTGTATTTGGATGATGATTTCATGAACCCTATTTTGAAGTTATTGTTATTTCAATGTCTTTGGATATGTTTGCGGTTTATGTGATTTGAGGTGCGCCCCCGCTCCATCCTCCATCTCACTGTTGTGTTGAGTTGTCGCACTAGCAATTGCTAGTGGCATGCGTTGTGACAAGGTGCTTGCAACCCTCACTCCGTCGTTGCGTTCCCTCCATCCGCTTGCCTTCTCGCACATTCGCCAACTGAAGCAGAGCATAAAGGCCTGCAATAGTTCCATTCGTCAATCGAAGCGGTGCTTGTGACCCGCTTTAATGTAGTTCAGTCTTTGTTTTATTCTTGTTGTTGAAACTGAAACCCGGCACCAAGAGGAGTTTGGACCCAAGGGGATAACTTGCACCTATTTCTCCCAATTAAGGACACTTGAATATTTGCTCGGAAACTAAGGAACATGCCCCTGAGTTGTAGCGAGTAGCTCCCGCCACACACCCGGAAGATCAAAGAGGGTTTCTCCTCCCTAGCCAATGCCGAGTTGTGCACGTTGGAGGGCACTTAGGGCCAACCAGGACCAACCAGAGAAGGAAGAAGCCAAAAAAATAAATCATCAACAAAGGTGCCCTTGGTGTCTATTTATAGTTTTTCAAGGTTGGTCTGCGGATAGCGGAATCTCATCTTTTGGTTTTACTAAACGCAGCCTAATTTGGTTTGTCAACAGCGAAATCCTGTTGTTTGGAAGGGCTAGTCGCAGGTCGATATACTATTTCCCGAGTTCTCACTGGGACCCTAACGACCTGGCAACCTGGGACCCTAGCGACCTGGCGACCTGGGACCCCAACGACCTGGGACCCTAACGACATGGCAACCTGGGACCCGAACGACCTGGCGACCTGGGACCCTGGCGACCTGGGACCCTGACGACCTGGGACCCTGACGACCTGGGACCCTGGCGACCTGGGGAGCTGGGACCCTGGCGACCTGACGAGCTCAACTGAAAGAGGTGGAGAAGAGGTTGGCACCTCACAGGAGCAGAGCGGAGAGTAGAAAAAGTTCGACACCGCCCAGGAGCAGAGCTCCACTGAACTGGAGAGTGGAAAAAACTCGACACCTACCAGGAGCCGAGCTCAACTGGAGGTGGAGAGTGGAAAAAGCTCGACACCACCCAGGAGCCGAGCTCCTTTCCAAAGTGACCTCTTTTTTTTCAACCTACCATCAGAGTGATTGGCCCGTCTTGCCAGCTAGTGAGAGCCCGGTCAGCAAAATTTTTTCGGGGGCTTTCTATCACCGCCACTCTTCATTTTAACCTGTCTCCCGAGAGATCAACCTACCCTACCGGGTAGTGAGAGCCCGGTCAGCGGAACCTTCTTGTGGCTTTCAATCCGCATTTCAATCTGGCTCTCCGAGAGTTCAACTTGCCTTGCCGGATAGTGAGAGCCCGATCAGCGGAACCTTCTCGGGGAATTCAATCAACATTTCAAATTGCCTCTCCGAGAGGTCAACCTACCCTACTGGCTAGTGGGAGCCTGGTCAGCGGAACCTTCTCGGTGCTTTCAATCAGCATTTCAACCTGCCTCTCTGAGAGGTCAACCTGTCAAGTCGGCTTGTGGGAGCCCGGTCAGCGGAACCTTCTCGGGGCTTTCAATCAACATTTCAACATGTCTCTCTGAGAGTTCAACATGTCATGTCGGCTAGTGGGAGCCCGGTCAGCGGAACCTTCTTGTGGCTTTCAATCAACATTTCAATCTGTCTCTCCGAGAGGTCAACCTACCCTGCCGGCTAGTGGGAGCCCGGTCAACGGAACATTCTCGAGACTTTCAATCAACATTTCAACCTCTCTTTGAGAGGTCAACCTGTCATGCCAGCTAGTGGGAGGCCGATCAGCGGAACCTTCTTGGGGCTTTCAATCAACATTTCAACTTGCCTCTCTGGGAGGTCAACTTGCTCTGCCGGCTGGTGGGAGCCCGGTCAGCGGTATCTTCTCAGGGCTTTCAATCAACATTTTAACATGTCTCTCCAAGAGGTCAACCTGTCATGCCGGCTAGTGGGAGCCCAATCAGCGGAACCTTCTTGGGCTTTCAATCAACATTTCAACCTGCCTCTTTAAGAGGTCCACCTGGCATGTCGGCTAGTGGGAACCCGGTAAGCAGAACCTTTTAGGAGCTTTCAATCAATATTTCAACCTGCCTCTCCGAGAGGTCAACCTGTTGTGTCGGCTAGTGGGACCCAGTCAGCGGAACCTTCTCGGGGCTTTCAATCAACATTTCAACCTGCCTCTCCGAGTGATCAACCTGCCCCGCCGGCTAGTGGGAGCTCAGTCAGCGGAATCTTCTCGGGCTTTCAATCAACATTTCAGTTTGCCTCTCTGAGAGGTCAACCTGCTCTGTCAGCTAGTGGGAGCCCGGTAAGAGGAACCTTCTCGGGGCTTTCAATCAACATAAATAACATTTATCATCTACCTAGTGGGAAACTTTTTAATATAATGTGCCCTGACCTAATCGGTCAGGGACAAAGTTCATTACAAAAAAGGACTCCACGAGACAAGACTCCTACGGAACACATGACCCTGATGACCGCTCTCTTCTTTCTCCCCTACCACCTCCAGCCTGCACATGCTCTCCATCACCTTTTCCCCTTCATCTGTCTCTTCCTTCCAAGAGATAGTGTCGACGGTGGTGACGTAACACTGTCTGGACACCATGGGATCTCACCAGACACTGACCTGAACCCCTCCATCGTTGAACTTCAAACACTGGTAGAAAAAGGAGGGGACGCAACCTGTGTTGTCAAGGCGCGCGCCGCCTGAGGCGCCAGGCGCATGGGCCGCAAGCTGGTACGCCCTAGGAGGCCCAGGGCGGGCGATGTGCCTTAGGCGCGCCTATCGGGCGCGGTTCAGGCACGCCTTATTACATGAACCGGTTTTAACCTAAAAATCGGTTCAGGCAATCAGGCGCGGCCTTATATCCTGATACTTTACTCCCGCAAGCATTTTAGGTTTTAGGGTTAAGAACGAGTTGCTTCCCGCTGAGGCACAGACTGTCGATTCCCGTCCCCGACTCCTCCACGCTCCTTTCTTCTCGTCGGAGTCGCCACTGCTCTTCTCGTCGGAGTCTTTGATTTCTCGTCGGAGACGCAGAAGAGGATTAGCAGGTTGTTGGCGTCGTTCTTCTTTTCGGAGTCACTGAAACTCCTGCATCCTCTCATCTCCTCCTTTAATTATAAGAACCATTCTCCATTTCTCCTCTTCTTTCTTGTGATGAATCTTTACTAGTGATTGATTTTTTTATGATGAATTTTTTTGATGAATTTTTTGTGATCATTCCTGCAAGCGTGAGCTATTTTTTTGTGATGAAGCTTTACTTGTGATTATTTGTGATGAACTGCATGAAGCTTTACTTGTGATTACTTGTTCTAAGCTTTACTTGCTTTCATTTCTCTTTGTTTTTGCTCTCATGTAAATCATTGAATGAAGAGAGAAATGGAGAAATGGATGAAGCCCAGTTCACGGTAAAACAATGAACTGGGCTTCCAGTTCACTGTTTACAGTGAACTGGATGAAGCCCAGTTCACTGTAAAACAGTGAACTGGGCTTCCAGTTCACTGTTTTATAGTGAACTGGATGAAGCCCAGTTCACTGTTTTACAGTTCATCCAGTTGAACTGGGCTTCCAGTTCATTGTTTTATTACACTATGAAAATTTGATGCTGAACATATAATGATGCATAGATAAAAATGTATGGCTTGAGATAAAATGATTTAGCTGTGGCGCCATTTATTCTCGTTTCGCTCAATATAAATTTTGATGTGATGTGATATTGCTTTTTCTATAATAAGGGTGTTTGGTTCATGTTGTCTTACTGAAGCCACGTTTTGAAATAACATTATAATTTCATATGGAGGTAATCTAGATGTTGGCCTAAATTTGTGGGTGAGTTAGTTCAGTTTTTTGTTCTAAATTTGATATAAAAAAATAAAAATAGGAAGAACACGTGCGAATTAGGCGCTCAGGGAATTGGGCGCCCAATCCGCTCACTTTCAGCGAATTGGGCGCCCAATCCGCTCACTTTCAGCGAATTGGGCGCCCAATCCGCTCACTTTCAGCGAATTGGGCGCCCAATCCGCTCACTTTCAGCGAATTGGGCGCCCAATCCGCTCACTTTCAGCGAATTGGGCGCCCAATCCGCGCAATTTCAGCGAATTGGGCGCCCAATCCGCGCAATTTCAGCGAATTGGGCGCCCAATCCGCGCAATTTCAGCGAATTGGGCGCCCAATCCGCTCAATTTCAGCGAATTGGGCGCCCAATCCGCTCAATTTCAGCGAATTGGGCACCCAATCCGCTCAATTTCCTTTTCCCCCCATTATGGCGCCTCACGTGCCTCAGGCGCGCGCCTGCGCCTTGCGCCTTGCGGCTAGGCTCCAGGGCCCCTTTGCGCCTCGGTGCGCCTTTGACAACATGGAACGCAACGGAATGCGCTGATGAGGGTCATCTGAAAATGGCATTATAACTGCTCGGAGCATCAATGATGGCAAACCGGCAGCTCATGGACCGTCCACCCAGGGTCATGAGGAGGCTGACTCCTCCCTTCACTTCCTTTCATTCTCTTGAGAACCCAAACAGCGGTCCGTCCGCGGCCAAAACCCTCTTGGCCTCCACCTTCATCTCGTCAAAAACCTTCTTAAAAATCGTCCGAGCTCCCGTTGTCGACCAGGATCCTCGAGACAATGAAATTCTCGACAACCGCCTAGATGACCAAGGCGTCGCAGAACGGATCCTCGTGATCTAGCATGTCCTTTGACTCGAAGGTAATCTTCTCCTCCGAGGTCGGGTTCTGCGAGGTTGAAGTAACGTTCTGACAGAACATAGTGTGGAGGCTCCCTTTTTGGGTGGCCTCGATCCCCAATCCCTCGTGGATCACTCTGATCCCTCCCCGAGTCCCCACGTCTGACCCGTCCTTGCACCTGTCTTCCTCCTGCGCTCCCCCCACTATTACCTCTTCAATCCTCACCTTCGGCTGTTGTTCCTTCGGGCCTCTCGCCCCTCTCATCTACATAAACTCCGAACAGGTGGTCGTTGTATGGCCTTCCTCCTGATGGAAGTCACAGTAGGGCAACTCCACTCTGCCCTTTTCTCTCCCTCCTGGGTGATTCCTTGTCTCTCTTTCCCCTCGGCCGATTGTCACAGCCTGATGGGGTGGGGGCGGAAGTGGACTTAGGCCCGGTTTCCACCCCGGAGGATTGAACCGTCTGGGCCCTCCGTGAAAATTCCCCCCACCCTGGTCGACTCCTCTTACTTGACCCTAGAATGGTCCTCCCGTAGGCCTCCATGCCAGCTGATTACCTGGCTCCTGCGCTCACCATCCCAGCTCCTCTCCTTCGGATGTACCTGGAACCCTTGACCCATCAGCTCGTCTCTTCTTCTCCCCTCCTGTTGTTTGTAACTTTCTTGCTCCTTCGCCTCGATCTCTCCCAACTTGGCTAATTTCTTTGTGAACGCAGGGTTTGCGGCTTCTCCTTTGATTTCTTTCGTCGCCCTTTCCATTAGCTCCTCGAAGTACAAGGGGGGCCTCCGGGTCAAACTCATCTTAAAGAAACCCTGGCGTAGCCCGAGGGTGAATGTGAGCTGCAAGGTATACTCGGGCACTTCTTGAATAAGTAATACCTCTTCCTGAAACCAGTCTACATAACTCGCTAGCAACTCTTCTGACCCCTGCTTCATCAAAAAAATAGCCTCCGCCCCCTTCTTTCTCTTCTCGGATGTCATGAAACGTAGGTGAAAGCTTCGACGCACATCCTCGAAGTCATAGATTGACCTGGGGGCTGGTGGAATCAGTCTCGTGTCTTTCCTTTGAACGTGATAGCGAAAAGGCGCCACTTAAAACCATCTGACATCTGCCTGATAGAAATTGCATCCTCGAACCATTGGAGGTGTTGAACGGGATCATCCTTTCCTGTGTGGTATGACATCACCGGTACTTTGAACCCCTCTAGAACTGGGACTAAGACGATCAACTCGCTGAACAGACTACCTCCACTTGCAGGGCAAGCCGGCTCGACTCGCGCCATCAACACGCCTGGATGGTCAGCACTCGTCAGGCTGGGGAAGAACTCTCGCCCGGCAAGGTCCCTCTCGCCCGGTGAGGTCCCTCTCACCCCCTTCAGTCGCCACGTCCTTCCCAAGCCGCCTACCTGAGGCATCCTCGCCCAAGGACGGAGACGCGAGCGCCGGAGAAATCAGCGTCGAGCACTCGCCTCGCGGGGCGAGTCCATGTAGCAATTCCATAACCGTCTTTGTAAACTCCCGGAAATCACCCTTCCGCACGAAGTCGTTCACGTTGAACGACTCACCATGGTTGTCTCCTTGCTCCTCGTCTACAACCATGGCACTTACTCAGGATTTTCTGTGCAAGCTACGGTTCACGCTCACCACACCAAAATGTTGAAACTGAAACCTGGCTCCAAGAGAAGTTCGGACCCAAGGGGAGTAACTTGCACTTATTTCTCCCGAGTAAGAACACTTAACTAGTTGCTCGAAAACTAAGAAACAGACCCCCTGAGTTGTAAGTGAGGAGGTCCCGCCACATACCCGGAAGATCAAAGAGGTTTCCCCTCCCTAGCCAATGTTGAGTTGGGCACCTTGGAGGGCGCTTGGGGACAACCAGGACCAACCAGAGGAGGAATAAGACAAAAAAAGGAATCCCCACCAAAGGTGTTATGGGGGTCTATTTATAGTTTTTCAAGACTGATCTGCGGATAGCGGAATCCCGCCTTTTGATTTTACTAAACGCAGCCTAATTTGGGTTGCCAAGAGCGAAATCCCGCTATTTGGAAAGACTAGACGTAGGTCGATATACTATTTTCTAAGTTCTCACTGGGACCCTAATGACCTAGCAACCTGCGACCCTAGCGACCTGGCGACCTGGGACCCCAACGACCTGGCGACCTGGGACCTTAGCGACCTAGAACCCTGGCTACCTGGGACCCTGGAGACTTGGGACCCTGGCGACCTGGGACCCTTGGCGAGCTGGGACACTAGCGACCTAACGAGGTGGATGATGTAAAGGTCAGGCAGACAAGTCGAATGATGTCGAGGCCAGACTGACGAGTCGAAAAATGTGGAGGTCAGGCTGACGAGTCGAAAGATGTCGAGATCAGGTTGATGAGCTGAAAGATATCGAGGTCAGGCTGACGAGTCGAAAGATGCCAATGTTAGGCTGACGAGTCGAATGAAGTCGAGGTCGGGCTGACGAGCTGAATGATATCGAGGTCAGGTTGACGAGTCGAATGATGTCAAGGTCATGCTGACGAGTTGAATGATGTTAAGGTCAGGATGACGAGTCGAATGATGTCGAGGTCAGGCTGATGAACTAAATGAAGCCGATGTCAGGCTGACGAACTAAATGAAGCCGAGGTCAGACTGACGAGTCGAATGATGTCAAGTTCAGGCTGACGAGTCGAAAGATGTTGAGGTCAGGTTGACGAGTCGAATGATGTCGAGGTCAGGCTGACGAGTTGAATGATGTCGAGGTCAGGCTGACGAGTCAAAAGATGTCGAGGTCAGGCTGACGCTGCGACCTTGCCACCGGGTCTCCTGACAACCTGGCGACCTGGTCTCCTAAGGTATCTTCCTTGAACAATTCTGAACTCAACAAATACGGGATTGTACACTTGCAAAACAAAACCAAAGCCATGTCTAGTTTTAAAATTTTTATAATTAGTTTTCTGAACAAGAGAGTCACATATCTCAACTTGCGTTCCTTAAGAGATCGATACTTAGGGATTCACTCCCATTTTATACTACTTGTGCGACCGGTGCACTTGTTGTAACCGCATCAAATTTTTGCGCCGTTGTCGGGGACTGCAGCTGGTGTTGTGATTCAGTAGTTTGGAGAATTGGTTGTAAAGATTTTTGTTTTCTAGTTTATTTATTTATTCTTTTGTTCTTGTTTAAATTATAGGTTGCTTTATTCATATATTGTTGGGTGTCGTATATTGCACAGAGGCTTCTCTCTCGTTGAATCTGGCTTTCTCCGCACTATGTTTGCTGGACTCAATATTTGTTGTCGTTGGCGTAGAGATGTCTCCCACTCTAGTGAAAGATGCACTATAAGAGAGTATCTCTAGTTCGCAAGGCTCGGTGTATAGAGCATCGACATCATACGGTACTTCATACACCGTGCCTAAGTCCTATGGCTACTCATTTGCGCCGCACGTACTGTTTTGGAATTCATCCTCGGCCTCGCTTGGTCTTAAGAAGACTACAAAATAGTGCTTGTTTTGTCGTAGCACAGATCACGCTCTGAAGGATTGTGATGAATATCTTCGCCAATTGGATGGGGATGATGAGCCGGATATCTGAATCGTCCCGACTCCTATCTTTGGAAGCACACCTTCTACCTCTAGTTACGTACCAGTATCACCTTCATGTTTTGACGGGAATGATGCGGATACACCTATCAAAGTTGTGGTGAATCTATGTTTTGACATGACTGCACTGATCTCCCATGTTCATTTATCACTGTCTGTGGATTTGATTCTTTGTGAGAAATCGGTACTCGATTTTTATCCGAGAACTATTTCTCCCTCTCTTGTGCATATTACTACTACGTCTGTTTCTAGTATTATTGTTGACGATGTTTTGCAGGATGAAGCCGGTGTTTGCAGTCTTGTGCCCACTCCTATGGAGGAGGACATTCTCCAAGGTGAGGAGGTGATTACGTCAGCACCGGTTGAGGAAATCCAAGTTGTGGAGGAGGCCACTGTTGATCTTGTTGAATCCTGCAACGTCCTCGATGATGACAATGATATTCTACTGCCTCAACCTATCAGGAGTGATACCGGGATCGCTCCCGAAGATGAAATTCTTTTATGTCATTCTTCTAATTTGTTTCTTGACCCCACTCTCTTGTCTCATCCTTTGCATAGTTCCGCAATGGATCTGATTCAGGAAGTGGTCGGGCCCGCTATGTAGACCGACAATGGAATGGATCACCTGCACGTGGAGAAGGACGTAAAGAATTCTCCACCGTACTATCTACACATGCCTGATATGGGGGTAACTGCTCTGTCACAGTATCGGTACCCATTACCGAAACGGATAATAGAGCAGTTACCTGTCTATTTCAGTTTTTATAGACCTATTAGTTAGCATATTTTGACTGTTGAATAGGTCGTGCTGGGATGACAAAAACCCAATACTTATCTAAGAGTATGAGTAGTTAATTAATTTTATCAAGCTGTAGTTTTAATTTTTTTGTTGCTAGTTTGCTTAAGCATAGTTTTTGAAAATTTATGTGTGCGTCGTGCACCCTGTGAAGAGTAATGTTGAGTAATTATTGCTTCCTTCCATTGTGTTGATCCATATTTGTTCATTGTTTTCACGCGTAGCTTCTTCCCGGAAAAATTTAGAACCTGGGCAGAAATTGCAAATCGCACTGGCGGGATGCTCGTGCGCGAGTTAAACACATGATCGTGCGATTTTTAATTTTATAAAAAACCGCAGGTCACCTTCCCTGTTCGCACACTGGCCCTAGTTTTCTCCCCCCGACGTGTGATCTGTAACTTTCGTCCAACCTCTTCTCTCCAGCCGATTTCTTTTGATCTCCTCCGCCAATCCTTCCCCCATTCTCTCCTTCCTTCCTCATCGATCTCCAATTCGACATTATCATGAGTGCAAAGAAGGCTTTGAGCAGATTTCTCCGGGGAGAAGGCTCGTCTTCATCGAGAGCGGGTACCGTATTGGCAGAGAAAATGCTGCTCTTCGAGAGACCGGAATACCTTGAGAGGTATGATAAGTTCCGTCAGAAGAATTTTCTAGATTATCACCTTGTTTCTGGCTCGGAACTCGCAACCATTCGCTTAGACGCGGCGGTGGAGCGGCTACTCGAGGGTTCATGGCGGAACTTGTTCTCCATTGAGGAGTACGGGTACCATGAACTCGTGCTCAAGTTTCTCACCACCTTTCGTATTCAAGACGCAATGGATGAGAGGACCGGTGAGCCCACGTTTGTGTCTTTTCGTATGCGTGGCCGCACCTATACTTGTGGTGTTGGCACACTGGCGTTTTATGTCGGGATTTACACCCATGACGAGCTCGTGGAATCGGATGTTCTCTACCGACCCCAAGAATTTCCTGAGGGGGTTTCTCCTAGTGAATTCTGGCAGACCATCACTGGAAGAAACCAGTCGTACGAGGCTCGCGCAGCGAAGTCTACACACATCATTTTTCCCACGCTCTGCTACGTACAACACTTGATTGGGCATAGCATCAATGTCTGCACCATAAGACAGAACGTAGTGGGCTAGCAGGACCTCCTCTACCTTTACAGCATACACAGACGTGTGTCCCTGCACCTCGAGCGTGTTCTTACCCATTACTTTTTACGCCAGGCCACGTACCTCCCCATGAAGTCCATAGGAGGCTTGCATTACATCACTCGGATCGCCAAAGGTTTGGGCATCTGGGAGTTGTTGCCGCTGATGACCATCGTCTCCAGGGGTCGCGATATTACATTGGTCATGATGTAGACGTTCAGGCTGATCCGGAAGGCCCCGGATGGAGAGAATTAGTATTGCCAGATTTGTGAAGTTAGGGCGGGGGGTGACGCTCGTGCTAATGCCGCTGAGGCAGACTCTTCGCCTGGTTTTGGACATCTTGTTTTTGATGTTATTTATTCTATTATGTTGTTTTTGTGTAGTGCTATGTGTGATTGTGATAGTAGCATAGTTGTGGATGTGTAGCGTAGTTCTGTGTTATGATAATTATGTGTCATCATATTTTGTTGCTTGGAGCATTGGAGTTCTTTTCACACTGGTGTGGATATGTAATTTTATGTGGTGGCAAATATATTTGTGATATTTATGCGCTTTCTGGTATGCTCATTTTGGAGCATTGGGTAACTCCTCTCCCTTAGCTTGTATTTTAATTTTCAAGGTTAAATCTTGTATTGCATTGCTTAGCTTAAGTCTGGGGGAAAGCCATTTTCGTTACCCACTGCACGTGCACATCTCATAGCATGTTAGAAGCTTTTAATTCAGTTTATTTTGTATTGTGTCGTTCTCACCACACACCACAACACCCACGTGAGCGCGCGCTTAGCCGTTGATGCGTCGCGAGCATTAATTCATTTCTTATGAGGGATTTGGGAAAATCAACGTGCTAGCTTAGAATTGCGAGATGAAATAAAATGTTGACTTCTGCAGTGCTCTTAGTCGAGTGTTTGTGTCTCGTGTAAAAATCTGAATTGAATTAATCTTCCTTTATTTTATAGTTTTTATCTTTTTTCTATTTGCGTAAATATTGTTTATACTAATAATTGGTGAATCCGGTGAGAATCCAACGGTAGTGTAGGGATGTGTGTAGAGAATCGTTAGACTCGTATTGCTAGAGTCGGGAGGAAGGATAATCTTTCTCGGTAGCTAAGAACTTGCTCCAAGCAACTCGCGAAACATGGGTATAGGTTAGTTCAATTGCACGAGTGTGATGTATGCCATCATTTTGGCCCGGTTGAGCTTTAGTACCGTACCTACCGCCTTATCCACGCTAGCCCATTGTGTCTACCCCATCCTCTTGATTCAGCTCCACCGTCATCTCACCAAAGCCAAAAGTCGATCATAGTCGCACACCCAAATCCGAGTATTAGTTGTATTTATATTTTCATTTTGGGATGTTGATGTGTTCATTATTGTGGATGTGTGGATGTGCTTCATTGAAAATTCGCTGAAAAAAATTGTTGTGAAAAGGAAATGGAAAAAATAAAATGAATGAAAAAAGAAACAAATTGTGAAAAAAGTGAAGATGAAAAAAAAAATTGTGATGATGTGTATTTGGGAGTAAGCGGTGCACACAGTTGTGAAGTGCAAGTCTGAGGGTGTGATGCATCCGCATGTTTATTTGGTGCGTGGATATATCTTCTGTGCAAGTTCATTTGGGTTGGTGCGTGTAGCCTTCATTGTTTATCTTTATATACCCCGCCGGAACCCAAGTCTTATCTCTAACCTAAAATCTTACGGATTCGCGCATTGAACCAAACCAATGTCGTGGAGAGAGTGCGAACGGGTGAGCTTATGAGCACCGACATTGATGGATTTCTTTGGAGGTTGTCCCGAGCCCTGATCTTTGGCAATGCTTACCTTAGCGATCAGTCTGTTTTCTTCTTACGCATGACCGGAGGATTCACCGTGACTCTAATTATGAGTAAAAATAATATGTAGATAAGCGTTTAGAAATTTATAAACTATTTTGTATAATTAAAAAAAATCTATTGTATTTCTACGCACGCGAGTATGCGACTTCGCATGGTACTCCGTCTTTCAGTTGTTATGTTAACTATTTCTTTTTCTCGTCTGCATGAGGGATGGTTTGCTCGAGACGAAAAAACGAGTAAGTCTGGGGTGTGATGAGTCCGAACTTTATAGGGTTTTTAGGACTCATGTGATCTCGTTTTCACGCACTTGCACTTCATTTTTAGCTCTTTATTGCTTATATTTACTTAGTACTGAATTCTCACACAAAGTGCACGACCGTGTGTTTTCTTGGAGCACGATTTATGCGACAGTGCGCGTTCTGCAATTCCCTTTAATGGCGATCTGTCTCGGTTCGTGCATTTTGTTCGCACGAAGTCGGTTTTGCCCGGGCGTGAGTAAAATCGCATGAGCGGCTCTTTTTGTCTGAAAATTTTTTGTTTTAACTGCTCGTGTGTTTCCTTCGTGCATGGTTAGATTCAACTGTGCGAGAAGAAAATCGCACGATTTTCTTTATTTAGTCAGATTTCATGTGATCTGTCTTGGCCCGTGCGAAGTGTTCTCGCACGGTAGGTTTTGACCGTGCATGAGCAAAATCGCACGGGCCCATTGTTTGGCTTGTCTGGGAATTTTGCTCGATAAATTTTGCACGTTTCACACACACGGTCGTGCGTTCGACCGTGCGTGCCTATTTTTTACTCTGTTTGCTATATGAGTGCAAATTTTGCGCCTATCTTCCTCCAGTCCGCACATTTCGCCGCTCCATCACCTCCCACCTCCGGGAGGAGCTCCGGCCACCATTCCACCGCATATCTTCCGCTAGGGCATCTCCCTAGGCCGCCTCCATCATCTCAAGAATTCAAGGATCATTTCAAGGTATTTCTTGTTGCATCCAAGGAGAGCTCTTGCAATGCTCGTGACCAAAGGTGATTGACGAAGAAGACGGGTCCATTAGGAGGAAGTGACGGCCCTCCTCTACCCCGGACGGCAGCCGTGGACTGAGCGCAGACAAGGATTGGCAACCCTTCAATTTCGATCGAGAATCCGCGGTGAGACATTGTTCTTTGATTGTATCTCTTGCTCTCTCCTAGTTGTAGTGATTTGTACTTTGATTACTTTGTATTTGGATGATGATTTCACGAACCCTAATTTGATGTTATTGTCATTTCCATGTCTTTGGATATGTTTGTGGTTTATGTGATTTGAGGTGCGCCCCCGCTCCATCCTCAATCCCATTGTTGTGTAGAGTTGCCGCACTAACAATTGGTAGTGGCGTGCGTTGTCATAAGGTGTTTGCGATCCTCACTCGGCCAGTGTGTTCCCTCCATCCGCTTGCCATCTCACACATCCGCCAACCAAAGCAGAGCATCGCGATGTGCAATAGTTCCATTCGCCAAGCCAAGCAGTGCATGCGACCCGCATTAGTGTAGTTTAGTTTTTGTTTTATTCTTGCAAAATCAAAACCAAAGTCATTTCTAGTTTTAAAATATTTATAATTAGTTTTCTGAACAAGAGAGTCACACATCCCAACTTGCGTGCCTTGAGAGATCAATACTTGAGGATTCACTCCCATTTTATATTATTTATGCGACAGGTGCAGTTGTTGTAACCTCATTAAAGGCATAGTCCAAAAATGTGACCTACTGCCAATGATTGTTGATACTGCCCGGTGATAGTACTCGACGTACGTTGACCTGCAGTCGACGATCAGTTGTGGACTTCGAGAATTTTGTGGCAGCTAGAAGAATTTCATGAAGGAGGCTACCGCCAACGATAACCACTATCACTCAAAGGTGATAACTTATTTAAGCACCTGAAGCAGTCACTGGATGGAGACTAAGCAACTTTGAAGATCTGAAGACAACCATCCCACTATCGGACAGGTAGTCAATAGCACTGGCGAAAAAGTACGGAGTTTTGATAATTCATCTCAAAGTTCATTTGGAAACGTCTGGCCTTAACACAAACCTCTATATGGAAACGTTGTGGCGCAAAGGAAAAGGAAGTGCAGGTAAATCAAATTTACAACCTCCCTACGGTAGCCACTATCATCCAGTGAGAGCTCGAAACTATATGGAAACATCTGCAATCTTGAGGATAAAAAACACTAAATATTCAAATTTTGTCAATATTACCCGAAGGTAACCGCAACCAGAGGTGATAGCTCCCAGACAAATATAAACTAGTTTAATTCATTTGGGATTAAAAATTTATCACGAGATTTTAAGGAGAGGTTGTCATAGCCATCCATAAACACTTCAGTCATTGTTTTAAATGTTCTTTTACATGTCTACCGACATGTCATTTTTAAGGACAACGATATATTTTTCTAAAAAAATAAATTATGTCCTTTTGTAAAATATAGACAGACATGTCCAATTTTTTCTGATATATCGGTCGACACGACTTCTAAATACATCATCGGCTATTTTATTTTATGTTATATTAGCAAATCAACATCATATGTTTAAATCGCTTATACATATATTATATTATGTATGTTTAAATTGATTAGACTTATTATTTTGATTGTTTTAATATTTTCTTCTTATAAGCAATTTGTATAATTGTTTCACAATTTTAAATTTTATATTACAAAAAATATAAAGAAATTTAATACATTTATTAATTGATTGTTTGCATTTTTAATATAAATTTATAAGATTGAAAAGACTTATAATTAATCAATGATTTTTAACTTTTAAATCTTTATTTACAATAAATTTATTATTATCAAAATAAAATTATTGTATACTATTAAAAATATTTTATTTCTATATGGAAAGATATGATGTACTTAGGCATTAGTGAGATTATGACAAAAGATAGGGCACAATGGCGACAAAGGATCCATATAGCCGACCCCACTATAGTGGGATAAAAGCTTAAGTGGTGTTGTGTACTATTAAATATATTTTGCAATGTATCATTTTGTATTTGTTAAAAATATTTTATCTTAGATACTATTTGATTTTATTTCATAATATAAATGGCTCATTTTTTTAACTAATTGTTATATTATTTTTTTAACATATAACTATATTTAGTGTACATAAAAATAAAAGACATGGAAATCCGATATTTTAAAATATCTCTGACATGTCTCCGACTTCCGACATCTAAAAACTCAATCAGATATATCGCCGACATCCGATATTTACAACATTTACTCTGATACTCTCATCCTTCAACTCTAAAAGATTCCAAGGAAGATATGGGTTAAAGCAATAATTCAAGAGAAGGGCTTGCGTAAAACAACGACGATTCCAAGTGAGCCCTTTTAATCTTTCCTTTGACATCCAATTTTGGGGAATTCTCTATTGCAATATTGTATTTCCTTATTGTATTTTTTTGATGGTTTGGGTTTAGATCGAATATCTTTGCATTTGTGGGAAATCACCACTTGTGTGGCCATTAGATCCATGTAGGTCTAGGGTAGATCAAGGAAGTTCTCCGGAGAGAAGAGACTTAAGGCTAAATTGGGGGGTTGATTAGCTACGACCAACCGATTCAAGGTGAGTCAGTATATAAAACCCATGATTTTTATTTTTACAACCCTCCAATCTATCATACTCATTATAGATGATAAACTTTTTTTTGTTGATTTTAATGGTTTGAATTTTTATTTACCGTTGTGCAAAATTCTCTATTGCACAACTCTTTTTTTTGTTGATTTTAATGGTTTGATTTTTATTTTTACAACCCTCCAATCTATCATACTCATTATAGATGATAAACTTTTTTTTGTTGATTTTAATGGTTTGAATTTTTATTTACCGTTGTGCAAAACTCTTTTATCATTCAATTTTTAATTAGTAAAAAGAAAATCTAAGTTTTCGTATAAATAGTTATTCACCCCCCCCCCCCCCCTCTAAAAAAGAAGCAGGATCCAATAATTCCAACTAATTCATCCCCAAAGCACCCCAATTCTTCCATTTTATGAACCATCCGCCCCTTTCCATGTACTGTCCTCCTTCAGCCAACCCATCTCTCAGCATTCCTCACCCAACATTTCCCAAGGAATTCCAGCCCCAAAAGAATCATTACACCTACAGGAAACACCCTGTCATGCCCTTTTTTCTGTCTGAAAGCTTTCAACCCCAAAAACTAGACAACCGTTACTAAAATCATGGTGAAAATGTTAATGCAATGAAATTATGGAAGTGATTTTACTATGCATGGTGATAATGTTTGCGTGTAATTCATTGCATGATATATTTTTTTTCTTATTACATATTTACATCTCATATCAATATTGATGTTTCCACGTAGTACACTTCATTGTTTCTTGCAACACTTTCACGCATAAGAATTGGACTTAAAAGCATTATCGAATATTCCAAACATTATATGTAAAGTACTGGATTGTTTATCATGATCCCTACAATGGCTCTATGTTTAACCGTCAAATCATTTAACATTAGTCATTATCTCATGTATTTACATACCTCATGTTGTAATATGAAATTTAATTATCTCTCTGTTATTCATGATGTTATTTTATAGTTACTTCACATGTTTTTCATGTATATCTGTAGATCCCTCCTTTTCCCTTCCATCAACAGCCGCAAACACCAAGCCATATTACATCCAGTCATTACATCACACATAAACATTAAACGAGACATGCTAAGCCACTTTCTACCATATCCAATTCACATAAAGACCTTTCCCTCCTCCAACTATCCCTACAAAATTAGATTCATCCCTTTGGATAGCTATCGTCGCTCCCATGATCATCAGATCTGCATATCCTTCGCCTACAGGCTACAACCCCTATACTTGTGAGTTCTAGCTGGTTCTTTTGTTTTCATCATTATTGTATGGATCAGGCTATTTATATTCTTATGGATGTGTACATGCTAGTGCAGAGTATTTGCTTTTGTGACTTATTCCGATTTGTGGGACTCATTCTTATTGCACATTTAATTAGCGGCACTCCAATCGGAGGAAAGGCAAGCTTACAACAACACTCTCACTCAAGCTTTTAACCCACTACAGTGGGGTCGGCTATATGGATCCTTTGTCGCCATTGTGCCCTATCTTTTAACATAATCTCACTAATGCCTAGGTACATCATATCTATCCGTATACTTTCATTCCAAGTCTTTATTGGTCTACCCCCCCCCCTCGATTAACATACCTATTGACTAGACTCTTACAACGTCTAATAGGTGCCTCTAATGGTCTCCTTTGTACGTGTCCAAACCATCTTAGTCGAGCTTCTCTCATCTTCTCTGCAATTGGTGCTACTCCTGTCTTAAACCTGATACATTCATTACTAATTTTATTCAGTCTCGTGTGTCCACACATCCACCTAAGCATTCTCATCTCCGCAACTCCCATTTTTTGCTCATGTACACAATTCACTGCCCAACACTCAGAACCATAGAGCATCACTGGTCTAATTGCAGTATGGCAAAACATTCCCTTGAGTTTTAATGCTACTTTATGATCACATAAGATCCCTGACGCGCCTCTCCACTTCAACCAACCCGCTTGGATTCTATGTGTCACATCTTTATCAATACCTCCGTCTTTTTAAATTATCGATCCAAGATACTTAAAACATTCACTATGAGAAATATCTTGATCACCCAACTTAATAACGACGCCATCTGTCCTTCTTGTATTGCTAAATTTAAGCTCCATATACTCTGCATTTGCTCTGCTCAACCTAAAACCCTTCTTTTCTAAAGTGTCTCTTCAAGATTCAAGTTCTGCATTTACACCCTCGTGCATCTCATCAACCAAAAAGATATCATCCACAAACAATAAACACCAAGGTATTGCTTGCTGGATATGTCTGGTAAGCGCACCTAAGATAAGGGTAAAGAGATAAGGGCTTAAAGCTGAACCTTGATGTAAGCCAACAGTGATAGGGAATTCTTGTGTTAATCCTCCATAGTCCTCACCCTTGTCCCTAAATTTGTATACATATCTTTGATTATATCAATATATGTTACATTTACACCCTTTTTTTCCAAGACTCTCCCTAAGATCTCTCTTGGAACTCTATCATAAGCCTTCTCAAGATCAATAAACAGCATATGCAAATCTTGTTTTCTTTCTCGGTAGTTGTCAATGAGTCTCCTCAAGAGATGTATAGCTTTCATGGTCGACCGCCCTGACATGAATCCAAATTGATTCTCCGAGATGTTAGTCTCTTGTCTTACTCTTCTTTCTATTACTCGTTCTCATAATTTCATGGTATGACTCAACAATTTAATTCCTTTGTAATTAATACAATTTTGTATATCTCCTTTATTCGTATACAAAGGTACCAAGATACTTCCTCTTCAGTGGTCTGACATTTACTTTAACTTCAGTATCTTATTGAAAAAACATATAAGCTATAAAATTGTTTCATTCCATAGACATTTTCATACTTCGATGGGAAAGCCAAGCTTATTTTAAAAAATTATATGAATATCCCTTTTATTAACTGTTTGGGTTTTATGCATTCAATTTTATTTGCAAACCAATGTCAGATCACACTCTGCATACATACATCATCGTAGGATTAAATAACATTATTTCTCATACACCTCACCTGGGGATTGCATTGTTTAGATTTCACTCACACATTCCTACCCTGCATCACTCAAGTTCGGGAAAGCACTATAAACCTTGTGTGTCTCATGCATTGCATCTTGGATTAAATATTTGCATTGACCTTTCTGCATTTAATTCATGCAGTAGATTAGATCTAATGGTGTGTTCATGTATTTTTGTTCACGGGAGTAACATTTGTTTTGATATGCAAAGAGTGTGACTGTGTGATATACTCTATTCAACCCCCACCTCCATCTAGAGTATCCATTATACAATCCAGGTGCAATTTCAATATTAAAGTGTGAGATACTAGAACCCATTGGATACAATTGTAAAGAACAACCTCACAAGGTTTGTGAGTATACAACAACACTCAAGTCTTTATCTCATCATAGTGGGGTCGGCTATATGGATCATTTGTCGTTGTTGCGCCCTAACTTTAGTCATAGTCTCATTAATGCCTAAATACATCATGTATTTCCAAGTCTTTTTTGGTCTACCCCTCCCCCATTTAACATGGCTGGTAGCTAAACTGTCACAACGCCTAACAGGTGTCTCTAATGGTCTCTTTGTACGTGTCTGAACCATCTTAATAAAGCTTCTCGCATATTCTCTACAATTGGTGTCACTCACATCATATCTCAGATACATTCATTCTTAATTTTATCACTCTCGTGTGTCCACACATCCACCTCAGCATTCTCATCTCCGCAACTCTCATTTTTTGCTCATGTGCATAATTCATTGCCCAACACTCAAAACCGTAGAGCATCGTTGGTCTAATTGCAGTACGATGAAACTTGATTTGAAGTTCTAATGGTACTTTATGATCACATAAGATCCCAAATGCACGACTCCACTTCAACCAACCTGTTTGGATTCAATGTATCACACCTTTATCTACACCTCCATCTTTTTGAACTATCGATCCCAGATATTTAAAGCACTCACTGCGGGTAATATCTTGGTCACCCAACTTAACGAGGAGTCATTCGTCCTTCTTGCACTACTAAATTTAAGCTTCATATACTCCTTACAATAGAGTGGGCATCACCGTGCACAAAGGCATCCCCAAGTAGCAAGAGTTCGGGGAAGGGTCCCAACTAGGGGTGCAAACGAGTCGAGCTCGAGTCGAGCTTGGCGAAATTTCCAAGATCGAGCTCGAGCTCGAGCTCATCATTTCGAGGTCGAGGTCGAGCTCGAGCTCGTCGAGCTCATTTTGTACTGGCTCGAGCTCGAGCTCAATGCTTGTTACAGAGCTCGAGCTCGAGCTGCTCACGAGCTTTTTAGCTCATGAGCCAGATTTTCTTTATATTTTTAAATTTTTTAAAAAAATATAGGAATAAAAAGCTCGCGAGCCGGCTCGCGAGCTCATGAACAATAATATTCGAGCTCGAGCTCGACTCGTAATCGAGCTCGAGCTCGACTCGTAATCGAGCTCGAGCTCGAGCTCCACAGGCTCGAGCTCGAGTCGAGCTTTTTTCGAGCCGGCTAATCGAACTTTCGAGCCGGCTCAACTCAACTTGCACCCCTAGTCCCAACACAATGGTGAAATGTAAGTAAACCTTACCATGCATTTTTGCAAGATGCTGTTTCTAGGACTCGAACCCGTGACCTCAAAATCACACGGCAACACCTCAACAGAGTAAAAAACTAGAATTAAACAAATATAACAAACTAAAATTTACATAATAGATTAAACTTTGATGAAAAAACTCTCTCAAAGGAAACACGAAAAGATTTATGCTAAAAAACAAATTTAGTAAGCTAATCATTTTCTCGTAGGTTTATGCAGAAGCTTTATAATTATACCATTTTTAGGGTTTCATATGTGCATGTCAATTTGAAAATTTTAATTTTCCGGATAAGTTTACCACAGTCGATTAAAGAATGAGGTAAATTTAGCTAATTTAAGGCTGAGAGCTAATAATAAATCAAAATAAAAAATGTAGCTCCGTTTTCATCCATCCTGAAAATGTTTTAGTTGTCTTTCATAAATCACCTAGAGGGGGGTGAATAGGTGAGTTGTGCGTCTTTTTGCGGAATAAAAAATATAACGAGCTATGCAGAGAGAATCAACCAAACAATCACAGACGCCACCAAGTATTATAGTGGTTCTCCAACCTTGGGTACATCCACTTTTCACTCACCGATCTAGCAAAGCACTAGACTCGGCTACTCCATTAATCTCGGATTGAAAACAATCTTACACCTCGGAACAACGTTCCTACAACTCGATCCCAAAACTGGATCTACACTCGCAAGATAAAACTTTCTACAAGAACTCAGAGAATACAACTCCTACAACTCAGAGAAAGATCTCCCACAAGAATAGAATGAAATAACAAATACAAAAAGTGATTTAATCTCAGATTTGAAATGCTTCTGTCTGTTCTTCTTTCTTTGAACTTTGCAGGTTTATCAGAAATTGTTGAAGAAGAATCGGCAATATCTCTGGATCTGAAATTCTCTGGACTCACACAATCAAGTAGAAGATCTGTCGTTTGAAAAGAATCTTGATATGTGAATCAACTTCTCTGAATCAATCTGGATCGAAAGCGCTTAGGCGATGAAGATGAAGATCGGCGGCTCTCGATTAGGAAAGAAATGTTGGATTCAGAAATCTTAGAATTACTTTTTGCGGCGGCTTGTAATTCTTCTTAAATCTTCTTCTTAGGGTTGATCGAAAATGACAAGACCTTATATAGGACTTGTCTAACGGTCATAATCATCATTAATGACATCCACATGGACCAATCACACGCTAATGATATTTGAAATACACGTCTGTCTGGACTTAGTAATTTTCAGAAAAACAGACCGGGTGGCCTCGAGAAGAAGATTTTTACTCGAGAACAAATGAATTCTGTTCTCGAGAACAATAAGGAAGTTATCGAGAAGAAGACTTAGAGAAAAAGAGTGTGGAGGGAGAAAACAGCATTCTCGGGAATAAAGGAAAGTACTCGAGAAAAATAGTTGATTGTTCTCTATAAGAAAATATTTTGTACCCGAGAACAAAAGGTTGTCTCGAGAAAAATTACTTAAAAAATATGTGGAGGTGGAAATCTGCAGTGTTGAGAAGAAATGAAGTACTCGAGAAAAATATACTTTTGTTCTTGAGAATAAACATTCTGGTTCTCGAGAACAGATAATCATCTCGAGAGCAAATGTCTGGCTCTCGAGAAAAATACTCAGGGTCTCGGGAAATAACTTTTGCATCTCGAAAATAAAAGAAAGTCTTCTCGAGAACAATTTTGGTCTTCTCGAGAAAAAGACTGAGAAACATAATGACTGGAAAAGAAACAACCCGAGAAGATATGTCATATAGTACTTGAGAACAAAAGTCCTTCTCGAGAACAGCATTAAGCTTTCTCGAGAACAACTTTTGTCACTCGAAATTAAGACAAGTCTATCTCGAGAAATTTCTTAAGTCCTTCTCGAGTACAACTATAGTACTCGAGAAAAAGACTTACACCTTTTTCTGAAAAACTGAAAATCTTAATTCTTTATTAAAAATCAGCATCCTTCTTTTCTCTTACCCTTAGTGGTTTAAAACGAAGTGTGCCTCAATAGAGAGGCTACACATGAGTCAACATCATGGATCACACAATGAGGGATTACATTATATGGTCCTGTGTTTGGAGACTCATTGTAGACTGACATTGGTCTACACTTAGCAATTAAGTCTTGTAAACACATAACAAAAAGAGCATCAAATACAAACTTAATTCATCTTAGTTTATGGGTGACTTCATACAAATCTGGGCTATTGTGGATGCAATACCCAACAATCGTCCCCTATTTGTAGAAGTCAGAACCTTCTATACTAAGGTGAATTACATCAAGAGAAAAATAAATAAAGATACTAATAGCATGATAATTTGAAGAAATGCGGTAATATGTAAAAATCAGATCAGAATTAGAAGTTCATATAAGCAAAAAATTGTCTAAGAGAATTTAAATTCTACAATTTCAAAAATGAACTTCCATCATCTTCAGTTTACCAATCCTGTTGATGGTGTTTTCCCTGTCTCTCTTGCTTCTCCTGTTGTCTCTTTAGATAACTGAATGGTTTTGGGAAATACTTAGCAGGTCTAGGTGGAGCCTTAGAATTATTTCTGTCATAAATCCTTCTCTTTGTAAGAGACTTCTCATATAACTCACATTCATCTGAGCTGTAATACAAGCATCTGTTTTCATTGAAATCAACTACTAGCTTTAGAGTTTCAAGAATAAGAGACTTGGAAGTAGGGCTCCAAACTTCAGTATATTCTTGAAGTCTCTTCCCTTCAGCTTCTGGATGTGGAGTTGATCTACTAGCAGAGGCTCTATCCCCATATTTTCTTCTTTTTGCTTTCTGAACTTCTGGAGGATGAGGAGGCATACTTGTTTGTTCAGATTCTCATACTTGTTCATACACATCAGGAGGGGGACCTTCAAAATAATTTGGAGGAGGTCCTTCAAAGTATGCTGGAGGTGGAGAAAATGTAGACATGTTAACATCTAGGTTTGCAGGAGGTGGAGCATTAGGATCCATAGCAAGTTCAGGAAATAACTGATTGTGCATCCATATAAAAGTATCATAAGTATATAACTTGGTACTCTTGATTTCTTTAAGTATAGAGGTCTGAATCTCTTTCAACTGATCTTCCCATTGATTTTTCATTGATAGAGCTTGTTTTTCTAGAAGTTCTTTCACTCTATCCTCCCCCTTTCTGACTTCTAGGGAGAGGGTGCTGATAACATCTTATTTAAATTTTCTCACTTCTTCACAAATTTTAAAATTTCTTTCATCAGCTCTCTTGTCTAGGAAAATTTGATTATTAACAAGGGTGACTGATTGCTCCATAACAGTACCAATGTTAGTAATTGTATGATCAATAGCTTTACCACCAATTTGCAGTTGTCTCTTAAACTCATCTGTGTTGTCTTGGATTTCTGCAAATCCTCGACTCATTTCTTTTTCTAAAGCAGTCACCTTGTCAGTGACAACTTTCAGAGAATCATCAAAGTACTTTCTCTGAGTAGCAAGCATAGCTTCAATTTTGTGTAGAATGGTACCTTCAGGGAAGATTTCTTGCGGAGTAGATGAAAGAGGCTGAGCAGGGAAAGTTCATGGAAGAATTTCTTCAACCACAACTGTAAAAGTAGATGCTTTCCTTTTGTGTACTGTGATGATTTCATCTTCATTAATTTTGGGCAGTATGGTTGGAATCTGGAAATGAAGACTTGGAAGGGGTGGTTCAACAGCTTCAACTGGTACTTCATCATTTGAATCATGAATTGAGACAATGTCATCAGCATGCATATCTTCTGGAGACTTTTCAGGTTCATGTGCTGGAGATTTAGCAGCCTCTGGAGATTTTTCTGCTGGAGAAGGAGACTTTGTTGGAGACTTAGCTGGTGTTGCTGGAGAAGAAGAGTGATCTTCAGAGATATGGAAAGGAGGTTCTTTGTAAGAAAGCTCCTCTATCATTCTATTTATGTCATCTTTAGTAGACAGAATCTGAGTTTGAGTCTGGGCATCTGTCAGATTTTCAGAATCTGAAATATCTTCAGCAGCAGGAAAGTCTGTGTCTGAATGCAGTAGAGAGGAAGGAATAGCAGCAGTATAGGTAGATGGTATTTCTTCTGAAGGTAAGTTGGCAGCAGCAGCAGTAACTGAGACAGGAATTTCTGAAGCAGCAGCTGGAATATCTTGAGGAGGAATGGCTGAAGCAGCAGTAGGAGGTACTGAGGAAGCTGGAGCAGAAATACGAGTTGGCTGGACTGAGACAGATGGTGCAGGCCCCCCCTCAATAACTGAATCAGTTATTTGATGTGAAAGAGGAGATGGGATCTTGTCCACATCTTCTATTTCCTTGGGAGCTTTGTCAGTCTTCTGTAATTTGACCTCCCATCTCTGGATGGAGGTAATGGACACATTTTTCATGTGGTGGAGGGTTATGCCCTTTTTCATGGAAAAGGCTTCTGGATTCATTTGATTGAGATAAAGGGAAATTATTCTTCCATAGTTTGGACTTTTAATGCATCTCTTAATCTTGTCAAATAGCATCATGCCCCATTGGAACTTCTTCCTACATATAATTGTTGTCATTAAATCATAAAATTTTGGAGTAATATAACTTATGGAACTAGTTTTGCACAGAAGAAATTTGCCTAGGATGTCAGCCAATAACTTGCTTTCAGCATTTATAAATTGTCTTCTAATGATGTTAGAGGATTGAGGAATACCACAAAAACTATATGATCTCTCATAGTCAGAGCCTATCAGATCATCTTCCATATCTATTATTGGCAGTTGCATAAGTTGAGAAACAGACAGGGCAGACATCTTTACCTTGATGTTTTGAACCTTAAACTTGATTATTTTGCCATTCCTTTTAACCTTGGCGTTCTGGAAGAATTCTTCAACCTCAGAAGTTAGAATTTTGCATGGATGTTCAAGAATAAAGGACAACCTTGATGTATCTAGCAGAAGGAGGACATTCCTAAAATCATCTGATATCTCTGCAATCCCGGTAGAACTAAGTTCACTCCTGATCCCTAGCTTTGAAGACGAAGCCATTGTTGTAGAGAAATCAATCTTGGCTGACCAGCGAATGAGAAAATTGACTTGCGGCAGACGGCGAAGACGGAGGAAGATGAAACGGCTTTTCTCAAGAAGGGTTTTGAAATCGAGAATAAAAATTTCTTGAACTAATTTTTATTTATATTTACCTCTAATTTTGATGATTAAACATATAAATAATCAATAAAATACCTGGAATGAGGCGGATAAGCTCATGTGTGCCTATATGAAAAATTGACTTTGAAGAAAAATTTCCCACCAGATTTCTCGAGAGGACGGATTATTCTCGAGAAGAATTTCAGTAGCACTCGAGTATAATAATCTTTGGTCACGAGTTGAATGGGTCTTGTTCTCGAGTAGAGATTTCCTTTTCTCGAGTAGAACTATTGTTGTTCTCGAGTAGAATGTTTCTTCTCGAAAAGTAGGTCTGCAATTCTCGAGAGACAAGTCTGCTATTCTCGAGAGACAAGTCTGCTATTCTCGAGAGACAAGTCTGCAGTTCTCGAGTACAAGTGTTGTACTCGAGAAATGAAGTCCAAATTCTGAAATTTTCTGATTTTGAAGTAAAACCAGATCTTGACCTTGTATGTTACCTTTATCTTTATTCTCCTTCATCCTTGTTGAGCATGTCAAGTTCTGTTTTGAAAAACGAGAACTTGGCCTCGTCCAGCGGCTTCGTGAAGATATCTGCAATTTGCCTGTCAACTGGGACATATTGCAGATATATGTCTCCATGCTCCACATGCTTCCGGATGAAATGGTATCGCAGCTCTATGTGCTTTGTCCGGCTGTGAGAGACTGGATTGTTGGTTATTGCAATCGCACTGGAGGAGTCGCAAAACAAAGAGATGTCTTGGACCTTTAGATTATAATCTTCTAGTTGGTTCTTTATTCACAGCAATTGTGCACAACTGCCGGCAGAAATGTATTCTGACTCGGCCGTTGAAATTGCGACACAATTCTGCTTTTTGCTGCTCCAAGAAATGAGCTTTCTTCCAAGGAATTGGCAAGTCCCGGAAGTGTTCTTTCTATCATCTTTACTACCTGCAAAATCTGCATCCGAGAAACCAATTAGTTCGCCGTCATTATTTCTTGGGTACCATAAGTCAAGATTTGGTGTAACTTTAAGGTATCTCAAAATCCGCATTGCAGCAGCATAGTGAGATTACTTAGAGTTCACTTGAAATCTAGCACACACACATGTTAAAAACATTATATCTGGTCTACTAACAGTAATGTAGAGCAAGGATCCAATTATGTTTCTGTACTTGATTTTATCAAAAGGTTTTCCTTTCTCATCATTGTCCAGAGACATAATTGAATTCATTGGAGTCTTCATTGAGGTTATGTTCTCCATTCTGAATTTCTTAATCAACTCCTTTATGAATTTCGTCAGAGAGATGAAAATTTCATCTTCAGATTGTTTCACTTGAAGTCCTAATAAATACTTCAGCTCTCTCATACTACTCATTTTGAACTTTTCTTGCATAAGTTTGGAAAACTTTTTGCAGAGGTTGTCCTCAGTAGAGTCAAATATGATATCATCGACATAGATTAGCACTAGCAAAATCTTGCCTTTTATTTTCCTAAGAAATAATGTCTTAACTATCTTTCCTCTTGTGAACTTGTTCTTAAGAAGAAAGTTAGATAACGTCTCATACCAAGCTCGATGAGCTTGTTTCAAACCATATAATGCTTAAAATAAGAGGTAAACAAGATCAGGAAAGATAGAATCAACGAAACTTGAAGATTGTTTCACATACACTTCTTCCTTTATGTCACTATTGAGGAAGGCAGACTTCACGTCCAGCTGATAGACGGTGAAGCCCTTAAGTGCAGCATATGCTAGAAACAACCTAATTGCCTCCAGCCTAGCCACTGGAGCATATGTCTGGTCGAAGTCGATTCCTTCTTATTGTTTGTATCCTTTGGCGACGAGTCTAGCCTTATTCTTTATGATTGTTCATCCACGTCCATCTTGTTCCTGTAGACCCATTTTGTCCCGATGGCATTTTTACCTTTGGGACTTGGAACAAGCTTCCAGACTTGGCAACGCTTAAACTGATTCAATTCTTCTTCCATTGTCATTACCCATGATGCGTCTGAGTTTGTTTCCTCAAACTTCTTCGATTCAACCTGTGATAGAAAACTCAAATATAAATTCTCATTAGTTGTACTTATACGAGTTATGACACCATCCCGGGGATCTCCTATGATTTGGTCCATTGGGTGATCCTTCAAGTGTCTGAGCTTTAAGGTCTTTGTATCTGGAGCTTCTTCAACCACAGGAGTGACTTCATCAATTTGAATGGTTTCTTCATCTTGATCATCAACCTCTCCAATTAGGGTTGGAGTGGTGATCTTGATGAATTTTTCACTTTTTTCTTCAATTGGCTCATCCAAGTTTAATTCTTTTAACTTTGAACATGCGAATTCAATAAACACACTAAAAAAGTTGTCTTGCAGCAAGCTCGTCCCATCAAATACAATATGAATAGATTTTTCTACCACCAAAGTTTTTCTATTAAAAATCTTATATGCCTTACTATGGCTACTATACCCTACAAAAATACCTTCAAAACTCTTTTCGCTAAATTTAGTAATGTGATACGTGTCATTATTAAGGACGAAGCAATTACAATTTACAACCAAATATTCTAAAATATGAAACAGTCGGTTCTCTGCCCTTTAGAAGTTCGTAAGGTGTCTTATTGTGGTTCTTGTTTACGAGCGCTCGATTTTGCACGTGGCATGCAGTGTTGACGGCTTCAGCCCAGAAGTATTCTGGTAGTGAGGCATCACTCAATACGGTCCTGCAGGCCTCTATGAGTGTTCTATTCCTTCTCTCAGCTATTCCCTTTTGTTGAGGAGTACGAGTAGAGGAAAACTCATGAAAGATACCCAAGTTTTCACAAAAATTTGTCATGGCCCCAGACTTGAACTCTGTTCCATTGTCACTTCTGATTTTGACTACGGAACAGTTGTATTCATTCTGGACCTGCCTGACAAAATAAGTACGAATATCAAAGGTATCTGACTTGTGTTTTAGAAAGAACACTCACGCAAAGAGCGAGTAATCATCAACAATAACCAATGTATAATCCTTACCTCCCAAACTTCTAACTTGCAGTGGACCGAACAAGTCTATATGAAGTAGATGTAAACATCTATTAAAATCTTTGCCAATAATGCTTTTAAAGGTAGCTCTTGTTTGTTTATCTTTTACGCATGCGCGACAAGTTCTATCTTTAGCGCACTTGACATTTGGGGATTCACGTACTAAATTAAGTGAAATAATTTATTAATAGTTTTGAAATTAATATGTACTAGTCTCTTGTGTCATTGGTCACCAAGAGACGCACTATCTTTAGCCAAAAAGCACATTGCTGTAGAAAAGTCTATGCAAATGAAATTTAAACAGAATATGTTTCTACTACGAGTGTCTGATAGAATCGTTTTCATATTGACAACCGATTTTATCAAGCACTTTTCTGCATGAAATTCAACTACGTATCCTTTATCGTAGAGTTGGCTTATGCTTATAAGATTGTGTTCCAATCCTTCAACATAAGTCACATCTGAGAAGGATACACTACCGTTAGTAATCATACTATAACCTTTAGTAATTTCTCGGTCTGAACCTCCAAAGATGACCTTTGGCCCGTTCATGACTGGAGAATAATTCTGGAGAAGGCTTATTGTCTCGGTCATATGCCGAGAGCATCCACTGTCCAAATAACAGATATGAGTTTTGGTGGCCTTTGGACATACCTGCAGTCACAAATCAATTTGTCTTAGGAACCCAAACACGTTTGGGTTCTTGGTCTCTATTTAGAACACTCCCCCAATGTGTATTAACATTATGAGTGATCTTTCTCATATTGCTAATTTGAGGAGTTACATAATTTCTGGAATTAAACCAGCAATCAATGGCAAAGTGACCAATTTTGTCGCAGGACCAATAGTCAAACCTGTTGTATCTTTGCCTGAAATTCTTCTGCTTGACCTTTTGAGAGTGTGGTCTAGCAGAGGCAGCAGTCTTGGAGGTAGAAGCTTCATGATGATGGCAATCACATGACTTCTTCTCCTTGAGTGGTTTTTCCACAATAGTCTTTACCCTTGGTGTTTTCTTGATGTTATGACCATGATTATAAGGGTCATAGCTCTGAAGAGTAATTTCTTCATAAGGTGCCTTAAAGACACTTTCACTAAAGTTTTGGGGGCGGGTTCATCCTTGGTAACGAGACTTGGGCTCTACATAAGTAGGCCTAGCAAAGTGACCGTAAGACGAATCAAGATTAAACTCGTTCGTTGGAAATATAACATTCTTAAAAGAAGTCTGATCTTGAGGAGCTTTCCCCTTCTCCTTGGCCAAAGCCTTTTTGTCTGCCTTGTTCTTTTTTTGAGCCTTATTTCTCCTAGAGGATTTACTATGAGCTTCAACATGGCCTAGGCCAGCACCTTTGGCCTTAGCTGAGAATTCAGCAACAAGAGCAAGGACAGTATTGGGCTTTGAGAAACTTTCAACAAGTTTTTTTTCCGCTGCAAGTTATTCTTCCAGTTCTTTTATGATCTTCTCCTTCAGATCTAGATGCTCGAGAGCCTTATTATACTCTTCAATAGCAGCATTGAAGTTCTCTCTGAGTGAGTCCGTCTTGGCGACTTCCTCTCTCATAGTGCTCTCTTCAGCCCTGAGAGACTTTATCTCTTTGGCTTGAGTTTTCACAATTCTTTGACATTTGTCGTAAGCCTTGATCAACTCTTTATACTGGGTCATGAGTTCAGACTCACGTCAGAAGAGCTGTCCTCATGATCATGATCAGAAACATCAGATTCAGAAAGAGGAGTATGAGAATTTACCTTCCCAATGAACGGGGGTTCTTGTTCATCATCAGTTTGTGTCATTAGACCAAAGTAGGCTTGCTCTTCTTCACTTGACTCAGATGAGTCAGAGTCACTGAGAGTCTTGCCCTTCTTGGCTACAAGGCTTCTTTCAGTTCTCTTCTTATTATATGAAGATTTCTTTTCCTCTCCCTTTACACCCTCCTTCTTGTGAGGGCAATCAGCGATGACGTGACCTGCCTTATTACAATAGTAGCAAACGATGTCAGAAGAAATATGTTTATTCTGTTTAGTATTGTACATGTCATGGCTGCTTGAGCCTTTCTTGTGTCGATCACCATCATGACGTGATCTTCTGTGCGAGGCAACCTTCCCTCTTCATTGCATCTTCTTGTTCAAGAATTTCTTGATGCAGCTTTGACCTTCCTTGAGTTGTCTGCCTTCAGTGCGACAGACTTCTCCTTGGATAACGATCGGCTCTTCTCTTCTTCAGCTTTTCTTGAGTTGATTTGCCGTTCATATGACATCAGCTTTCCGAAGAGATTCTGAGGGTCAGTCTCTGCCAGCTTGTCAAACTCCCTGATAGCACAGACTTTATTGTCTCATTCCTTGGTCAGGAACCTTAGAAACTTATCATTCAGTTCTCCATTTGTAAATACCCGGCCATATACTCTTAGGCCGTTAACAATCTTGAAGAAATTTTCAAAGGTATCTGCAATTGAATCCTTTGATCCTTGTCGGAAAGTTTCATACTTTTGATTCAATAGGGATCTTCTGTCATCCCTAACTTCTTTAGTGTCTTCCATCAAGGTGATAAGAGACTGTCACATTTCCTTAGCAGATTGGCAGTGAATCAGATTCTGCAGCATAGAATCATCGACTGCACTTGCTATAATATTTTTATCTTTCTTGTCCAACAAGACAAGTGCAATCTCATCTTTATCAAAATCCATTAATTTCTTGGGAACTTTTTTGTTAGGATCAATAGTGGAGATGGTCATTAGAACATAAAGACCTTCTTCAACAATCATGAAGATCCTTGGATCCACAGCTTTCATGAAGAACTTAATCTTTTCTTTTCACATGGGAAAGTTAGTCTTTATGCACAGAGAAAGCTTTGCAAAATCTCTGGCCTTGTCCATGCTTGGATTACTCAAAAGACAACTTTGGGGCAGATCTGTTCAAGGTGTTAACCTTTTTATGAACAACCTCTCTCTGATAACAATTGAAAATGTTTTAGTTGTCTTACCTAAATCACCTAGAGGGGGTGAATAGGTGAGTTGTGCGTCTTTTTACGAAATAAAAAATATAACGAGCTATACACAGAGAATCAACCAAGCAATCACAGACGACATCAAGTATTATAGTGGTTCCCCAACCTTGGGTACATCCACTTTCCACTCACTGATCTAGCAAAGCACTAGACTCGGCTACTCCACTAATCTCGGATTGAAAACAATTATACACCTCAGAACAACGTTCCTACAACTCAATCCCAAAACTGGATCTACACTCGGAAGATAAAATTTCCTACAAGAACTCGGAGAATACAACTCCTACAACTCGGAGAAAGATCTCCTACAAAAATAGAATGAAATAACAAATACAAACAGTGATTTGATCTCAGATCTGAAAAGCTTCTGTCTGTTCTTCTTTTTTTGAACTTTGCGGCTTTATCAAAAATTGTTGTAGAAGAATCGGCAATATCTCTGGATCTGAAATTCTTTGGACTCACACAATCAAGTAGAAGATCTGTCGTTTGAAAAGAATTTTGATCTGTGAATCAACTTCTCTGAATCAATCTGGATCGAAAGCGCTTAGGCGGTGAAGATGAAGATCGGCGGCTCTCGATTTGGAAAGAAATGTAGGATTCAGAAATCTTAAAATTACTTTTTGCGGCGGCTTGTAATTCTTCTTAAATCTTCTTCTTAGGGTTGGTCGAAAATGACAAGACCTTATATAGGACTTGTGTAACGATCATAATCATCATTGATGACATCCACGTGGACCAAACACGCGCTAATGATATTTGAAATACACGTTTGTCTGGACTTCGAAATTTTCAGAAAAACAGATAGGGTGTTCTCGAGAAGAAGATTTTTACTCGAGAACAGATGAATTCTGTTCTCGAGAACAATTAGAAAGTTCTCGAGAAGAAGACTTAGAGAAAAAGAGTGTGGAGGGAGAAAACAACATTCTCAGGAATGAAGGAAAGTACTCGAGAAAAATAGTTGATTGTTCTCGCGAAGAAAATATTTTGTACTCGAGAACAAAAGGCTGTCTCGAGAAAAATTACATAAAAAAATATGTGGAGGTGGAAATCTGCAGTGTCGAGAAGAAATGACGTACGCGAGAAAAATATACTTTTGTTCTTGAAAAGAAACATTCTGGTTCTCGAGAACAGATAATCATCTCGAGAGCAAATGTCTGGCTCTTGAGAAAAATACTCAGGTTCTCGGGAAATAACTTCTGCATCTCGAAAATAAAAGATAGTATTCTCGAGAACAATTTTGGTCTTCTCGAGAAAAAGACTTAGAAACATAATGACTGGAAAAGAAACAACCCGAGAAGAGATGTCATATAGTACTTGAAAACAAAAACCCTTCTCGAGAACAGCATTAAACTTTCTCGAGAACAACTTCTGTCACTCGAAATTAAGACAAGTCTATCTCGAAAAATTTCTTAAGTCCTTCTCGAGTACAACTATAGTACTCGAAAAAAAGACTTGGACTTTTTTTCGAAAAACTGAAAATCTTAATTCTTTATTAAAAATCAACATCTTTCTTTTCTCTTGTCTTTAGTGCTTGAAAATGAAGTGTGTCCTAATAGAGAGGCTACACATGAGTCAACACCATGGATCACACAATGAGGGATTACATTGTATGGTCTTGTGTTTGGAGACTCATTGTAGACTGACATTGGTCTACACTTAGCAATTAAGTCCTGTAAACACATAACAAAAAGTGCATCAAATACAAACTTAATTCATCTTAATTTAAGGGTGACTTCATACAAATTTGGGTTATTTTGGATGCAATACCCAACACATCCACCAACAAACACACTCATTATAGATATCATAAGGCAAATTAATCAATTCTTTGAATAAACTATCCATTACTCAAATTCTGCTAATAAATGTTTCAGCAATTTGTAGCTAATATTTATAACAGTATTAATGACTTGCATGAATCCTAAACTTCCAAAAAGTAGCATGGCATGGAACTTGATGGGTATAACAGCTCACATTTTTGACTTATCAACAATTAGTTTGTAATATTATTGTTAGAAAATACTAGGAAAGATGATGTATTGACTCATGTAGGAGTTAGTGTTTAGTCTCACATTGTTTGTATAGCTAGATCTTACTCTCTTCTCTCTTATATATTTGTACTCATACTTGTTTTTCGGTATTAAAGAAGTAAATACAAGTTTTGGAACTTTCTCTACATGGTATCAGAGCATACGGTCCGGCCTGCTCTTTTCTAACTGTCTGCTTACCGAGCGGCATGTTCTGCTTAACCGCAGTGTCTTGCGGCCTGCTCCCTTTCTAACCGCCTCCGGGTGGTTAGAATTTTTGTTAACCGCGGCTTCCCGCGCAGTTAAGGTCGTCTAACCGCTTCCTCTGCTCTCTTTATCTCTCTCCCGTGGCTTCCACCCCTTCTCCTCCTCCCTTTTATAACCTTTCTAACAGGTGGGGCCTTCCCTCCCCTGTTTCCTCTGCCCGCGCGATTTCATCCCGGCTAACCGCTTCCCTTCTACTCGGTGTGGTCTCCCTGTCTACCCGCCGAGATCCTACCTTCTCGCTGCTCTCCACCATTCTCGCCGCGACTTCTCTTAGTAGCTACTCGCTGCGGTCTCCTTGTCTACCCGTCGAGTTCTTGCCTTCTCGCTGTCATGCTCCCTGCTCGCCGCGACTTGTCTTAGTCGCCGCGACTTCTCTTCTCGCCGTGATTTGTTCTTTTAGTCGTTGCGGCTTCCCTCATCCCGGCGAGCTCCGCATCTAGCTTGCGGCATCTCCCCTTTCCGCTGGTGTGCTCACCGTGACCGAGCGGCCTTCTCGACCGGCTTGTTCTCTGACTAGTCGCTGCGACTTACCTCCTCGAAGGCGGCTTCTCCTCTCTGCTGTGGGCTCCGCATATTGGTCGCGGCATCCTCCTTGCCGCTGGTGTGTTATCACTGTGACCGTGCGCTCTTCGTTGTTTTGTCGTTCCGGTCTCCTTACACGTCGCGGCTTCCCTTCCCACTGCAGTTCCCATGTTGTTGCGTGCTTCTCGCGCGGGGCTTAACCGTTGTGGCCTCCTTAGTTCTTGCAGCTTCTCTACCCGCCGCGGGCTCCGCATCTTGGTCGCAGCTTCTTGCCTTTGGTGTGTTGACACAGAGACCGTGCGGCTTCCCCTTTTTCTCTCTCCAGGTGGCCTCTCTTCTATGATCGTTGCGGCTAGGCCTTCTCTTCTTTCGACCCCTTCCCGCTGCGGCTTGTCTTCCCGCCGCGGCTAAGCTCTTCCTGTGGCTGACCTGTTTTGATCTTGGTGTGGTCTGCCTCTATTCGCCCGTTCTAGTACATGCTCGCCGGCCTGTGCTATTCGTGTTGCGGTCTTCTCCTAACGGCGCTGCCTGCTCGGGTTTTTTAACCGCAGCGGCGTGTTTCTATCCGTTGCGGGCTCGTTTCTTACCACGCTGGTCGTAGCCGTTTCTTGCCGCCGGTGCGTTGTCACCGTGACCGTTGCGGGTTGTTCCTTGCAAGATGATCAGCTGTCCGTCGGGCTCTGTGGTGTCTATTTCCGATGGTGGTACCTTCTGCATTGCTCATAACTCATCCTGGATTTTGGATTTCGGGGCCTCACCACATTATCTCACGGAAACCACCATAATATTTGAACTCCATGCATCCCAAGTTCATTACTGTTGCTAGTGGGGACACAATTCCCGTTTCTGGCGCGGCAGATACTCACCTCACTCCCTCCATTACTCTTCGCTCTACCCTTCATGTTCCGGGCTCTCCTTTCAATCTTCTCTCTGTTGGTCGACTCACTACTGACCTTGATTGCGATGTTATTTTTTCTTCTAACTTGTGTGTTGTGCAGGATCGCAAGACGCAAACTATCATTGAAAAAGGGCATCTGTGAATGGTCTTTATATCCTTGACCCCTCTCCCCCAACAATGTTGTCCTCTATTAGCTCTATTGATTGGCATCGACGTCTGGGTCACGCTCCTCTAAACATCCTCAGAAAATCTCTCCACGACGTGTCCATCCAAGAGTTCACGTGTGTCTTGTATCTACGGGAAACATCATCAATCTACGTTCTCACCACATCCTACTTGGACTCCTGCTCCCTTTGATCTAGTACACTGATATTTGGGGACCATACAAAATTGCGAGTGTTCTTGGATATCGTTACTTTGTCACATTTGTAGATGACTACTTTTGGGTGATCTGGCTGTATATGCTTCATAACCGCTCTGAATTGCCCGGTGTATTCCGTATCATTTTTATTAAAACACGCAACCAGTTTTCCAACTACATTTAAAACCCTCCCCACTAATAATGTCCGTGAATACACGAGTCATGCCTTCGCTCTCATTTGTACTGAGTTTGGGATCATCCATCAAACCTCTTGTGTTTATACCCCCCAACAAAATGGTGTTGTTGAACGTAAGAATCGACACCTGCTTGAGGTCATCCGCTCTCTTATGATTCAAATGAATATTCCCAAATAGTATTGGAATTTTGCGGTCTCTACCGTTTGCACTCTTATTAACCGCATGTCTTCTTTTATTCTTAATTTTGTAGCTCCCTTCAATCTTCTTTTTCCCTCCAAACCTCATTTCTTCATCATCTCTCACGTGTTTGGTTGTGTGTGCTTTGTTCATCATCTTGGCCCGTCCACTGACAAACTTGCTCCCCATGCCACTAAATATATGTTTGTGGGCTATTCTCGGACTCAGAAGGGCTACGTTTGTTTTTCTCCCAAATATCACAAGGTGTTTTCTTCTGCCGATGTCACCTTCCTCGAAGATCAGCCATATTACTCTCAACCAGCTGATTCTCCTCTTACACCACCTCTCCCGCGGCCTGTTATTCCTGTTCATTCAAACCTTCCACCTCTTCTTCTCACACCAATCCCACCTAAACCACCTACACCACCTGTCATTCGTGTGTACACTCGACGTCCCTCTTCGTCTAATGCCACACGGGCGCTGCCCTGCTCTAATGATGTTTTGCAGCCTACAGATCCGATAAACGCTTCCACTGTCCAACCGCTGGCCAACTATGTCTCTTTTCACCGCCTCTCTCTGGAACTCCGACAGAGTGCTCTTTCTTTATCCTCTATCTTCACCCCTAATTCTGTACAGGAGGCTTTCCAGCATCCCGGGTGGCGGGCAGCTATGGACGAGGAAATGTCTGCTCTGTGGGCAAACCATACTTGGGATTTGGTCTTGCTTCCTCCTGGACAATCTTGTGTGGGATGTAAGTGGGTGTTTGCCGTCAAACAAGGTTCGGATGGGACAATTCACCAGTTGAAAGCTCGTCTTGTAGCTCGCGGCTTCACTCAACAACAAGAATTAGATTATGATAAGACATTTTTTTCAGTCGCTAAACTCAATATTGTTCGTGTGTTGATCTCCCTCGCTGCTCACAGCCACTGGCCCTTGCACCAACTGGATGTCAAAAATGTCTTTCTTAATGGCGATTTATATGAAACCGTTTATATGCAGCAACCTCCCGAGTTTGAGACCATGGGAGAGTCTCTTGACAGTTGTCTGAAGAAGTCTCTTTATGGTCTCAAACAGTCTCCTCGGGCATGGTTTGACAAATTTAGCAAGACCGTTAGTGTTGTTGGGTACTCGGAGTTCGGCCAACTTCTCTCTGTTTACTCGTCATTGTCCAGCGGGCACAGTAATTTTGTTGGTTTATGTGGATGATATTCTGATTACAGGAGATGATCTTTCAGGAATACAGATGATCAAACAGGATCTAGCAACTGTATTTCAAACAAAGGACTTGGAAAGCCTTCGATATTTTCTTGCTCTCGAAGTGACTCGGAAACCTGATGGGCTTGTGTTATCTCAGAGAAAGTACTGCCTTGACCTACTTCATGATGCGGGTTATTCTGGATGCAAGCCTGCTGACACTCCCATGGATATCAATCACAAGCTTTGTGCTCATATCTCGGACTCCGATTTGCTCCTTTCGAATCCAGAGAATTATCGTCGCCTTGTGGGAAAGCTGATATATCTCACTGTTACTAGACCTGATATATCATTTGTTGTTGGAATTGTCAATCGATTCATGCATGAGTCACGTATCTCTCATCTTCAGGCTGTTGAACGTATTCTTCGTTACTTGAAGACTGCTCCTGGACAAGGGCTTGTATACAAGCCCTCTTCATCTCATTTATCTCTGATTGCATATTCTGATGCTGATTATACTGGCTCTTTGGATGACCGTCGTTCCACAAGTGGATAATGCACTTACTTTGGAATACATCTTATTACATGGCGCAGCAAGAAACAGTCTGTGGTTGCTCGCTCATCTGCTGAGGTTGAGTATCGATCTATGGCAGTTGTTGTGTCTGAGCTCACGTGTCTTGAGGGTCTCCTTGATGATCTAGAAGTCAAGCTCTCCTCACCCGCAACTCTATTGTGCGACAGTCAAGCTGCTATACACATTGCCAAGAATCCGATCTTCCATGAACGGACAAAACATATTGAAGTTGACTGTCACTTCATTTGGGAGAAGGTTCAGTTGAAGAAGATAGAGTTAACACATGTTCTTGTTGCTTAGCAAGTTGCTGATATCCTCACCAAGGTCTTACCATGGCGTCTCTACTATCAGTTCCTGTCCAAGCTTGGTGCCTACGACTTGTACGCTCCAGCTTGCGGGGGAGTGTTAGAAAATACTAAGAAAGATGATGTATTGACTCATGTAAGAGTTAGTGCTTAGTCCCACATTGTTTGTATAGTTAGATCTTACTCTCTTCTCTCCTATATATTTGTACTTATACTTGTTTTTCGATATTAAAGAAGTATATACAAGGTTTGGAACTTTCTCTACATTTATCACTAATAGCAAATGTTGGCAAAAAGTAAATAGATAGTCTCAACAAAAAGATGAGTAATACATTCATTAATAGCTAATGGTGACATAAAATAAGAAAAAATAAACAGTCTCAAAAAGCTGAATAGCAATGCCACATTTCTCACAGTAACTCCATTCCATATTGCTTACAGTAAAAAAATGTATACCTTGCTTCTTTGTCAAATCCAAAGCGCGCACCAAAATAAAATGCAACGGCTAGTAACCATGCATCACTGTGAACTGCCACCAGTGAAAGCCAGTCTTTCTCATCCATGCCATCTCTGGCAAAATTTATACCTAATGCGGGCTCTGGAAGCTCTGGAGGAACTTCTTCGGCAGGTAAATTTACTTCCCACGTCTCAGTTGGAAGCCCATACAGACATAAGTTTTCCTTCTCTATAAATATGATATTGGTATGTAAGCGCGAGATTAAATATACACGTTTTTAAAAAGGAAATATAAAAAAGTGCTTTTATTATTCTATTTTGAAGTAGGCCTGAAGAATCCAGCAATTACATAAGCAATACTGAATCATCAACAAAATCGAAAAATAGAAAGAAACCTATAAATTAAGTTAGGTGATGTGATCCTTGGGCAATAAAACAGTAACCGCAGCTAAGGGGGCCTGAGATCCAAAACAAGAACAGATTTGATAAAGTAGGGAATTTAGAAAGATGAATCACAGACAAGATAGCTGCCTTAGTCTTAAAAATTTCTCTGAACAGACCAAACACTAGAGCAGGGGATATACCAATCCTCTACTCAGCCGTCACAATAACAAAACACAAGCAAACAGATTTCATACCCACCCCAAACCCTACGCTGTCATATTACTCATATATATAAGTGCAGTGAAAATACAAAACTACCCCCCAGGTAAAATACTAAGGAGATACAAGTCAACAAGCAAAATGACAGCAGCAGTCACAACCAGACCATAATACTTCCCCCTCCAAAACATCCTTGACCTCAAGGATTGAAGTGGGGGTATCGTTTTTTAAAATGCCCGCAAATCCTCCCACGTGGCCTCTTCCACAGATCCGTGAAGCCACTGGTTCAGCAATTGCGTGATGACGTTACCGTTGCAAGGAACAATATGGCAATTTAGAATGGAGAGAGGTTCAATCAGTAAGTTGTCTTCGTAACTGACAGTGGATGGTAGCGGCCATTCATGGACTGGTGGCTCGCCCTTGTGTTTCTTCAATTGTAAAATGTGAAATGTGTGGTCTATCTTGGCATCCGTCAGGAGAGCCAACCGATACGCCACTGAGCCAATGCATTCTAGCACTTGAAAAGGACCAAAGAACGTAGGTGTCAGCTTGTGACAGCCCCGTGGTTTGACACTTGTTTGTCGATAAGGTTGGAGGCGAATGTACGCCCACAAGCCCACTTCTAAGGTCCTTTTCTCTCCTCTTCTTATCTGCCATAACGTGCATGTGATTTTGAGCCTCTGCCAGGTTGGATTTCAGCAGCTTAATTGATGTAGACTCAAATTAGGTTTTCAAAAATAAAATATTTTAATCAAAATATATTTTATTTGTTATAAAATAAAAGTAGGTTTCGAAAAATAAATGTTTTTTTTTTAATTTGAAAAGAGGACGAGCGGTCAAATCAATACCTTCGCACGTAGCACTGCTTTTAACGATGAATTTCCGCAAAATCATTATTCGTTATTCAGAAAATTTCGCCGGCGCATAACGGATCAAGTCGTAGCGGGATTTGTACGACCACAAACATAAAATCACAGACAACAATTTATGAAATAACGATAATTCAGGTGATTGAACGTTCGGGGCAAGCCTTTAATTATTTAGGATATGCATAAATTTAAAACAAATTATTTGCGAGCAAGAAATCGGCAAGTTACCACGGGGGTTCGGGCCAATCACAAGTTGAGGAGCGGGTGCTATTGGCGGGTCAGATCGAAAGAGCAGGGGAAAGAACTCCAGTACTTTGTTGACTCCATTCAGCGGGATAATCGACATAGGTGTGTCGGAATAGAGTGTTGAGGTCGACGGCACTCCTCGCGTAGCAGGAACAGACGGCGTCGGAGAAGGGTGGCGGAGTCTACGGCGTCAGATGAATTAATCGAGGGCTGGAACAGGAGTTGGGGAAAGCCTTTTGTCGTTGTTCTAGGTGGCCGGTAATCGGCGGTGTGGTTGGGGACTCGCGGAAATGTTGGTGTGCGGCTAGCCCTTCCGATAGGAGGCTAGGGCAGCGGCTGAGAGCAGCTTGCGGTGGTGGCCGGGACCAGCTGCAAAAACGGCAGTGCGTGATGTCGTGGTCGAAGTGGCCGAAGGGAGAGGTAACTGTACGGGGAGGAAGATTTCACCGGCAATGCAGGAATTAATTGAAAAATTAATTCCTGATGTTCGGTCTTTGTCTCCTTCATGGCAGGATCCTTAAATAGTGAACGGTGGTTTAATGATTTTTCAACGATCTGGTTTTCCAAAGATTTTCCAAAAAATTGTTTCCAAAAGCTCCTTTCACGGCAGCAGCTTGGTCTTTTTTAAAATCTCCAAAATTCCTTTCCAAAATAAATCTTTCCCAAATTTATTTTCAATTCTCACATAAATAACTTCCTAATACACATTTTTTACTAATTTTCAAATAACCTTCAAATTATTGAAAATACATATTTTGCAACTGTCTTTGAATTTAATATTTAAATTTATGTCTTTTTAAATAATTTTAAGTTTGTCTGTTACGTCCTAACGACTAAAATTACCGAACTTGTTTATCCAAGGTCTTATCGGACGGTCAACCCGATGAGCCAACCAACTTCAAAAGAAAATGCGTGAAAGAAATACATGCCAAAATAAAATACGAGAATTAGGATGCGACAACGGTTGCATCATTAATTACTTGTTCTTGAGTTGTTAGGGATCGATCAACTTCCACTAGTTCGGTCTCACCTGATAGGTAGGGAGCATGCAATGGCGGTTCTCATACGGGGTCACTTTGATTGCGCTTTGGTCAGTTGTATTGTACTACCACTCGACGAGAAGCAACCACGTAGCCCAGCTCTTCGGTCGTTCAAAACACATGCATCAAGTAATTTTCCACACAACAGTTAACCACCTTTGTTTGTCCATCTGTTTGCAGGTGATACACCGTAGACAACTTCAACTGAACTTGTAGCACGCCGAACTACTCCTGCCAAAATTGTCTAACAAATATGGTGTCACGGTTGTTGACTGTCGAGTCAGGCATCCCATGTAAACGGAAGATCGAGTCTAAAAAAATGTGTTGCATTTTTCGTCGTGTATGGGTAAGATGGCGCTACGAAGTGGGCTTGTTAAATGAGTCATTAATTTAGTTTTATGGATGAGACTTCTATTCAAAACATAATTGGCAGTGTTAACTGCTTCAGCCCAAAGGATTTGGGCAAGTTTGACTCAACCAGTAATGTTTTTCCTGATTCAATTAGTGTTCTATTTTTCCTTTCAGCTACCCAATTTTATTGAGAAATTCTAGGAGCTGAAAAACTGTCTTATCCCTTCATCCTCACAAAATCTACAGATTAACTAATTTTCAAACTCTGTATTATAGTCACTTATGATTATAGCAACTTGAGTGTTGAATTCAGATTGAACTTACCTAATGAATCTTGAGAGGGTCTTGATCCACCACCACTAGAATTGCGGTCTTGTCGTTACTTTTGGGAAGGCTGTCGATAAAATTGAGGGAGATGGCATGCAATATCTGGGTAGGAATTGGGAGTGGTTGGAGGAGGCCTATCGGCTTCTGATTGATGGGTTTGCATTGTTAGCAAACCGCACATCTTGGAATATAATCATGAATGTATGCTTTCATTTTCTTCCAAAAACAAATTTTTCGCAACTAATGGTATGTGGCGGTGATGCATTTGCAACTAGTGGTATATGACCACCCACCGTCCCGTCGTGGTACAATTACAGTAGCTTCATCTTGACTGTTTCATCATTTTTGACAACCTATCTACCTTTGCAGTTCAGTAATCCATTGGTCCAAGTGTACTTCAATTTGTTCGAATGGATGGCTTCCTTCAGGGCAATGATTTGCTGGATGTATGGATCTTGCCTCCAAGACTCCTTGAGTTGTATGAAATCTGAGGAAATGGTCACTAAGGCACAGAGTTTGGCACCTCCCTGCTCATACTTCCATGACAGTGCATCAGCACAAACATTGTCCTTCCCTTGCTTTTATTGGATAGTATAATCGTACCTCTGAAGCTTGGCCAAGTATTTTTGTTGGGCTAGTGTAGCAAGTTTCTGATCCACTAAGAACTTAAGACTTTGCTGGTCGGTTTTGACGGTGAAGGAACAACCAACCAAATTGTGTCTCTATTGTTGCACTGCTAGAACAATTGCGAGCAACTCCTTTTCATAGACCGAGAGGAGAGAGTTCTTGCCTAAAGCCTTGCTGAAGAACGGCACAAGTCGACCTACTTGCAACAGAACCGGCCCCACCCCCTTGTCAGAAGCGTCTGATTCCACGATGAAGTGTTCGCAAAAATCTGGTAGGCGTAATACCGGCGGTTGGGAAAATACTATCTTCAACGAGTGAAAGGCCTCATACGCTTCTGTTGTCCACTAGAAGTGTTGCAATTTCAATAACTTTGTGAGAGGTTTGGACATGTACCCATACCCTTGAATGAAGCGTCGATAATATCTTGTTAGACCCAAAAATCCTCGTAGCCGCCGTGTCATTGTAGGTGTCGGCCAATCCTCCATGGCCTGTATTTTCATAGGGTCGGTGTCCACCACCTCTCGCTTGAAATTATATGCCCCATATGGCGTGCTTGTTGCTTGAAACTACACTTGTTCCATTTGAGGTAGAGGTGATGTTGTCACAGTCACAGAATGCCCAAGGTGAAAGAGAGGTGGTCCATGTGCTCGTGCCATGGCCTGCTAAAAATCAAAATATTGTCAAAGAATAAGAAAATAAACTTTTGTAATTGATCCTGCAAGATTTTATTCATCAGAATTTGGAAGGTTGATGGCGTGTTGGTCAAGCCAAATGGAATGATAAGGAATTCATAGTGTCCATGGTGTGTTCAGAATGTTGTTTTATGTATGTCGCCTTCTACCATCCGAACTTAATGGTAGCCCGCCCGCAGGTCCAACTTTGAGAAAAAAACGGTGTCGTGTAATTCATCAATGAACTCCTCAATGATGGGTATTGCAAATTTGTCCTTCATTGTATGCTTGTTTAGTTGACGATATTCGATGTATAGTCTTCACGACCCGTCGTTCTTCTTCACTAACACGACCGGAGATGCGCAGGGGATAGAGCTAGGCCAAATGACACCAGTGCCCAACATCTCCAGCGCTAGTAGCTCAATCTCTGTTTTTTATAGTGTCGGATAGTGATGCGGCGACAAGTTGATCTCCCAGTACCATTCCTTGGGGAATGTGATGCTCGCGTTCGCGGTGAGGTAGCAGGGTCCTGGGCTATGTGAAAACTTCCAAAAAAGATGTCAACAATACATATAGCTGGCAGTTTTCTTTAGGTAGCAGGGGGCTTTCCAGCGGTTAAGAAACTTAGACATCATTGATTCCCGATTTGTGCTGAATATTGCACGCTGCCAGAATGTTAGTTGCTTTCCCTTTGCTGGTAATTTTACCAACCTTTGTTGTTTCATCCATGTCTCGATATTGTTCTTGGAGCCACGCAATGAGATTTTCCTCCCTTGACTCGTAAACTCTATCTTTAGTTGTTGAAGTCCCATTGCACCACTCGACGACAACACCAACACGTCTGATGCAAATAACACTCCTTGCATCCGCCATTTGAACCCCACCACCTTATAGGAACTAGAAATACTCTTCATGTTGGCAATTGCCACATTAAACCTCGGAATTGGAAATAGATTGCATTTCAATTTCTAGGAGGCTTCCTCATCTAAGAAATTGTGGGTTCTACCCAAATCGATCAAAATTTGAATAGGGTGGCCCTAGTAGTAGGAGGACTTCAAACGTATGGTGTGAAAGTGGGTGATACCCATGAGAGCGTGAACCACCTGAGGGACATTCGACTCCCCATCAATCTCTTCCCCAACTTTTAACTCCTCGACGAAAGTTGGTGGATTGTCGTCTTCATTTTCAGTAACGAACACAAAGGCGAATGATTTCCCTCTTTCCAAACATCGATGTCCTGGAGCGTATTTATTATCACACCAAAAGCTTAGCCCCTTGTTCTGTTTATCATCCATTTCCACTAATTTGAAATGTTGTACACCCCTCTTAGGATTGGATAAGTTGCTGGCAGTACCCGAAGGTATGGCTGGTTGGAATGGTCTGAAGGTAGTGGTGTGCCTTTCCCCTTTGTGTTTCAGTCAAGAAGAATCAACATGATTCTTTTTCTATGAAAAGTGCATCTTTGTTCCTGGATGCGCACTAGAGAGAAGACCTCATGTGGCATCTTCGGCTGAAACATACGCACCGCATACCCGATTTCATCCTTCAACCCCGTCAAGCAAAAACTCACTGCATACTCCTTCAAAATCCGAACCCGATGCAACAAGATGTCAAAATCATTCAAGTAATTTTGAACTGTCTTGCGCTGCTTCAATTTTTAGCTCTCCCATCGGATCGTCAAATAACAGCAAATCAAAGCGATTAAACAGGGCTCTGATACATGTTGATATGGTCCTTGGGCAATGAAACAATAACCGCAGCTAAGGGGGCCTGAGATCCAAGATAACAAGAACATATTTGATAAAGTAGGGAAGTTTAAAAAGATGAATCACATGCAAGATAACTGGCTTTGTCTTAAGAATTTTCTAAACAAACCAAACACTAAAGCAGTGGATATACCAATCATTTACTCAGTCGTCACATTAACAAAACACAAGCAAACAGATTTCAGCCCTGTTTGTTTTAGCTGATAGCCTCCTTTTCGTTTTGGCGAAAACGCTTCTCAGCGTTTGCAAGTAAAACGCGTCTAACCTGTGTTTCTAAAATAATATGTGTTCTTTGTATTTCCCAACCGCAGAACCCTACCTACTTTTTCATCCCTCCTTTTTCTCTTTGCCTCTCTTTCGCCGCTCGTAAGGAGGTCTTCCCGATCGCATCTATCGCAACTCCAGTGCTCTCGCCTACCTCAGCGACGGAAGAAGGGTTTCCGGCTCCGATCGGCCTCCTCTTTCGCAAGCACATCGGTGTTCGGCTCCAGTCGGTCTCCATTCTCCTATTTCTCAAGGTGTGTTCTTCCTCTCAATTTGTGTGGCTTCTTTTCCTCTACTCCAAATATGCTTCTTTCCCTCTCATCACGTTTTACTTCTACTCCAAATCTGCTTCTTTCCACTCACCATAGGAATTTTCTCCAGATCCTATTTTCCTAGATAATTTATGCCAGATAAATTTATGGCTCGCCAGGTCCTGTGCTTCCTCTCCAAATCATGTTCTTCCAGATCCTGTTCTTCCTAAATAACAGATCTGCTCTTTCCTTTTCTCTGGATCTTGTTCTTCCTATCCAGATCTGTTTTCCTAAATAATTGATGTGAAGTTGTTTGATAGTATTACAAAGAGCATGAAATATCTTTTATATATCAATTAATTAGATTTTTGATTTTGATAAACATTCAAATCTACAGTTTGTTCCGATTGATTTTATTATAAATATTCAGATCTGCACTATATTGAAATACAGTCATATCTGCACAATCTTTCAATTCATTCAAATGTGCAACATTTGTTGCTAATAAATAGTGCAACAAATGATAGATTGTTATGTGCAATAATTGTTGTCAATTTTTCAATTCATTCTGATTGTTATGAATAACAGATTGTCATATATAAATAGTGCAACCAATGATAGATTGTTATGATGTTCCATCTACTTGGAGTTGCAAAATATCACCTTTCTTTGTTTTATCACCATGATTTGCTAAAATTACATGATATGAATCATAAGGATGAATGCTTGTATGGCCATTAGAAGAACCCTTATGATTACCATAGAATGTCGTATTTCATTTCTTGCATCTACCTACAGTAATGCATCAAAATTGAACTAATTCCCTCTCAACTTGCTTCTATTCTAGTTCACTATTTTGCAATTTAAAATTTTCAATTATATTAGATGGGAAAACAAAAATGAGTTTTGGCAATTCGGGAATCAAGCGACGTGATGATATTTTGTGATGTATGCATCAAAGAGATAGAGCTTGGTAATAGGTCAACAACATATTTCAATAAGGACGGGTGGAACAATTTGGTGGTTAAATTTCACGAGCAGACATAAAAAACCTACGATAAGGTTCAATTGAAAAAAAATGCGATCACTTGAAAAAAAATGAAATCATGGCATGAGTTGAAGCATGGGGAGACGGGACTAGGTTGGAATTCTTCGAGAAAAACTATAAATGCATCAGACGAGTGGTGGGAGGAGGGAATAAAGGTGAATTTACTAATTGTCTATTTTACTATAAGTAGGACCTATATTTATTATAAGTGCCTAATTTTCCTTTCTTTAAATTAGGTGATGCCAAATGCAAAAAAATTTCAATATGAAGGCATACACCCGGAGTTGGAAGAAAAAGTGAACGCGATGTTTAGAACTATGGTGGCAACATGAGATTATTTGTGCACACCTCACTCTCGGGGTATGACACGAGAATCTATTGATAACATGGTTATGTCTGAGGGTGACAAAGAAGTGATTAAGGTTAGTGGGAATGCAGGGCCTATTGATCGTAGTTCTTCAACTCAAGCCACTAAAAGACAAAAAAAGGGAAAAAGAAAGCCTCAAATTCAGCAATAGAAGAATTAGTTGAATCTTCGAAAGTTATCGGTCATTGTCTAATGGAACCTCTCAAATCTATGTGCCCTTTTAACATTTCACAAATACTTGAAGAGCTGGAAAGACATAAAATCTGTGCGGATGATGAGTTATACAATTTTGGAACCATGTTCATGATGGACAAGCATTATAGAGAGACTTTTAGGTGCCTCCGAAAGGACAAAAAAGTCAAATGGTTGTGTAATGTTATATGGCTAAGTCACAGTGGAAGGGATGTTTCTATGTTTATGTTGCTTATATGTTTTCGTACTCTTTACTATTGTTGGAACTAAGATGTGTCTAACTATTATCGTGTGTATGCTATATTTGATGTGCTTTGTTGAATTGGTTGAATCATGTTTATGTTAATCTAGTGCTGAATGAGATGCACCATTTCATGTTTATGTATAAGGTGAATGAAATATTGTCTATATTCATGTTTAGTTTTTACATGTTAGAACTATGTCTGAAATTATTATCATGTTGAATATTTATCTTTTATAGCAATACAATGTCAAGTGGCGATACGGATAATTCGAACGATAAATATGAGCTTGCAAGAAGACGTTATTGTGCAACTTATCAAAAATTAACCTCGACGATATTTGTGCCGCAAGCATCAAATTCTAGTTTGAATTCTCCAGTTCCTAGTATGACATCAAAGCAAACTGGTGATAAATGGGTGTGAGAGCTACTAGGTCGTGCTCCTATTAGATTTTATATTGCTTTCAGGATGTCGCAACAGATCTTTCTTGATCTATTGCAAACACTGAAATAAAATTATGGACTAAAAATATCTAGGCATAACACAATGACAAAGATGCTTGAAATTACAGTATATACATTGTCACAAAATTAAACCATGAGAAAATTCAATCAGTATTTTGAACACTCAACACAAACCATCAGCAAAAACTTTGCTTGGGGTATTTGTGCTATATTGTGATTATTTGTAGATGTTATAAAGACAACAGATCAGTACTTCACTAGTACCCCGCCATAAATATTGCATGATGTTTGCTACATGCCTTTCTTCAAAGACTGTATCGGAGCAATTGATGGAATTCATGTCCAAGCTTGCATAGTGGTAGAAGATCATATTCCTTTTATTGTGCGATATAGAACTCCGAAAAAAATTATTATGGTTGTTTGTGAATTCAACATGTGTTTCATCTTCGTTATGGCTGGTTGGGAGGGATCAGCACACAATAGTTGCATTTTTAATTATGCAATTAGTAATCCCAGACACAACTTCCTGCACCCACCTCGAGGTAATTACTGCATTATATTTTAAATTTCAGACATATCTAAAAATTGCACATTATATATTTTCTGTACATAATGGCACAATGGCGAAAAAGGATCCATATAGCCAACCCCACTATAGTGGGATAAAGGCTTGAGTGTTGTTGTATATATTTTTTGTACATGGAAATATTAAGTGGTTGACGCTAGTTATCCACTACAACCAGGTTTTTTGAAACCTTATCTAGATATTCGGTGCCATCTGCCAAATTTTTCTCGTGATAGTCGTCCAATCATAGGAAAAAAATAGATCTTCAATCAAACACACTCATCACTGTGAAGCGTGATAGAACGAACCTTTGTGCTCAGACTAGTAGAGTTTTATCGTAATGACCTTTCAAGTTTGGAATTGTTTAATTTGGATTTTCAACTTGACAATTTCATTGTGGATATGGGAAGAGATGAGAGTTTTTTGAGTTGAAGGACCTTCGTCGTCTCTCTATGAAGCTTGTTGAAACTGGGAAATATGTTTCTTATCAACAAATCTACAAGCTATTGAAGTCCGTATTGATTCTTCATGTTGCTACTGCAAGTGTCGAAAGAGTATTCTCGGGCATGAATTATATCAAGAACAAATTGCGCAATAATATGGGTAATCAAATATTGAATGATTGTTTGGTTACCTTCATTGAAATAGACGCATTTTTGAAAGTTTGTGATGATGATGTGATCAATCGTTTTCATAAATTGAAGACTCGTCGTGGTCAATTGTAATTTTTTTGTGTATTTTGTATTTTGCAATTAAAACATTAATATATAATTTTGTATGACTTTATAATGTCAATTCTTTTTTATTTTCTATATTGTTATTTAGAAATTTTTATTTGTGCACCCTCATTACAAAATTTATGGATCCGCCACTGAGCAGTGGACTAGCCATAGAGGAATAATTGTGTTAATCTTTTATGCCGTGTAGCTTTAAAAACATTGTTATTTTGTTTTATGTCGTAAACTGTTAGAATTTTGCTTTTTAAAAAAATTTCAAAACTCTGTTTTTAACAAACAGCTTTTTATGCACTGTTTTTTGAACAGATCTGCAAACTCCATTTTACACAAACAGATATTTACTGCAAACTCCATTTTTTTGAAAACAGCTCATTGTCCAAACTCCATTTACATCAGCAACAACCAAAACAAACGGATCCCTATACTGCCATATATATAAGTGCAGTGAAAATAAAAAACTACCCACCAGGTAAAATGCTAAAAAAATACAAGTCAACAAGTGAAATGTCAGTAGCAGTCACAATCGGACATATTAATAGATCTAGAATAATGAAAAGCAAGGTAATAACATGATTTAAGCCCACAAAAACAAGAGGCAAGAAAATGATGGTACGAAAAACAAAAATAAGGCTTCGTTTGGCGCGGTGTTTTTGCTCCGGAGAATTTGAACAAAAACACCGACATCATTGAGCACATGTTTGGCATGACAACAGTTATGGCCGCTATTAAAAAAAACTAGCCTTGAACATAAAAGTGGACGAAGTTCCTTAGGGCTCCGTTTGGCGTGACTGTTTTGCTCCGGTGAGTTTGGTCAAAAGCGTCACCATCATAGAATGCATGTTTGGCAAGACAATAGTTATGACAACCACCAAGAAAAGGAAACTAGTTTTGAACATAAAAGTAGATGAAGTTCCCTGGGTGGCGTCGGGCATTCAAAAACAACAGTTCATAACCACCGCGTTCATGACCGCCGCCACCCCGGAGCCTAGGTGATGTCAGACATTCACGAACAACGGTTCATAAACACCGCGTTCCTAACCGCCGCCGCCACGCCAAACGGAGCCTAAAGCACCCCATTCTACAGTTAAGGCAAACCCTGAAAACCACATCCCACCACCCAGGCGGCAGATTTATAATCGGGTAGTAATGCCATATGCAAAATCTAATACCAATGAAAGAAAGATACATAGACAAGCAAACTTACCAGGATCGCAGAGCTGGTAAAACTTCTCCACTTCTGCATCACCGGAGAAAATTATTAGTATCAGCGCCAACATATAAAAGGAAAGAGATGCAACGATGATAGAAAGTGGAGTAAGAGTAAACCAATAGTGAGAGCCTTGATCATGCCGGCTCTCCGGCCCCTGAAATCCCTGAAAACTTCCTCCGCCGTCCGCGGATTATAGGCACCCGGCCCGCCGTCCATTCGTAGCGTCCGCCGGCAGCAGCGCTAAAGACGTTCGTTGTCGCCCTCAGAATATCGTCGGCAGTTCTGGAACGAAGCAATGATGGAATTAGGGTTGCACTAATCGAAGAAGGTGTGGAAAATCTCCCACCAAACTGAAGACTGGATGTCAAAAACCCCAGGCAGCAGCCGCAGCAATGAGATTAATCTCTCACGGTTATCACTTGTATTAGGCGATTCCATATTAGTGTATGTTGAGTTGAGCCGGCTCGAAAATAGCTTGAATTGAGTTCTAGCCTGTATAGCTCGAGCTTGAGTTTAATTATAAGTCAAGTTTGAGCTCAAGATCGATAAGCGGACATAGAGCTAGAGCTCGAGCTCGAGGAGCATGGGAATTTTGTCAAGCTCAACTCGAACTCGACTCGTTTGCACTAGATTGTGAAATACAATTATTATTTAGCTATCATAAATATCTTTTTTTAGAATTGATATTAGCAGTTCATAAACTGCTATTCGCAATTCACTTTTTTCGCAGTTCATAAATTATATTTGTAGTTTAAAATTATACTCGTAGTCTAAAAATTGTACTTAACGTATAGTCAAAAATCCAAAAGTCCAATTATACATGAATACAATTTCAAGGTTGGAGAGATCGAGGGAAACGCCGCGGACTGCAAATAGTCAAATACGGACTCTGAAAATCAGTTCTCTTTTTTTCTTATCTTTTGCTTTTTTTTAATATATTGAACATCTTTGTTTGAACACAGAACTACAAATGTTATATTTTTAATTCGTTTCACAAATTTTACAAACAGTCTGCAAAACAGTTAGATTATTTCACCACTGCTTCTCTAATCGCTACAAATGGACCAAAATGTGTCTTAATGATAAATCTGTTTTCGCTTTTAGTAATCAGAGTTAACGAACAACAAATTACAACTGCAGACCATATTTCTAATGACAAATCAAAGAAAAAAATATATAAATTATAATCATTATATGATTTTTTGCAACAATGAACTATCAAGAGAACGTTAAAGAAAGAAGTGCATTGTCGCTTTCCCACTTGATACATTAGTTTAAGAATTAACATTAAGTTTCAGCATAGCTGTGAGTTTTCTTTGTTAGGCTTCATTTGGTGTAGTGGTGGTAGTCGTGGATGCGTTTGTCATGAACCGCCGTTCGACAACGTCCGACCTCGTCTAAAAAAATCATGAATTTTATACTCAATAGGAAATCCTGCCGGTAGGAGGAAATTCCAAAATAGGCAGGAAATCTTGTGTATTTGATAACTGGCCCGGCTTGGGCCCGGCCCAGGCTGGCCTTGGGGGCCCTGGCAGGCCCCTATTTGAGAGGGTGCCCGAGCCCGACTAATGCTAGTCCTGGGCCCAAGTCCCAGGCCCGTCAGGCCCTGGCCCAAGCCCCGTCAGGCCCGGACCCAACCCGGGACGGACGGGGTTTTTGGACACGACTAGCCAAGTACGAGTTTACACTTAAATGGTCACTCTAGAGTAGAAGAGAACTTCACGTGAAACAAAATATCATGAAAAGTGAAAGAACAAATTCAAAGCCACTCCAGAAACACTTGGGAGTGCCAAAAATATTTTTATTGACCAGCATTTAACTATTGAAGAAGCCAACCAGCAAAAACAAAGTTATTGTTTCCATTCATGCTCAACTTTAAGTTTTCACCTGATAATGATTACAGCGCTCTATCCCCTGTTCTTCTATCCAAGTCATCTAGATCCCTTCTCCCAAGAAGTGAAAGAAGCTCTTTTCAATGTGGGTTGTCAATAGGGCAAACTAAAGCAAAAAAGTCCTCTTTTTCAAAAAGTAGGTCTGTGAATATCTTAAACAGGTTTGCCTTTAACATTCTCGGCATGCGGATATCCTCCTTGATAGTCTGCTGGCTCGATGTCGTTGTCATCCTCAGGGGCGGGCCTATATAGGGTCCGGGGTGGGCAGCTGCCCAATCTGGATTTTGTGAAATGTTCAGTAGATTATGAGTTTATGACAAATATTTTAAATTTTTAATATATATATATCTATACCATATTATAAAGAAATACTGAGGTCTGCAAATAGCATGAGTTCGAAATTGGAAGAAAATTAGGTGGTTGTCGGATTTCAGAGTTTTGATCATGAACCGTTGGATCAAATCAATCCTCTCTCTTCACATTTTACTAGGGATCCTAAATCTACTACTAGGGGATCTTAAAGTTAGGTAGATAACATAAAAAAGACCCGCTAAAATCTCAGATTTAAAACCAGCCTGCAAACTCGTCTGTTCATAGAATTAAAGATAAACCCGCAAGCCCACAAGCCCGCCTAATTTCAAACATTCATTATATAATTCTATATTTAAACTCAAAAGCTTCAAATATACCGGCAGTGTGGGACTAAATCAAACACAAATTAAAAAAAACAAGGGGCACGACTTTTTGGAGGTCAAGATTGTCTCAAAACGAAAAGTGATCAACATGAACGTTGTAGATCTCGGCGAGACGAACAACTTTCATGCTGATCACTTTTTGATTTGGAGCCGTCTTAGCTTCCGATTTGGGCCTCGAAATCGGGGGGCGGCGAGAGTGCTACAGTACAGATCTCGCCGCCCCCGGTTTAGAGGCCAAAATCGGAAGCCAAGACGGCTCAAAATCAAAAGGTGATCAACATGAAAGTTGTTCGTATCGCCGAGATCTACAACTTTCATGTTGATCAATGTTTGGTTTGAAGCCGTCTTGGCTTCCGATTTGGGCCTCGAAATCAGGGGCGGCGAGAGTGCTACAGTACAGCCTCTCGCCGCCCCCGATTTCGAGGCCCAAATCGGAAGCCAAGACGGCTCCAAATAAAAACGTTATCAACATGAAAGTTGTTAGTTTCGCCGCGATCTACAACTTGCATGTTGATCACTTTTCGTTTTGAGACCATCTTTACCCCAAAAAGGCTGGGCCGGGCGGGCTGGGGCAGGCTTCGAGCGGGTGGGCGGGCGAAGCCCGCCGTCGCCGGCCGAGTACTGTGGCGCGTGGCCATCGGGCCGGAGGCCCGTTGCTGTCGCTCGTATATATATATATATATATATATATATATATATATATATATATATATATATATATATATATATATATATATATATATATATATATATATATATATATATATATATATATATAAGATATTCAGAAGTTCTAAGTCGGTGCAGTGGTATAAATTTTAGGTTGCTTTGGTGATGATTTGAGTTTGAATCCCAGGATAAAATTATTGCTTTGATTTTTTAACCCTTAGATCTAATCTAACGGACGGCAAGTCGGACCTATTTTATCGCGAGTTAGGTTTTCACTTTCCCATTCTCGTGTTCGTCGAACTCTACTCTTCACCGGGCTCGACAAGACGACAACTTTGGCGCTGAAATAGGACTCCTCTGTGGCTCCGACGCTCCGCAAGTCCTCTCGGTCTTCCTTGTTTTAGCGCTTCCGGTTTTTGCGAGTTAGGTTATTGTTCTTACTTCTAGGTTATTGTTCTTACCTTGTCTGACCTATTTTATCGCGAGTTAGGTTATTGTTCTTACTTCTAGGTTTATGTCGGATCTCCTGGTTATTGTTCTTACTTCCCGGTTTGTGCAGTAAATCTGGACTAATCTGATGAAATTATGCAGTAAATCTGGAGCTCTGCAGCAAATCTGATGAAATTCCCGGTTATGGCCGAACTTGATCCTTGATGAAATTATGCAGTAAATCTGCACTAATCTGATGTTCATCTCCGAATTTAGAGGAATTGGAGCTCTGCACTCAAGATCTCGTTCGTATGATCCCTGCAATCAAGATCTACTATCCTACCACATTTTTTGTGTGCAATTATTTTTTTGTGTGTGTTTTTCATGAGTTGCATAACTTTCAGAAGTTCTTTTGTTTATTCTTTTTTACAGAGATGGATAGGTTTTTTAAGAAACTTTTAATTTTTGAATCATCTTAAAAAAAAAATGAATATGTCATGACTGTTGAAAAAGATACACGTTCAAGTTTTGATCATAAAACAATGACTTTTTCATTATTAGATTCACTTCAATCATTTGATTTCATAATTATTTTTTTATGAGAGATATATTGGGAATAACAAATAGTCGATCACAGGCATTGCAACGTAAAGACCAAGATATTAGTAATGTCATCATTTAGTGCAAATTTCTAAACAAATATTGTACGATAAACATGATAAAGGTTAGAAAGACTTATTTGCTGAAGTTCTCTTATTTTATAATAATTACAAAATTAGTATTCCATATATGGATACTTTATATGTTGCAAGAGGCCGATCAAGAAGAAGGGTTCAAGAAATGACAATTTTATATCATTATCGAGTTGAGATATTTTATAATGTGATAGATATATAACTTCAAGAATTGAATAACTGACTTAAGGAGAGAAATATAGAATTACTTCTTTGTTTTGTCTGTTTGAGTCTGAATAATTCATTTTCTGCATTTGATAAGCAAAAAAGTGAGATGACTTGTTGAGTTTTATTCATCCGAATTTTCAAATTTAGATATTATGGAACTAAATTGTCAGTTGGAGACTTATGTTTATGATGTTCGGGCTGATAGTGACTTTACACAAGTAAATGGAATTAGCGATCTTGCAATAAAGATGGTTAAGAAAAAAGGATATTTTATATCCTTTGATTTATTTACTTATAAAATTATCATTGGTTTTACTAGTTGCAACAGCTATAATTGAGAGAGCATTTTTTGCAATGAATATCATGAAAAACCGTCTACGTAATTGGATGGGAGACTCAATAATGAACGATTGTTTAGTTTCATATATTCAAAGAGATATATTCAAAAGTATTGGTAATGAGACTATCATCAAATACTTTCAAAATATGAAGAGTAGACGTGGTCCACTATAAAAGGTAATGTTATGTGTTTTTTAATTTTAAATTAGTTAAAATATTATTAAATATTCATTTGTTATTTTTCTTATATTAATACAATTATTTGAATCATTTATGCTTATTTTATTTACTATATTATGAAATGAGTCTATCCACCCTGACATTATTTCATGGCTTCGTCATTCGTCATCCTTTTGCTTGCTTGAAGCCGCCATCATTCCTCTTCTAGCCCGACACTATTGTCGTCACTCACGTCACGTGACACGATCATCGCCAGTCTGCTTGCTCCCCCCAGCTGACGTCCCCATTCCCGAAATTTCTTTAGTCATTTTACAAGGTAATAAGAGAGCACAAATTTTTTTTGTCATTCTCTGAAATTTCTTTTTTGATAATGTGAGATTTCTTTTGAATTTGTGTTCTTCTGAATTTCTTCCCAATTCCAACTTTTTTCTTTAATATTTCTGACTATAGAAATATATTAAACTCCATAGCTCAGTATTCATGCGATGATTTCAACAATTCAAGACATCTGAAGCTTGTCTTATTCATACTCAATTATATGAAGTTTTGTTGTTAATTTGTAGCTTTTAGTTTAATTTCAAAATTCTCACTATAATGCTGCTCTTTTCTGTATCATGAATCGTAATGGCTAATACAAGATTTTTTATTTTTTTTTTGTTTTCAATACTGTTGTGGGTCGCTCGACACACTTGTAGTTCGGTTGAATTGAACCGTCTCAACTCGAAAGTGAGTCGAGCGGGCGAACACTTATAGAGAATACTAACGGCTAGCAAGAAGACTTTTGACGTGGAAAACTAGGGGTGCAAACTAGTTGAGCTTGGCAAAATGTCCAAGCTCGAGCTCGAGTTAATCATTTCAAGTATGAGCTCGAGCTCGACGAGCTCAATATATCCCGGCTCGATCTCGAGATCAATGTCTGCTTATCGAGCTTGAGCTGCTCACTAATTTTTTAGCTCATGAGCCTTATTTTCAGTTTTTGCGAGCTCATGAGCAATAATATGTGATCTCGAATTGGACTCGTAATCGAGCTCGAGTCAAGCTTTTTTGAATTGGTTCATTGAGTTTTCAATCCGGCTCAACTCAACTTGCACCCCTAGGAAAAACCTCAAAAAGGGGAGGCCGGATCGATGTTGACCAAATTATACTATGTTTATGGGTGTTGCAAGTGGTAGGATGCATGAGGGTGGCAAGCCACCGCAAGTGGCAGGGGATGCAGAAAAGAACAAGAAATAGAGATTATACAAAGTGGAAAGAGAACTTCAAGGGCCCAGGGAAATTTTTTATTCTTCGAATTGGAATTACATCTTCGAAGGTCAAAAGAGATATTCAAAGGATTCTTTGAACACAAAAGGTGATTATTAAGGACTTCAAAGAGGCTCTGAGCTCTTGTTCCTTTTATAGCTTTTGACAAGGGTTGCTTGATAATTGCTCTGTTGTAACCATAATAACATCAGAAGAGCGAATCAGATCACACGATTTGGATCACACATATCACCATTTTTGTTGATATGACGGTTTTGTCCCGGGGCAATTTGAGCAGTTAGGGCAGTTCCATTGGTGACGATGACGACAATGAATGAGTCATGCAATCTGATAAGTAAACAAATTTAATTGTCGTGCGCGACGCGAACACGTAGGCGTTCTCTGCATGTCGCGAACACATTTGCACTCTGATATCAGGTGAGTTGTAGCCAAAAATATTTTCCCACTCATAGTTGCATTCAAAAAATAATATTTGCTGGAAGAGGTGAGTTAGAAGGGAGAATTAGAACTCAGAGAAATCTAAAGACAAAACTTAAGTTCCTTTTTCCTGATGCATTCATACATAACCATAGGATCCCTTTTATAGGCCTCATTCCTCATTACATCTTTTTTAAAAAAAATCAAAAAGACATATGATGACTAATATGAAGATAAGTGGTCATAAAGTGACTTTTTAAAGTAAAGGCCATAAAGTACCTTTCTTAAAGAAAACATGTGACAACCTAGGGCCGACCCACTCTGGATTACACATGGATCACTGTGGCCTCACCTGACATTATTTAGGCAGCGGTCCAAACACCCAATCTCTCTCCATCAACATGTGGGTTGTTGGTGGCCATAGCCTCCTTTGATGAGGCAAACTAGATAGTTAAGTGCTCAACACGTGAACTTCCCAGGAGATCACCCATCCCGAGACTACTCCCACCCATGCACACTTGTTAGAACTTGTGATCTTGGCGGATTGGCGGTTTGGTATTGGCGGTCTGGTAGTATGGTGGACTGGTCTGATCATTGGCGGTTGACAGACTCTTAGCAGACTGATTCAGAATGTTTAATAATTGCTTTGGCGGTCTGGTCCCAAAAGCATGGCGGTCTACGTCTAGCGGACTGGTCTGATACTTTAGCTGGCCTAAGGGTCATTGAGACTGCCTCCTTGATGGGACAAGGGAGGCTTGGAGTTCCATCTGCTATTGTAAGATGGCGGACAGGAAGATGAAGCCGCTACGAATAAAGTAAGCATGGTGATCTGACCGTTGTTATTGTCTGGCGGTCAGGAGGCTAAAGCCGTTACAGTCTGGTGGTTATAGATGACTAATGATGCTTAAGATCACGGCAGTGAACCGGTCGCACAAGTAATATAAAATGGGGGTTTTCCCAAGTATCGATCTCACAAGGAACACAGTAAGGTGGAGTTAATTTCGAGGAGGACTTGAGATTGAAGTCCTCAGGTCGGAGCTAACTAAGGGGGGGGGGTTTGATGTTTGCGGAAACAGAAAATAAAAGGCTAACAACTACTCCTATGCAACGCCGCTATGCGATGCTTCGCCAGGTGGGATGGAAGACTAGTCGGGTCGCTATGCACCGAATCGCTAGGCGGATGGACGAGTAGGCTTGCGGATGAGGTGGTTAGAACGGCGGAATGAGGGTCGTGAGCACCTCTTCGCTACGCACGCTTCTAGCAATTGCTAGAACGGCAAGGATGGATGGTGGTGGATGGAATATGGGCGCATCTCAAGTAAATAACGAAGACATACAAAATCACATAGACATGATTGTATAAAATCGTATTACAAACTAAGCATATTTCATCAATTATAAATAAAGTTAAACACCAATATTCAACAATAAAGCAAGAACAAGTCAAGAGATCGACCAAATCCGAAGTCTTGCTGAGGATTCATGGTTGGAATCGTCGGGTTGTCATTCCGCGTCCAAGCTCGGTCCTCAACTGCGTCCGGGATAGAGAAGGGTTGTCACCACCTTCCAATGGCCCGTCTTCTTCGTCTCACGATAGCGGACGAAGTTTGCTAGCTTTCCTTTGCTTGATGGCTATGACGTCAAACCCTACTTGAAGCTCACGGATGAAGGAGAAGGCCGAGAGGAAGCACCGGCTCGGATTTGGCGGTGAAAGCTTGCCCAGAGCACCTCCCTAGGGTGGAAGATGAAGGGGAACGGCGGAGAAGGCGGAAAACGGCGGAGAAATGTCGAGCTCCGGATCCTCTCTCGAATTAGGGAGAGACCTGCACTATTTATACAAAAGCAGAAATGAACAATGCGCACGATCACAGGCGCACGACCAGTGGTCGTGCGCACTATGTCCTATGCTCGTGCGCACTGGTATGGAATATCAGGAAGAAGAACTGGGATAACGCGCACGAGTAGTGGCGCACGACCAGTGGTCGTGCGCACTAAGTCCAATGATCGTGCAATTACCCCAGACAGGACTCCAGAAAAGAGGAATCAATGCACACGATCGGTGGTCGTGCGCAGTGTGTTCAGTGGTCGTGCGCTTACCCCAGGCTGATTCTAGAAAACGAAGAGTAGTGCGCATGATCAGGGGTGCACGACCAGTGGTCGTGCGCATTAGATCCCATGATTGTGCGCAGTATTCCTGTTTCACAACCATCCCGGAACACGCACACGACCCCTGTACCGAAAGGAAAAACCAATCACTGATATGTGCAGACATTCAAGGCAATCACAAAAAGGAGTACAGACTATAAGAATAACAAAATACACAACCACGGGCATAAATGTGCACTTCCTATGGAAATATAGGCAAGATGAAATAAGAACGATAAAGAACTAAAAGTGAAGTGCAAACACGTGAAAACTAGCCCAGATGAGTCCGGAAATATGTATATAAAGTGGACTCATCACACCCCCAGACTTAACTGTTTGCGCGTCCCGAGCAAACAAAATCTAAGCAGATAGGGAAAAATACTAGTTAACAAAGAAATTGCGATACGAAGTACCATGCAAAATCGCATGCTCGCGCGCGTAAAAATATAATAGAAGAAATTTCTAAGTATACAAAATAGTTTATACTTTTCACAATGCGTATTAACATTTTATTATTACTCAAAAATAGAATCACGGTGAATCATCCGGTCATGCATAGGGAGAAAGTAGACTAATCGCTAGGCGAGCATTGCCAAAGATCAGGGCTCAGGATAACCTCCAAAGGAATCCACCAATGTCGGTGACCATATGCTTGCCCTTTCGCATTCTCTCCACAGCACTGGTTTGGTTCACACATGAATCAGTAGGACTCTAGGTGAAGAGATGTGGCTTGAGTTTCGGTGAGGTAAACAATGATAAAAAAGAATGGCTATGCACCTAACCCAAATGAGATATCATAAAAAGAATCCCTCTACTAAGCAAAATACACGTGAGTACACCACACCCCCAGACTTAATTTTTCAAATATGGGTGTGTGTACCGCCTACTCCAAATATAATCACATTTCCAAAATGATTTTCAATTAAAACTTTTTCTTTTCATTCATATTTTTTTTTCTTTACAAATATATATAGATATATATATATTTTTTTTTCTTTTTTCTTCATTTTATTTTCACAATTCAGCATATATAAACTTGGGAGCACTGCCACATTTTCACAAATAAAATCACCACATCACATCCCAACATTAAAATGTAAAACGCTAAAGCTCAACTTGGGAGTGCGACTAGGATTGGCTTTGAGGCTTTGGTGAAATAAAGGTGGAGCTGAATCAAAAGAATGGGTAGGCACAATGGGGCTAGCGAGGATATGACGTTAGGAACGGTACAAAGCTCAACCGGGCCAAAATGATGGCCTACATCACGCTCATGCGAGTGAACTAACCTATACCCATGCTTCAAGAATAGCTTGTGGCAAGTTCTTAGCCAACGAGAAAGACTATCCATCCTCCCGACTCGACCAATACGAACCTAACGACCGTCTACACACATCCCTAAGCTACCGTCAGATTCACACCGGATTCACCAACTTTTGAGTAGAATAAAAAGTATTTATGCAATTAGAAAAATATAAAACTAAAAGCATACAGAAAAATTAAATCTACTCGAATTTCTACACGAGACGAGAGCAGTTGACTAGAAACACAACAATGCCAACATTTTACTCCGTCTCACAATCCTATGTCAGCACCATAATTTTCCCAAATCTAACGAAGAAATGAGTTTAACTCGTAGCACGCAAAAAGCTAAGCACGCGCTCATGTGGATGCAGTGGTGTGTGATGCAATGAACTAAGCAAAATAAAACTATAAAAGCTTCTAGTATGCACATGAGATGTGCACGTGCAATAGGTAACAGATCTCTCCCCCAGACTTAAACTAAACAACATAGCATATGATAGAGAAATTAAGATCATAAAGAGCTAAGGGAAGAGATTACCCAATGCTCAGCTAGTGAGCATACCAGAAGGCGCGTGGAAACCTGAAGCAGGCCCGCCCTATGAAGAATCAGAACCCCGCAAACACGAAGTTGTCAAGAATACCTGCAGGGGTGAGCTCCGCAAAAACAAAAGAAAAATATACAAAAAGAAATGTTAAAACAAAAATAGACATGAAAATAAAAATGCGGGAAATGAAAGATAAGTACTGGGGTTATTGTCATCCCAGCACGACTTATTATATTCTAAACAGTTCTAGCTAATGGGCCTATGAAATAAAAAGTGCACAGGTAACTGACCTAATATCCGTTGCGGTAACGGGTACTGATACGGTGATAAAACAGTTACCCCTCTGCCTAAATAATCATACCTGCTCCTCGCAGGCAGAGGAAATAGGAAATAGGATGAGGAGGAGGCCTGGGCCTCACTCATCTCACCACAAAACAAATCCTTGCCTAGCAAGGTATCGTCTATCACAGGCCCGCCGGAGGCAATGACAACGACATGAGCACAAAGCTAATCGTCATCCCAACGTACCTATGGAGACTCATCCTGCACAGGCTCAGATACGGAAGGGGTATCAAGTAATAAAAGATAAGAAGAAATAAAAGAATTAGAAAATGGGAGAGTGATCCCGGTCTCACTCTCAGCAGGATCCAAGCAGAGATCACTGTCGGTATTATACGAGTCGTACCGAGGGGAATCCGAGAACTCAAGGTCCACGGTGGTAAGAGGAACGACCTCATCCAATAAGGAGGTGCAAACCTCCGCATCGGAAAGAGGGTATTCCTCATCCCACCGGGGTGCATAAAAGTGTTCCGAAGATCCACCTTCTCCGTCGGAGATAGAGGAATCATCATCCCACTTCGGCGCAACCTCGGGCACCGAATCATCCACAATCACGGCATCATCAACCGACTCACAAGAAAGAGGAATAACACAATCCGACAAAAATTGCGGAGGGGCAAGGCTGCTCTCAAAATCAAGCACTGAATGAGCAGGCCCCATTGCAAAATCATTCGCTGACGCCACCCCGTCGACGACCGAAACAATCTCATCATCCCATACAGGAGCGTCCATGAGTTCCTGCTCCTCTTTTTGTTGGCTAACACTAGAGTGATCATCATCACTCAAGGAAAGCTCGTAAAAAGGTATCAAGGGACCCATGAAAGAGCTGTATGCGGCCAGAGATTCTTCAGTAGTCTCAACAGGTAAAGAATGAGCAAAGTGCGTTATGTCAGTGTATGGGCCAGACAACACCCTGGTAGGCCTGTCCACAACAGTCTTCCGCGAACGGGAGGTTGTTGTGCACACGCTCTCATAGGGAGAAGGCTTGCACAAACGAGGGCAATCCTTCAACATGTGGCCCACACCTTGACATAACAAACACCGAATACAATGCTCGACATTCATAACAGCAATGGTATCGATGGATAGGCGTAAAGTGTCAAGGATATGACACTCAGCATCAGGATCCATCACGAACAAAAATAATTGCAGAAAAAAGTGCGACACAACTAAAATAAAAATAGCACGGATCTGCTATCTAAATCAAAAATCAAAAAAGGGCAAAAAGAAATAAGCAAAATAAAAATTCTAATAACAAAAGCAAATAAAAAAAAATGATATACACAAATGGAAAAGGGCTTCAATCTATTATCTCCCTCTCCACAAACTCACACGACTGTGTTCCCCGGCAACGGCGCCAAATACTTGATGCTTAAGATCACGGCAGTGAACCGGTCGCACAAGTAATATAAAATGGGGGTTTTCCCAAGTATCAATCTCACAAGGAACACAGTAAGGTGGAGTTAATTTCGAGGAGGACTTGATATTGAAGTCCTCAGGTCGGAGCTAACTAAGGGGGGTTTTGATGTTTGCGGAAACAGAAAATAAAAAACTAACAACTACTCCTATGCAACGCCGCTATGCGATACTTCGCCAGGTGGGATGGAAGACTAGTCGGGCCGCTATGCATCGAATCGCTAGGCGGATGGACGAGTAGGCTTGCGGATGAGGTGGTTAGAACGGCGAAATGAGGGTCATGAGCACCTCTTTGCTACGCACGCTTCTAGCAATTGCTAGAACGACAAGGATGGATGGTGGTGGATGGAATATGGGTGCATCTCAAGTAAATAACGAAGACATACAAAATCACATAGACATAATTGTATAAAATCGTATTACAAACTAAGCATACTTCATCAATTATAAATAAAGTTAAACACCAATATTCAACAATAAAGCAAGAACAAGTCAAGAGATCGACCGAATCCGAAGTCTTGCTGAGGATTCACGGTTGGAATCGTCGGGTTGTCATTCCGCGTCCAAGCTCGGTCCTCAACTGCGTCCGGGATAGAGAAGGGTTGTCACCACCTTCCAATGCCCCGTCTTCTTCGTCTCACGATAGCGGACGAAGTTTGCTAGCTTTCCTTTGCTTGATGGCTATGACGTCAAACCCTACTTGAAGCTCACGGATGAAGGAGAAGGCCGAGAGGAAGCTCCAGCTCGGATTTGGCGGTGAAAGCTTGCCCGGAGCACCTCCCTAGGGTGGAAGATGAAGGGGAACGACGGAGAAGGCGGAAAACGGCGGAGAAATGTCGAGCTCTGGATCCTCTCTCGAATTAGGGCGAGACCTGCACTATTTATACAAAAGCAGAAATGAACAATGCACACGATCACAGGCGTACGACCAGTGGTCGTGCGCACTATGTCCTATGCTCATGCGCACTGGCATGGAATATCAGGAAGAAGAACTGGGATAACGCGCACGAGTAGTGGCGCACGACCAGTGGTCGTGCGCACTAAGTCCAATGATCGTGCGATTACCCCAAACAGGACTCCAGAAAAGAGGAATCAATGCACACGATCAGTGGCGCATGACCGGTGGTCGTGCGCAGTGTGTCCAGTGGTCGTGCGCTTACCCCAGGCTGATTCTACAAAATGAAGAGTAGTGTGCACGATCAGGGGCGCACAACCAGTGGTCGTGCGCATTAGATCTCATGATCTTGCGCAGTATTCCTGTTTCACAACCATCCCGGAACACGCACACGACCCCTATACCGAAAGGAAAAAACCAATCACTGATATGTGCAGACATTCCAGACAATCACAAAAAGGAGTACAGACTATAAGAATAACAAAATACACAACCATGGGCATAAATGTGCACTTCCTATGGAAATATAGGCAAGATGAAATAGGAACGATAAAGAACTAAAAGTGAAGTGCAAACACGTGAAAACTAGCCCGGATGAGTCCAGAAATAGGTATATAAAGTGGACTCATCAACTAACCGCTACTGGTGCTTCCGGTGGTCAGCGGTAATCTGGGTAGAGACCGGTAGACTCTTGTTGAGGATCGAATAGCTTGTTTAACCACTCAGCTCTATGCGCTCTCTAAATGTCAGTTTGCTTAGTCGACTTGTTGTAATTTAGACTCATATCGTCTGTTGTATTATCTTTCTATCTCCTCTCCCATATAAATATGAGGTCATACTCATGTAATTTAACTTTTTGGGAAATGAAAATCCTGTTATTTAGATTTTTCTCACATGATATCAGAGAAAACCCAATCCTTACCGACTCGGATTTTCTAACTGAATGATATGCACTTTTAAGGCATCTGCGGACTCCAGTTTCTAACCGCCTGCTAAGCTCTTCTATGGCCTCTACGGGCTTTAGTTTTCTAATTGTCCGCTGAGCCCTTTGCTTAGTTTTTTCATTGTCTCTGTGTTGCGAACTTTGTCTTGTCGTACGATTTCTTTTTCTACCCACCTTCTCTATGGAGAATACGAAATTCTCTTCTTCCACTTTGTCTGCATCCGCTCCTCAGACTGCTCTTGTTGTTTTCAGTCCTTATGGTAGTCTTGGAACTACTTACAAGCTGACTGGCCAAAATTATTTGAACTAGAGTGTTTTATTTGTGTTCGTGTTGCGGTCTCAACGCAAAAATCGTCATCTCCTGGATATTACTCGCGCCCTTCTCACATAAATGAATGTTCTCTGATCATATTGGGGTCATGTTGTTATTTTCTCTTGTTATCTCATCAACCGTATTCCCTTATTATTTCTTTAAGGAAAAACCCCATTCTTCATCCAACATCCAGGAGCCCAACCATTTCCTTTACCTCCGTGTGTCTTTGATTGTACATCGTTTGTCCACTCTCTTTCTCCTGGTCATGACAAATTTTTTCCTTGCCTGGTAAAGTATATCTTTTCGGGCTACTGTCCGACCCAAAAGTGGTATCGGTGTTTTAATCCCCTTCTCAGGAAACAGTATGTTTCTGCTGATGTCACATTCTTTGAAAATACACCTTATTTTTCTCGAGCCCTAACTCTCTCACCACTTGATGATTCTCCTTCTTTACTTTTTATTTTTGCACCTCCACCTGAGCCTACTCCTTCTCCTATGTCTTTTTTCCTCTTTCTATGCTAGTTCATCTATCTTCATCTCTGTCTTCTGATTCTTCTATGTCTTTGAAGTCGTTGTTGATAGTTCACGGGCCAATAATCTCTATGATAAATGGATCTACTATAAATGACAAGTCAGATCTTGATTTTTCTATTGCTCAGGAGATTAGAACGTGCACTAAACATTTAATTCATGATGTTGTCTTTTATGTTTGTCTTTTCACAGCCGGAAGGAAGTTTATTATTGCTCTCCCGACTACTATTATCCTAACTACCTATCAAAAAGCTTTTGATATTCCTCATTGGAAAGCTTCCATGGACGAAGAAATGAAGATCTTGACCAAAATGGGTACTTGGACTCTTATTCCTACTCCTCTAGGAGCGGATGTGGTTGGTTGTCGGTGGGTCTTTGTCATCACGTTTCATCTTGATAGAACTATTGATCGCTATAAAGCTAGGCTGGTTGGTAAAGGTTTTACTTAGATATATGTTATGGACTTCTTTGACACCTCCCCAATTGCTCGCATTAGCATAATTCGTGTTCTTTTTTATGTGGTCATTAACAAAGATTGTGAGATGTCTCAGTTAGATGTAAATAATATCTTTCTTTATGGTGATCTGTAAGAGATGACATACATGGAGCAATCTCCTAGGTATATTGCTCAGGGGGAGTCTCAGGTGTGTAGGTTACGAAAGACAATTTATGGCCTAAAGCAGAGTCTACGGGTCCGGTTTGACAAGTTTAGCAAAGTTGCCGCTCTTGTTGGTTTTACTCAAAGTTTTGCAGGTCACTCTCTTTTCATACACAAGACTACTAAAGGTCTCGTTGTTCTTGTTGTCTATGCGGATGTCATCCTTCTTACTGGTGATGATAAATATGAATTAGTATAGCAAAGAGACACCTTCGACAACATTTTGTTACAAATGATATGAAATCTCCCAAGTACTTTCTAGGAATTGAAATCTCACGAAAACACAACTCTATAGTGCTCTCACAATGGAAATACGTGTTGGATCTTCTGAAAGAAACTGGTCTTCTTAGGGCAAGACTCGTTCGTTGTCCGATGGTCATTGGTGATGACAAGAGTTGGAATGATGATTCGGCTCTTCTTCTCGATAGTACTAAGTATAGACGGCTGGTGTGAAAACTCATCTATCTGACTGTCACCAGACCAGATATCTATTATGTTGTAGGTAAGGCCAGTCAGTTTATGCAATCCCCCAAAGAGTGTTATCTTCATTCAGCCTTGAAAATTCAGGAATATGTGAAAGGATCTCTAGGAAAAGGGTTACTGTTTCAAAAGCAAGAAACAGTTTGTTGTATCTTGGTCAGCTATGCTGGCAATAAAGAAGATAAAAAGCTGCATCTGGTTCTTGCACCTTTGTGTAAGGAAATCTTGTTAGCTGGAAAAGCAAGAAATAGTTTGTTGTATCTCGGTCAAGTGTTGAAGCTGAATACAAAAGCATGGCCTCGACCACTTATGAGTTGAAATGGTTGTGTGCCCTTATACTCGACTTAAGAGAGATATATGATCAGCCATTACCGATGTTCTATGACAACAAAGCTACTATATATATATATATATATATATATATATATATATATATATATATATATATATATATATATATATATATATATATATATTTTAAAGCGGACTGCCATTTCATTAGAGAAGAAATATTGAAGAATCAAATCTATATACCATTTGTCACTTCTGATAAAAAACTTGCAGATATTTTTAACGGTCTGATTGTTGGTACTTGACAGACTTCTAACGGATTGGTTTTGAAGGTCTGGTAGATGATTTGGTGGTCTGGTCCTAGAAGAATGGCGGTTTGCGTCTAGCAGACTAGTCTGATAGTCTAACTGGCCTGAGGGTCATTGAGACTGCCTCCTTGATAGGCCAAGGGAGGCTTGGGGTTCCATCCGCTACTGCGGGTTGGCGATTAGGAGTCTGAAGTCGTTGCGGATAAAGGAAGCATGGTGATCTGATAGATATTACTGTTTGGTGGTCAGGAGGTTGAAGCCGTTATAGTCTGGCAGTTATAGACAACTTATCGCTTCTGGTGCTTCGAGTGGTCAACGACAATCCGAGGAGTAGAGACCGACAGACTCTTGTTGCGGAGCAAATAACTTGTCTAACTGTTCAGTTTTATATGGTCTATAAATGTTAGTTCGCCTAGTCGACGTGTTGTAATTTAGTCTCACATTGTCCGTTGTATTATCTTTCTATCTTCTCTCTCCTATAAATGGGAGATCATACCCATTTAATTTAACCTTTTAGAAAATGAAAAATCTTGTTATTTAGATTTTTCTCATAATGCTTAAATATGGAGTTTTTCAATTTCTTATCATTAATTGAGCTACAACTCAATTGGTGATGAGTAGTTGAAAAACTCTATAGTTAAGCGTGTTCGGGCTCGAGAAGTACTGGGAAGGGTGAACTCCTGGTAAGTCTCCATGCTACACACTTAACTATCGAGTTTGTCTCATCAAAGAGAGATTGTGGCCGGCCACCAACAAGACACTTAACTATCGAGTTTGAACTTTTTATTGTAACGACCCTAGCCGATCCAATGGGACAACGCCACAGCTCCACTCTAGGTGACGTTACCGAGCTACATCCCAAGCACCATAACCCCTCTCTAGACCACTGGTGGGTTGTTGGTGGCCACAACCTCCCTTTGATGAGGTAAACTCGATAGTTAAGTGTGCAGCACGGGGACTTCCTAGGAGGTCACTCATTCTAGTACTACTCTAGCTTGAGCACGCTTAAATATGAAGTTTTTGCCCCTCATCCCAATTGAACACTCAATTAGTGATGAGAAGTGAAAAAACTTTATAGTTAAGTAGGCTCGGACGAGTGTAGTACTAGGATGAGTGATCTCCTGGGAAGTCCTCGTATGACCAACTTAATTATCGAGTTCAATTAAAGGAGGGCTATGATCACCAACAACTTGCCTAATGGAGAGGGGTTAGGGTACATGGGGTTGCAGCCCGGACAATGCCAGGAACATGTTATGCCTGAGTTATCAGACGACACCAAGAGTAAGGCTAAGACCTGGGTCATCACAAAACAATACAAGTGGTCATAAAGTGGCTATTATAAAAGCTATTTTTTAAAAGATGACCTGCCAAAACGTGGCCAGAGAATAAAAAATAAGTATATAGATGCTTGTTGGTGGTGAATACAAGTAGTTGTACTATTGATTAATAGTGTCCTTTTAAAGGGGCTGATGGTGAAATTATGTCCACGTTGCTAATTTTGATAGTCGTTTGAAAGATCTTGTTGCTGCAAAATTATTTTCCTCGCGCACTGTTGGTGGAGTGCAAGAAAAGTTTTGTTGTTGGTGAATATGTTGGCTATTAAAATTGAGCAATATTGTGGGTAGAGTTGTGGTAGGAGGTGTCTTGTGTACTAATTTGCCAAACTCTCATGTGTTTGATATTTTGTCAAAAATATTGCTATAATACTTGTATGCTACAATACTCAAGCTTTAAGTGTTAATGTTATGTTCATAGATGGTATATAATAACGTCGAGAAAGAATAATCAATTCATTCTACGAAATTATCCCATCTTAACGGACTTGTATCAATGTCCACCAATTATGTTGGTGTTATTATACATTTTCCCCAAGTATCTCTAAATTAGAAAGTTTTTTGGCGATAAATTTCATTGTCTAAATGAAATTTTGTTTCTCACCATGATCCAATTCATATAGCAAATTATTAAGTAACTGAAAATCATAATATTTTAATTTTTGATCTAATGGAATAAAAGAATTTTGAAATAATACAGTTTGAAGGCTTTCACCTTGCTCATTGTTGTTGTGTTTAGGGTTGTGGCCCTGCTTTCAGAAGTGTTTGACATAGATATTTGAGTCAAGTTCTTGTTAGTGATTTGTATTCTTTTTTTCATGTCCTATATATTTCAAAGGTAATTTAGACAAATATGGTATATAAGTATATTTAAACCAATAAGGTGATAAGACCAGTTGGTCTAGCAGACTAGTGATTCTTTGTCTCATGGATCAATGAGTCGTTGTTTATATTTGTGATATAAGTATTTTACACATGAATATCCTGATGGAAGATGATTATTTGTTTTATCTCTTTCATCAATTCTTTCAATGAATTAAATGGTCGGTGCTTCGACCGAATTATTATCCTGGTCATTTTGTTGGACAATATTGTCTATATCGTTAGCGAACAAATCTTTGGCGATTACATGATTATTTTTAAAATTTGAAGAGTTGCTTCTTTTTATTTTTGAGCTAGGAGTGTCCTCGTTATTATTTTGGCATGTGGTGGTGAAAAGATTACCAGAGGTTATACAAATTTCTTTTGATATTGTTATTTGCTGAGGATTTTCTTTAATAAAAACTTAAAGATCCGTATCATATTAAAAGTGGTTAATATTTAGGATTCTATGTTTTATTGTTTTTTTCAATACCAACTTCATATAATGTTATAGAATCTTTTGGCATAATGAAGTTAAATATTATGGTATCATTTAGGGATATACAACATTCCCATTGGATCCCAAGGACTTTTGATTTATTGATCATTGAAATATTTTTTTAAAGTTTAATGAGAGTGTAATTGTTTTTGTTACATTTTTGGCATTAAGTCTTACATAGTAGTCTGAGTGTATATTTACTCCAAATACGCTATTTCTGATGTTTGATTTAGCTCCTCACAAAATATTATTTAGGGGGTCAACAACATGTTCATCTCAACAAATAACAAGAATAGGGCTGTTTATTCCTGATCAAAACAATCCAAATATTTTTAATTGGATTTGTCCTATATATATGTAGTTTTCGTCATGGTATTGTTTCTTTAATTTGTTCAATTTATTTGCATTTAGAAGTTAAATTGAATTGAAATTTTATTTCTCTTTAAGTTTTATATTATCTTGCATGCACTCGAATATATAGACTTTTTATTCAAAAATCAAGATTTCCAGTTATTTAGTTTATATATTTCATTTTTATATGCTTTTTGCAAGGTTTTGAGAACCGGACCGGAGATCGAACCGGTGAGTTCAAAGGTTCAAGGTCTGATCGGTTGGAGTATCTGTTCCTGGACTCTTATTTTAGTCACATCATATCATAGCTTGAAGCATGAGATTCCTATGTTTTCCTATAATAGAGAGTTAACAAAATGATTTTTGGGGACTTTAATCAAATGGTTGAGATAAATTGGGACTAAAATAATCAAAAATAAAAAGTTTAGGACCGAAATAAAAAAATTTGATAAAAGCTTGTGACTAATAAAAAGTTTATCTCAACCATTTGATTAAAGTCCCCAAAAATCATTTTGTTAACTCTCTATGATTTTTGGGGACTTTAATCAAATGGTTGAGATAAATTGGGACAAAAATCATTAAAATTAAAAAGTTTAGGACCGAAATAAAAAAAAAATTGATAAAATCTTGGGACTATATATATATATATATATATATATATATATATATATATATATATTAGCAAAAAAGTACAAGTATCTTGATATGATTATCCATTCCGGACTCTTATATATAAATGACCATGCAACATCCGCAACAACTGCTGCAACACTTTCTATATATCATATACTACAGAGTTGTTGTGCCTATATCAGGATCCTCTCCAAGGAGCCATCGCACCAAAACACCTAAACACACTTCCAATTGCTCCACTCCACCAAAGAAACCCTAATCCCTTTGGTTCTTCTAGTCGCCTCCGCAGCAACAGTTCGTCTCCTTGCCTCTCCCTAAACTCTTCTTTAATTCATTTTTCATGTTCTTAGTTTACTGCAACTTTATTTTCAGTTTATATATAAAATGGTTTTGTTTTGTTGAGTGGTAATGGAGATCATTTTTAGGAGTCACTGTTTGTCGCATGAATTAAATTTCTGAACCCTGAACATCGGAGTGTTTAATTTCTTAGAATGATTTTCTCCCTTATATCTGATTCACTCTCACACATGTTGTCTTCTTGGGTAACAGAGATCGTCATTCAATTTTAAGATGTTGCGGCTACCATTCAATTTAATTTCTTAGAACCCTGAAAAAGCTTGAAGATTTCCAGCAGAATAAAAAAGTTCAGTTAGTTGTAGTACTTTTCTTCTGCTATAGTAAGATCAGAAAGACTTCTGATAAAGAAAGAAAGGAGAGCTTTTAGTCTTCTACAGGTTCAGTTAGCTAATTGAAGAACTCAAGACCTGGTCATTCTTTCGTCTTCTTCAGCAAGTTCAGAATTAACATTCTGTGATTCTTCCAGCAGAGGCAGAATTTCTTCCTGCTGCTATGAAGAAAGATAGAGCTGAGATAACTCAGCCCAAGTTGTTGACATAGAGAAATTTCTCTGTGTACTAATTTGCCAAACTCTCATGTGTCTGATATTTTGTCAAAAACATTGTTATAATACTTGTATGCTGCAATACTCAAGCTTTAAGTGTTGATGTTATGTTCACAGATGGTATATAATAATGTTAAGAAAGAATAATCAATTCATTCTACGGAATTATCTCATCTTACTGGACTTGTATCAATGTCCACCAATTATGTTGGTGTTATCATACTTTTTCCCCAAGTATCTCTAAATTAGAAAGTTTTTTGGCGATTAATTACATTGTCTAAATGAAATTTTGTTTCTCACCATGATCTAATTCATATAACAAATTATTAAGTAACTGAAAATCATAATATTTTAATTTTTGATCTGAATGCATTAAAGGAATTTTGAAATGATACAGTTTGAAGGCTTTCACTTTGCTCATTGTTGTTGTGTTTAGGGTTGTGGCCCTGCTTTTAGAAGTGTCTGACATAGTTATTTGAGTCAAGTTCTTGTTAATGATTTGTATTCTTTTTTTTCATGTCCTGTATATTTCGAAGGTAATTTAGACTAATATGATATATATATATATATATATATATATATATATATATATATATATTTCAACCAATAAGGTTGATAAGACCAGTTGGTCTAGCAGACTACTGAGTCTTTGTATCATGGATCAATGAGTTGTTGTTTATATTTGTGATATAAATATTTTTACCCATGAATATCCTGATGGAGGATGATTATTTATTTTATCTTTCATCAAGTCTTTCAATGAATTTAATGGCCGGTCCTTCGACCGAATTATTATCCTGGTCATTTTGTTGGACAATATTGTCTATATCGTTGGCGAGCAAATCTTTGGTGTTTACATGATTATTTTTAAAATTTGAAGAGTTGCTTCTTTTGATTTTTGAGCTAGGAGTGTCCTCATTATTATTTTGGTATGCGGTGGTGAAAGGATTACCAGAGATTATATAAATTTCTTTTGATATTGTTATTTGCTGAGGATTTTCTTTAATAAAAACTCGAAGATCTGTATCATATTAAAAGTGGTTAAAATTTAGGATTCTATGTTTTATTATTTTTTCAATACTGACTTCATATAATGTTACAGAATCTTTTTGCGTAATGAAGTTAAATATTATGGTATCATTTAGGGATATACAACGTTCCCATTGAATCCCAAGGACTTTTGATCTATTGATCATTGAAATATTTTTTTTAAGTTTAATGAGAGTGTAATTGTTTTTGTTACATTTTTGTCATTAAGTCTTACATAGTAGTCTGAGTGTATATTTACTTCAAATATGATATTTCTGATGTTTGATATCTCCTCACAAAATGTTATTTAGGTGGTCGACAACATGTTCATCTCAACAATTAACAAGAATAGGACTGTTTATTCCTGATCAAAATAATCCAATTATTTTTAATTGGATTCATCCTATATATATGTAGTTTTCGTCAGGGTATTGTTTCTTTAATTTGTTCAATTTATTTGCATTTAGAAGTTAAATTGAATTGAAATTTTATTTTTCTTTAAGTTTTATATTGTCTTACATGCACTCGAATATATATACTTTTTGTTCAAAAATCTAGATTTCTAGTTATTTACTTTATATATTTCATTTTTATACGCTTTTTGCAAAGTTTTGAGAACCGGACCGGAGATCGAACCGGTGAGTTCAAAGATGCAAGGTCCGACCGGTTGGAGTACTGTTCCCGGACACTTTTTCAGTCACATCATATTGTAGCTTGAAGCATGAGATTCCTATGTTTTCCTATAACAGAGAGTTAACAGAATGAGTTTTGGGGACTTTAATCAAATGGTTGAGATAAATTGGGACTAAAATCATCAAAATTTAAAAGTTTAGGACCGAAATAAAAAAAATGATAAATGCTCGAGACTAATATATATATATATATATATATATATAGCCAAAAAACTACGAGTATCCTGATATGAGTATCCGTTCCGGACTCTTATATATAAATGGTCATGCAGCATCCGCAATAGCTGCTGCAGCACTTTCTATATATCATATACTACAGAGCTGTTGTGCCTATATCAGGATACTCTCCATAGAGCCATCACAACAAAACACCTAAACACACTTCCAATTGCTCCACTCCGCCAAAGTAACCCTAATCCCTTTGGTTCTTCTAGTCGCCTCCGCAGCAACAGTTCGTCTCTTTGCCTCTTCCTAAAATCTTCTTTAATTCATTTTTCATGTTATTAGTTTACTGCAACTTTATTTTCCGTTTATATATAGAATGGTTTTGTTTTGTTTTGTGGTAATGGAGATCATTTTTAGGAGTCACTGTTTGTCGCACGAATTAAGTTTCCGAACCCTGAACATCAGAGTGTTTAATTTCTTAGAATGATTTTCTCCCTTATATTTGATTCACTCTCACACATGTTGTCTTCTTGGGTAACGGAGATCGTCATTCAATTTTTAGATGTTGCGGCTACCATTCAATTTAATTTCTTAGAACCCTAAAAAAGCTTGAAGCCTTCCAGCAGAATAAAAAAGTTCAGTTAGCTGTAGTACTTTTCTTCTGCTACAGCAAGATCAGAAAGACTTCTGATAAAGAAAGAAAGGAGAGCTTTTAGTCTTCTGCAGGTTCAATTAGCTAATTGAAGAACTCAAGACCTGGCCATTCTTTCGTCTTCTTCAGCAAGTTCAGAATTAACATTCTGGGATTCTTCCAGCAGAGGTAGAATTTCTTCATGCTGCTGTGAAGAAAGATAGGGCTGAGATAACTCAGCCCAAGTTGTTGACATAGAGAAATTTCTCTGTGTACTAATTTGCAAAACTCTCATGTGTCTGATATTTTGTCAAAAACATTATTATAATACTTGTATGCTACAATACTCAAGCTTTAAGTGTTGATGTTATGTTCACAGATGGTATATAATAACATTAAAAAAGAATAATCAATTCATTCTACGAAATTATCTCATCTTACTGGACTTGTATCAATGTCCACCAATTATGTTGGTGTTATCATACTTTTTCCCCAAGTATCTCTAAATTAGAAAGTCTTTTGGCGATTAATTTCATTGTCTAAATGAAATTTTGTTTCTCATCATGATCTAATTCATATAACAAATTATTAAGTAACTGAAAATCATAATATTTTAACTTTTGATCTGAATTGATTAAAGGAATTTTGAAATGATATAGTTTGAAGGCTTTCACTTTGCTCATTGTTGTTGTGTTTAGGGTTGTGGCCCTGCTTTTAGAAGTGTCTGACATAGTTATTTGAGTCAAGTTCTTGTTAATAATTTGTATTCTTTTTTTTTTCATGTCCTGTATATTTCAAAGGTAATTTAGACTAATATGATATATATATATATATATATATATATATATATATATATATATATATATATATATATATATATATATATTTCAACCAATATGGTTGATAAGACCAGTTGGTCTAACAGACCACTGAGTCTTTGTATCATGGATCAATGAGTTGTTGTTTATATTTGTGATATAAATATTTTTACCCATGAATATCCTGATGGAGGATGATTATTTATTTTATCACTTTCATCACGTCTTTCAATGAATTTAATGGCCGGTCCTTCGACCGAATTATTATCCTTGTCATTTTGTTGGACAATATTGTCTATATCGTTGGCGAGCAAATCTTTGGCGATTACATGATTATTTTAAAATTTGAAGAGTTTCTTCTTTTGATTTTTGAGCTAGGAGTGTCCTCGTTATTATTTTGGTATGCGGTGGTGAAAGGATTACCAGAGATTATACAAATTTCTTTTGATATTGTTATTTGTTGAGGATTTTCTTTAATAAAAACTCGAAGATCTGTATCATATTAAAAGTGGTTAAAATTTAGGATTCTATGTTTTATTATTTTTTCAATACCGACTTCATATAATGTTATAAAATCTTTTCGCGTAATGAAGTTAAATATTATGGTATCATTTAGGGATATACAACGTTCCCATTGAATCCCAAGGACTTTTGATCTATTGATCATTGAAATATTTTTTTAAGTTTAATGAGAGTGTAATTGTTTTTGTTACTTTTTTGTCATTAAGTCTTACATAGTAGTCTGAGTGTATATTTACTCCAAATATGCTATTTCTGATGTTTGATTTAGCTCCTCACAAAATGTTATTTAGGTGGTCGACAACATGTTCATCTCAACAATTAACAAGAATAGGGCTGTTTATTCTTGATCAAAACAATCCAATTATTTTTAATTGGACTCATCCTATATATATGTAGTTTTCATCAGGGTATTGTTTCTTTAATTTGTTCAATTTATTTGCATTTAGAAGTTAAATTGAATTGAAATTTTATTTTTCTTTAAGTTTTATATTGTCTTACATGCACTCGAATATATATACTTTTTTGTTCAAAAATCTAGATTTATAGTTATTTACTTTATATATTTCATTTTTATACGCTTTTTGCAAAGTTTTGAGAACCGGACCGGAGATCGAACCGGTGAGTTCAAGGTGCAAGGTCCGACCGGTTGGAGTACTGTTCCCGGACACTTTTTTCAGTCACATCATATCGTAGATTGAAGCATGAGATTCCTATGTTTTCCTATAACGAAGAGTTAACAGAATAATTTTTGGGGACTTTAATCAAATGGTTGAGATAAATTGGGACTAAAATCATCAAAATTTAAAAGTTTAGGACTGAAATAAAAAAATTGATAGATGCTCGAGACTAATATATATATATATATATTTAACCAAAAAACTACGAGTATCCTGATATGAGTATCCGTTCCGGACTCTTATATATAAATGGCCATGCAGCATCCGCAACAGCTGCTGCAGCACTTTCTATATATCATATACTACAGAGCTGTTGTGCCTATATCAGGATACTCTCCATAGAGCCATCACACCAAAACACCTAAATACACTTCCAATTGCTCCACTCCGCCAAAGAAACCCTAATCCCTTTGGTTCTTCTAGTCGCCTCCGCAGCAACAGTCTCCTTGCCTCTCCCTAAACTCTTCTTTAATTCATTTTTCATGTTCTTAGTTTACTGCAACTTTATTTTCAGTTTATATATAGAATGGTTTTATTTTGTTGAGTGGTAATGACGATCATTTTTAGGAGTCACTATTTGTCACATGAATGAAGTTTCCGAACCCTGAACACCAGTGTGTTTAATTTCTTAGAATGATTTTCTCCCTTATATCTGATTCACTCTCACACATGTTGTCTTCTTGGGTAACGGAGATCGCCATTCAATTTTTAGATGTTGTGGCTGCCATTCAATTTAATTTTTTAGAACCCTGAAAAAGCTTCAAGCCTTCTAGCAGAATAAAAAAGTTTAGTTAGTCGTAGTACTTTTCTTCTGCTATAGCAAGATTAGAAAGACTTCTGAAAAAGAAAGAAAAGAGAGCCTTCAGTCTTCTACTTGTTCAGTTAGCTAATTGAAGAAGTCAAGACCTAGCCATTCTCCTGTCTTCTTTAGCAAGTTCAGAATTAACATTCTGAGTTCTTCCAGCAGAGGCAGAATTTCTTCCTGCTGCTGTGAAGAAAGATAGAGCTGAGATAACTCAGCCCATGTTGTTGACATAGAGCAATTTCTCTGTGTCAAATTAACTAAATGAATATTTTTTTGTAGGATCCTTTTGGATCTGAGCTATAGGGCCTTTGGCCTAAGGTAGGACAAATTTTTCTGAGCTGTAAGAGAGTTTTACTCTCTGAGTGTAGGATCCAGCTTGGATATGAGGTAGGTGATCTTTTGATCACTGAGCTGTAGGGCTTAACAGCATGAGGTAAGTGAGTCATTCTCACTGATTTGTAGGGCACTTGTGCCTAAGTTGTAGTATCCTTTGGATCTGTAGTAGGGCTTAACTGCCTGAGGTAGGAGAGTCATTCTCTCTAAGGTAGGATCCCTTGTGGATCTGAGGTAGGGTTGTTCTCCTAGCCTAAGTTATAGTGCTTAACAACCTGAGGTAGGTGATCTGTTGATCACTGAGTTGTAGGGCCTTGTGCCTGAGCTGTAGGTCTTGGAGGAGACCGAGTGGTCCTGCGAGATCGTGGTGTAAGCTCTTTGAGCTGAGTTTTGGAGAAGTGTCTTGTCTAACTGAAAGTTAGAAAGGTGGGAGGAGAGTGGATGTACCCATAATATCGGGAACCACTGTAATTTTTGTGTGTGATTTTCTATGTTGTTTTCCTTTTGCAGGTTCTTAAAAGATAATAATTTCCAACACACTAAGTAACTAAAGAAGAAACTAAAAGAAAGTCACAAGACATCAATAAACCTATTCACCCCTCCCTCTAGGTTGCAAGCTACCTTGAAAACAAAGACTTGCAGCTTTTTCTTTATTTGTTTTGGAATCTTCCTTAGTTGTCGTGACTGCGTTGCCAGGTTCCTGAGCCCGATCAGCGTCAAGTCCCTGTTCCTGGAGGCTTATCTTGTTTTTTTGTTCTGTCAGGTTCTATATTTGTATGTTTCATTTTCTTTACTCTCGGACATTGCTTAATATGTAATAATAATGATCAGACATTTTTTATTGAATCATGAATAACTGTTAGGCTAATAAAAATTAAGTATCAGAATTGGTTTTGTTACATGTTCATGTACTTTGAGATTTTTATTTCATGAAATTTGCTTCCAAACTTTGTATCACGAATTTGTTAAAATGCATGTGTATTTAACTTTTCACTGTCATATTTTTAAAACTTTCACATAAAGATAATATATTTTTTCAAATTATTTATTTTAAATCTAATAACACTAATTCAGCTCCCGTCTAACAAACATGGAGTTTCTTTCTCTTGTGTTTGTGACATCACGACCCGCTCAAAGCATACATTGATTTTTTTTCTTTTAGGGTCGTGACACCACCCTCAACAACCTAATGGACAAATTATATAACGCGCTCGACCTATACAACCCGAATATTTTTTATGGCAAAACAAGATACCTGAGAATCCCCAAACATGATCGCATGTATACTTGAATTCATGAGGATTTCTATTGCTACTTCATCTCTATTACCCATCTCTGAATTTGATATGGTACTTTGGAAGGATTGGTAAACTCATCATCAAGTAATTATTGATTGTTGAAAGAAAAAAATGTGACACTTAGGCTCCTTTTGGCTCGGTGATGGGTGGCGGTCATGATCATGGGGGTTAGATTATCATTCATTAATGCCCACCTAAGAAACTTCATCCACGTTTATGTTCATCAGATGATGTTTGTTAGGTAATGCTTAAAGAATGACGGTTTAACCCATGCGTTTACGACTGCCACCCCCCTGTGTTCATGACCGCCACCATTGTGTCAAACGGAGCCTTAATCCTCTTGATTCTCCGTGTAACATACTTTATGGACAAAAGATGGAATAATAATTTTGTCGGTCGTACACGCACTATATTTGATAAACAAGTAAATGTGAAACATTTGTAGGATGATTTAAGATACTGAAAAACTCATTCTCAATTCCATGATTCTTTCTAGAGTGGATGAATATCATGATGCATTTTATGAAGAATTATCATAGTTATCTCCAATTTATAATGAAATAATTGCCATCAAATTAATTCCCAAAGCCACTTTAGTATCATGTGTTCCATATTGATTGTGTAGGGTTAGAGCGCTCAAAGTATTCTACAATACCGCATCTAAGTATGGAATGAGTATTTATAGTACTTCCAGCGTAGAGCAAGACCATAGTGTGACACGAACCCGTTAACCTATTCCGAGTCGGCCTCGACACGTGCCGACATATAATAAAATAACCTAACAGAATGGTCATAATAAAATGTCAAAAATTATTGATATAAGTCATTGTTGGATAAATAGTTTATTCAACCCAATGCATCATTGTGTGGGATGCTCCAATGCACTTTGTCAAAAGAAGTATGGCTGCATTAAGATGTGTATTGACTATAAGGCATTGAACAAATTTACAGTGAGGAACAAATGCTCATTTTTAAAGATAGATGATTTATTTGATCAATTAAAATGCGAAATAATATTTTATAAAATGGATCTGAAGCCAAGTTACCAACAAGTGAAAAATTAAGATTGTGTTTGACGCGGCTTATCGCGGCTTATTTGTTCCAGTGAGGTTGGACAAAAATATCATTGTCATATCAAAATCTTATGCCCAAAACAATATTTTTGGGTAACGGTAGTAACATTTGTCATACCAAACATACATTCTATGACAATGACAATTTTGTCCAACCTTACCAGAGCAAATAAGCTACGATAAGCCGTGCCAAACACATCCTAAGTCATCAAACATTTCAAAAAGCTTATACTCATTAGGGGCATTATGAATTTTTGTTGATGATGTCTTATTTCTTCATATTTTTAGGATGATATTAACATTAAAATCATAAATATTTTGATTTTCTTCTCTTTAATCATCCATAAAATAGTTGGTTTATACTCTTAAGTGCAACAAACATTCATGCAAAAAAAACTGATTGAATTTCTCAAGACTTGGAGGGCAATTAAAGCAAATTTGAAGACATTTGGCAACCACACACCCTATGCACACACCATGCATTTTGGGCATGTTCTATTGAAAATTCAATGTTGAGGAGACCAAAATCGTCATGTATCATTGTCGAAGGACATGAATGCCCTACGCTTTACCCGTGCTCGGGATTCGGCGGGGGTATGTTTGGCTTGGTGATCAATGGTGGCTGATTTCTTGATCGGTCCAGGGGTTGCGGAGGCGTTTGTGGCTCGGACGACTGTGAGGTCGCTTTGGAGTTTGGGCGGGCCTTTGTCATTTTTGAAGGAGACTGCGCTTTGCTCATTGATTGTATTGATTTAGGCATGGCTCCTCTATCGGCTGAGCGACCCTTCATTCTTTATATCCTGAAGATGTTTTCCTCAACTTTGTTTTTTTTCTTTCTGATTTGTTCGCCGTGGTGCGAACAAGGATACTCATGAAATCACTCATTCTTCTTTTTCTTATCCCTCTGAACTTGCTTCATTTGTACTAGTGATTCTCCGTTTGGAGTCTTTTAATTAATGAAGTTCTGCTTTCCTAAAAAAACACTGACGATAGATCACGTTGTGTTATCGGTACATATTTTTTTTCCCTAGATGGGATGTGCCCATTGAATGTTTGATTATGGAGAACCGGAGACCAAATGCAACAAGGCTAGGAGGAGCAATAATTTGATATGGTCCATGCACCTTCCTCATCGTGCGGGAGGAAGGTGCGCAACCTGAATCCAGATCTAACGATTGTGTGTATGTATTAAAAAATGGCAGTTGTTATTCACAAATTACGTTTGTCTATTTGCAGATTTTGTCTATTCGCAGCACTAAAAGAAGTCAAATTTGTTATTCACAGATATTTTTGTTATCCACAGATTAGTAAAGAAAATATAAATAAACTTTGTTCGCACTCTTCACCTTCCTCACCATAGGGAGAGAGTAACCCTAGCTATCTAAATCTTCCCAAACAAATTTTAGCCATCTAAATCTTCCAAAACAAACCAAAATCGCATAGAGAGCGAAAAAATTGTTTTTCATCATCAACTCGGTCTCTAACCGCGCATTCATTTTATGAATCACAATTTGTGCACATATTGAAGTGCTCAGAAGGTAATTGGAGATGTTCGTTCGTTGTCAGACCCAGCTCAAGAGAATGAAGACATTGATTGCTAAAGTTTAAAATTGGTTTACAGATAATAATTTGTAAACTCGATTAAAATAAGAAAAAATTGGTCTGCAAATAGCAATTGCCTAAAAAAACACAACTTGATGGACGACGCTGATACATCCAGCAAACTATCGAGCCCATCTAAAATTTTGGCAATAACTATATGCAGTCCGACTCTGGCTATCTGCAGGTCGTGCAATTTCATAATGATGATGTGCAGGCCAAAACCTATATAGATTCACAACTTCCTATACTTTTTTTAGTTTGATCTGCATTTATTCATGAATTGTAAATTGCGCTGCATAAAATAACATCACCCAAATTTTTTTTGGTTCTGAGACAAATTTCATTTCACCGTTTATTTGGTCGTCTCCCACCCATAATCCTCTGTCGCGGGCTTTTGAGGACCTGAAGCAGCTAAGCACAGACGGGAAAGACGAGGAATTAATCCAAGAGTAAGGCAAAGGCGAATATCCGCTCCAGTTCATGTGAACTGGAGGGGATACAGTTCGCGGCTATGATTTGTTCATCCCAAGTCGGACGGCGGACATGTGAGAGCGCTGACCTGGCTAGTGGGCCCTGCGAGCACAGTTAAGTTTCTTTCTAATGTCTGATTTTGGAGAGAAAATCAAGGCTGCGAACTGGAGCCCTCCAGTTTACCCAAAATGGAGAGGATCCCTGTCCAAGACAAAGGCGAATGTATGTTTCAGTTTATGGGGGAGAGACCGTCGCGCCTCCGCCATTGCGTAATGGAGATGGACGACGATGATGACACCTCTACCTCTCGTAAAGCGCTCTGGCGCTTTGCCTCCTAGTCCGACGGCTCCTCGTCGGCGTTTCCCGGCCAGCCCTCGAAACCCTCTCGTATGCTTCAGCCTCTCTCTGTCACACATCACAGACCAATCACAGGATGGCCTTGCCCCACATCCAATGATTCCGACCACCCACCGTCCAACCCCTCCACACCTTCCTCCGCCGCGGCTGCCGCCGACGATGACCTTGACCACTCCTGTGTGGGAAGTCATGTTCACCTCGACAGCGAGGCCGTCGCCCGTGACCATAAGGTGCTTCGTCGGCACGGCATCACTCACGTGCTCAACTGCGCCGGCAATGCCTACCCAAAGTACTTCCAAGGGGAGCTCATTTACAAGACGCTGTGGCTCCACGATTCTCCTGTCAAAGACATCTCCTCCATCCTATACGACGCCTTCGATTATCTTGAGGATGTTTATCAGGACTGGCTACCCGACCGTATCCTCATTCACTGCCGACGAGGTGCCTCATTGTGCTGCTCTGGTTAGTGTCTACCTCATGTGGCGCCACTCCCCTGAGTGTAGTTAAGAAGTACTTCGCGAGTTCTGAAATTGGTATTGTAAAATTCTAGCTCTAAAGTGTGCTCTTGGAGCTTATCTGGAGAGCCTACGACCGTCCGATTGGCCTCCCCCGGCCAGCCGCCCGGTCGGTCTTACCTGCCTGGGCTTTTCCGGTTGGCCTCCTTTTAACCACCATCGTCCGATCATCCTCCGACGATCGTCACCATCCGTTACGCAGGTAACCACCCGCATAACCACCCTCATGAGTGGGGGGATAAATAAAATACTTATGGCTTGTGTATAGTAATATTATAAAATAACATGTACTTAAAACTATATTAAATATGGTCTGCACATAATAATTTGAGTGGATACGGTTTACGGATAGCCGTGCAACTACCGTAACCACACTCTGATGCCTATAAAAAGGACCTCAGACCCCTCTAATTTCTCACTTTCTCTTCCCAATATTCTTTTCCTAAAGGTCATAGCTCTATTGAAATCCTCCTACAAGCCTCCTTCCTTCAAGTTCCCAAGAATTCGTCTAAGTCTACGATGCTCCGAAAAAGAAGACGGACCGCTGACCTCTCCAAAAATCCGCCTACGTGCAAGGCATTCAACAAGTCATCCACAACAAATCTCCTACGTGCATCACATCGCGTTCGGGCAACGTCTGAGATTGTTCTCTGCCGCAGCGAGAGACAAATTTTGTGTAACGCCCCAGATTTCCCACTGTTGAAAAACAACTAATTATGGCAGTTGGAGTTATCGCCCTGCGATAGGGAGTTATCACCCACCGATAGTGAGGTATTGCCGACGATAGCGATCAAAACGATGCAGACGACAAAACGATACAGTTGACAAAGTGACGTAATCAATAAAACGATGAAGTCAATTTACTACCGCATGCGATAATGGTATCACGTGGAGATAGTATGCCACGTGGCAGACAACCACGTGTCAGTTGATCGTGCAGCGGTTGATGAACGACATTGACTTGGTCAAGCGGCTACCGCTAGAGATATCGCCCGACGATAACGCTTGAATCAGAAATTTCAAAGTAAATCAGGGTCATCCATTCCTATTAGCATGGAGATCTAATGGCTGGGATTTATCCCGAGAATGTTAAGTGGTTGGAGAGATTTATCTCTTCTCATTCTCACTCTCTCTCTTCAAGCTAAGGAAGGAGGAAATGAAAAGGAAGAAGGAAGAAGAAGAGGGCTGAATTCAGCCTTTGGAAGAACTTTTGAGCTTGGATTCACGAGCCGAAGGTAGATTCACGAAGAGGAAAGTGCTGCAAGTGTTTCCATCTAGATCAATCGCGAGTTCATTGCGCTGAAAAGATCTTCTAAAGTGACGATTCTACTTCTTAATATTAGGACATGCTAGTCCTTTTATTTTGGCATATTTGTATGGAAATGCCTACTAATTAGTGGTGAATGAGACTTTCAACGGGTTGATATGAAGTATCTCTGGTAGAAATTACATATAGAGTTCGGATCGCTATACATACATAAACATGATGTATGAAGCTCATCTACGACAAGTTGGACCATATTGGTGATGTTTAATTTTGTGTGTCAGAGAAGACTCGGTGGAAAAATTGTATGATATTTTGGGTTTTGGGGTGTTGCAATGTAACAGCCCAAATTCGAGAAACGGGAAAATATTGGTGGACATGGCCTTAGACACGGGCGTGTCCCAGGGCGTGTCCTGCTTGGGTTGAGTGGTCGAGCGCGTGGTCGACGAATTTCGTTCGACAAATTTTCAGGAGGTACACGCCCGGGACACAGGCGTGTCAGGGGGCGTGACCTAGGGCGTGTCCTCCCCCGGTCGACGATTTTCTCTCGAGTAGTTGAGGTCGACGAATACTCGAGAAAGAGGGTACACAGTCTGTGACACGGGCGTGTCACAGGGCGTGTCCCGCTCATACTCGAGTAGTTCTCGTGTAGGTCGAAATGTACTCGAGTAGGTGGAAAAGTACTCGAGTTAGAGGGGGGTGACACGAGTGTGTCATCCTGTGACACGGGCGTGTCATATCTGAGTACTCGAGTAGTTGGTTTTCTCTCGAGTAAGTCCTCTTGAGTAGGTCTCGAGTGGGTTACACGCCCCGTGTTACGGGCGTGACTAGGCTGACACGGGCGTGACATGGGCGTGTCACCTTGGCGTGGATATGTTTGGATAAGGCGGTTCGTGCACCGCTTAGGGGACACAGCCTATGACACGGGCGTGCCACAGGGCGTGTCAGACCCGAGATAGCTGTTTTCAGGAAATTTTCTGGTCGTTCCTTTTCTTCCTATGGGATCTGATGGCTCAGATTTCTCCTTGCTGTTATAAGGCCGAAATGCAGAATTAGTTCTTCATTTTCTTCTTCTTCTTCTCATTCCAAGAGAGAGAAAGAGAGAAAGGCCAAGAGAAGGAAAGGAGGAAGGAGAACCAGTTGTTGAAGGAGCTGTGGAGTGCGGATTGAAGATCCGAGAGCGGTTTCTTGAAGGCAAAGCCGAGGCGGTGACTTCCATCCGGCTACTTCATGGCGCCGAAGCGATCTTCAAGGGTAACAATCTCCTTCTTGGACATCGAAGTCCTTTCTTTATGCATGTGCGTGGAATCCTCCACCAAGAGGTGGATCGCGGAAGTGATTCCTTGGTTGAGTTTGCATCTAGAGCCGGAAGTGTGGAGTATGACATAGGCATGCTGTGTGAAGCCCATCTGGACGGAAGCCCATCTGGACGGATAGTCTGGATTGGTGATGATCATGGGTAAACCGAAGAAGACTCTGTGGATTTAATGATATGAAATATGTGTATAAGATGAATAAATGATATATGATGTTGCTTCTGGAGGGAGGCTTTGGTTAAGCTCCTTGTGTTATGAGCGCTGCGGGTGCTATTTGTTCTGCGTGATTGGTGAAGAGCTGCGGCTGATCAGGAGGGAAAGTCGACCCGCGTCAAGCTGCGGTATTGACGATTTGAGTACGGGAAAAGGCTGACCTTTACCTGGTTATTTTGGGAGGTCGATTAGTGGCAATGCAAATGGGGGCTGCGGTCATACCCGGCTTGCTACACCACAGTGGTGGGTCAATCTAAATGCTCAATTTTGCTGTGGGGTTAGTACCTCTGAATGGTTTGGGCGGAATGCTCACAGCATGCGTGTTTTGGTGACTAGGACCGGCCAGCTAACAAGTTAATAACCCCTGATCGGTGGTGTACGACTGGGATATCTGGTACACCAAAAAGGTGTCCTGAGTGCACGGAGCGTCTGGTGGATACCGACGTTTGTGATGTGATTGTGATTGCTAAGTTTATAAAGATTATGATATGACAATGCATACAGAGAAGGAACCACTGCCCCGGGTAAGGGTTAGGGTCGTTATAAGTGGTCAGCTAAAGCTGACCGTTACTTTGTTTGTCGCTCTCGGGTGGATAATGAATTGCAGGTATTGATGATTACATTGAATTGTTTGAGCGGAATGGAAGCTTGCTACTAAAGGCCCTCGAAGGCCATGCGAATCGTGGTTGGATTTCATGTGTGGTCGGCCTGCGTGCTGATGTACGAAAATGTATTTGTGTAAAGAGAAATCTGTAAGGCCTTAAGGCCAATGTGTGTGAGTTGTATACATTCCTGGTGTTGATATATAAATGTGGCATCCAGCAGTGGACATTCTCTGAGTTGAGTTCATGTTAACGTAAAATGCTGCGCTAGAATGTTTTGAGATAGGATGCGAGGAGATTTTGATTTCCATAAGTAATTCTGCCGCTTGTCTGTGACATATGGCGTGGGGCCCCAGCCGGACCCACCGTTAAATGTCATGTGACGAGTGGGGGCGTTACATGCAATGTGCTATAGTGAGTAACTGAGGCCAACTCCAGGAAAATACCCGAGATTGTGATAGATTTGCGATTCTGTCGATATCGCCCGACGATAGTGGTTATCGCTGGCGATAGCTCCCAGTAAGCAATTATGATGGATGTGAGTCCATGTCCTGGGGATTGGGTGCGTAACATCTGAAGCTAAAAGGCTTGATGTGCCTAGTTTGGTGGCCTTCTATGCCGACCTTAAGGGATGAGAACAGGCTGAGGGAAAGCTGTCTTGCCTTGTGTTTATTTAGACATGGGGATTTGAACAACGAGTACTAGCTGAACCAAACCCACACCATGTCATTCAACTCGAGAGCCTAAAGTAACTGGTGGTCGTTGTAACATGTAAGAGAGTCACAGTTGATAGACTTGACTAGTGAAATGTTTAAAGAGAGTCTGAGTTAGCAATACTCGGATCGAATTGGTAGAACTGCTCGTGCAAGAGAGTTTATCAAAAGTGTGCCTTGAGAGCACGAAATGTGTGGTCATGCGTGCCACCATTTGTGGTGATTGTGTAATTATATATTGTCATACTACTTGCTTGTAGGAAAGGAATACCACCGCCCCAAGAATGGGGTGAGATTGTTATAATTATGGTTAGCTAAAGTAGACCGGTGTTTTGTTTTGTCAAGTCTTGGTGGATTGTACTTATGCAGGTGCTGGTGAGCCGAGCAGGAAATAGTGGGCTGAAGCTCTTGTGTTGTGTTGGCCCTTGAAGGCCCAAGTGTTGTGGTTTACTATTTTCATGTATTGTCGGTTAGCGTGCCTATGTTTATAAATCACTTGGTTATTTAAATCTTATTATTATTGTAAGTCCTTAAGGCCAAAATTTTGTGTATACTATCATTCCTAGTTCATATATATATTGTGGAAATTCATATTTGTGGGTTATGCTATTCTAAATGCTTTTGTTAGTTGTTAACTATGTGATAGGTTACATGAATGCTTGGTTTCATTTTGTAACCCCACATTTTGTTCGTTTAATGTGACATGAGGCCCCGACCGGACCCGTTGTTAGATTCTTTGAAACGGACATGGTGTTATAATTTGGTATCAGCTTTTGGTGTTAATATAACGCCCCGAAACTCAAAAGAGCGACGAGAGGCGTTTTGAGCCAAGTTTGGAATTTGGCAGGAGGCACACGGCCTGAGACACGGGCGTGTCCCAGGGCGTGTCGTGCTTGGATCGACGATCTAGATGAGAGGTCGACGAATTTTGGGTCGACGATCGTCGAGCAGTGAACACGGCCTGAGACACGGGCGCGTCCCAGGGTGTGTCGTGCTTGGATCGACGATCTGGCCGAGGGGTCGACGAATTTTGGGTCGACGATCGTCGAGCAGCGAACACGGCCTGGGACACCAGCGTGTCACAAACCGTGTCCTTCTCGGGTTGAAGTCGGGCTGTGGCGTGTGTGTTACACGGGGTCGGCACACGGGCCATGACAGGTAGACACGGGCGTGTCAATTGGGACACGGGCGTGTCCAAGACCCGTGTGCTTCTCGGGTTGGTGTTGGTCCTGTGTCGATGGAGTAACACGGCTTAGTACACGGCCGTGTTCTGGATGACACGGGCGTATCAAGTTTGACACGGGCATGTCGGTTGCCCGTGTTCTTTCCAGGACGCGTTGGTTTCGACGGAGAATGGGGAACACGGCCTTGGACACGGGCGCGTCACAGGCCGTGTTCGACCCAGATTTTGGATTTTAATGGCGAATCATGGCTGTTCGTTTCCTTATTTTGGGATCCAATGGCTGGGGGTTGTTCCTGCTGGGATATACCCGAGAATAGGGTTTCAAATCCCTCATTTCTTTCACTTAGTCTCTTTCTAAAGTCTAGAGAGGGGAGAGCAAGGAATAAGAAAGGAGGTTAGATCCGGTCACCGACGGAGCTTCGGGGCTCCAAATCGCAAGCCGACTTCGGATCTACGGAGGCGAGGAGATTGAGGTGCTTTTCATCCGCATACATTTCCATGGCGCCAAGAAAAAATGCTAGGGTAACGATTCTCATCCTAGGACATGTGGAGTCCTATTTTCCTTTGCATAGGAAGCCCGCTCTTGCGAGTTTGCGGTGAGTTGAGGCGTTCCATCGGGTAGACATGAATAGTCCCCGTTGTGTACATGTAGAGTCCGTAATCGAGAACAGATATAGGCATGATATGTCAAGCCTACCCGGACAAGTTGGTCTGGATCAGTGATGTTGCATTGCATAAGTGTCCAGAGAAGACTTCGTGCGGATGTTTGTTTTTCGGGTTTTCTACGCGGTAGATTGCAACAGGGAGCCTTGGGGATTAACTCCAATGCACACCCGGAAAACTGGGCAGATGCGTGATTCTGCCAGCATGGTGGCCTGGGAGCCAACTTGTACATAACTGAGTTATGTAAAGTGTGTATCAGATTGGGACTCGGGAAAGTTTGACCCGCGCATATGACTTAAATTATCGTTGCGATGCGAGCAACGGGTTAGGCAGAACCGTACCCGTTCTATGTTGTTCGGTAGGAGCCGTTGGCATAGATGGAGGGTCTTAGGCTGTCTATGGCTTAAAATGACGTGACCAATGTCGGAAAGACAAAATGCTCGTAAGATTGGCCGTCCTAGTGGCGGTGGTGAGACCGAGACGTCTATGGCTTGAATTGACGTGATGTTGACCGGTTCACCGAGAATGTGCCCTGAGAGCACGAGGTGTGTGGTCGTGCGAGCACACGCCTGTGATGAAGTGTTAATCTATACTGCTTGGTTATGCTAACAAAGTGCAGGGAAAGGAGCATCGCCGCCCCGAGTTTTGAGGGCGGGATTGTTATAATTTGGTCAACATAGCTGACCGTTGCTTTTGTTTGTCACCGTGCGGTGGATTGTTGCTTGCAGGTGCTGCGGAGTCGAGCGGTAAATAGCGGGCTAAAGCCCAAGTTGCTGAGCCGGCCCTCGAAGGCCAAATTTTGAGTGTTTACTTGTTTATTTATGTGTGACCGGCCTGTGTGTCGTGATATGGAAGACACATTTTATTTGAGTAAACAATTATAAGGCCTTAAGGCCATTGTACTTGTGTATTGTACTTCATTTTTATTGGGTTTTGTAGTGGACATTCATGCTTATGGCTGAGTTCTTTTATTTGCAACTTTTAATAATTGCTTTCGCTAGAATGACTCTGTGTAGGACGTTGGTTATTAGTTGGATGATATTCCATTGAGTAACCCACCCGGTCTGTCTGTGGTATATGGCGTCGGGCCCCAGCCGGACCTACTGCTATATGCTATGCGACGGATAGGGGGTGTTACAATTTGGTATCAGACTACTGGTTTCGGTCAGGCTTAAATGAATTCGTGGGCGAATTCTTTTTAAGGGGTGATGAGCACATGTGTGTGCGTCATCATTATAACATCAAAAGAATCTATGAATGTCCACTTAGGAATGAAAATACACGTGTTTGAGGAACCTGCGTGTTCCTATAATTGTTTTTTGCAATTTTGTATGGTCGCTTAACGGTGTTTTATACAATTATAGGTGACCAGAAGCGGTGCTGGGCCGTCAGAACGCCGAGTTTCTGAGGATAGTAGTGCACCAAACGATGCTCCTGCAACACCTCCATCGACTGAAACCATACGATTGGTTGCCGAAGCAGTGTTTGCCATGATCAATGCGCAGCCTGCAAGGCAAATACAGCAGCCCGTTCCAATGATGGAGCAGGTACCGCTGCAAAGGGATGAACCGAGAAGAGTGTAGCAGGTACTGGTGGAGCCTTTGGTGCCGAGGCGAGCAGCTGAAAGGCAGCTCAAGCACGTTATGAGCTTTAATCCTCCTGTGTTCTCGGGGTTAGGAACCCCATCGCAAGCTGAAGACTAGCTCTCCCGAGTGAAGAGAGTCCTGACAGCTACTGAAACAGAGGAGTGGCAGATGACCACTATAGCCACATTCCTGTTGGACGGGGATGCGAGTGTACAACCCCGTATTCGCAGGTTTTGGGTTTTAAGCTTTTTGAGTGGTTTGAGCTCTTGATGGACAATTTTGGCCTAGCCCTTATAATATACTAGCAGGGGAGGAAAAATCGTCCTCCCCCAGTGGACCTTTTTTTGGGGGGGCCGGGGCCTCGCCCCTGCCCCCCTGCCCGCGGCTTGGTGGGGCGAGACCGGCCAAGGCCGGGGGTCTCGCCCCTGCCCGCGGCTTGGTGGGGAGAGACCGGCCAAGGCCGGTGGTCTCGCCCGTGCCCGTGGTTTGGTGGGGCGAGACCGGCCAAGGCAGGGGGTCTCGCCCCTGCCCGCGGCTTGGTGGGGCGAGACCGGCCAAGGCCGGGGGTCTCGCCCCTGCCCGCGGCTTGGTGGGGAGAGACCGGCCAAGGCCGGTGGTCTCGCCCGTGCCCGTGGCTTGGTGGGGCGAGACCGGCCAAGGCAGGGGGTCTCGCCCCTGCCCGCGGCTTGGTGGGGCGAGACCGCCAAGGCCGGGGGTCTCGCCCCTACCCGCGGCTTGGTGGGGCGAGACCGGCCAAGGCCGGGGGTCTCGCCCCTGCCCGCGGCTTGGTGGGGCGAGACCGGCCAAGGCCGGGGGTCTCGCCCCTGCCCGCGGCTTGGTGGGGCGAGACCGGCCAAGGCAGGGGGTCTCGCCCCTGCCCGCGGCTTGGTGGGGCGAGACCGGCCAAGGCCGGGGGTCTCGACCCTGCCCGCGACTTGGTGGGGCGAGACCGGCCAAGGCTGGGGGTCTCGCCCCTGCCCTCGTCGCCCCTGTGCTCGGCCCCTAGGTGGATGAGGGGAGGGGTGGTTTTTACCCCTTTACCCCTCAGTGTGGCTGTTTTCTATTGGCGCAAGGTCTATTTGGCGTGAGGGTATTTCGGGCATTTTGGTCCATGGGATTTGTAAAACTATAAATAGACCCTTATGGGTGCCTTGGAAGGGGGCACTTCATCATTCTCTCTTCATCCTTAAAGACACCCTAGCTCAAGCATTGGCTAGGGAGGGGGAGACCTCAAAGGTCTTCCGGGTGTGAGGTGGGAACTCCGCGCTAGAGCCGAGAGTCTGTTTCTAGCTTCTTGATCTTTGGTCCGTGACGTTCCTCCGGGTGTAGTAGGTGTGAGGTCACCCCTTTCTAGGGACCCCGAACTCCACAGAGGTCATTTTTTGCTTCAACAGCGAGGCTGTGGTGGGAAGGTCTAGATCTACATCTCTTGAGAGGAAGGCAACTGACGGATGTCTCGATGGAGGAGTTCTCGAGACTGTTCTTGGCAAGGTACCTCCATTCGACGCAGAGGATAGCTTTGGAGAATGAGTTCCAAAGGTTGGTGCAAGGAGAGAGTAGCGTGGATGAATATCTCCATGAGTTTAATCGGTTGGGTCGGTATGTTAGCTCCACATTCGCAGATGAGGAGCGTAAGATGAACCGTTGCTATGAACTTCTGAGAGATGACTTGAGGCTACTGCTCTCGGGGCCGATGACGCATGGATTCTTGACCCTAGTCAACACGGCCCGGTCTTTGGAGAAGGACTTGAAGAATGTACAAGCAAAGAAAAGCTTTGGTGATAAGAAGACTGAGTTCAATGTGCCTACTACCTCAAAGTCTGGGTACCGTAGGTTCTTTAAGAAGGCTAGGACCTCGGGTCCAGCCCCCTCTTATGGTGCTTCTGGGGCGACTACGGGTCGAACCCCGGGTGCATATTTTACTTGTGGAAAGCCGGGGCACTTTGCCCGTGAGTGCTGGAGCTGACGTCCCAAGTCCGAAAGGAAGCCGGGAGCAACATATGAAAAGAAGGGCAAGGCGGTGGAGTCAACCACATCCCATTATGCTCCGGCTCAACCAAGAGTTTATAATCTTGGCCAACAGGAGGCCATTAAGCAAGCGGATGTGGTGACAGGTATATTTTAAATTTATAGCAAGTTAAATTTTAAATACTTGTTATGCGTGTGTTACCTTACCACTGCTTGTTTAGGATTTGTTTTGATTTGTGATAATCCAGCGAGAGCACTCTTCGATACGGGAGCGTCGCACTCCTTTTTGACCGAAGGATTCATATCGCGCATCGGAGTACCTTCTTCGATGACGAAGGACAAACTGGATGTGTTGTTGCCGAATGGGTGTTCGATGTGCGCCGAGAGAATCTGTGGCGTTAAGATTCGTATTGAGAGTCAGGAGTTCCATTTGCTCGCGTCGTTACTGCCGTTGGTGGAGTTCGACGTAATATTTGGCATGGACTGACTCTCGGAGCTGCAAGCTTTTATTGATTGCGGTCGCAAGGAAGTCAAGTTGGGAATAGGTTGTGAGACGACTTTTACGGGCTTGAAAGGGTCGAGCAAGACTTTGATGTCTGCTCTTCAGGTGGTGAAGCCGGTTAGTGCTGGAGCAGAGCTGTTTTTCATGCTAGTGGAGGTTGCAAAGCCTAAGCTTACGATGGATAGTATTTCAGTGGTAGCTGAGTGCCTTGATGTGTTCCCTGCTGATCTTCCTGGAGCCCCGCCTCAACGGGAGATAGATTTCACGATTGAGCTAGTGCTAGGTGCGAAACCTGTGTCACGCTCTCCGTATCAGTTAGCGCCTAAGGAAATGGCGGAGCTGAAGGTTCAACTGCAAGAGTTGTTGTAGCAGGGGTATGTGCGTCCAAGTTCGTCGCCTTGGAGCGCACCGATCCTCTTTGTTAAGAAGAAGGACGGAAGCTTGAGACTTTGTATTGATTATCAGGAGTTGAACAAGCTAACGGAGAAGAACAAGTACCCGATCCCGAGGATTGACGATCTGTTCGATCAGTTAGTCGGGTCAACGGTGTACTCAAAGTTGGATTTCAAGTCTGGATATTATCAGCTAAGGATAAGGGAGAGTGATATCCCCAAAACGGCTTTTAGTACAAGATACGGGCATTACGAGTTTACGGTCATGCCGTTTGGGCTGACTAATGTGTCATTGGTGTTCATGGATTTGATGAACAAAGCTTTTAGGGAGTACTTGGACCACTTTGTGATCGTCTTCATCGACGATATTTTGGTGTACTCGCGGAGTGAGGAGGATCACTTCAAGCATCTGCATTTGGTGTTGGAGACGCTGAGGAGAAATCAATTGTACGTCAAGTTCTCCAAGTGCGAGTTTTGGTTGTCTTCAGTGGCGTTCCTTGGTCACATAGTCAGTGGAGAGGGAATTGTAGTGGATCCGGCGAAGATTGTTATGATACGAGAGTGGCCTGTGCTTGCTACGGTAGCGGAAGTTCGGAGTTTTCTGGGGCATGCCGGCTATTACAGGCGCTTCGTGGAGAACTTCTCGCGGATAGCGTTACCCGCACGACTTTAACAAGAAAAGAGCAGAAGTTCGTTTGGACGTCGGAGTGCGCACGAGCTTTTGAGGAATTGAAGTGTAGGTTGACCACGACGTCTGTGCTGAGTTCACCGAGTGGGACCGAAGGTTTTGAGATCTATAGCGATGCTTCAGATAATGGCTTAGGTTGTGTGCTGCTGCAGCATGGAAGTGTGATAGCGTATGGCTCGAGACAGCTGAAAGTGCACGAGAGGAATTATCTGGTCCATGACTTGGAGTTAGTTGCCGTGATTTTTACCTTGAAGCTGTGGAGGCACTACTTGTATGGGGTGAGGGTCGATATCTATACCGATCATAAAAGCCTGAAATATTTGTTGGATCAGAAGGATCTAAACATGCGGCAGCGTGATGGATGGAGTTCCTGGGGGACTACACATTCAAGATCCATTACGTGTCTGGTAAAGGCAATGCGGTTGCGGACGCGCTGAGTCGTCGGGCCCCAGCTCAAGCCAATTGGCTGTCGGTCCATGACGAGCTGTTAGTTCGGGAGTTGGAGGCGTTGGAGATCGCTTGCGTAGACAAGCAGTCGAGTGCTGAAGCGCTATTGAACTGGACGGAAGTTAAGTATGACCTGGCTGATCGGATTCGGCAGACTTTGGATGTGGATAGCAGCATGAAGCAGCTCATGATAGAGGCTTTGGATGGGTCAAATTCCCAATATGAGGTGGTGGATGGATTGCTTTGGAAAGACGGTCGTCTGTGTGTCCCGAATATGGGCACTTTGAGGGTGGAATTATTGTATGAGGCGCATCATACCAAGTACACGATTCACCCGGGGAGCACGAAAATGTACCGCGATGTGAAGAAATTGTTCTGGTGGCCAGGACTGAAGAAGGATGTGGCACTGTACGTGGCGAAGTGTCAAACTTGCGCCTTGGTGAAGGCGGAATGCCAAAAGCCGGGAGGATTCTTGAAGTCCTTGCCTATTCCGAAGTGGAAATTTGACGACATTACTATGGACTTTGTGCACGGGCTGCCGAGGTCGCAAAAAGGGAACGACTCCATTTGGGTGGTCGTAGATCGTCTAACGAAGGTGTCGCACTTCATTCCGCATAGGAAGGATGATCCCGTGGAGAAACTGGCGAAGTTATATATGGATAACATAGTATGGCTTCACGGTGTGCCCCGCAGCATCGTGAGTGACCGAGATGGGCAGTTCACGTCCAATGATTGGAGGTTGGTGCAACAGATGTTGGGAACAAAACTGAATTTCAGCACATCCTTTCATCCGCAAACGGATGGGCAGACCGAGAGGGTCAATAGGACGATGGAAGACATGCTTCGCATGCGCGTCCTAGATTTCGGGAAGCAGTGGGAAGACCACCTATACTTGGTGGAGTTCGCGTACAACAATAGCTATCAGACGAGCATACAAATGGCGCCATTCGATGCCCTTTTATGGTAGAAGATGTCGCACGCCGTTGTCTTGGTTGGAAACGGGCGAGTCAAAGCTGTACAAGCGACAAGAGGTGGAAGATGCTACTTCGTTGGTGCGAACCATTCGGGAAAGGTTGCTAATCGCTCAGGACCTCCAGGCTAAGTACTATAATGCCAAGCACAGGAACGCGGAGTTCGCTGTTGGCGACTGAGTGTACTTGAAGATCAAGCCGTTCAATGGTGTCTCGCGGGTGCGGCGCTTAAAGAAGCTAAGCCCGAGGTACCTTGGACCGTTTGAGGTTCTAGAGCGGATTGGCGAAGCAGCGTATCGGCTGAAGCTATCAGTGGAACTTAGTGGTCTACATAATGTATTCCATATATCGGTGCTACGGAAGGCGGTGCAAGAGCTTTTGCATGTGATCGCGGTGGATTAAGTGCCGGTGGATATTGGGTTGACGACGAAGGTCAAGCCCATACAACTTGAGGACTCGAAAGTCAAGCGGCTACGCAACAAAGAGATCATGATGGTCAAGGTCCGTTGGGATAACTGTGGTCGGGAGGAGCTCTCGTGGGAGCGAGAGCAGACCATGTTTGAGGAGTACCCGAAGTTATTCCACTCAGGTACCATTTAAGTTTTTGTGTTTATCTTTCCTTTATGTAATTTCGGGGACGAAATTCTTTTAAGAGGGAGAGAGTTGTAATGCCCTGAAACTCAAAAGAGCGACGAGAGGCGTTTTGAGTCAAGTTTGGAATTTGGCAGGGGGTACACGGCCTGAGACACGGGCGTGTCCCAGGGCATGTCGTGCTTGGGTCGACGATCTGGCCGAGAGGTCGACAAATTTTGGGTCGACGATCATCGAGCAGCGAACGCGGCCGGAGACACGGGCGTGTCCCAGGGCGTGTCGTGCTTGGGTCGACGATCTGGCCGAGAGGTCGACGAATTTTGGGTCGACGAACGTCGAGCAGCGAACACGGCCTGGGACACGAGCGTGTCACAGGCCGTGTCCTTCTCGGGTTGAAGCCGGGCTGTGGCATGTGTTACACGGGGTCGGCACACGGGCTGTGGCAGGTAGACACAAGCGTGTCAATTGGGACACGGGCGTGTCCAAGACCCGTGTGCTTCTCGGGTTGGTGTTGGTCCTGTGTCGATGGAGTAACACGGCTTAGTACACGTCCGTGTTCTGGATGACACGGGCGTGTCAAGTTTGACACGGGCGTGTCGGTTGCCCGTGTTCTTTCCAGGATGCGTCGGTTTCGACGGCAAATGGGGAACACGACCCTGAACATGGGCGTGTCACAGGCCGTGTTCGGCAGAGATTTTGGATTTCAATGGCGAATCCTGGCCGTTCATTTCCTTATTTTGGGACCCACTGACTGGGGGTTGTTCCTGCTGGGATATACCCGGGAATAGGGTTTCAAATCCCTCATTTCTTTCACTTAGTCTCTTTCTAAAGTCTAGAGAGAGGGGAGACCAAGGAAGAAGAAAGGAGGTTAGATCCGGTCACCGGCGGAGCTTCGGGGCTCCAAATCGCAAGCCGACTTCGGATCTACGGAGGCGAGGAGATTGTTGTGCTTTTCATCGGCATACATTTCCATGGTACCAAGAAAAAATGCTAGGGTAACGATTCTCATCCTAGGATATGTGAAGTCCTCTTTTCCTTTGCATAGGATGTCCGCTCTCGCGAGTTTGCGGTGAGTTGAGGCGTTCCTTCAGGTCGACATGAATAGTCTCCGTTGTGTACATATAGAGTCTGTAATCGAGAACGGATATAGGCATGATGTTTGAAGCCTACCCGGACAAGTTGGTCTAGATCGGTGATGTTGCATTGCATAATTGGCCAGAGAAGACTCTGTGCGGATGTTTGTTTTTCGGGTTTTCTACACGGTAGATTGCAACATGGAGCCTTGGGGATTAACTCCAATGCGCACCCGGAAAACTGGGCAGATGCATGATTCTGCCAGCATGGTGGCCTGGGAGCCAACTTGTACATAACTAGGTTATGTAAAGTGTGTATCAGATTGGGACTCGGGAAAGTTTGACCCGCGCATATGGCTTAAATTGTCGTTGCGATGCGAGCAATGAGTTAGGCAGAACTGTACCCGCTCTATGTCGTTCGGTAGGAGTCGTTGGCATAGATGAAGGGTCTTAAGCGGTTTATGGCTTAAAATGACGTGACTAATGCCGAAAAGACAAAATGCTCGTAAGATTGGTCTTCCTAGTGGCGGTGGTGAGATCGAGACGTCTATGGCTTGAATTGACGTGATGTTGACCGGTTCACCGAGAATGTGCCCTGAGAGCACGGGGTATGTGTCCGTGCGTGCCCACGCCTGTGATGAAGTATTAATCTATACTGTTTGGTTATGCTAACAAAGTGCAGGGAAAGGAGCATCGCCGCCCCGAGTTTTGGGGGCGGGATCGTTATAATTTGGTCATCATAGCTGACCATTGCTTTTGTTTGCCACCGTGCGGTGGATTGTTGCTTGCAGGTGCTGCGGAGCCGTACGGTAAATATCAGGCTAAAGCCCAAGTTGCTGAGCCGGCCCTCGAAGGCCATATTTTGAGTGTTTACTTGTTTATTCATGTGTGACCGGCCTGCGTGCCGTGGTATGGAAGACACATTTTATTTGAGTAAACAATTGTAAGGCCTTAAGGCCATTGTACTTGTGTATTGTACTTCATTCCTATTGGGTTTTGTAGTGGACATTCATGCTTATGGTTGGGTTCTATTATTTGTAACTTTTAATAATTGCTTCCGCTAGAATGACTCTGTGTAGGACGTTGGTTATTAGTTGGATGGTATTACATTGAGTAACCACCCGGTCTGTCTGTGGTATATGACGTCGGGCCCCGGCCAGACCTACTGCTATATGCTATGCGACGACTGGTGAGCATGTGTTTGTGTCGTCGTTAAAACATGAAATAACCCATAAATGTCTACTTTGAAATTAAAAAAAACACATGTTTGAGGAACCTGTGTTTTTCTATGATTGTTGTTTGCAATATTAATAGTCACTTAATTGTGTGTTTCACAAGTATAGGTGAATAGGAGCAGTGCGGGGTAGTCTCAACCCCAACACTCTGCGAAGAGTAGTGCACCAGATGATGTGCTTACACCTCCTCCTTCTGTGGAGATTGTTTGATTAGTTGTCGAAGCCATCTTTGTGATGATCAATGTGCAGCCAGGAAGGCGTGTATAACCTCCTACTCCTATAGCGACACCAGTGTCATTTGGCATAATTGTGTCAGTAGTGATGAGGCAAGTGGTTGAAGAGCCAATAACGGCAAGATGAGCGACGAAGAAGCAACTGAAGGACTTTCTAAGTTTCAATCCTCTTACGTTTATGGGAACAAGATCCCCAAACTCAAGCCTAAGATTGGCTCTTGTGGATAAAGAGAACCTTAACGGCAATGGAGACGGAGGAAGAATAGAAAGTCACCTTAGCTACTTTCCTATTGGATGGAGATGCAAGCCTTTGATGAGATGAGACAGAGTTGCATCAGTTTGCGAGCAGACAATAAACTGAGGTATCGATGGAGGAATTTTCAAGATTAGTTTTGGCAAGGAATCTCCCTTCTACACAACAGATTGCAAGGGAGAACCGGTTTCAGAGGTTAACTCAGGGTGAGAATTTGTTAGATGACTATCTACACAAGTTTAATTGACTTGAATGATATGTTAGCTCCACGTTTGCTGTCGAGAAGCAAAAAATCAATTGGTTCTATGAAGGTCTGCGAGATTATTTGAGATTGCGAGATGAAACAAGAAGAAAATAAGCAGACAGACTGCCACGTGCAAAGGGACGTAGTAGAACTCCCTAGCTACAAGATCCTTTTTCAAAGAAGATGGAAGGGGGATCACTATCTTTCAATGATAACAGACAATTTGAGAAGATTGGACCACCGATTCACTGACATTGATGACAACAGACACAGGAAATGTACAACCCCATATCTGGCGAGTAGTGATCGACAAGAGCCAAATCGACCAAAGTCCAGCAGCCCGGCTCACCCAAGTGAGGTGGATCGTCTAAGGGGCGAGTGGAGCAGGTCGACTCGCACTTGCCTCAGGGGCTCGGTAGGCAGCGGGAGAGTGGGGCAGGCCGGGCTTGCACTCGCCCGGGGGGATAGAGGTACAATTTAAAATTTTTTACTTTTGTGTTGTTTTTCTATATTCTGGAATTTCGGGACGAAATTTTTGTAAGAGTAGGTGGATTGTAACACCCCATGTTTTCCACTGTTGAAAAATAACTAATTATGGCATTGCTTGTATAATATATTTGTATTAGGCTTTGTCCTAATTCTGGACTATCCGATGAGAGCAATGTTTGACACATGAGTTTCTCACTCCTTTCTGTCCGAGGACTTTGTATTGTGTATCAGAGTGTTTTATGTCATATCGAAAGATAGATTGGATGTGTTGCTGCCTAAGAGGTGTTTGATGCATGTGAATAGAGTTTGTTGTGTTAAGGTGCAGATATAAAGTCACGAGATTGAGTTGGAAGCATCAATGCTGCCAATATCAGAGTTTGATGTGATCTTTAGCATGACCTAGCTTTCAGAGCATAGTGCATGCATTTATTGCAATTTAAAAAAAAAACCACACTGGGGCAAAACACATAACGTGAGACTAAGTTTGCTGGTATGCGAGGATCAAGCAAGATATTGAAGTCTGCTCTCCAAATGGTCAAGGCGGTTTGGAATGACGCAGAGTTATTCTTCACCATGTTGAGGCTGCAGATCCCAAGCCCAGTTTGAGTGATGTTCCTATATTATTGGAGTATGCATATGTGTTTTTAAAAGATCTCCCTGGAACTCCACCACAACGAGAGATCGACTTCACTATTGAGTTGGTGTCAAGTGTGAAACCCGTGTCACGCTCGCCATAACATATAATGCCAAAAGAAATGACAAAGTTGAAAGTTCAGTTTAGGGCTGAGCATATTATTCGAAACTCGAAAATTACTCGAAAATCGTTCGAAAATTGAGTCGAATCGGAATCGGTTAAAATTGATTCAACTCAATTTGAGTCGATTCAATTTGACTCGAATCTGATTTCGAGTCGATTTCGAGTCAGCCCTGAATCGTTCGAATTATGATTCGAATCAACTCGAATTACTTAAAAAAATTATGTATTTATTAATATATTCTTATTTAAAGATTAAAAATAACAAAATTTAAACTTAAATAAAAAGAATAAAGGCTTTAAGTGTTTCATTTGCTAAATTTATAGGTTGCCCAATTTTATTTTGAGCAAACAATGAATAAAACGAAAAATTGCTAAATTTCGAGCCGACTCGATTCGATTTCGAGCCGACTCGATTCGATTTCAAGCCGGCTCGGAATCGAGCCATTTCAAGTCGAGCCGACTCGACTCGAAATCAATTTCGATTTCAAGTCGATTTCGAGCCGAGTTCGAGTCAAAAATTTCGATTTCGAGCCGATCCAAAATCGCTCGAACTCGACTCGATATCAACCCTAGTTCAGTTACATGAGTTACTAAAACAAGGCTATATACGTCTGAGTTCTTCTCCTTGGAGTGTATCGGTCCTCTTTGTGAAGAAGGACAGAAGCTTGCATCTATTTATAGACTACCGTGAACTAAATAAGCTGACGAAGAAGAATATGTATCCAATTTCACGAATCGATGATTTGTTTGATCAGCTAGTTGGATCAACTATGTATTCGAAGCTGGATTTGAAGTTTGGTTATTACTAATTGAGAATCATGGAATGCGATATTCTAAAGACGATGTTTAGTACTCGTTATGTGCACTATGAGTTCACCGTGATGCCACTTGGGATAACGAATATGACATCAGTATTCATGAATCTGATGAACATAACCTTTCAAGAGTATTTAGACCGGTTCGTGATAGTTTTTATAGATGATATACTGGTGTACTCTCAATTAGAAGAGGAACATGCGATCCATTTACATGTTATTTTGGATACCCTGAGGAGAAGTCAGTTATATGACAAGTTCTTTAAATGCGAGTATTGGCTGACATCAATGACATTCCTTGGTCATGTGGTTAGTGAAGAGGGCATTGTTGTGGATCCGACAAAGATTGTTATGAGATTGGAGTGACCTGTTTTGACTACTGTGGTGGAAGTGAGGAGTTTCCTAGGACTTGTCGGCTACTATAAGCGCTTTGTAGAGAACTTTTTGAGGATAGCTCTACCTCTCACAATTTTGACATGGAAGGATTAGAAGTTCGTTTTGACACCGGCATGCGCGCGAGCTTTTGAAGAGTTGAAGAGTCATCTGGCCACAACATCAATCTTGTGTTCGTCGTGTGGTACAAAATACTATGAGATATACAGTGATGTCTTAGGGAACGACTTAGGCTACGTTCTTCTTAAGTTACAAAAGGTTATATTGTATGACTCTCGCCAGCTAAAGGCGCATGAAAGAAATTATTCGCTCCACAATTTGGAATTAGCGGCCGTGATATTCGCTCTTAACCTTTGGCAGCATTACTTGTATGACGTAAAGATTGATATCTTTATAGACCACACGAGCCTGGAATACCTGTTGAATCAGAAAGACCTGAATATGCGACAAATGAGGTGAATGGAGTTCCTTGGGGACTACACCTTTCAAATTCATTACACTCACTGGAAAGGAAGTGTTATTGCTGATGCGTTAAGTCGCAGGGCTCCAGCACAGGTAAATTAGATTCAGATGCTTGATGAGCATCTAACTCATAACTTGGAGGCCTTAGAGATCTCTTATGTTGATAAGAGAGCAAGCTTGAATGCATGCTTAAATTGGATAGAGGTGCAATATGACCTTGTGGATAGAGTTTGACATGCATTGGAGCTTGATGAAAGCATGAAACGCTATGCAATAGAGACTGTGGAAGGGTATAATGCAAAATTTTCATTAGATGATGACCTTTTGCGGAAAGACGGTCATTTGTGCTTCCCAAATTTTGGCAAATTACGGGAGAAGTTGATGTACTGGGCACATTTTACTAAGTACTCGATCCACCCAGGGAGCACAAAGATGTTCAAAAATATGAGAAGTTGTTTTGGTAGCCGGGTTTGAAGAAAGACATAACACGCTATAAAGCGAAGTGTCATAATTGCGCACTAGTGAAAGCAAAATGTCAGAAGACTAGAGGATTCATGAAGTCATTATAAATTCCATAATGTAAGTTTGATGATATTTCAATGGAATTTGTGCATGGATTGTTGAGATCGCAGCATGAGAACGGTGTTATTTAGGTGATCGTAGACCGCTTAACGAAGGTATCACACTTTATTCAAAATCAGATGGATGATTTAGTTGAAAAGTTAACAAAACTTTATGTTAATAACATTATACAATTGCACAGTGTGCACCGTAGCATCGTAAGTGACCGAGATGAGCGCTTCATATCGAATGACTGAAGACTAATCAATAAACTACTAGGTACCAAGCTAAAATTTAGCACGACTTTTCATCCTCAAATGGATGGCCAAACCGAAAGGACCAACAGAACAATGGAGGATATGCTCCATATGTGTGTCTTGGATTTCGTTAAGATGTGGAAGGATCATATTTACATGATCGAGTTCGCCTATAATAATAATTACCAAGCAAGTATACAAATGACGCCCTTCGAGGCCCTTTACGGTAGGAAGTGTAGTACTCCCTTGGCTTGGACAAAAACAAGCAAAATGAGGCTATTTAAGCAAAAAGACGTTGATGATGAAAATTCGACGATACGAATGATCCGGAAGCGATTATTGATTGCACAGGATAGACATGCTAAATACTACAACACTAAGCACAAGAATGTCAAGTTCGTTGTTGGCGGCTGGGTTTATCTCAAAATCAAACATTTCAAGGGTGTATCAAAGATTCAACACTTGAAAAAGCTTAGTCTGAGATACCTTGGACCATTTGAGATAATGAAGAGTGTTAGTGAAGTTGCCTATAGGCTGGCTCTTTCGACAGAATTGAGCGATTTGCATGATACGTTTCACATATCAGTGCTGAGAAAGGTTGTGCAAAAGCCTATACAAGTAATTGCTATGGATTAGGTATCGTTCGATAATAAGTTAAAGACAAAAGTCAAGCTCATTCATATCGAAGACACATAGATCAACTAGTTGCAGAACAAAATGATCATGATGGTCAAGGTCTGCTGGGATAATTACGGTCACGAGGTATTGTTATGTGAGCGTGAGCAAACAATGCTAGAGGTGTTTCTCGAATTATTCTGTTAAGGTACAATTTAAAATTTTGTACTTTTGAGTTGTTTTTCTATATTCTGAAATTTCTGGACAAAATTTCTTTAAGAGTAGGTGATTTGTAACACCCCATGTTTTCCACTATTGAAAAACAACTAATTATGGCAATTAGAGTTATCGCATGATGATAGTGAGGTATTGTCGGTGATAGCGATCAAAACGTCGTAGTCAAAAAAATGATGTAATCGACAAAGCAATGCAGTTGACAAAACGATGAAGTTGATTTACTACCGCCTGCAATAGTGGTATCACGTGGCGTAACACCCCAGTTTTTGAGAGAGGGTCAATTTGCGTTTCTGGCCAATTTTTGGTTTCTGGCAGGGGGCACACGGCCCGGGACACGCGGACACGGGCGTGCTGGAGTCGACGACTTGGCCGCGTTGTCAACATTTTCGCTCAACAAAGTGTCGAGACAGGGCACACGGCCTGCAACACGGGCGTGTCGTAGGGAGTGTCGAGCTCGTGTCGACACTCGGCCCGGGTGTCGACATTTTCGCTCGACGAAGTGTCGAGACATGGCACACGGCCTGCGACACGGGCGTGTCGCAGGGCGTGTCGAGCCCGTGTCGACACTCGGCCCGGGGTGTCGACATTTTCGCTCGACAATGTGTCGAGACGAGGCACACGGCCTAGGACACGGGCGTTTCCAAGGCCGCGTGGGTTTGTCGACGAACTTCAGTCAACGATGTTCACTCGACGAGTGTCGAGTGTCGAGTGTCGAGACTGGGGCACACGGCCTGTGACACGGGCGTGTCACAGGGCGTGTCCCGCTTGGTCGACGATCTTCACTCGACGTTTTTCTGCGGTGTCGACACAAAGGCTGTCGACGAGTGTTGAGACTTGGCACACGACTTGGGACACGAGCGTGTCCCAGGCCGTGTCCCTTCTCGGGTTGGTTTCGGGGCTGTGTCGATGGAGGCACATGGCCGACCACACAGCCGTGTTAGTGGGGACACGGGCGTGTCGGGTCGAACACGGGTGTGTCGAATGCCCGTGTGCTGTTCCAGGTGCGTCGATTTGAGATGGCGAATGGGGGACACGACCCTGGACACGGGCGTGTGCCAGGCCGTGTTCGGCCCAGGTGTTTTATTTTTCAGGCGGATCGTGGCCATTCTTTCCCTGATTTTAGGATCTGATGGTTCAGGACTGTTCTTGGGGAGTTAAGTCCGAGAATAGGGTTGGAAACCCTCATTCTTCTTCAAGCTTTTCTCTTACTAATTTCTAGAGAGAAGGGAGAGCAAGGAAGAAGGTGAAGGATGGTTTGGGCTGTAGGAGAGGCTTCGGTGCTCCAAATCGCGAGCCGAGTCCAGATCCGTGGAGGCTAGATCTTTGCGAAGGTTTTCATCCGGATATTTTGCCATGGCAAGGAAGAGGATTCGGAAGGTAACGATACTTCTCCTCTCGGTTTTTAGGATGCATGTCTTTAGCATCTTTTCTTTCTAGTTTTTGGGCACCAAACTCTCAAATGAGAGGGGTTTTGGGTTGCCAAGGTTCAAGAGGAACCTCCGGGTTGATTGGGTCCATCCCCGACATATTTTGCATTAGAGATCCGCTCCGTTAGTGGATTAAGCATGGTGGGTGAAGCCGTAGTCGCGACTGTTAGTCCGACTCGGTGATGTTGCATACGAACGTTAAGGATTCGTAGAGATTCCGTCGCGACAAGATGCCGTTTGTGATGTGGTGATGTTTTCCCCTTTTTATCAAGTGAGTACGTGTAGTCGGAACCGGACAAGGTTAGCTCCTCGTTGCGGTAGATGGTTTCCTTGGTGGATAAGGTTAGCTCCGCATGAGTTGTAGATGGTTTCCTTGGTGCGCGGGAACGCTGCAGTACAAATGAGGGACTAGGGTGAAATTGTCTTGGTTTGTGATGTTCCAAGGCATGGCTATGTCTCCGTGGTCAGCTGGCTATCCTGTGACGTTCACGTCATGTGTGGAGAGTGTCCTGGCGAGACTAGTCCCCTTCTGTAAGACTGACAAGAATGCTAAGCATGGGGGCAAGCCCGGGCAATGAGGCCATGAGCGGGTGGGGTCCGGCAAGGCTTCTTATAATCGATCAGTTTGTGTTTGTTGGAATCCTGACATGAGACATCAGAGCTTGCAGGAAAGCCCGGGTCTAAGACCTTGAGCGGGTGGGGCCTTTGCAAGAGTTCCATTTGGCGGCCTGCGTGCCGTTTGGGGGAAATTGTGTTACCCCTTTGTTTGTGGCTTTATGCCAATGGGGAAACGATGAGTACCCATGTGATGTGATGATGTGCTAGGTGCATACGAGATAGGGTGCCTTGGGTGAAGCCCGGGTTGTTGCATTCATGTTGCATAAGTATGCCCCTTTTTATTATATGCTCAACCAGTAGAGAACATGTATGATGTGTGTGACATCCAAGCCTGTTTCTGTAGTTGCTTTTCTTGCTTATGAATATTGCATACGAAGTGCTAACTTGCAGGTTGGAGGAGTACCCCTAGGTCCGTTAGGGGCGGCCGGGAGGAGATATGTTTGTTACACAGTTTGAGGTCAGTCTTTGCTGACTCACGTTACTAATAAATTTTACAGGGCAAGGATCGCACGCAAGAGCTAGCTCGCCGGCCAGAAAAGCCTAAGCCTCATGAAGTGTTTCTTCTCTTTTGTAGCTCTACTTATATGATGTTGTATGTTTGAGACTCATGTTATCCGGCTTGCACGCCGAGGTAGACTAGGAGTGCTTATGCACTTTCATGACTATTGTACTTATTTGAGTTTGGACACTTGTTGTAAGGTCATAAGGCCATTGTTATTACTCTTCTTGTATTGGATAACTTCTTGTCTTGCTTGTGTTTCCGCTGTGTTGTGCAAAGTGTTTTGAGCGTGGGTAGCTATATCAACTTATAATACTAAAGCTGTGACGTCCGTATGTTGTGGGGCCCCGACCGGACCCATATTATACGGTCATTACAGGGGAGGTGTTACAATTTGGTATTAGAGGGAGGTTAGATTCAAGGTCAATGCGTAGAGAAGTTATCCACATAAGAGTAACGCGGGACCCGGAGTGTCCTTATGTTTAAGTCTTGAGATTAGAGACTGATTTCTTATTTCTTATTTTCTTGAAGAGTGCAAGCAACGAGGATGGTACGTCGAGAGCAAGAGAGGAACTCTCGGCGAGCAGTGCCACTGCTCCAGGTCTTTTGGGCACGGGTGTAAACCCGGCCGACTTCTGCCGCATGCTTGCAGAAGCGATAGTGGCAGCCCAAGCTGCAGCGGCAGCTCAGGTAGCAACCCCTGCTACACCGGACACGACGACGACTGTGCCAGGAGGAGAAGCCAGGCGAGTGGAGCCTTTGGCGGAAAGGGTGGTTGTCGGACATGGAGGCCGATACATGAAGTATTTCCTGAGCTTCCATCCCCCGTCATTCAAGTGAGTTGGTACACCAACGGATGCGGAGGACTGGTGGGTTCGAATTCAAGAGCTTTTGATGGCGGCAGAGACTCCAGAAGAAAAGAAAGTTGAGTATGCGGCTTTCATGTTGGAAGGAGACGCCAAGTTGTGGTGGGTGAGCCATAGCGGCCGCCAGTTCCCGGGAGCACCCCGTCGGTGGAGGAGTTTGGGAATGCTTTTCTTAAGAGGTACATTCCCGTTTCTACACGGTTGGCCCTTCAGAGACAGTTTCTGTATTTAATGCAGCGAGACAAGACGGTGGATGAGTATGTGCAGGAGTTCACCCGTTTGGGTCGTTACGCGGGAACGCCGATGACAGATGATGTAGAGAGGGATAACCTCTTCTACCAGGGGCTGAGGGAGAATCTAAGGCAACCCCTCATCTCCATGAAGAGAGCGGGATTCAATGAATTAGTGGAGGCTGTCAGGATATTAGAAAGTGATCTGGAGCGAACCCAGCGTCGTAAGGGTTTTACTCCCAAGCAAGGGGAAGGGAAGCCTTCCCAATCCCATGGAAAGCATAAAGGGAGTAGGTGGAGGAAGAAACCTCACACATCCAGGTCCGGCGAGAAGAGCAATTGGATGTCTGGAGGTTCTCACTCTAGGGGACCGCCGACGTGTTACAACTGCGGTAAGGTGGGGCACATAGCTCGTGTTTGTCCCCAAGGAGGAGCGGGGCAAGAGGCAAGGCAGGAGCAGACTGTGCGCTCCGGCCCCAGTGCTGCAGAGAAAGGGAAGATGGCGGAGTCGAGCGCTTCTCGGTTCCAACCGGTGCAACCAAGGGCTTACAACCTTGGACAGCAAGAAGCGATCCGCCAAACCGATGTGGTGACAGGTATGAAGAAAATTTAAGTTGAAATTTTGTGCTTCATACTTTTAGCCCCTTTTTGTGTGATGTCTATGTTGTAGGTTTCGTATTAGTTTCCGGATACCCCGCTAGGGTATTGTTCGATACGGGAGCATCGCACTCCTTTCTCGCAGAGAGCTTTATCCGGAGAATAGGAGTTGAGTCTTTCTCGGCGGACGCAGAGTTGAAAGTGCGCATGCCCAATGGGTCATCCATGACCACCGGGGCCAAAGGGCGCATTTGTTGGGAGTTGGACAGAGTTGACTTCGTTTTGGTAGCAGCGATTTTGCCATTGGTTGAGTTCGATGTCATTTTGGGCATGGACTGGCTTGCAGAGCAGCGCGCCAGTATTGACTGCCTATCTAAGGTAGTGACCCTAAGGAGCAAAGGGCAGGCGGAGGTCAAATTTGAGGGCCTTTGTGGAGTGGCCTGTTCCCTGATTTCGGCCATGCAGTTGATGCGGGCGGTTAACCAGGGTGGTGTAGCGCTTGTAGCGTTATTGGAGGTTCGTCTCTCCCAGCTGTCTATTGAGGAAGTGCCCGTAGTGGCAGAGTTCAAGGATGTGTTTCCGGATGAACTTCCTGGAGCGCCTCCTCGGCGAGAGATCGACTTCTCGATTGAGTTAGTGCCGGAGGCTAGGCCGGTGTCACGTCCTCCGCTTAGGATGGCACCAAAGGAGTTGGCAGAACTCAAAGTACAGTTGCAGGAATTATTGGAGCAAGGGTATATCAGACCCAGTTCTTCGCCGTGGAGTGCGCCGGTGTTGTTTGTAAAGAAGAAAGACGGTAGCATGCGGCTGTGCATAGACTACCGAGAGCTGAATAAATTGACCGTCAAGAATAAGTATCTGATTCCTCAGATAGATGACTTGTTCGACCAATTGGTAGGGTCAGTGGTGTATTCAAAATTGGACTTGAAGTCAGGCTATTATCAGCTGCGAATTCGGGATGAGGATATACCCAAGACTGCCTTTGGTACAAGGTATGGAACACTTTGAGTTTACAGTGATGCCGTTCGGGCTGACGAACGCACCATCTGTGTTCATGGATCTTATGAATCGAGTATTTCGGGAATACTTGGATTCTTTTGTGGTTGTCTTCATTGATGACATATTGGTGTATTCCAAATCGGAAGTGGAGCATGAGACCCACTTGAGAGTGTTCTTGCAAGTGTTGAGGGAGAATCAGTTTTATGCAAAGTTCTCCAAGTGTGAATTCTGGTTAGAGAAGGTGGCATTTTTGAGCCACGTGATTTGTGGGGATGGGGTGGCAGTGGATCCAACAAAAGTGGAAGCCATCAGAGATTGGCCGGTTTTGAGGACCGTGGCGGAGGTCCGAATTTTTCTTGGACTAGCCGGGTATTACAGGAGGTTCGTGGAGAATTTTTCGTGGATAGCTCTACCCCTCACCTCACTCACTCGTAAAGATCATAAGTTTGTGTGGACTCAAGAGTGCTGCCAAGCATTTGAGGCACTGAAGGAGAGACTGATGATGGCTCCAATCCTAAGTCTACCGCAAGGGACCGAGGGATTTCAGATCTTCAGTGACGCATCGGGATGTCGTTTGGGTTGTGTTTTGGTGCAACATGGCAAGGTGATAGCTTTTGGGTCTAGACAGCTGAAGCCTCATGAGAGGAATTACCCCGTCCATGACTTGGAGTTGGCGGCGGTAATTTTCTCGTTGAAAATATGACGGCATTATGTTTATGGTGCAAGGGTGGAGATCTTCACGGATCATAAAAGCCTGAAGTATCTCTTGGATCAAAAGGACTTGAACATACGGCAACGCAGGTGAGTTGAGTTTCTTGGAGACTACGAGGTGGTGATTTAGTATACGCCAGGTAAAGCTAATGTGGTGGCGGATGCTTTGAGTAGAAAGTACTCAGGGCAAGGGAATTGGATCGAAGCTCATGATGAGCGGTTGGTACAGGAATGAGAGTCCCTTGGTTTGGAATGCGTTGCGAGAGGCGAGTCCAGCGTGGCTCGGTTGAACTGGATTGAAGTGCAGAACGACTTGACCGATCGCATTCGGGAAGCGACTCGGTTGGATGTGGAGTTTCAACCATTTGTGTTGGAGGCTCAAACGGGCGAGAGCAGCGCCTGAGAGATGATTGATGGGATTCTGAGGAAGGACGGAAGGGTTTTTATACCGCAGTTCGGCAAACTCCGCGAGGAGTTGATGTTTGAGGCTCACTTCACAAAGTACTCCATTCACCCGGCCAGTACAAAGATGTACTTGGATATGAAGAAATCCTTTTTGTGGCCGGGGCTGAAGCGGGACGTAGCTTTGTATGTGAATCGTTGTCAGACTTGCGCCTTGGTGAAGGCCGAGTGTCAGAAGCCGGGCGGGTTCCTGAAGCCCCTTCCAATCCCTGAATGGAAGTTTGATGACATTTACATGAACTTTGTGCATGGTTTGCCTAGATCGTAGCAGGGTAATGATGCTATTTGGGTGATCGTGGACCGCTTAACCAAGGTGGCCCACTTCATCCCAAATCGGACAGAGGACAGCGTGGAGAAGCTGGTGGAGTTGTATGTTCGCAACATTGTGCGACTGCATGAGATTCCTAAGAGCATAGTCAGCGATCGAGATGGATGGTTTACGTCCAAGGACTGGAGGCTGGTTCAAAAGAGTTTGGGCATGAAGCTAAAGTTCAGTACGGCGTTCCATCCTCAAACTGATGAGAAAACGGAAAGAACGAACCGTACTATAGAGGATATGTTGAGAATGTGCGTTCTTGACTTCGGCAAGAAGTGGGAGGATCACCTCTTCATGGTGGAATTCCCATACAATAACAGTTATCAAGCAAGTATAAAAATGGCGCCATACGAAGCTTTGTATGGGAGACGGTGTCGAACACCGATGACTTGGGCAGAGGCGGGAGACACCAAAATTTTGGGAAAGGAGGTGGTAGTTGATGCTTGTGAGTTGGTACGGACCATTCAAGAGCGTATGAAGGTGGCGCAAGACCGGCAAACAAAATACTTTAATGCTCGTCACCGGAAGTTGGAGTTTGCGGTAGGTGATTGGGTCTATTTGAAGATCAAACCGTTCAAAGGCGTCTCACGGATTCGCCGACTCAAGAAGTTGAGTGCAAGGTTTTTGGGGCCTTTTGAAGTTGTTGAACGGGTGGGAGAAGCAGCCTATCGGTTGGCGTTGTCTGCGGAGCTGAGTGGATTGCATGACGTCTTCCATGTCTCCGTCTTAAGGAAAGCCTTGGTGGAGGCTAGTGTGGTGATTGAGTCGGCATCGGTGCCGATAGAGGAAGATTTGAGGATGCGAGTCTGTTCAATCGCTATAAGAGGATTCGTAGACTTGGCAGTTGCGGAATAAAGAGGTTAAACTCGTGAGAGTCCGATGGGACAACTGCGGTCGTGAGGAGCAATCTTGGGAACGAGAGCAAGCCATGCTAGAAGAGTATCCAGAACTCTTCATTTCAGGTACCATTTAAGTGTGTTCCCTTTTGCTTTGTAATTTCGGGACGAAATTCTATTAAGGGGGGAGAGTTGTAACACCCCAGTTTTTGAGAGAGGGTCAATTTGAGTTTCTGGCCAATTTTTGGTTTCTGGCAGGGGGCACACGGCCCGGGACACGCCGACCGTGTCAGGCTGGAGTCGACGACTTGGCCGCGTTGTCGACATTTTCGCTCGACGAAGTGTCGATATAGGGCACATGGCCTGCGACACGGGTGTGTCGCAGGGCGTGTCGAGCCCGTGTCGACACTCGGCCCGGGTGTCGACATTTTCGCTCGATGAAGTGTCGAGACAGGGCACACAGCCTGCGACACTGGCGTGTCGCAGGGCGTGTCGAGCCCGTGTCGACACTCGTCCCGGGGTGTCGACATTTTCGCTCGACAATGTGTCGAGATGAGGCACACGGCCTAGGACACGGGCGTGTCCAAGGCCGTGTGGGTCTGTCGACGAACTTCAGTCGACGATGTTCACTCGACGAGTGTCGAGTGTCGAGTGTCGAGTGTCGAGACTGGGGCACACGACCTGTGACACGGGCGTGTCACAGGGCGGGTCCCGCTTGGTCGACGATCTTCGCTCGACGTTTTTCTGCTGTGTCGACACAAAGGCTGTCGACGAGTGTCGAGACTTGGCACACGGCTTGGGACACGGGCGTGTCCCTGGCCGTGTCCCTTCTCGGGTTGGTTTCGGGGCTGTGTCGATGGAGGCACACGGCCGACCACACGGCCGTGTCAGTGGGGACACGGGCGTGTCGAATGCCCGTGTGCTGTTCCATGCGCGTCGATTTGAGACGACGAATGGGGGACACGGCCCTGGACACGGGCGTGTGCCAGGCTGTGTTCGGCCCAGGTGTTTTATTTTCAGGCTGATCGTGGCCATTCTTTCCCTGATTTTAGGATCTGATGGTTCAGGACTGTTCTTGGGGAGTTAAGTCCGAGAATAGGGTTGGAAACCCTCATTCTTCTTCAAGCTTTTCTCTTACTAATTTCTAGAGAGAAGGGAAAGCAAGGAAGAAGGTGAAGGAGGGTTTGGGCTGTAGGAGAGGCATCAGTGCTCCAAATCGCGAGCCGAGTCCAGATCCGTGGAGGCTAGATCTTTGCGAAGGTTTTCATCCGGCTATTTTGCCATGGCAAGGAAGAGGAGTCGGAAGGTAACGACACTTCTCCTCTCGGTTTTTAGGATGCATGTCTTTAACATCTTTTCTTTCTAGTTTTTGGGCACCAAACTCTCAAATGAGAGGGGTTTTGGGTTGCCAAGGTTCAAGAGGAACCTCCGGGTTGATTGAGTCCGTCCCCGGCATATTTTGCATTAGAGATCTGCTCCGTTAGTGGATTAGGCATGGTGGGTGAAGCCGTAGTCGCGACCGTTAGTCCGACTCGGTGATGTTGCATACGAACGTTAAGGATTCGTAGAGATTCCGTCGCGGCAAGATGTCGTTTGTGATGTGGTGATGTTTTCCCCTTTTTCTCAAGTGAGTACGTGTAGTCGGAACCTGACAAGGTTAGCTCCTCGTGGCGGTAGATGGTTTCCTTGGTGGATAAGGTTAGCTCCGCATGAGTTGTAGATGGTTTCCTTCGTGCGCGGGAACGCTGCAGTACAAATGAGGGACTAGGGTGGAATTGTCTTGGTTTGTGATGTGCCAAGGCGTGGCTATGTCTCCGTGGTCGGCTGGCTATCCCGTGACGTTCACGTCATGTGTGGAGAGTGTCCCGGCGAGACTAGTCCCCTTCTGTGAGACTGACGAGAATGCCAAGCATGGGGGCAAGCCCGGGCAATGAGGCCATGAGCGGGTGGGGTCCGGCAAGGCTTCTTAGAATTGGTCAGTTTGTGTTTGTTGGAATCCTGACATGAGACGTCAGAGCTTGCAGGCAAGCCCGGGTCTAAGACCTTGAGCGGGTGGGGCCTTTGCAAGAGTTCCATTTGGCGGCCTGCGTGCCGTTTGGGGGAAATTATGTTACCCCTTTGTTTGTGGTTTTATGTCAATGGGTAAACGATGAGTACCCATGTGATGTGATGATGTGCTAGGTGCATACGAGATAGAGTGCCTTGGGTGAAGCCCGGGTTGTTGCATTCATGTTGCATAAGTAGGCCCCTTTTTATTATATGCTCAACCAGTAGAGAACTTGTATGATGTGTGTGACATCCAAGCCTGTTTCTGTAGTTGCTTTTCTTGCTTATGAATATTGCATAAGAAGTGCTAACTTGCAGGTTGGAGGAGTACCCCGGGGTCCGTTAGGGGCGGCCGGGAGGAGATGTGTTTGTTACACAGTTTGAGGTCAGCCTTTGCTGACCCACGTTACTAATACATTTTACAGGGCAAGGATCGCACGCAGGAGCTAGCTCGCCGGCCAGAAAGGCCTAAGCCTCATGGAGTGTTTCTTCTCTTTTGTAGCTCTACTTATATGATGTTGTATGTTTGAGACTCATGTTGTCCGGCTTACACGCCGAGGTAGACTAGGAGTGCTTATGCACTTTCATGACTGTTGTACTTATTTGAGTTTGGACACTTGTTGTAAGGCCATAAGGCCATTGTTATTACTCTTCTTGTAGTGGATAACTTCTTGTCTTGTTCGTGTTTCCGCTGTGTTGTGCAAAGTGTTTTGAGCGTGGGTAGCTATATCAACTTATAATACTAAAGTTGTGGCGTCCGTATGTTGTGGTGCCCCGACCGGACCCATATTATACGGTCATTACAGGGGAGGTGTTACACGTGGTGATAGTATGCCACTCGATAGACAACCACATATCAGTTGGTCGTGCAGCAGTTGATTAGCGACGTTGATTTGGTAAAGCAGCCACTGCTGGAGATCTCCCCCGATGATAGCAATATCGTCCGACAATAGAGCTTGAATCAAAAATTTCAAAGTAAATCAGGGTCATCCATTCCTATTGGCACGGAGATCTGTTGGTTGTATTTATCCCGAGAATGTTAAGTGGCTGGAGAGATTTATCTCTTCTCATTCACTTTCTCACTCTTTCTCTTCAAGCTAAGGAAGGAGAAAAGGGAAAAAAAAAAAAAGGCTGAATTCAGCAATTGGCAGAGCTTTTGAGCTTGAATTCACGAGCTGAAGGTAGATCCGCAGAGAGGAAAGCACTACGAGTGTTTCCATCCAGATCAACCGCGAGTTCATGATGCCAAAAAGATCTTCTAGGTAACAATTCCCCTTTTTAATAATAGGACATCCGAGTCCTTTTTTTGGCATATTTGTATGGAAGCGCCCACTAATTAGTAGAGGATGAGACTTCCAACGGGTTGATATAGGCATGCTGTGTGAAGTTCATCTACAACAAGTTGGTCCAGATTGATGATGTTTAATTTTGCGTGCTGGAGAATACTCTATGGAAAAATTGTATGATATTTCCGGTTTTTGGGTGCTGTAGTGTGTTACAGTGAGTACTGGGGGTCAACTCTAGGAAAATACCCAATATTGTGACAGATTTGTGATGATTCTGTCGGTATCGCCCGACGATAGCTCTTAGTGAGCAATTTTGATGGATGTGAAGCCCAGGTCCGGCGATTTGGTGTGTAACATCAAAAGCTGAAAGGTCTGTTATGCTTAGCTTTGTGACCTTGTGTGCAGACTTTAAGGGATGAGAACGGGCCGAGGGAAAGCTGTCTCGCCTTGTGTTTGTCTAGACATGGAGATTTGAACAACAAGCACTAGCTGAACCGAATTCGCATCATATCATTCAGCTGGAGAGCCTAAAGTAACTGGTGGTCGCTGTAGCATGGGAGAGAGTCAAGGTTGATAGACTTGATTAGTGAAATGTTCAAAGAGAGTTTGAGTTGGCAATACTCAGATCGGATTGGTAGAACTGCTCATACAAGAGAGTTTATCAAAAGTGTGCTTTGAGAGCACGAAATGTGTGGCCATGCACGCCACCATTTTTGGCGATTGTGCGATTATATGTTGTCATACTGCTTGCTTGCAGGGAAGGAGTACCACCGCTCCGGGAATGAGGTGTGGTCGTTATAATTGTGGTCGGCTAAAACTGGTCGATGTTTTGTTTTGCCAAGTCTTGGTGGATTGTACTTGTGCTGGTGCTGGCGAGTCGAGCGAGATATATCGGGCTGAAGCCCTTTTGCCGTGCTGGCCCTCGAAGTCCCAAGTGCCGTGATTTATTGTTTTCATGTATTACCGGTCTGCGTGTCGATGTATGTAAATCATTTGATTGTTTAAACATTAACACTGTTGTAAGGCTTTAAGACCAAACTTTTGTGTATACTGTCATTCCAAATTCATATATATATGATGGACATTCATATTTGTGGGTTATGATATTCTAAATGCTTCTGTTAGTTGTTAACTCTGTGATAAGTTATGTGAATGTTTTATTTCATTTCGTAACCTCACTATCTGTTTGTTTAATATGGCGTGGGGTCATAGTCGGACCCGCTGTTATATTCTTCATGACGAGCATGATGTTAAATTTTGAGCTTAGTGAGTGGCGGTCTGTCGCGCCCTTCGAGCGTGCATGTATTTTCTCTCATTTCCAAGCTGTAACGAGAAGCGGCTTGCCACCCTCAATTTCTTTGCCACCTTGTAAACCGCCGCTGATAATAAAGTTTGACTGGCTCCGAACCGGTTACATGATTTTTTACCAAATTTATGAGTTTTTCCACGTTAAAAATCGTCTTGTGCATTTCTCTACTTACTATATGATTGTTTACACACTCGACCGCTTCACAAGCTAAGCGGCCTAATTTTGTCCGATCTACCAGGTGCCTTGAGTTGCCCACAACAATCTCAAGATAAAACATGATCTTCTAAAATGAGATTTTGACATCTCTCATCTTTGCTGCTGGATCCCCGCTGTTGCACTGGGATCCTGGGGGAGTCGAGCTGGCGGCGGTCTTGGCTCTCCAGAATCTTATCCCGCCGTCATTATTTGGGGTACGCGGGGCTATTGTGGAGGGCGACTGTTCGTCCCTTATGGACAGCTGTGCTGCTGGTTTGCGACGGGGCGACTAGAGCGTGACGGTGGACGGCGAGGAGGACTTCTCTTTTCTAAGCGGCTTCCCCCAGCTTCGGTTCCAGCATATTGGCCGAGAGGCCAAAAAAGCTGCTGATTTCTGTGCTCGTTTTGCCCTACAGGAAAACTTTGTATGGCTAGATGTTAATAGCACCCATTCTGAATTTGCCGAACTTGTTGGTGCAAAGTTGAATGACATGCTATAGTTTTGTTTTTTTTTTTATTTTAATTTAATGTTATATACACTTAAAAAAAGGAGAGATGTCAGATTTCACCTGTGCATAGATCTCTAAAAGGAGTACAAAAATACAGTTTATTACACCATTATTTTCTTGAACTGTATTGAAGGAGAAACGGCGCCTATGGAAAAATGGTCGCCTGGGAGACGGATTTCATTTTTTGCCGTTTACTCGGTCGTCTCCCACCCATATTCTCCTTGTCGCGGGCTTTCCATAACCAGAAGCAGCTGAGAGCACGGACGGGAAAGACGATGCTGTAATCCAAGAGAGGCGAGAGCGGATGGCGAAGGCGACTTAAAAAGCTTGGGAAAAAACCCTCGCACCTCCGCCGTTGCTTAATCAACATGGACGGCGACGATGACACCTCTACCTCGAGTAAGGCGCTCTGGCGCTCCGCGTCCTGGTCCGGCCGCTCCTCGCCGGCGCTGCCAGGCCGTCCCCCGAAACCATCCCGCCCGCTTCAGCCTCTCTCCGTTACCCGTCACGGCCCAATTACCGGCTGGCCTTGCCCCGCCTCCGATGACTCCGGCCACCCACCGCCCACCCCATCGACACCTTCCTCCGCCGCCGCTGACGACGAACTCGACTGCTCCCGTGTGGAAAATCACGTCTACCTCGGCAGCGAGGCTGCCGCCCGTGACCGCAAGGCGCTGCGCCGCCACGGCATCACTCATGTGCTCAACTGCGTCGGCAGCGCCTGCCCGGAGTACTTCCGAGGGGAGCTCGTTTACAAGACGCTGTGGCTCCACGATTCCCCAGCCGAGGACATCTCCTCCGTCCTATACGACGCCTTCGATTATCTCGAGGATGTTCGCGAACTCCGGCCGCCTGGACGGGTCCTCGTTCACTGCCGCCGCGGCGCCTCCCGATCTGCTGCTCTTGTTATCGCCTATCTCATGTGGCGCCACTGCCAGCCGTTCGACGAAGCTCTTCGAGTCGTACGCGCTGCTCGCGCTTCCGCCGATCCCAACCTAGGGTTCGCCTCCCAGCTTCTCCAGTGTCAGGCCCGGGTACTCCTGTCGCCGTCCTCCTCCGGCCTCCGAGCCTACCGCATGGCTCCGCACTCCATCTACGATCCCCTTCATCTCGTCGCTAAATCGATTTCCTGTCCCGCCCTCCTCGATTCTCGAGGCGCTTTTCTCTTTCATGTCCCTGCCGCCGTCTTCGTCTGGCTCGGCCGATCTTGCAATCCGGCCATCGCCGACGCGGTCGCATCTGCCGCCCGCCAGGTCGTGCTTTACGAGCGCGCTCGTGGGCCTATCCTCACGGTCAAAGAGGGATCCGAGCCCTCTGATTTCTGGGGCGAACACATCTCGCGGGCGGGGGAGGTTGGAAATAGACGAGTGGAGCTTTACGACCTCGATTTCGAAATCTTTCGCCGGGCACAGGAGGGTGAAATCCGGCCGCTCCTCCTCTTGTCGTCCACTTCCTCAGAGATTGATTCTACCACAGCTATGCAGCAAGCTAATGATGAAGACGATGTCGGGCCAAGCCCCTCCACTCCGTCATCCTTCTCGGTTGAAACTGCTTCCACCATCTCCACCTTCTCTCCTGCATCAACCTCTTCGTCCGACGGACACAATTTCTCTCTATCACCATCTCCCGTGGCTGAATTGCAGAGAACTCTATCGCCATTAAATCCTTCTTCTAAGTTGCCACCTTTGCACCCTAGGAAGGGCAAAGAAAAGGATGCTTCTATCACTATGCCTTCACTGTCTCCTGCAAGTCGCAGAACTGGATCTTCTTCTTCCTTAAGGTTGTTACTGCCTTCAGAGAAAACCCCTTCCCATGCAGTACTAGACTGGTGCTTGCCTCCTCATGAATCTGAAATGGAGGAATGCCAAGAAATGGCCGACTCTGATTCGGCACGGTTGGGTATTACAGAGGTTGAGGATGCTAGCACTAGTGGTTTTAATTGCAGAAGTCGCCCTCTTGTTTTCCAGTGGCCTGGAATGGACAAGGTGGAAGAAGTTCATTGTGGAGCACTTGATTCGAGCTCTGTCTTCATGCTGCTCTCACCTGTTTCCAGTCCTTGCAGAAGCAGGTCAATGTCAAATGTTCTCTATGTGGCTCGGAAGGAACAGCAATCCAGTCAAACTAGGCATCCTGCCTGACCCAATTAAAGGTAATAACACTACTATTTAAAAGAAGATTATCACTGAATTTCTTGACCAAACTGGTTTCCCAGTCCAGATTACTGTACAGGCACAGGATTCAATTGCAATTCTTACACATTTCACTTAGATAGTCATTATAACACTGGCCTAAGTTCATCAATTTAAACAATTTCAGTTTACTGTGTAAGGTACAATCAACACTATGCGGGATATTTTTTAAAGGTGCTGTTATGTGCACACCAATTTCGGCTATTGCAAATCCGGTTAAGTGCAAATCAAATTAAAAAAATCATATAGACTCGTGAACCCGTAAAGTGTCGGTCTGCATATAGTTGTTTTGGCAATTTTTTGAAAGTTCGGTTTGCACGAATCCAAAAACTGATTTGCGCAAAAAATGTACCTTCTTTAATTAGGCGATTGTTATCCACAATCTGATATTGATTTGTCGAATCTCATTGTTAACCACAACCTGGAGTGTACAACCCCGTGTTCGCCGAGTGGACCCAACAAGACAGAGCGAAGTGAGGCCCTCGAGATAGGCCATGGGATCACAAGCCCTAGGCGAGTCGGGGCAGTCGGCCCGCATCCGGCAAGAAGGCGGCCGAGCGGGGGCAGCCGACCCGCATTAGCTCGGCAGGCGGGTGAACCGGGGGGGGGGGGGGGCTTCAGCTCGGCAGGAGGGCGAGCCGGGGCAGCCGGCCCGCATCCGCCAGACAGGCGGGCGATCCGCAGGAACCCGACTCACACTCGCCTGAGAGGCAGGCGAGTCGCGGGAGCAGGGCCGCACCCGTCCAGGGGACTGGCGAGCTGGCTCGAGCTCGCCCCCCATATGTGGGGTGCTAATAACGTGTATTTAATGTGATTTGGTCTGCCAGTAGCATCTCCAAACAGCGGAGTTTCGCTGTTGGCAAACCCACCTTGGGCCGCGTATAGTAAAACAAAACAGAGGAGTTGCGCTATTTGCAGGCCAGACTCAGAAATCTATAAATAGACTCACAGGGGTACCTCAAAAGACAAGCTTCTCATTTCTGGTGTTGTTGCGCTTTCTGAGGTGCCCTTAACTCAACATTGACTAAGGAGGGGAGCGCTTTAAGATCTTCCAGGTGTGTGGTGGGACCTCCGTGCTGCAGCTGTGTGTCATTCTCAAATCCTAAGTTTCCGGTTGAGGAGCTCATCAGGAGAAGTGTGCGGTCACCCCTTCTTAGGGTCTGAACTCCACAGAAATCAGTTTTCAGTTTCAACATTTTAGTGCGGTGAGCGTGGAGCGTGACAATCACAACAAATCCTTAGTGAGTTCAATGAATGGAGGCAAAGGACAAGTAGCTGATTCGGCGGACTCGCCGCCTCCCGCTCCCCTAGCCACCCTCAGAATGTTCGAGGACTTCAAGAAGGAAGTCAGAGATCTAGTACTCTTCGCACTCGCGGCTCGCGATGAGTGCTCGACGCCCTCTATCCCAGTAGTCGTTGCCCCGTCTCTGGGCGAGAACGGCCCCGTCAAGCGACCTGGGAAGGAGGTCGAGGGGGAAGGCAACGAGCAAGACCTCTCAAGGAGAACGCTGTTCCCCGGTTCGGCGAGTGCGGGTAGGGTTGGCGAGGTGGAGTCGCGAGACCGTCCTGCTCGCCCTGCAGGGGAAGGGAGTCCTTTTAGCGTGCTGGTCGCATCCTCCCCAGTCCCAGAGGGGTTTCATGAGCCAGAGATGTCCTACTACACCGATAGAGATGATCCGGTCCAGCACGTCCAGTGGTTCTTGGATGTGGTCTCAATCCGGCAGATGTCGGATGCTTTCAAGTGTCGGTTCTTCGCCATAACCTTCAAGGAGAAGGCAAGAGATTGGTTCCATCAGCTTCCCGCCAGCTCCATATACTGCTTTGCGTACTTGCGTCTGGAGTTCCTGCTGAGGTTTTCAACTTAAAAGAAGAGGAAGGAGTCAGAGTCACTGTTTCTCATCAAGCAGAGCGTGGAGGAGACGCTGGGGAGTTACGTCGACAGGTTCCAGGAGGAGGTTCTCCAAATTCAGGAGATGCCTGGGCATACCCTTATGATAGCCTACACTCTGTGGCTGCAGCAGGGGTTCTTCAGAATGTAGTTAAAGCGAGTGCCTCTACTGTCCTTCGAAGAGCTGATGAAGAGGGCGTCAAAGGAGACTGAGGGAGAAGCATCGAATCTGGCGTTTGACAGGAGATTAGCCAAGTTGGCAACAAAGGAGGAGAGAGAGTCGGGAGGATGTAGGAATCAGGAGATGAGGAGGGGAGAGCCCGAGCAGCTGGAGCAGCAGCAGCAGCCGAGATGGGGTTGTTAGGAGCCGAATAACCAGCTGGGCTGGAGGCAGCATGAGTGGCACAACCGGGGCCAAGGAAGAGGTTTCCACAGAGGGGGAAACTATCAAAGGGGGCAAGGCCTGTTAACCCCCCCCGGGCTGGAGGCAAGGCCAGAGACCCCCTCTCCCCAAGCAGCACCAGGCTATGACGATAGCTCTGGGTAGGAGGAGGAGCGGTGTTCAGAGGAGAAGGCCGGAAGACAAGGCGGAGCTACCCTACTGCGATTTCCACCAGGAGGAAGGCCACGCGACGGCCACCTGCCCGAGATTTTTGGAGATGAGGGGAGCAAGGGAGCAGGCCCCGCAACAGCAGTGGCCCGGTTAGGAGGTGCGGATAGAAGTTCTTCCAGGAGCGGAGGACGAGGACAGGTGCGAGAATCAGGCTGACGTAGGAGGCTGAGGAGGGATCAGAGTGATCGATGAGGGGGGGGGGGGGGGGGGGGGGAGTCGAGGCCGCCCGCAAGACGAGTCTCCACACCATATACTGTCAGAGCATTGCCTCGACGTCCCAAACCCCGCCCCCAGATGAGAAGATCACCTTCTCCCGGAAGGATATACCGGATCATGAGAATTCATTCTGCGATGTGCTGGTAATCTAAGCCACCATAAAAAATTTCACTGTCTCCCGGATCCTCATCGACAACGGGAGTTCCGTCAATGTCGTTTTCAAGAATGCATTTGACGCGATGAAGGTGGAGGCCAAGAGGGTACTGGCCTCGGATGGACCTTTGTTCGGGTTCTTTGGAGAGAGAAAGGAAGTGTGGAAGGAGGAGTGGGGCTCCATATCACCGTGGGGGATCAGTCCAGGAACTGCAGGTTCGTCATCGTGGACGCTCCTAGCAGCTATAATGCGATATTCAGGCGGCCACTCATCAGCGCCTTCCGATGCGTACCCTCGTCCTTCCACCAATGCCTCAAGTTCAACGTCGAAGGAGTCAGGGTCCTGGTCCGGGGAGACCCCAAGGTGGCGAGACAATGTTACGTCACCGCGGTCAACACCATCTCATGGCAGGAGGGAGCTGAGGAGATGGAGAGAAGAATGGAGGAGTTGTGCCGGCAGGAGGTCGTGGGAGGAGAAGAGGAGATAGAGGTGGAGGAGGTGGAGATCCACGCCAGTGTGGGGGGAACAGAGGAAGTTCCGGAGGAGCAGGCCAAAGTAATGACAATGAAGGAAGTCGAGGAGGACTCGCCCCAGGTGAGAGGGCAGCCTACGAGTGGGAAGAACAGTCCTGACTAGAAGTTGCGGAAGAAGTGGTGGAGCTGTAAGTCCTCACCCAGGAGGGAAGGGTGGAGAAGGTGCGAGTCAGTGGGGGGCTGAGCCTGGAGGATCAGGAGAAGATGTTGGAGTGCATCCCGAAAAACGTGGATATCTTCGTATGGAGCGCGACAGACGTGTCAGGGATTGATGCGGATGTGGCTTGACACCGCCTCAAACTTGATCCCGGTGCTCGCCCCATCCAGCAGAAGAAGAGGTTCATCGCTGACAAGCTGGCCGAGCCCAATCCGGGAAGAGGTGGGTAAGCTTCTCAAGACGGAGTTTATATTGGAGATCCAGTAACCAGGCTGTGTCTCTAACGTGGTGATGGTCAAGAAGGGAGACGGACGCTGTAGAATGTGTATTGATTTTTCACTTTTAAATAAAGCCTGTCCTAAGGATTGTTATCCTCTGTCTCGAATCGACGCGCTGGTTGACTCAGTTGTCAGTTTTTCTCTAATGAGTTTTCTCGATGCCTTTTCAGGATACCACCAGATTAGGATGCACCCACCAAACATAAAGGATGTTTTCTTCATTACAGGGGATGCGTGTTACTGTTACAAGATGATGTCCTTTGGGTTGAAGAATGCAGAGACCACGTATCAAAGAATGATGGACCTGGGTCTTTCAGGAGCAAAATGAAAGGAATTTGGAGGTGCACGTGAATGACCTCATGGTGAAGAGTCAGGATGCGAGATCTCATCTCCAAGATCTGGAGGAGACCTTCAACACCTTGCGAAAGTATAGGATGAGGCTGAACTCCCTGAAGTGCGTCTTCGGGGCAAGCAGAGAAAAGTTCTTGGGTTACCTCCTTACTCCTGCGGGGGTGGAGCTAAATCCTGATAAGGTGAGGGCGATCATGAAGTTGGAGTCGCCGCGAAATGCCAAAGAAGTCCACCGTCTGACAGGGAAGCTTGCAGGGTTGAGCAGGTTGCTCTCTCAAGCAGGAGAGAAATGCTCGCCCTTCTTCAAAGTGCTGAGGGGAGGCCAAAAATTCGAATGGTCCAAGGAATGTAGGAAGCTTTCCAAGCCCTGAAGAGGCAACTCACTCAGGCTCCGCTTCTCCAGGGACCCGAGGAAGGGGAGGATTTATCCCTGCTCCTTATAGTCGGGGCCGAGGCCGTGAGCTCCGTCCTGGTTCGGGAGGAGGGAAAGAAGCAGCTGCCGATCTATTTTGTGAGCAGGGTCCCGAGGAAGGCGGAGCTTCGATACCCGATCCTGGAGAAGTTGGCTTTCGCTCTGGTCGTCTCGACTCGGAGGCTCGGGCCGTACTTCTAGGCGCATTCAATCCGGGTAGTGACAGACCATTCCCTCCGCAACATCTTTGAGGGGGTGAAGCATTCAGGGAGGCTTGCAAAATGGTCGGTAGAGCTAAGCGAGTTTGACATATTATTTGTCCCTCGTCTCTCGATAAAGGCTCAGGCGATTACTGACTTCTTGGCCGACTATGTAGTTGAGGTGACAGAGACTGAGTTCACTCGTCCGGTTCCCTGAAGGTGATGGTGGATATTGCCTCGAGAATACATTCTTTGGGAATAGGAGTAATCCTGGAAAGTCCTCAGGGTACGAGGATAGAGCAGACGGTGGTCATTCATTTTCCTATTACCAACAATCAAGCGGAGTATGAGGAGGTAATCACAGGGTTACGTCTGACAAGGGAACTGGGGGTACATGACGTGGAGGTGCTAACGGACTTCCTTGTTGAAACCGAAAACTCGGTCTTTGTGGAGTTCACCCTTGGGAAAGGGGTGATCGCGCACTTACTTCCCTCCCGCGAACTAAACAACAAAGGAAAAAGGAACAAGGGACAGACCCAAGGGCCCGACGTGGAGGTCCCACCACACACTCGAAAGATCTTAGAGCGCTTCCCATCCCTAGCCAAATGTCGGGCTAAGGATACCTCAGAAAGCGCAAGAAGACCGGGGCACAAGTGAGCATGCCTTCTGAGGTACCCCCTTTGGTCTATTTATAGATTTCTGAAAACGACCTGCACATAGCCAACCTCCGTTGTTTTGAACAGCTATGTACAACCCAACTGGGTCTACCAACAACATGACTCCGCTGTTGTAACAGGCTATGGACATACCAACGAGGGCAAGATGGTAAAAACACCTCCCAGGGGACTGGGCGAGTGGCCCTCTGAAAACTCCACTCGCATGGGGGCGGCGAGTGCTTGATGGAGCCGGCGCTCGCCGCCTCTCCCAAGCCCTGGGCTAGTGCGGGCCCACCCTACCCCACTCGCCCGCTGCCTATCGAGCCTCCTGGGGTGGGTGCGAGCCGGCCTGCTCTACCCGCCAACTGATTCGTCGAACCCCTGGGGCGAGTGCGAGCTGACCTGCTCCACTCGCCCCTCAAACGCTCTGCCCCCTCTCCTTGAGCGAGCCGGACTGCTAGACTTTGGCCGGTCTGGCTTCCGTCGACCCCTACTCGCCGGATACGGGGTTGTACACAATCTCCGCTCTTTGCGAGGTTGACACAAGCTCAGAAAGAATCATCCAACCCCGCAGTATACGACGAGTGCGACAGGAGTGAGAATCTTTTGGCGGGGCCCACCGACGACTATATATATGTTCGCGTACCTGGGCGCCCTTTGCCCTTCCTCTTACTTGATCTTGTCGAGATGCCTCTCTCTAAAGAGCTCCAGGAGAAGATTAGCCGCGCCCGCGAGCTCAACGCCGCTCGCGCCGACGCATTAATCAGCATGTCTTCCAGTGTAGCGCTGCACCAGCTGTCCAATCCCAATCCTGCCAAGAAGGCCAAGTCCATCCCTAAGGACGCCGAATCCACCTACCGCGACTTGGAGTCCACCTTGACTCCCAGGCTCGCTTCCTCAAAACCGGCTGCCGACCGCAAGGGGAAAATGGCCGTCGGCAGCCCCGTCGACCCTGAACGCCGTCAAACCGATGCCGAGTCCTCCACGCCGCGAGTCCACACTCCGCCCGATGACCCGCGGCCTCGGACTCCCCCGGACGCTCGCCTTCAGATCAAATCACCTCCCTTCGGGACCACAGGGCTGGACTCGCTGAAGCCCAAGTCGCCAGCTCGCGCTCCTTCTCAGCAGCCTGCACCTGCTCCTGAGCTCGCGAAAGAAATGGCCGGAATCATCCCGACCCCAGCTTCAACCTCATCTCCCCGGGAGTCTATCCTCCAGGTCGCGGCAAAAACATGGCTTTACCTCCTCCGCACAGCCCCCAAGAACCGCCGTGCTCATCCCGTTAGCTTTTGCTTCCTGTAGAACACTTTGCTTAGGAAACTTTATTATGCTCGCACCCTCTTTTTACTGGAGTCGATTGTTTTTGCAGAGCTCCCTGCCCCATCTGAGGTCGAGGGATCGTCAGAACCAGCTCACCGCTCGTCGAACCCGGGAAAAGTACTCGCCCAAGGAGCTCGCACCCTCTCCCCTCCTCTGCAATCTCCTTCCCAGCTCGCCGAGCCGGGGCATCCTCGCCTAGAGCCGAGACGGCGGCGATTGGGACAGCTGGTGTCGAGCACTCGGCTCGTGCGCCAAGTGCGAACCTGACGAGGCCGAGCACTTCCTACATGAAGTCTTCGAACATCCCCACCGTGGCAAGAGGGGGAGGGGTTGGCGAGTCGGCCCTGTCCGAACCTTGCCCTTCTCCTCCAACCATCGAGCTTGCAGAAGCTTTTCTGTGGTGACCACGCTCCACGCTCACTGCACAAAAATGTTGAAATCGAAAACTCGGTCTTTGTGGAGTTCACCCTTGGGGAAGAGGTGATCGTGCACTTACTTCCCTCCCACGAGCTAAACAACGAAGGAAAAAGGAACAAGGGACAGACCCAAGGGCCCGGCGTGGAGGTCCCACTACACACCCGGAAGATCTTAGAGCGCTTCTCCTCCCATCTCGCAAGCTGGTGCGCGGGCTGTGTGCTGGAGTCCTCGCGAGTAGTGGCGAGCTGGAGCTAGCGCGAACCGCGCGGATCATGCACTCGGGAACGAAGGGAGCACGTAGGGAGAGTTAATGCGGTAGGTAGAGAAGGGGCGGAGAGGGCTATTTATAGAAGTAAAAAGGGCGGGAAAACGTCTTTTTGGCGGTCGGTGTGCGGATAGAAAAAATATGGTTCGACGTTTCGGTACCCGAGCCCGCCCCCTAATTCCTTTTATCTACTCGCCACGGTCCTAGTACAATAAAAGCTAAGAGGCAATGAGATAAGAGGCGAGCGAGAGAGGTATATATATATATATATACACACACACACACACACATATACACGGGCCCATCAGCGGGCGAACATAGTCTCAATGTTAAAAGGGGGGGGGGGGGTGAACACCCTGAAAGAGAAAAAGAAAAGAAAGAACAAACGATAATCAGCTTCATAACCGTGCGACGCGAGCTGAGACCTAGGAGGCAAGCACGACCCAGGTCCGCAGGCTGGCTGCAAGAGTGTGGTGGGCTCAGTACTGGATCCATTTCCACGTACACCTGCCTCGCGCCCCGGAACGAGGCGGTAGGCGAGGGTAGTAGTACTCGTGAACCGCCAGGAGCTCTCGCTGGGCCAGGCTGACATGTTCCGTAGCACGGTGCAGTTGTTCTTCAACCCGCGCAAGGTGTACTCCTGGTGAGGTCATCCTGTCGCCGTCTTCTTGGCGCCTCCCGTCCTCCAAGGCCCCAAAGCGCGTCTCCGCGTCCGCCTTGTCCTCGTCCACCCTGCCACGTTTGCGCTCAGCAATACGTAAGTCCAACCGAGCGAGTATTTGTGTGATGTGGTCGTCGTCGGTAGTGACTATCCATAAAGGTGGGACCTCCGTGGTCAGCAGCGGTGGTGATGACATGAGTGTTTTGGTGGCGGGGCAACCGGAGGAGAGGCCGGGGAAGTGGGTCTCCGTGACACGCGAAGAGACCAGCGAAATTGGTGCACCCAAACACATGGAGTGCGTCGAGTTGCGCAAGCATCACATCTAGAGTGGCGATGCTAAAGGGCATCTTGGAAATAATATATATTAATGTATGACTATTATAAGATGGATAATAGAGAATAAGGGCAGATAACAAATGTGAAATGGCAGGGGTGGGGCTCCCAAAAAGTTAACTAAAAGATAAAAATGATCAATAAAGCATGCTTTGGTTGGGGCTCCCGAGGAAAGAAGCAGGTGTGCGGTGCTCGAGGAAGAAGTGTGGCTGCTCAAGAAGGATTGAAATTTCTACACGTGAAATGTGCAGTGGTCGGGTTGCAGAACCGCCTGCGCTGGCATGGGATCAGAGAGGCGGTGCGAGGGAGGGAGGGAACAGAGTGGCTCGGAAGGTCGACAAAGGGAAGGAGATGCACACGAAGCAGTGGAGGTGGACCAGCTTTGGGGATGGCCAGATCGAACCGCGACTGGGACGAGGCAGGGCTCGACGTCGAGAAAGTAAGGAACGGTGGCGAGTGGTGAGTGAGATTAGTGCGGCGTAAGATGAATATGGCGCAGGATGGAGTTTCACGGCGAGTTGACGCTGCAGTTGACTGGATCCGCGGGAAGACGTTGTAGGGTGCTGGATCTTCAAAAGGGTGACATTGGAGCAAAGTTGGAGCCAATGTGGTCATGGGTGGAGGCAAAGGGAACAACTTGGAGGCGAAGGGAATAGCTTGCACATAAAGGAGGATGGAATGACTCTGATACCTTTGTTACATTCCAAATCGTAGAACACCAAAAATTGAATCTTTCACTAGGTAAAAGTAGGATACAAGATAACCGATCTCACCTAAGGGCTGCAGCCAACGGACTGATCGTCCGACGAGGGGAGGAGTTCTCGTTCAGCCGCACAGAATCACAGAAACCACAAGAACACACAAATACATTCAATATACCTAACCCTAACCAAGCCCAATTTTTTATAGAAGCCATTGCTGGGAAATTACATAACTACCTCTAATATAAAATAAGAATACATCATGGAGCCACAAGGCCCCTCCTTCCCCCACTCAATTAATTCCCTCCCCCTCTCCTTAACTGCCAACCCCCTGTTTACTGCCACCCCTCTACTCGTGGAGCCACTTTATCCCCCTCCCACTCCTCCAAAAACCGATTCCCATCACACATCCACCTCTAACCAACTCAACCACCTCACTGACCCAACCTGGTTGGCAATTCCAGCCTCCAGAACTTCTTTCCTCACCTCCCCACACTCTCTGGAATTCCTCCAGCAGCTGGGACCTGCCCTCTAACCGCCCCAAATCTGTCAGGTCCCCAACTCCCCTGTGTTCTGCTGCCAGCACTTCAACAACCGGCCACCCCAGCAATTCCCCCATTTCTCTGGCTGCCAAGGAACCGTCCAGCAACTCTGTGCTGTTTTTCGGCCCATCGCATCACACTTTCTGGTACCTGACAAGCAAAATCCAGCGACTGTGATTGCTGTCCAGCAGTTGGGTCATCATCTGCTGCCACAAATCCAGTCCCAGTCCGTGATCTTGCCTCCTTGTCTACCCTCCGAAGATACCTCCAGCCCTCCCCTCAATTAGTCGTGGTATTCAAGGTTCGTGTGTTTGTTTCTTTACTATTCGGTCTTGTGTTTGTTCTCTACTTGAAGAAATAGTGGCTTATAGACTGTGTTTTCAATTTCTTTGGTCTTTGTAATTTAACATTCTAAAAATTATTTGATTTCGCGCACTCTTGCGCTTGTATCTCTCTTGCTTCCTTCTTTATGTGCTTCAATTATTGTGGTTTATCATTCGTAATTGATTTATAAAGAAAGTTAATTGCAAGTTTTAAAGTTCGTTAGATATGTATGGTTGCATGTTGGAGTTCACTCATTTACTTACCCATCACATAGGATTGTCCTGCGTCAAATCCCCTCTAGAGTCTTTTGGAGCAGCCAATACAAGTTATTTGTTGTCCGATGGACACACTTTACATGTCGGATGCCATTGATTGCTAACGGAGATCCGATTCATCCAATCGGACGTCTGATTGCCTCAGGTCATTTTTTTGATTTGGGTTGTTACAATTTTTTAATGACCCCGGTCACCCCATGATGATAATGGAGTTTCTGTATGAAACAGAGAAGTTCAAATTAAACGTTTAGTTTTATATTGAAGTAGTATATAGTCTATCGTTTATGATTCAATGAAGGAAGAAGATTAATGTGAACAAAAGTTTAAGTCATTCCTTTATTTTAATGATTATCTGTGATCTGTGGGATCATATACACTTAGATTTATGTGTTGACATTCACCTTAGAGAAATGCTCGAAGAAATGATTGTTTGTTTATATCTTATAATGGATGACACTTTTCTTAAACTATAGTTCTTGTATTTTGTGTTGAGAGAGTAGTGTAGTTTTGCTTAATTTGAATTGTCGATCCCTTCAATCCTTCTCTCAGAGGTGGTTGAACTACTACCCTAGATACTTATATGTTCGTGGGGATGGCCACCCTGAAGCATCGGAAATATTGTAGGGCTGTCAGTATTCTGCAGAGGACACAAATGAAAAATGTGCTTCTGGCTTCCTCAAACCTCTCTTCATCTTATCACAGGAAAACTTCAGATTCTTTAGACAGTTTTCTTAGAAGACATTTAATGAATCATTGGTCTGCAGGAATTGGAGGGAATTCATATGCATTTTACTCACAATTTCATATTGGTATTTTGATTCTAATGTACCAAAGGTATATTTGTAAAAATACAATAACAATAATTTCTCAGATGATCCATATTCATAAGGGTGACTAAATTTTACGCTGACCGTCTACCTAACACAACCCTCACCATTTTTCATCCGGGCTTAGGACCGACATAAGATGTTTTATTTGTAAAAATTCAATTACGTAAACAAAGTATATGTTTACATGGACAATTCTGAATAAAGTTGTTTTCCTGGACTGACATAAGCGGGTTGTTGAGGCGGGGGCCGCGGCTCAGTTGGTGAGCAGACTCTGCGGAAGCGAATCTTATCTAGGAGGTTGGGGGATCGAGCCCCCGCCTCAACAACCCGCCACGTGGCGCCCAACTATGGATCCGTCAAGTGAGCAGCCTGGGTCCCGCATTAGAGACGGGTTGGGGTGTATGGCCCGCGGGCTTGGTGCGATCGGCTGGGGCTGGCTATGGATCCTGGGTTAGATGGCCCTGCGAGCAGCCCAGTGGCCCAGTTGGATCGTATCAGAGCGTTTAGTGCGGTGGCGTTTATTTAAAAATATGCCACCACTATTTTTAGACCGTTTGGAGCCGTGGATGAGAAGGACAAACTAGCTTAAAACGCAGATCCAAAAACACTTATAAGCGGAAATCACGTGAAACATTCCTATTCGTGTGCTTCCCCGACCTCCGCACTTCGCCCTCCGTCGCGAAATCGTGATTGATACTCGTGTTATCTTCGTTCTCATCTCCTGAAGGGTTCGTCTCAGTACTAGGCGATCGGAAATGGGTTCATTCATGAAATCTTCAGAGATTGCAGACTAGATCTGAAACCTCGCCCGGAAGGAGGAGGATATGACGGGAAACCTTCCGGGATCATCTAGATCGATATTCCTCTCTATTCCAGAAGGGATCTCTACTCCTGCAGCCATATCATGTCTTGGAATACCATATGCTCCTCACTTCTAATTTGGTTCATGGATGAGTTGCCTTTGTTGATTTTTCCGCTATATGTTTCAAAAAAAATTTCCCGTTTCCCTATTTCTGTAGGTTCTTACATTTTCTTTTGAATGGATTCTGCAAGTATTCCTCTACTTGTAATCACAATTCCTATACTGATAACCAACTTATGAAGTTGATTAGTTTGTTTGTTCTTGATATGAAGTTGTTTATATGGTAGTTTACATTATGATTATCAGCCCTAGTTTGTTTTGCATTTGTTAACAATTTGAACAATTTGAATTGTGTTTCTTGCACATTTAGGCTCCGTTTGGGGGGACTCATTTCCACCGGTCAAGCGGTTATGATCGCATGTATCAGACATTAATTAAGGTGCGGTACATGCGGTCGTAACCGTTTGACCGGTGGAAATAAGTCCCCCCAAACGGAGCCTTAATGTTATCGCAATTTGATTTCAACAATCACCACATTTCTCTGTTATCAATGTGATAAAACTGCTTTCACATTTATGACTGCATTGAAAACATAATTTCTTCAAATAGCGGAATTGTGTTCATGATCACAGAGCTTTCAACCACTGCATTCTTGACCACACTTTTCAACCTGTGTTCACAACCGCCGCTGCTGCCCCAAACAGACCCTTAGTTTCTATATTCTATTTTCTTTTATCTCATTACCTACCCTTTTGTCTACAGATAGTTAAAGAGGGAGAGGAGCCAGTGCAGTTTTTGAATCATCTCTTCTCTTTTAATCAGAATATAAGGGATGCATGGAACAGGTGAATTAGAGGACAGTTTTTTGCAATCCAACCAGATTGAATATTATATTCTAGTTTTTGCAGAGGACAAGGTGGTTGTAACCATGGCTCTGGCACATGAACTTTGATTCAATCCTTCAGTGGAGTAAAATGTGTACTATCTACATATCCATGCCAATAAGGTGAAGATAGAATATGTACTTATTTCAATAAAATAGCTACCATTTACAATATTGTTATTTTCATTTTTTTAATGAAAAAAATGAATAGAATCTTAATATTTTTTACCTGTATGAGTTCCACCTCTATAAACCAAAAGTTCACTCTTGTGGAGAATTTGTTAAGATATCTTCAATCTTAGCTCCTTTCAAACCTATTCAGTTATTTCACATGTGTTATTAGGGGCCTTGCTGCCCATATAGCCAGCGGTTGGTACCCCTTGCAGTGGCTACAAAGGTGAAGTTCCTCGACTCGAAACTATATATATCTCGAATTTTTTTATTCTGGGGGTATTTTGGGAAAGTCATTTATACATTTACCGGGATCTTCCCTCTAAGTTTTACAAATTATAAATTGCACCCCACTTATTATTGAAATTACAAAAACCTTCCTTGAATGTTACAAAACATGACATTTAGCTCCCCTGAAGTTCCCCTTGCATTTTGTGCATGAATGATATGAAATGTGAATTTCAGGGACGGTAAATGTTATGTTTTGTAACATTCAGGTAGGTTTTTGTAATTTCAATAATAAGAGGAGTGCAATATGTAATTTTGCTATTCATTCTTTTAATGAAAAAATGAATAGATTCATATTTTTTTTACCTGTATGAGTTCCACCTCTAAGTAAAAGTTCACTTTTGTGGAGTATTTGTTGAGATACCTTGAATCTTAGGGGCCTTGCTGTCTATATAGCCAGCGGTTGGTAACCATTGCTCGAAATTGTATATATCTCGAATTCTTTATTCTAGGTTATTTTGGGATATTAGAAAGTTTAACAAGACTATAAGCACGCTCGAAGGGATCTTCATCATATGGTTTTAAGCGTTGTCCATTTACTTTAAATAGCCCTTCCTCTCTATACATCTCAACACCGCCAAAAGGAAAGGCACGAGTGACGGTGAAAGGCCTGGAAGGAGCCGTAGTCGGGAGTTATGTACAAAAACAAAATCACCTGCTTTGAGCTCCTTATGGTGGATCCGCTGGTCATACCCTTTTTTGTCCGTTCTTTGTACAATCGTGCATTTTCATAAGCATCTTGCAGACGTTATTCCAAAGCGCAGAGCTGCGAGAAATGTTTTCCAGCCTCCGTCATATTGAGGTTTATGTATTTGGTTTCCCAAAAGGCACAGCGTTCGAGCTCGATCGGAAGGTGGCATGCTTTCCCATAGACAAGTCTGTATGGAGACATGTCGATTTGAGTTTTAAAGGTCGTCTTTAGGCCCATAATGCGTCATCAAACTTGTTGGCCCAATCCGTCCGGTTGGTGTGCACGTGCTTCTCAATTATGCGATTTAACTCCCGGTTGGAAGCTTTCACTTGCTTGCTAGTTTGGAGGTGATAACCTAGCACTTGTGGCGCACTCCAAATTTCTTAAGAAGCAACTCAGGGATGGTTGCAGAAATAACTTCCTCCGTCACTGATAATTGTTCTAGGTATTCCAAAACGAGCAAAAATATTCTTACGAAGGAATTGCAACACTACCTTAGCATCCTTGGTTGGAAGGAATTGCCACAAGAATGTATTGTTTTCCAAAAGACATTGGGAAAGTACCCATGAATTGATACCCCAAATATCACAAAGCTCATAGAATAAAATGCTATTTAGGGGAATCTCATCCCATCGTGAAATATTCCTAGGGCGCTGACATCGGTCACATTTTGCGACATAAGCATGGGCATCTTTAAAAAGAGTGGGACAAAAAAAACTTGAATGTAAGACCTTTTGAGCGGTTCAGCTAGGTTTCATTTGTCCTCCAGCTTTGCCATCATGACAATGAAAAAGAATAGAGGAGATCTCCTCATCTGGATTGCATCTGTGAATAATATTGTCAACGCACATGTGAAATAAAAGAGGGTCGTCCCAAAAATAGTTTTTTTATGTCATTAAAGATTATTTTTTTTCTTTTGTTGAAAAGTTAAGCCTGGGGGAGCAGACCACAAGTAAGGAAATTGACGTAATCCGCAAACCAAGGGATACTCCTGCAGAACTGATAGAGAATAGTTATTCGCCAGGGAATGAATCGCAAATATCAACTATATCTGAATCCAGCTCATTGTTCCCTTCTATGCGAGAAAGATGGTCAGCAACAACATTTTCAACTGCGTTCGTATCGCGAATTTTGACATCAAATTTTGTAACAACAAAATCTTGGGAATACATTGGGGCTTAACATCCTTTTTGGGCTAGAAGATACTTCAAGGCAACATGGGATGTGCACACAATAAATTTTGACAAGATGAGATAAAAATGAAATTTGTCAAAGCCAATATTACTGCAAAGAGCTCCTTTTCCGTAGTTGTGTAGTTTTGTTGAACATTATTCAATACATGACTTGCATAATGAATGGTATGGAAAACCTTCTTCTTGCGCTGTCCGAGAATAAACTGCCGATAAAAAATCTACATGTCCCAAGAAGCTGCAAATTCCTTTAACGGAGGAGGGTGGTGGAAGTTTTTGAATACGTCAATTTTTGCTTAGTCCAACTCAATTTCAGCTTTAGAGATTTTATGCCCAAGAGCAATTCCCTCCTTCACCATCAAGTGACACTTTTCCCAATTTAAGAGCAAATTTGTACCTTCACAGCGTTGCAACACCTTAGATAGGTTGTGGAGGCATACGTTGAATGATGACCCAAAGAGAGATAAGTCATCCATGAACACTTCCAAGAAGTCCTCCACTATGTCATGAAAAATAGCTATCTTGCAGCGCTGAAAGGTGAAGGGAGTGTTGCACAGACCAAAAGGCATCCTTCAGAATGCAAAAGTGCCAACATGGCAGGTAGATGTGGTCTTCTCCTGGTCGTCCGATTTGATTATGCCCTGAATAACCATCCAGGAAGCAATATAACTCCTGCCAACCAACTTTCTAGCATTTAGTCAATGAATGGGAACAGAAAGTGATCTTTCCTCGTTGCTTCGTTTAACTTCCTATAATCAATACCAACCCCCAACTGTTGACCATGCGACTGGGCAAGAGAGCATTCTGCTCGTTCATCACGACTGTCATCCCTCCCTTTTTTGGAACAACTTGGACATGGCTGAGCCACTTATTGTCAATGATCGGGTAGGTGATCCCGATGTCAAGGAGTTTAACTATTTCATCTTTCATTACTTCTTGAATCTTAGTATTTAAATGTAGTTGTTGTTGCGCAAGCGGTCTAAACTTGTATTCCATGAAAATTTTGTGCATGCAAATTGCAGGACTGATCCCTTTTATGTTACTGATTACCCCACCAAATGCTCCTTTGTGTGAGTGGAGAACATCAGCAAAGCGGGTTTCCTCATTGATGGATAGCAGAGCAAAAATAATAATCGGATGCACGCCTTATTCTTCACGATAAAAACATGTTAAAGATATTGGGTTTTATGTCCGCTCGTGTCGGATCCGACTCGGAATGGGTATTGAGTTCGTGTCGCTCTAGGGCTTGGCTCTACGCTGCAGGTACTATATATACATATTCCAAATTTGATAGGGACATGTAGAATACTTTGAGCGTAGCTAATCCAACAAAATATACTTAAGATGCTCAAGAAAGAGTTTCAAGTTTGATAAAGGAGGTTGGAGAATCAAGTGGGGAACAGGGGAAGATGGTGGTGAGGGCTCAGCTTCTATTAACTCATTATTGTAGCAAGCTGCTGAAGGGTGGGGTAAAGTGACAATATAGCAGTCTGAATTAGAAAGTTCACAAGAGCAGAGATCCTTGTGCCTATAACTGTTGAATTGATCATTAGTGTTAGAAAATCCCATTTAAGGGCCCATGTTATTTCTTCTTTCTCTCTCCTTGTATTAGTCCCACATCTTGTATTAGGATTTCTCCATTCCTTCTTCTCCTATATAAGTGTGTGTATACTTGTAACTATTACTTGAATTAAGATATACAAGGTTTTGGGCCAATTTCTACATGGTATCAGAGACAGGTTTGAATTGAGCGACCTTTTCTTTCTCAATCCGCGTAGACTGTTTTTGTCCGCTACCCGCTCGGCCTCCTGCGGCCTGCCGGTCTGTCCGCTCCGCTCCTCCTCTCCCTTGAACTCTTGTTTCCGTGGTTCCACCCCTCCCCTCCGTCATTTTATAGCCTTCCCTCCCTCTTCTTCTCAGTGGGCCCACCTTACCTCTCTCTCCTCCAGACCGCTCTAACTCTCGCGGCCTGTTCTCCTGCGCCGCGGCGTGCCTACGACCTGTTCTCCACCCTACCTCCTGCTACCCGCTCGCATCGGACTCCCTTGCTTGCTGCGGCCTACTCCGATTCGATGCGGCCTGCCCCTCCATCTCTTGCTCGTTGCGGCCTCTTTCTGCTCTCTTCTGCTCGTTACCCGCCCGACCTCCTGCGGCCTGTCTCTTCTGCGGGTTCTTGTTGGTCGCTGCGGTCTCTTCTCTCTCTGCTTGAGTCTCTCTCCTCGCGGGTTTCTTCTCCTTAGTTCTCTGGTCCGCCTGACCGTGCGGGTTGTTCCTCTCTCACCTGCATCTTGGTCGCGGTCTCCTCCGGCTCTTCCCCTCTCTATCTGCGCGGCCTGTCTCTACCCGCTGCGGACTTCTCTGTTCACGGCCTGTCTCTGCTCACTGCGGCCTGTCTCTGTCCGCGCGGTCTGTCTCTGCCCGCTGCGGCCTCTCTCTGTTTGCGTGGCCTCTCTCTGACCGCTGTGGTCTGCCTCTACTCGCCTCGCCCGGCTCTAGTCCGCCGCGGTCTGTTCCTGCTAGTCGCTGGCCTCCTCTCTGCTAGCGCCCGACCTCCTCTCTACAAGCCTCCCGGCCTCCTCTCCGCTCGCTGCCCGGCCTCCTCTCTGCTAGCGGCCCGGTCTTTTCTTCTGCTCACCGCATGGCGCCTGATGATTCAGCTATCACCTCTGTTGTGTCCTTCTCTATGGAGGGTCTCACCTGTCTCTCTCATCATCCTTGTTGGATCGTTGATTCCGGCGCTACTCACCATATCAACTCCCAGAAGCCCCCAGCGTATCTCCAAACGCCTCATCCTGCTCGCATCACTGTGGCCAACGGTGACACCCTCCCAGTCTTTGGCTCCGCTGCTTTTCAGCTTACGCCAACCCTTTCTCTTTCCTCGGTTCTTCACGTTCCGGGGTCTCCCTTCAATTTATTATCAGTTAGTCGTCTCACACACGACCTTGACTGTTGTATTACATTTTCACCCTCTTCTTTTCTTATGCAGGATTGCCGCACCCGGAGTACCATTGGTAAGGGGCAGCTGGTGAATGGGTTGTATATCTTGGATATCCCACCAACTCTTCTCTCCACCATCTCCACTGTTGATTGACATTGCCGCCTTGGACATGCTCCCCTTCCGATTCTCAAGCGGGCTCTTCCTGATATACCTTTACAGGAGTTCTCCTGTGAATCTTGTGTCTACGGCAAACAACATCGTTCCTCTTTCCCCCCTGCCTGTACCAGGAGTACTACTCCCTTATCATTAGTTCATTCTGATGTTTGGGGTCCTTATAGGATCCATAGTATTTTTGGCTTTCGGTACTTTGTCACGTTCATTGAAGATTACTCCCGTACCACGTGGCTCTATTTACTACATGATCGCACTGAACTTCCCTCTGTCTTTCGCGCCTTTTTACTTGAGATGCATACGCAGTTCGCCACCCCTCTCAAAGTAATTCGCACTGAAAATGCTTGGGAGTATACAGGTCGTGCCTTCTCCAATATCTGCACTGACTTTGGTGTCATCCATCAAACTTCATGTGCGTATACCCCTCAGCAAAACGGGGTGGCAGAACGCAAAAATCGTCATCTTCTCGATGTTGCCCGCTCTCTTATGTTCCAAATGCACGTTCCCACCGAATATTGGAACTTTGCGGTTTCCACCGCCTATCATCTCATCAACCGTCTTCCCTCCTCTGTCCTTGATTTTTCCTCACCCATCCAACTCCTCTATCCCTCCATCCCCCTCACCTCTCTCACACCACGGATCTTCAGGTGTATTTGTTATGTCCACCTTCTTGGCCCTCCTCCCGACAAACTTGCTCCTCGGGCCGCCAAGTATATGTTTATTGGCTACTCACGCACTCAAAAGGGGTACGTCTGCTACTCTCCTACTACCGACAAACTGGACGTTTCTGCGGATGTCACCTTCTGTGAAGACCAGCCCTTCCACTTACCCAGCACCACCTCCTCTTCTGCTCCCTCTCTTCCCCGGCCTGTTGTACCGGTCACGCCATCCGTGCCCTCTTCTTCCTCCTCTCCCCCCGTTCCTCCTCGGGTTCCTCCACCACTAATCCGTGTCTACTCTCGTCGCCCATCCAAGGATGCTCCTGTGACCCAGCTCCCTGATGCCAGCGATAGCTCGGCTGCGGTAGATCACGCTCCCTTCTCTACAGCTCATCCCTTGGCCAACTACATCTCTCTACATCGGCTAACACCACCTCTCTACGCATTTGCCACCTCCCTTTCCTCTATTTTTATACCTAACAATGTGCAAGAGGCGCTTCACCACCCAGGATGGAGGGCTGCTATGCACGATGAAATGCGGGCTCTCTAGGCTAACCAGACCTGGGATCTGGTTCCTCTTCCTGCTGGCCACACCTCTGTTAGCTGCAAATGGGTCTTTGTCATTAAACATGCGGCGGATGGCACTATCGACCGTCTGAAGGCCCGTCTTGTGGCACGGGGGTTTACTCAGCAACATGACCTTGATTACGAGGAAACCTTCTCTCCCGTGGCCAAATTGAACACGGTCCGCGTTCTTCTCTCCTTGGCTGTTCATCGTCACTGGCCACTTTATCAGCTGGATATTAAGAATGCCTTCCTCAACGATGATCTACAAGAGACAGTTTATATGCAGCAGCCTCCCGGGTTTGAGACCACGGGGGAGTCTTTGGTATGTCACCTTCGGAAATCCATTTATGGTCTCAAACAGTCCCCGCGTGCGTGGTTTGAAAAGTTCAGTAATGTGGTATGTGTTAGTGACTTCATTCGGAGCTCGGCTGATTTTTCTCTCTTCACCCGACATCGGTCAACCGGGACTGTGATTCTTCTGGTCTACGTTGATGATATCTTGATTACTGGCGACGACACGACAGGAATACAACAGATCAAGGCACAGTTGAACTCTGCCTTTCAAACCAAAGATCTGGGCAACCTTCGGTACTTTCTTAGGCTCGAGGTCGCCCGACGCCCTGATGGTCTTGTGTTATCTCAAAGGAAGTATTGTATGGACTTCCTTCGTGATGCAGGTTATTCTGGGTGCAAACCTGCGAAGACTCCTATGGACGCAAATCACAAGCTCTCGGCCCATAGCTCTGACTCTAACAAGCTGCTTACAAATCCGGAATATTACAGACGCTTGGTTGGGAAGCTGATCTACCTTACGGTGACTCGACCAGACATCTCATTTGCTATGGGAGTTCTGAACCGTTTCATGCACGCTCCTCGGACATCTCATCTTCAAGCTGTCGAGCGCATCCTTCGATATCTCAAGATCGCCCCCGGACAAGGACTCGTGTACAAGCCATCCACATCTCTATCTCTTGTCGCGTATTCTGACGTTGACTACGCAGGCTCTATTGATGATATGCGCTCCACAACTGGATTCTATACTTACTTTGGTGGACACCTCATAACTTGGCGAAGCAAGAAACAGAATGTGGTTGCGCGTTCCTCTGCTGAAGCCGAGTACCGGGCTATGGCTGCTGTTGTCTCTGAGCTAACCTTGCTTGAAGGCCTTATGGGAGACTTAGGTGTTCGTCTCTCATCTCCGGCAACCTTATTTTGTGACAGTCAGGCAGCAATTCATATTTCCAAGAATCCGGTTTTTCACGAACGAACAAAGCATATTGAAGTTGACTGTCACTTTATCCGGGAAAAGGTATAGTCAAAGAAGATAGATTTGGAGCATGTTCCTACTACCGACCAAGTTGCGGACATCCTGACGAAAGCTCTCTCCAGGCCGCTATACTATTAGTTCTTATCCAAGCTTGGTGCCTACGACTTGTACGCTCCAGCTTGCGGGGGAGTGTTAGAAAAGCCCATTTAAGGGCCCATGTTATTTCTTCTTTCTCTCTCCTTGTATTAGTCCCACATCATGTATTAGGATTTCTCCCTTCCTTCTTCTCCTATATAAGTGTGTGTATACTTGTAACTATTACTTGAATTAAGATATACAAGGTTTTGAGCCAATTTCTATAATTAGTATGAGATTTGATTCTTTAGTGCACATCAAAAATCTGTTTTTCATCTCCAATTTGCAATGTAAGTTTTCCACTCTCAACATCAATGAGAGCACACTTTTTGCCCACTTTAATTTCAAGCACAACAAAGTCAACCGAGAAGCAAAAAAAATCTCTAACTTGTACTAAAACAACTCCCTGAGGTTGCTTGATTGAACGATCAGCCAATTGAAGTGTCATGCAAGTAGGACGCATTGCCCCCATTTCCTAGCTTCCTGAAAATGGATAGTGGCATAAAATTTATTTAAGCAATCAGGTCGCAAAGAGCATCCCCACAGTCCAATTGCCCAATCAAACAAGGAATAGATTTGAAATTATGGCCAAAGAGTCCTTGGACAGGTATACAAGATTGTCCTCCTCAATCTTCTTCTTGTTTGATAGAAACTTCTTTAAAAATTTTGCATAATCAGACATTTGAGTTAGGGCATCAATGAGAGGAATATTAACCAGAACTCCTTTCATCATTTTCAAAAACTTTAGATACCCATCTTAAAATTCTTAAAATGGCGAGGAAATGGGGGGCGGGTGGTGCAGTAATAGTAGGAGGCAACAAAGGCTCTGTTTGGGAGGACTTATTTTCACCGGTCGAGCGGTTACGATCGTATAAACCAGACCTTAATTATGATCCGATTCATACGGTCGTTACCGCTAGACCGGTGAAAATAAGTCCCCTCAAACAGAGCCAGAGTGGAAGGCTGAGCAGCTTCAACAATTGGAGACGAGTGGCCATCACCTCCATAGGTGACGGGCCTGGGATAAGGACTAGGGAGTTCCCTTCAACCGGAGTAGTTGCCGAGCATTTAGAGTTTCTCGCTTGCTTAAAATTTAGAATCTTAGAGTATTATTCTGATTGCTGATCAGGGGAGACAAAGGCTCCGTTTGGGGGGACTTATTTTCACCGGTCAAGCGGTCACGACCGCATGAATCAGACCTTAATTAAGGTCTGGTTCATGCGGTCGTGACCGCTTGACCTGTGAAAATAAGTCCCCCCAAACGGAGCCAAAGTATGCTAAAAAAATCCTTTTCCAACTGTTCCCAAGTAGGAATAGAATTCCTGCGCAAATCCTAGTACTAGCTTTTTGCCGTTTTCTAGAGTGAAAGCAGGAAGAGACGAGATTTAAGATACCATTTTTTGCATGGTGCAGCACCTGACACCATGTTCGAGTGTGACATGATTGCACATCAAAAAAAACTTGCAATTATTATCTATTTTATATGTGTTGACAAAATAACCAGACACAATAAATATGGAAAAGATCTTCGTACCATTGAATCTCTCAATAGAAAAATCACACGAACCGTATTCCCCGACAACGGCGCCAATATCTTGATGCAATTGGCGGGCAAGTGCATCACGCTCGTTCAAGTGACAGAAAGTAAGGAGTAAATTCCTGAGTATCGAATTTCCCAAGAACATGGAATGGTGGATTTAACGGTCGAGATAATACTTGAGATCAAAGTCTTTTATGTCGGAATTTCGGGGGATTGTTTGTTCGTTACCAACTAATTACAAAAAGAGGAAACTAATTACTATGCGAGTCTTCGGCAACGCTTCACACCTCCGTGGACCGCAAGTCTCCGCTTCAAACTACTGTGGGTCGCAGGCCTTCGCTTCACTTGTTGCACCTTGCAATATCAAGGCCAACCACTCGCTGATTGACTCGTGTCTATCACAATGACAATGCAACACAGCTCTCAAACACTCAACACAAGCCCGAGTAGATGGAAAAACACAATAACAAGAGACTAGGCCTCTTAGGCTACTCCAACGGAAATGAACATACAAGCTTAATACTTCACAAATAGTAGTCACACATCACAACTACAATAGTTCATTCCAACCATCATCATAATAGAAGAAAAGCTAACTAACTCTACCAAATGTGTGGAAAAAGAAGACAAAATTACAAACAGTGTTTGAGACTCTTCCATGGATACGAAGGTACTCTAGAGTGTGAATTCGTGTTGTTCTCGATCATCGTCTGTCATCCGGGGTAGAGGAATCGTTGTTACCAACTCCCAATGGACCCATCTTCTTGAGGGTTTGCACCGTCCACGTTTCCTCTTCAAGATCCTAGCTTGCGGAGAGAGAGGAGTGCTTTATCTGTAACTTGGAGCTCTTTGATGATGAGGAGAGCCTAGGGAATGACCCCTACGCCTTGAAGGAAGAAAAGACGAAATAGGTGACCCGGGCGGGAGAAAAGACGGAACGATCTGGGAGAAATTGCGACCAACGTATTTATAGGGCGAGCAAAAATTTTGACTGTTCACTGGTAGGCGCACGACCAGTGGCCGTGCGTGAAGGAAATTCACCTACCAGCGCGAGAAAAAATTTGGACTGGCCGGAAAATTTCGGCGCTTGAAAGGAAAATATTGAATGCGCACGACCAATGGTCATGCAAGAAGGAGGTCCAGTACTCGTGCATTCACTCGTGTGAAGTTGGTGGGGTTCCCGACAAAATTTCAGCAAATGAACGCGCATGACCACTAGTCGTACGTAGAGGACTCCACTGCCAGTGCGTGAAGAAAAACGCACTACCAGTGGCTTCCTCAATGAAAAAGGGCGAAAACACACGGGTGAAGCTGCATAAGTGTTGTACCTTCATGAAAATCATCCTGCACCTCTAGAAATACATATATACACAACCAAAAATATAAAATTAATGTACTAAAATGAATTAAGATGGAGAGGAGGTCTCCTTCATGCATTGAACGAATCAGAATATGCTTTGAATAACTAAAACATGCTCATACTACACAAGATTGGATTATAATGGGTTTTATGATAGAATCAAGTAAGATATGAGCATAATCGATTGAAAAACAAACTATATTGGAGCCCAAATTACTATATAAAATATGCTCATCAAACTCCCATGAGAAGGAAGGAAATCTTAGGTGAAAGTAGTCTTAAGAGGCAAGTATTCATGTTTATTTTTTCCTCTTAGGTCTCCCTAGTCTAAATATTCTGCTCTACTATCCCTTTGTATCGGTATTTCATTATGTAATCATTGCAATTTCTATGATTTCTTTTATGAATTTGAAGAGTGCTTTGTGACTATCTTTAATGGTTTGATTAATCTTCTTTGTACTGTCTTCCAAAGCTCTAAGAACTATTTCTATCACAATTTTATCATGATTTATTATATTTGTGATCCCTATATGATTTTTTGTAGTAAATGGGTAAAGTCAATCATAATATAAAGAGAGTTGATTGTTCCCTAAAAGAATAAAGAACCATGATTCTTTTGCCTATGATTAGGATTCAAAGAACGATAAGGTGATCTTTAGGTTCCCCTACCTATTGTTCAAATCTCCGGTAGGGCTTTCTGAAAACAGTGCTCTAGTGTGATCTCGTCCAGGGATACCATAGTGGTTTGGAATCCTATGGAGTAGATCTAAATCAAATTACTTCTCTTTCTTAAAAAAGACCTTAATTTTGCAATGACTCTACATAACCACTTTTTTTTAATATTAAGAATACACGTTGTCTTATATTAGTTATTATTTTATAAAGTATTTAACTATTATAAAAACTATTTTCCAAAGATAAACTTATGAAGATAACAAGAGACAATAGAAGTAGGTTACGTAAGTAGCGAACCCCTGAGAAATTTTAAATGTGAATCATGATATAATAAAAACTCATATACTCAACACTAAGCGTGCTTTCCTAAAAGAACACAAAATCTATAGATAATTTGTATGCAAAAGGAGCATGTCAAGTTTTTGGAACCGTTGTCGGAGAATCAACGAAGTTTAATTAACTAGAATCATTCCTTACTAATTGGAAATCTATTTTATCATGTTAATATTATATATTAGTAATTTGTTTTTCTTATATGTTTTAACTCATAAATAACATTAATAGTTGCTTTCGGTTTTATTTGTTTTAAGAAATTTAATTTTAAGTTCACTTAAACCGCTTTCAAATCTTGCTATATTAATTATTTTTTCTTAATAAGTGCTATCTTTAATCCATCAAGGGACTCAGATTTCAAACAAGTGGATCTGGATCAGAGCATTCTTTGAGGAAAACATTGCGCCTACTGAAGGAAAGGAAAGGGGTAACCAATCACATATATATTAATGATACGTCACATTCTAGCATTATCACTGACACAAACGAAAAAAATGGTGAACTTTCAAAGACTTTGTCCGAATATGCTCGACCACATTTTTAGGGCACTGGATCTAGTATTGCACATCTAGTAGTAGACGCTAATAACTCTGAACACAACCTAGTATTATTCATATGGTACAATAATTAGTGTAATTTGACGGGCTGCGAGACCTGATCTTAATTGTCACATCACAATTTTTCTTGAAATTTGCACCACTTTCAAAATAAATAGTGCCAACAATGATGCCATAATAACTAGCCATATTATCCTAAACATCACATCATCTTGCTACGCACGAAGGTCGATTCCAACATTGCCATTTCACTAACATGTTTTATAGGATAACATTACTTCAGTTATATAAGTCAATTGTCATTATGGAAAAGTCTCTCATACCGTACCATATTATTATTCACGAGATCAATTTTCACAATCTCCACATCATTCTACCAACAATAATGAGGTAGTCATTCCAATCACATACTAATCAACTCCTTATAGATCAACAACCAAGCCTTATCCCAAGGTTTATAGTTCATGAAATAATGGTTATTCATTCCACTATGGACTCACACTAAACAACTTAATGCACCTTAGATCATCTATCAAAGTCAACATCAAAGTCCTACAATGAAATTCTAGAGAATAAGAGCCTTGTATCGGTCTTAATCCTCAGGCTAAACAATAGTAATCTTTTAAAGCATTTAAATATATGAAAAGAACACATTCCCTCTCTTAGCAATGCTCTTAAAAAAATATATGGACATATGTCCGCAAACACACAAATTGTAGGGACGCCCTAGGAACAAAATAACTTTGTAAGTTTGTTATCCAACAAAAGCTACAAATGTTTCGTCTTTTTGAATATTAAGCATCCTAATGCTAGTACACAAACACTCACTTCTAACAATCATCAAGCATACGAACTCGCATGGTTCCAATCAAACAATCTTATATGTACAAGTCTTCTTAACAGACTAAATATACTAAATCTCCTTCTATTGGTCTAGAACCACTAAATTTATCTCTGATATCAAATTGTAACACCTCTATTACAATGACCGTATTGTATGAGTCTGGTTGGTCTCCACAACATACACTCATCAAAATATAAAAATTATAAAGTGGTATAAAATAGTATATCTCATCAAACTCAAATAACTAGCACATCAGAAACAAAAATCATAACCCAGAGTATGTATACATCTAATAAAATAAATGATCAAATGTCTTAGGTCGTATGGCCTAACAAATATATCATCCAAAAACATGTAAATCCCTAAGCTACCATGTATGCATATGGAAAACATATAAATGGATATAATAAGCACTAGTATATATGTTGCAGTCAACCACATCTCTTTTGTTGAGCATCAAAGCAAGGGAGTCTAACATGCAATATGTATATAACTGGGCATTACACACAACACTTCAATCAAGTGTATTAGTCTAACAGAGCATCATACACAATCACATCACACATAGGTCATCTACTCACGTGATTTCATGATTTATAATATTTTATGAGTATGACGACAGTATCTCGTATATAGTCCTGGCCAATACCCCTTTATCATAGCAAATCAAAAACACGCATATATGCATCATGAGTAAAGTTTCTTGGCATCTAGGACAACATTACCCAAGAATTATCTGTATGCTTTATCAAAACAAGTACAACCACATCGCGAGTAAAGTTTCTTAGCCCTATTGGCAAAAATACCCACGAATTACCAACATCTTTAGAACACTATCCAATCACATAGTGAATTACAAGTAAATTCTCCTAGCCTTATACGATGAAATTACCCACAAATTCCCTCATCGTTACATTCATAATACTATTATAAGTGTCACAGCGCATGAATTCCCAACACTGATTCTATGATGGCATCACACAGTCCCTAATACCGTGACATATATAATGACCTATTTACTAGCATATGCAATATCACGACATCACATTTTAATCACTAAGAATATTATGTGATCACCTCGTCCTAACCTCAACATCCACAAATTTCACCAAAAAGGCATCACAACGACATTATGGCCGCGATAACACGTCTACCAGAATTCCTAATTACAACGTCAATCAACATCACTAAATTGGACCAGAAGCTTCGATTTGGATCCACCCGAAAGCCTAATTTGTTAATTGTTTCCTAAATTTTAATGCAAATATGTTGGGGACACAATTGCATACCCCAGTGGTTTGCATTTAATCATGAAAAACATCAAGCTCTCTAATTAGAAGGATCGGGTACAACAAATCAAAATATCCACAACATAAAATGTAAGGATGAAAATACGCATCCTATAACCGAGAGGAGAGAAATTGTTACCTTCTTAGAATTCCTCCCCACCATGGAAAATATAAAAAATATGGATGAAGAGGATTGCAATCGAATTCACTCCAGGGATCTGATCTCAGCTTGCAATTCAGAGCTCCGATTTGGCCTCTAATGGCGGATTCCTTCTACTTATTCCTCTTTCTCTTTCCCCTCTCTAACCAAAGAAAGAGAAAAAAAGACTGAAATGTGGTATTTTTGGCCTCCATTTCGACTTAAGGACTCTAACTATGAATTCTCACCATCTGATCTAAAGAATCACCTTCCAATGACTCAAAAAAGAGCTAAAATTTATTTAAGGCCCGTACACGTCCGTGTAAACAAGGCGTATAACCCTCAATACATAAAACCCGAGAACTCGCTTCTTGGGTAGTACGCAGTTAGTTCACACGCCCATGGGGTGTGTGCATCATATCTTTGTCATATAGCCTCCAAAACACCACTTAATAGACCCCAATCTTGTGGGAGTTCCTCAGGCCACTTAGGACTCTTATGAACTCATTTAAACCGAGTTTTTGGGGTGTTACACGTTTGTTGTGGATGTTGGGATTGTGTTGCGTCTTTGAGACAGCTATGGTGAGCTCTCCTTCATTTTTTGTATTGATAATAAAGTCCTCCATTAATAAACAAATATTTAAGTTCTTTGAGAGCTACTACTGGGCGGTAGTATTGAAATTTGAATATCTCGTGCTCACTTTGCTCCTCTACACATTAGGGGTTTCCATATGAATCTAGATCTAGCGTTGGGCAATAGCATTTTCTGCGGGGCGGTAGCAAAATTTGAATAGCCAACGCTCTCTGCCTTTTTTGCGCCGAGGGGTTTCCATATGAAGCTTAACGCTAACACCAGATCGAATCCATTACCGCCATATATTTGTTGTAACATCCCAACTTTAATTAGGGGCATAGACAGTTAAATTAAACCCTTGGAGGAGTTTATTCCGGGTCATAATGAACCACGACCCGACCTCAATATTATTTTAGTGTCGATTTATGGTAAGATGTTGTGATATAAATAATTGAGTAAATCGATTAAGTTAGAATCAATCTTGTTTAGTGAAAGTGCTCTCGTGAGATCAAAACAAACTTAATGATACCAATCACACCTCGTTTTGATGTACAATGACAATATGAGCTAATTCAGGCTAGATTGAGCTATATAATGACCTCATCGTAACTTTCTAAGAAAACAAACTCAAATTTGACTTTTTAGTTGCATTAAACTCGAATGGTCCATGCAAGTGAAGCACAAATCGTTTTGTTTCAGTCTTAGATTGTTTAGTGCAACTGACCGTCTTAGGCCATATTGTTCGACATATTCACCTAGACATATCATTTTGAGAGGACGGACTCAGATTCAACTTCTATAAGTTGCATTAGACTCGTATAATCCATACGAGTATAATGAAACTCGTTTCATTCGAATCCAAGGTTATTAAATGAAAGTGGTTGTTTTAGGCTACATTGTTCGACACAATCACCCTGAAATATTATTTTGAGCAAATTAGCTTAGAATCAACTTCTGTCAGTTGCATTATACTAGTACAATCCATACAAGTGCAACATATTTTTGTTTCATTCAAATCCGAGGTTATTTAGTGAATGTGACCATTTTAGGTCACGTTGTGCATCACGGTCACCCTGAAATATCGTTTTGAGAGCATGAGTTCAGAATCAACTTCTGTCAGTTGCATTATACTTGTATAATCCCTATAAGTGCAATGAAACACCTTCCATTCGAATCCGAGATCGTTTAGTGAAAGTGAATGTATGTTTTAGGCGGCGTTCAATACGATCACCCTGAAATATCCGTTTGTGCAGATCAAATGAGTATAATGCAGGCTCAGTTCCTCTGCATGCACCTTAGTATTTCGACTCTGGGGCCTCGTGCCACCTCACCTCCGACTCACGCACCCTAACCAACTGCACCTCCTCCCCCACTAACCTTCAGGTCACCACTGCTGATGGGGGCTCTCTCCCTATTTTGTGATCTGGATCCATCACCCCGACCTCTGCCCCTCCTGGTCGACTTACTCTCTCCAACGTCCACCATTCCCCTCGGCTACATATGAACCTCATTTATGTCAGCTCCCTCTGTGATCTCGGTCTAATGGTTTTATTCTCTTCTTCTGATTGTGTTGTGCAGGATTCACGGACAGCTCAGAGGATTGGACAGGGTCGTAGGACTGGTGGCTTGTATCATATGGAGTATATCCATGTTCCCCCTCATCATCTTCAACTTCTGCTCTCTCTGTCATATCTGATGCCGACTTATGGCACAGACGTTTAGGCCATCTGTCTACTGATCGACTCCGAAGTGTTATCCGCTCTGGAGCTTTGGGTCGTGTCTCCCCTTCCCCCCTTTCTATTTGTACCGGCTGTCCTTTGTCAAAGCACCTTGCTCTACCATTTACAAGTAGTGCTTCCCAAACAACAGCCCCTTTTGATTTAGTTCATTCTGATATTTGGGGCCCAGCGCCCCTTGCTTCTCATTCCGGGTATCTTTATTATGTTAGTTTCATTGATGATTTTTCACGTTGTGCTTGGGTTTATCTCCTCCGGAATCGTTCTGAAATACCCGACGTGTATCGCACGTTCACCGCTATGCTTCACACTCAGTTTGAGCGTCGCATTAAGATCTTTCGATACTACTATGCTCAAGAGTTTCTCTCCTCCACCATGCGCGATATCCTCACCTCGCATGGCACCCTCCACCAACAATCTTTCCCGCACACCCATGAACAAAATGGGGTTGTTGAACGAAAACATCGTCACATCATCGAAACAGCTCGTGCTCTCCACATCTCTGCCTCGACTCCTCACTCCTTCTGGGCCGAAGCCATCCTCACTGTTGTTCACCTCATCAACATCACTCCTTCCACGGCCATCTCTAGCGCAACTCCATATGAACGACTTTACTCCCGCCCACCAACATATGCCTCTCTTCGAACGTTTGGGTGCACCTGCTTCGTTCTCCTTCCCGCCCCTGAACGCACCAAACTCTCCGCTCACCCATCTCGTTGTGTTCACTTAGGCCTTAGCCATCACCACAAAGGCTATCGTTGCTACGATCCGGTGACTCGTCGCATTCGCATTTCTCGCCATGTCTCCTTCGGCGAACATGAAATGTTCTTCTCTTCCACACCACCAAACCTCACCTCCCAAACCTCCCTTGATCCACCACTTTCTCTTCCGCTACTTCCTCCTATTCCAACTCGCCCCAGGACTCAACTTGCCCATCCTACCCTGTCACCAACTCGTCCTCCGCCCAAGGATCCTCCTTCGACATCAGCTCCCCCTCCGCCTCCCACAGCCCCTCCTCCCACTACTGCTTCTAATACGGCTCTGTCTGATGCTCCGCACTCCTCTGCAACCGTGGATACTGCTCCTCCTCGACGTAACCCTGCTCGCCATCACCACCCACCTGCTCGCTACGACCAAAGTTCTGACTGGTCTACCCCTTCTGCTCTCACCACGACTACCTCTTATTCCCCTGCTTTTCAGGCCTTCCTCACCGCTCTCCACGCACACCGGGAGCCCCAGTCATACCAAGAGGCAGTTGGAAAACTCGAATGGCAGCACGCCATGGCACTTGAACTTCAAGCCTTCCACAGGACTCACACTTGGGATCTCGTTCCTTGTCCTCCTGGTGTCATCCCTATTAACTGCAAATGGATATTCAAAGTTAAGACTCGTCCGGACGGTTTTATTGGGCGCCATAAAGCCCGCTTAGTTGCTCGTGGGTTTTCACAGGAACATGGAATCGACTATGACGAAACCTTTGTACCGGTTGCCCGGATGACAACCGTCCGCACCTTACTCGCGGTCGCAGCTGCCCGAAACTGGCCCCTCCATCAAATGGATGTAACCAATGCCTTTCTACATGGCGATCTCACAGAGGTTGTATACATGGCACCTCCCCCGGGTCTCTCCGCTCCACCTGGCCACGTCTGCCACCTCCGTCGGGCCCTCTATGGTCTCAAACAGGCTCCTTGTGCCTGGTTTGAGCGCTTCCGCACAGCGGTTCTAAAAGCTGGTTTTGTTGAACGACAGACTGATCATGCCTTGTTTACTCGCACCATCGCTCAGGGTTGCGCTATACTGCTCTTGTATGTGGATGACATGATTATCACCGGAGATGACCACGCCACCATTGCCTCTCTTCAGAAACACCTACGCAGTCAGTTCGAGATGAAGGACATGGGCCCCCTTCGCTACTTCCTTGAGTTAGAGATTTCCCGCTCCAAACGCGATATTCTGGTCTCTTAGCAAAAGTACATCTCGGATATTCTCTCTGTGGCCGCTCTCACTGACAACCGCACTGTTGACACCCCAATGGAGCTCAATCTGAAACTTCTTCCAACAGATGGGGAACCGCTTTCCGATGTCTCCCGCTATCGGCACCTTGTCGGGATGCTAGTCTATCTCACTATGACTAGGCCTGACATTGCTTACGTTGTTAGCTTCGTCAGTCAATTTGTTCAAGCTCCTCGCTCAGCTCACTATGTCGCGGTCCTTCGGATTCTCCGCTATCTTTGCGCCTCTGTCAGCCGCTCGCTATTTCTCTCTGCCACTTTGCCACTCACCCTCCGAGCATTTTCGGATGCTGATTGGGCGGGGGATGTTACGACTCGTCGCTCCACTACTGGGTTCTGCATTTTTCTGGGCGACTCTCTGATCTCCTGGCGTAGTAAGAAACATGAATCCATTGCGCGCTCCAGCACGGAGGCTGAGTATCGTGCCATGACTTCCACCACTGCTGAAATAGTTTGGCTCCGTCGTCTTCTTCATGATCTTGGTGTGCAAATAACAGGACCCACTCCCTTATTCTGTGATAATCGAAGTGTCATTCAAATCGACTCCAATCCGGTGTTCCATGAACGGACAAAACACATTGAGATCGATTGTCACTTTACTCGTCAGGAATTCCTCGCCAACATTATCTCTGTACCATTCATTGCCTCTGAAGAACAAGTTGCGGACTTCCTCACAAAGTCTCTCACAACTGCCAGATTCCGTTATCTTATTAGCAAACTCTCGGTTCATGATCCACCGTGAGTTTGAGAGGGCGTGTTAAATATTGTATTTATTGTGCATTTATTGTCCTATTCATTTAGTCCCACATTGCATAGATGGGCTCTCTCCCCCTTCACTTCTCCTATATGTAAGACCTATTTGGTTCCCTTTTGTTAAGGAAATACAGATACTGTTGCGTGCATTTTTCATTTGTCCCACACCGCCAATTCACTCTGGTCTGATCTGTTTATATGGCAAGGCAACCCTCACCTGTTGAGCTGGTTTTTCAGGTTGAGTTAGGTCAAACCTAACATGGTATCAGAGCCAGGTTCCATCCAGTTTCTGTCCGGTTCCGTCCGGTCCGCCCATGAGCTTTGTATCCCGGTTCCGTCCGGTCAATCCATGCTATGGGCGAGGGGGGATGTTAATAATAGTCTCGCACCGCCAATCCACTCTGGTCTGATCTGTTTATATGGCAAGACAACCCTCACCTGTTGAGCCAGTTTTTCAGGTTGAGTTATGTCAAACCTAACAAGATATTTAAAACCCCATCTACCACTAACCCCAGCAGTACACCTCACCCTCCACTCATCAACAGCCAACTGCCCAAGCAACCCAAGTTGGCTAACCCCAACTCATCTCTTAACTAAGAAGGAAGATGTTGGGGATTCTATTGCCTACCCTATATAAGACCTCCCATGGCTTCAGTCAAAGGCTCCGTTGGGGCGGACTTATTTTCACCGGTCAAGCGGTTACTACCGCATGAACCAGACCTTAATTAAGGTTCAGTTCATGCAGTCGTAACCGCTTGACCGGTGAAAATAAGCCCCCCCCCCAAACGAAGCCTAAATGAGACCTCCATCCAATCCTTTTTGAAGTCAGAACCACCACCTTGAGACTTTTTCGGCGCCAAAGGAGACAATTAGATCCCTCCACCACCCTCCTCTGTCATCCTCCCTCCTAGCCATGCATGTATGGGGGATCCTAGGGACTTTTGTCTCTGGAGATCCAGACCTCGCTGGAGAGGGCTCATCGACCCTCTCTTGCAGAAGCTAAGGCAGCTACATCGCCGGAGAGTGAAGCTTTGGCGGTGCTATCTATTTTGTTCTCTATAAAGGCTCCTCCTAGCAGTCGACAGTGCAAGACTGTCGGGCCATCGTCAGAAGGAGCGACTGCCTCTGGTGAGTCGGCCAAAGATAGTGGCACGGCGATCCGCTGGCTCACCAGCGGCGGAGGGAGCCCATGAGTATTCGGCATGTGCTTAGCTATAGGAGTCGTTGAATCACCTTGCTTAGATCCAACGGTCCAGATTTTATTAATCACGACTAATAATTAGTAGCCCCTTGGTGGATCGGCGATAGATTCGTGTGGGGCCGTTGTTTCCTCTCCGTGTGGCTCCATCTCAACTAACCTGATAGACCAAGATCAATGCAGTTAAAATTCCTTAAATAAAAATCTTCTAGAATTTTTTTTATGGGGGGGGGGGGGGGGGGTGGTGAATAGAAGCCCTTTCCCTGAATAAAAAATTATGCAAAAATCAGAAAAAAAAATCTTTGAAGGAGGAATACACCTTTAGAAATAGTTTTGCATTTTTGATATATTGTTAGTATTTTTAATGATTTTAAAAAGTGGTTAATATGGGTCGATGATTTAACTGGAGATAATTGTTAACAGGTTTACCGCGCCCGGGCAAAATAGGCGCGCCCGGTCCGAAAAATGTGCGTCCAGGTAGAAAAAATCGGACGGAAAAAGACCGCATAAGTTGAAAAAATGCGCGTCCGAGAGGAAAATGCATGTATGAAAAAAAATGAGCGTCCAGCCAAAAAAATTACGTGGTTGGGTGGAAAATTTCGTGACGGGCAAGAAAGTGCTCACACGGGCGTAAAATTCGTGGCCAAGAGGAAAATGTGCAACTTGGCAAAAATGTACGTCAGGGAGAAAAATGCGAAAAATGCACGCGCTTGCGAAAAATACACGTCCAACAAAAAAATTTGTGCCCGATAGAAAAAAGCATGCCCAAGAGGAAAAACGTGCGACAGAGAGGAAAATGCACACCCACGCAAAAAATACTCATCCCAGCAAAAAATTGCGTGATTTGGGGAAAATTTTTGCGTCTGAAAAATCATGGATGCTAATCAACTTATAACTGACCTACTTTTAAAACTTGAAATGTTTCCGATCAAAAATATTGCAGTATGGAGGCCAGGCGGTCTGTTGCTGTTCGAAGACCGGGCGGTCTGTCGGTTTATCCTAGCCGGTATGTTTGCCGTGTTGTTGCTGTTTGGTATCCCAACGGTCTGGCGGTTTGTCTCAGACGACCTGGAGACTGGGCGGTCTAGTGGTCTCCTGTGGCGGCTTGCTATATGTGGTGATTGTTCTCTCCTCCTGTTGGTTGTCGGGCGATTAGCCGGCTTGTCTAACTACACGATCTGTCTGGTTTGTCTTTTTGTAAAGCCGCTTGTACTTGTAAATTTTTAGCCTCACATTACTTAATTGTAATCTCTCTCATCTCATTCATTCTATAAAAGAGAGGCTATACCATTGTAATTGATATCTTTTTTGTATAATAAAATTTGCATTACTCCAAATTTTCGGTTTGTTTTTTCTTGTTCGCACATGGTATCAGAGCACTCGGTCCTTTCCTCCTGACTGAACTCCATCTGCTAGTGCGGCTTGTTTCTTCTTCCGCGACCTGTTTTCATGGCTTGATTCCTTTTTCTGACCGTTACCCTGTTCGCGCGGCTTGATTTCTCTTCTGATCGTTGCCCTGTTCGCGCGGCTTGCCTCTCCCTGTTTGCGGCCTCTTCTGCACCTTTGTGTTTGCGGCCTGTTGCTTCATCTTTTTCTAGCCGCTCCTCTTCTTTGTCGCCGCGACCTGTCCATAAGTCGTCGCGGCCTATTCTAGCCGCTCTCCTCTTCTTTGTCGTCGCGACCTGTCCTCAAGTCGTCGCGACCTGTTCCAGCCGCTCTCCTCTTCTTTGTCGTCGCGACCTGTGCTTAAGTCGCCGCAACCTGTTCCAGCCGCTCTCCTCTTCTTTGTCGCCGCGACATGTCCTTAAGTCACCGCGACCTTCCTAATATTTTCTCCTTCTAGCCGCGGCTTGTTTCTCTCGCTGCTTTCCTCTATGGCCAACTCCAATATCTCCACCACCACTACTCCTGTTGCCGCTCATCCTCCTACTCCTCCCACTCCTTCTGGTAATCTTAGCACCACTTCCAAGCTTATTTTTCCCAACTATCCAGATTGGAGTGTCTCCTTCACCTTCCTCCTCCACTCTCAACGCAAACGTCATCATCTCACCGATAACCCTCCTCCACATGATTCCCCTCTTTTTGACGACTGGGATGCCATCGATGCTCTTGTCCGCACATGGCTAGCTAACAACCTCTCTGATGAATGTCTCCCTGTCATCCGTCATGATGAAACCGTCAAGGCTGCTTGACTACATCTTGTCGCTCTCTACTCCAAGGGGGCTCAGATGTCTGTCATCTATACTTTATATGCGGACCTCTTTGCCCGTCCATCCATGTCTCCAGCGGGTGCTTACCAGCAAGTTCAGGCTCGCGGAGCCGAAATTCTCCAAAATCGCCCCTTTTTTGCTGATCTCGTTGAGCAACACAAGCACTTTCAGGAGCTTCTGGTGGTGTGTTACCTTCTCCGCCTTTCAGAGTCATATGACATGATCCGTCAACGGATCCTTGGTGAAGCGAAGTCTCCCACCTTGGATGCTACCGCTGCCCGCATCGCCGTTGTTACTTCTTTGCTCCAACGTCCGTTGTTATCCTCCCCTCCTCCATCAGAAAACTCCACTCACCATACCCAGCGCAGTGGCTCTGGTGGCCGCCACCTCCCCTCCAGCGAACGTGGTGTTTCCCGCTTTCTTTGTTGTTGGAAGAAGCATCCTCATCTTCGACCATCTGGTGATGCCTCCTCTTCCTCTTCGAAGTCATCCGCCTCTGTGGTCACGTCTTCAGGTAGTGCCCACGTCACTACTCAAGGTAAATGGCTGATTGACTCTGGTGCCACAAATCATATGACCTGCAATCCACACTATTTTTCTCTCCTACAATAGCATGACTGGTTACCCCCGGTCCTTGTCGCGGACGGCTCTCCCTCACCGGTCAATGGAATGGGGGTTGTTCAAGTAACTCTGTCTCTTCGCTTGGCGGATACCCTCTACATGCCCAAGTTCCCTTGCAACTTGTTCTTTGTTACTTCTCTTTGCAAACAACTACAATGTTCTGTCACATTCACGTCTACTACTGGTTCTTTTTAGGATCCGGGCACCAAGCGGGCGATTGCTACTGGGACTGAGAGTGACGACCTCTACTTCCTCGACAACATTTCTGCACTCTCTGCCTTCTCCGCATCTTCTACGGATCTCCTCCGGTGGCACCTTCGTCTTGGTCATGCTCCTCCCCGTCTTCTTCGTTAGCTTCTACCACATCTTCCTCTGCAAGGCCCACCGCTCAACTGTGAAGCATGTCAACCTGGCAACCATCACCTCTCTTCCTTCCCACCAAAGCAAGGCCGTGGATCTTCCAGGCCGTTTGAACTTATCCACTCCGACATCTGTGGTCCTGCTCCTACCCTCACCATTGGTCGGGGTAGTTCATATTTTGTAATGTTTATTGATGATTTCTCTAGATGTACATGTGTGTATCTTTTAAAAGATTGCTCGGAACTTTTTTCTGTATGGACATCTTTCTATCATATGGTTAAAAATCAATTTGATACGTCTATTAAAATTTTTCATTTTGACAACGTTAAGGAATATCTTAGCAATGTCTTCACTTCTTTTTGTGTGCAAAATGGTATTATTAATCAAACTACCTATGTATATACTTCGCAACAAAATGGGGTGGCGGAACAGAAGAACCTTCACCTTCTTGATGTCGCCCACACTTTGATGAAACAAATGCACGTTCCTCGCTCCTATTGGGGATACGCTGTCCTCCTCTCATGTTACCTCATTAATCGTATTTCGTCCATGATTCTCCACGGACAAACTCCATTCTCTCTTCTCTATCCTGGCAAGGATGTGTTTCCTTTTCCTCTGTGTATCTTTGGGTGCACGGCCTTTGTGCACAATTCTTCCGCAACACATGACAAACTTGACTCACGTGCCACCAAATGTATCTTTTTGGGTTACTCAACTACCCAAAAAGGCTATTGTTGTTTTGATCCCGTTCTGCGGAAACAATACGTCTCCGCGGATGTGACCTTCTTCGAGAATGTCTCTTATTTCTCCTCCGACCCGACTCCACCTCCACCTCATTCTTCCACCGTTCCCTCCAACCCATCTACTCTCATCGAGATTTTCCCACCATCACCTTCATCGTCTCCTCCTTCCCTCTCTTCCTCATCACCACCGCCATCTCCTTCTTCTCCACGGTCATCTCTCTCCTCTCCCGAGCCAGCTCTCTCTGCCACGGATGCTCCGGTTCCTGAGGAACATGCCGACCTGGATCTTCTCATTGCTCTTCGCAAAGGGGTGTGGACGTGTACCCAGCACCCGCTGGCTGTTGTTGTTTCCTATGATCGTCTTACTCCTTCTCGCAGGGCGTTTGAATTGGCTATCTCAACGGCTGCCACTCCCCGTACCTACCAGGAGGCTCTCATTATTCTCATTAGAAGACTGTCATGGATGAGGAAATTGCTACCCTTACTGAACGGGACACCTGGACCCTGGTTCCCCCACCTTTAGGCACGGATGTCGTTGGCTGCCGTTTGGTCTTTGTTGTGAAATTCCATCCTGATGGCAGCGTGGATCGCTACAAGGCCCGCCTAGTGGCCAAAGGTTTCACTCAGACCTATGGTGTTGATTACTTCGACACCTTCTCTCTCGTTGCTCGTCTCAGTACCATTCGGGTCCTTCTCTCTATCGCTGTCAACAGAGATTGACCCATTTCGCAGCTGGATGTTAAGAATGCTTTCCTCTACGGTGATCTACAGGAAGATATTTACATGGAGCAACCTCCTGGGTATGTTGCTCAGGGGGAGACACGAGTATGCTGGCTAAAGAAGGCTATCTATGGCCTCAAGCAGATTCCTCGTGCCTGATTTGACAAGTTCAGTGGCATTGTTGCGGCCATTGGTTTTACAAGAAGCTCAGCCAATCACTCCTTGTTCGTTCTAAAAACTGCCTCTGGTCTGGTAGTTCTTGCGGTTTATGTTGATGACATCCTTCTCACTGACGATGACCAGGATGGGGTAACATTGACAAAGAAACACCTCCGTCAACACCTGGTCACAAAGGATATGGGCTCCCTGAAATACTTTCTGGGCATTGAAATCTCTAGGAAGCCCAACTCCATGGTCCTTTCCCAACGAAAATATGCTCTTGATCTTCTAAAGGAGGCAGGATTGACTGGTGCTAAACCTGCCCGTTGTCCCATGGCTGCTGGAGAAGACAAAACTTGGAAAGATGACTCGCCTCTTCTATCCGATCTTACGAGGTACCAACGTCTGGTGGGCATGCTCATTTATCTCATGGTAACCAGACCCGACATCTCTTATGATGTTGTTGAAAGAATATGTGACTAACCACCTAGAGGGGGGTGAATAGGTGTAATTTTTCTTTTACTTTAAAGGCAGACAATCTGTTCAGTAATTTATACTGTAATTGCAAATTCTACAGCTATCAGCACATCAATCACATAAATAATCATACACAGAGTGCACACGGTATTTATAGTGGTTCCCCAAGGTCTGGGTACATCCACTTTCCCCCTTCGCCTATCTAGCAGTGTACTAGATTCGGTCTAACTTCTGCACTTCTTCTCAGATCCTTAGATCTTACAACTCAGAATCCCAAACAGGTTCCTACAACTCAGAGTGTCCCCACTCCTACAACTCAGGCAAAAATCCCTACCAATCAGTCTTCAACAAGACCTACACTCAGGCTAAACAGCCCTACCTCAGCCTTCAACAAGGCCTACACTCAGAGAATAGATTCTCCTACACTCAGGCTCAAAAGCCCTACCTCAGCCTTTATAAATTTAGGCTTACAACTCAGATTCCTTAGGATCCTACAAAAAGATAATAATGAGTTTTATGTCACCACTCTGTTTGAGAGAATGAAGAGGGCAACCTTCTTGATCAGTTCTTGATAGCACTGAATCCTAAGATCAACTTTGTCTTTGCTTTCTTCAAGGCTTCTTGAGTCTGAACTCAGTAAAAGTTGATCTTCTTGAAGTAGACCGGCTGACAACTTCCTTCTTAAGATGGAGAATTAAATCTGGATCCTTCTTTGCAGTCTGGTTCGGAACCTGCTCCTTAAGAGAGTTGATTAAACAAGTCTCTTTCTTGATTTCAATTACTGGAGTTCTCTCTCTCCAAGTAAATCTGAAATTTCTTCAAAATACTGATTTACAGTTTTCTCTGGATCTGTATTCTGCAATGATTGATCTTCTGATCTCTCTCTATGGTTATTATTTTTTTTTTGTTGAAGGAGAAAGGCCTTTATATAGTCTTCCTCCATGGTAACCGGCTGATCCGGTTTCTAACGAACTTCTGACAGCTCTGACAGTTGCAGTAGACCGGCTGAAATGGCAGCTGTCATGTCATCCAGTCACTTCTTGAAAATACTGTCTCTGTCTGAAAGTGTCGAGACTGATCTTCATTATGTGTCGACACAAATAGACCAAGTGTCGACACAAGTGGACTAAGTGTCGACACATGTCTTGGTGGTGTCGACAAAACTCCTTCTATTGTTGTAATAGCTTCTCGACACTGCTTCTGTTGAATGTGTCAACACTGATTGAGTGTGTCGACACAAGTACTTCTTCTTTAAAACTTAGTTGAATTCTGTTGTGTGTCGATACATCTTCTTTGTGTCGACACAAGTACTTCTTCACTTTAACACTGTGTTGAAACTTGCTATGTGTCGACACAAGTCCCGTGTGTCGACACAGTTGATGTCGACAGTGCCTTCAGTGTGTTGACACAGCATCCTGGTGTCGACACATTTGATGTCGACTAAGCTTCTCTAGGTGTCGACACTACCTCTAAGTGTCAACACTATTTATGTCAACTATTCTTCACAGTGTGTCGACACTGCCTGTATGTGTCGACACTTTTCTTCTGGTGTCGACTCTGTCTTTTCTGGTGTCGACACAATTTACTCCAAGTGTCGACACAGCTTTTCTCCAGTTTCGACACATGCCTTCATAAGTGTCGACACAGCTTCTCTGGGTGTCGACACATGTACTTTAGAATTTTTCCTGCAATCCTGCAGTTACTTAACCTGCACATATAAACTCAAAACACATCAAATACACCTTGATGTATATCATTGAGTAGGGTGAGGCTTCTTCAAATCTGGTACACATTTTCCAATGTACCCAACAATCTCCCCCTATTTGGAGAAGTCATAACCCTTAGTCAATGATATACACCATGCATAACAAATACACAATATGATGTATAACAGCATTATATGACAGGGTAAATACTAAACAAAACATGTATAAACAATCTTCCCAGAATAACAATATAACAGATTGAACATTAAACATTATTTTGTTATAATTTCCATTAGTTTCATGAACAAAAATTTACATAGATGTTTTAATACTAAAGATTACAAAATGTAAACTCAAATAAATATAATCTAATATTGTTCTGACTCCTTGATGACAATGCCCTTGCCAGATTGAATCTTGGCTTTCACAGGAACATCAGAGTCATCAACAGACTTCTTTTCCTTTAGATCTTCCTTTTTCAGCTCTTCAGCCCTTATCTTCTGTCTTTCAAAATAATGATATGGCTTAGGAAAATACTTGTTAGGCTCCTGTGCATTAGGAGGTAGCTTCCCAAGTTTAGCCTTTCTTCTATATTGTACTATGGCTTCTTGCCGGGCTTCATGTTTTCTCCATTCTTGCTCAGAGTACCACTTGCCCCTCTCTAGGATATTATCCTTTGCAGCCTTCCAAGCAATCAGTATAATATTTCTAGAAGTTGGGCTCCACTGTTCAAAATCAGGCCTTAACTCTTTTTGTTCTCTGAATCTCTTCTTTGACAATAGAGCTTCTTGCTCTTTCAAAAATGCTTCTGACACAGGCTTGTCTACTTTCTCTATGATAATATTCTTATTACCCTCAGGAGGGCTATACATAGATTGTACCTCCTGATGTATCATCTCAAAATCTGCTGGAGGGTAGATCACTTGTGCAACTTCAGCTTGCTCACCTCCAAAAACAGCAGGATTTATACCAGATTCAGCAACATTGTCATCATCACACAAGGGTGGATATCCAAGGGTGGCTCTGATGCTGTTGGAAATTCATTTAGCATGGTCAGAGCCTACTTTGACTAATACCATCTCCCCCTTTATGACTTCTCTTTCTATATGATCCCTAAGATCATCCTTTTGAAATCTGATCTGAGCATTCAGATAGTTCACACCATCTTGATAAAAAGGTTTTAACTTCTAGAGCTGTGCAGTAATAGCCTTTTGAGAATCTTCAATGGCAGTTTGAACAGAAGTTAGGCTTTCTTGTAAGTGCTTATCAAACTCTTCTCTAGCTGTAGCCTGTGCTGCAGTCTGTGCAGTAGCAATATTTTTCATCTCAGTGACAATCACATTATGTGATTCAGTCAAGTTTTCATTCATCCTTATTTGATTTTCTAATACATATCCTTGCTTGAGAGTTATGTCATCAACCTGAGTCTTGATCTGCTCTTGATGCTTGGCTAGAAAAACCATATCATTTCCTCCTTTGTAAAAGCAGTCAGTCATTTCCTTTTTATTTTGATTCACTTCAAATCTAATGGATTTTATATCCTGAGCCAAATCAAATTGAAGTGACTTATGACCTTCATCCATATACTTTTCTAGAGCCTGCCTTTGCTCATCCATTTTGATCTACAAGGCCACCAACAATGAGCTATAATCAGCTGTTGGGGCTTATTGTGGAACAACAGTTTGTAATGCTTTCTTGTAGCTCTGGCTCCTTTTTTTGAAGACCATCAGCTTCTTTTTCTTGGCTGTAGCAGTTTCTTCATCCTCAGAAGCAGAAGTACTAGCAATGTCTACCCTATCTTTAGGATTAGGAGGCAATTCCTTCTCAGTCCTTGGTAGCTCCTCATCATTCCTTGTAGTCTCCTCCTGAGATCTTACATGCTCCCCTCAAGATCTACCTTCTCCCCCTCAAAAACTGCTTTCTCTCCCTCAAAATCAGTTTATACCAAATCAGGAAATAACTCTTCTAGAGTAAACTCCTGTTGAGTAGGGACTGAAGATTTTCTTATCTCGGGAGCATTATCAGCAGCTGATGTGTCTTCCATGACAACATCTTGTGGTTGACTATGTAACTGAGTTTGCTGATCAACATCAATTAAATACTCAGTTAATACTTCATCCTCAATATGAAAAATTGATTGATTGGCTTCATGTATTACTTCAAGGATTGTCTGAGTAGCCATTTCACTGTCTAGGTGAGTTGGCTCTTCTACATGGTGAGGCTCCCCCTGGAGTGGATCCAGGTGAATGGGGCTAGCAGATGGTAGCTCCCTCTGCCTCTGTGCTTCTTCAGTCCTTATTGGTGACCTTCCAGTAACATCAGCTTCTTCCTCATTGGAACTGAAAACTACTTGTTCCTCTGAACTACTGGAGGATTCAGAAGCCACTATGGCTTTCTTCTTCTTCTTCTTCTTCTGTTGAGGAACTTCCTTTTCTGGAGTAGACATGTCCTTTGTTAACACCCTATCCCACCTTGAGATAATCCTAATATTCATTCTCCTCCTGTGATTTATCTTAGATCCAGCTGCTTGGTTCATCACTTCTGGAATAGTTCCAGTCAAGTACAAACTCATAATCCTACCCAGATTGGGCTTCTGCAGACTTTCCTTAATCTTCTCAAACATCACTGCTGACCAATCAGTTTTGAGTTTGAAAATGATCCTTGTCATTAAACTGAACATGTGAGATGATATTCTATCATGCCCACCAGGCTTGCACAGAATCACTTTTCCTACTACTTCAGACAAGAACTTGCCTTGCATGTTCATGCCTTTCCGAGTAAAAACTGATCCAATCTTCATGTTTGAAGCTAGTCCACACCATTGCAGTGCCTCCCTTGTCTTAGTTGTAGGTACATCTTCTTCCTCTTTAGTTCTTGGTAGATGTAGAACCTTCCTTAGACTTTTCTGGGTGACTTTCACCTTGACTCCATGGACTTTGGATTTAATCTTGAGACCCAGTCTCAGCAACTAGGGTTACAACACCTTGAATTTCTGGTTCTGCATCGTCAAAGGCATATCGTACTAGCTCATAACCTTCATTGATGTTCTCTTCTAGCTTGGGCGGCATTAGGGTTTTGAGAAATCTTGAATTTAGAGGAGAGAGATGTTGACACACAAGTTTGGTCTCAAACCTATGGAGAGCGTGTCGACAAACAATGTGGAAGACCTATTTATACCTTTTTAAAACGAAGGTAAAATGGCGCGTCAAAATACTCTAAATGTGTCGACACTGTTGAAAAGTGTCGACACTTACTTCTAATGTCTCGACAACTATGTGTCGACACAAATATAGTCGACAGAATATATGTGTCGACACTTATACATCTCTGCTCGACGATTAGTCGAAACTCTACTCGTCGAAGTTTGTATTGAACCTATGTGTCGACACCACTTTTGGATGTGTCGACACCTACTCTGGATGTGTCGACACCATTTCTCTGAAGTGTTGACATAGACTTCCTAGATGTGTCGACACCATTTCTCTGGAATGTCGACACCACTTCTATGTGTCGACACAGACAACTTCTTGTGTCGACACTATTTTACTTAGCCAATTTTATGAAACTATTCTAAGTTTAACATTCTTAATTCAATTTTAACCTTATTGAATTTGGTTTCATCTAGGGGCTTAGTAAACATATCAGCAATCTGATTATCTGTTTTAACATATTCTAGGGAAATGTCTTTTTTCTCTACATGTTCTCTAAGAAAATGATATTTAATTTCGATGAGCTTAGTCCTACTATGTGAGACAGGATTATTTGCAATAGAAATGACACTTGTAGAATCACAAAACAAAGGTGTTCTACTTACCTGAATACCAAAGTCTTCTAGCTGGTGTTGAATCCACAATAGTTGTGCACATCAACTTCCTATTGCCACATACTCTGACTCAGCTGTGGAGATTGCTACACTGGTCTGCTTCTTACTACTCCATGACACCAGCCTTCCTCCTAGAAATTGACAGGTTCCTATAGTACTCTTTCTATCTTCCTTACAACCTGCAAAATCTGTATCTGAATATCCTGTTTGTAGAAAATCTATATTCTTAGGGTACCAAAGGCCTAGATAAGGTGTGCCCTTAAGATATCTCAAAATCATTTTTACTGCAGTCAGATGAGACTCTTTAGGGCATGCTTGGTACCTAGTACAGACACATGTAGCATACATGATATCTGGTCTACTAGCAGTAAGATATAAGAGGGAGTCAACTATCCCTCTATACAAAGTTTCATCTACAGGTTTCTCTACATCATCTTTGCTTAGAGACACACTTGTCTCCATTGGAGTTCTCATGGTAGTGGATGATTCCATATCATACTTCTTTATTAACTCTATGGCGAACTTAGACTGACATATGGACAATCCATCATCAGTCTGTCTTACTTGAAGACCCAAGAAGAACTTAAGTTCCCTCATACTACTCATTTCAAATTTTTCTTGCATAAGTTTTGCAAACTTCCTGCAAAGATTACTTTCAGTAGACCCAAATATTATGTCATCCACATATATTTGGACTAGAATTATCTTACCTTTAGATTCCCTAAGGAATAAAGTCTTGTCTATTTTCCCCCTTGAGAATTTGTTCTCAATGAGGAAACTAGACAGGGTTTCATACCAAGCCCTTGGAGCTTGTTTCAACTCATACAATGCTTTCCTAAGTCTATAAATGTAACCAGGTTTGAGAGGATCAACAAAACCTGAGGGCTGCTCTACATAGACTTATTTCTTTAGATTTCCATTAAGGAAAGCTGACTTTACATCCATTTGGAATACCTTGAAACCTTGATATGTTGCATAAGCAAGGAACATCCTGATTGCCTCCAGTCTTGCTACTGGGGCAAAGGTTTGATCAAAATCAATACCTTCTTCCTGTCTATATCCTTTTGCAACAAGTCTTGCTTTATTCTTCATAATGACTCCATTCTCATCCAACTTGTTCCTGAAGATCCACTTTGTTCCAATGATGTTGTGGTCTTTTGGTTTAGGAACAAGTTTCCAGACCTTGCATCTTCTGAACTGGTTCAGCTCCTCTTGCATGACATCAATCTAATGAGGGTCTAGAACTGCTTCTTCAAATTTCTTTGGTTCCACTTGTGATAGGAAGCTGGAGCAAAGAACAGTGCTCAGATTCCTGCTTCTTGTTTGCACTCCTTGTCTAGGATCACCAATTATCTGATTGGTTGGATGATCCTTTAAGTGTCTATTTGTTGGAGGTAGTCTTTCTTCAGGTTGAACCCCTCCATTCTCTTCATCATGCTGCACCTCTTGGTTTTTTTCTGCATCTAGAGAGTCTTGTACTCCCCCTGGACAGCAGCCACCATTATCTACTTCCTGACTTGCAGTAGTATCTTCTGCAATGGTAAGCTTGTCCATCCTCTCAGCTATACCTGTAGAACTACAAACACTACTTGGCAATTCACTATTAATGAGCCTTGTTTCATCAAAGACTACATGTACTGACTCTTCTACACCTTGAGTAACCAAGTTGTAGACCCTATAAGTCTTACTATTGTTGCTGTACCCAACAAAGATCCCCTCTTGGGATTTGGCAGCAAACTTAGTTAGATTAGACTTGCCATTGTTAAGTATATAGCACTTGCAACCAAAGATCCTGAAATAGGACAAATTTGGTTTTCTGCCTTTCACAATCTCATAGGGAGTCTTTTTGTGGCACTTGGTGATAGTAACCCTATTGATCACATGACATGCAGTATTTACTGCCTCAGCCCATAAATACTCAGGGAGAGATGTGTCACTCAATAGAGTTCTACCAGCCTCTATCAATGTTCTATTCTTCCTTTCAGCAATACCATTTTGCTGTGGTGTTCTAGGTGAGGAAAATTCCTGAAAAATCCCAAATTCCTCACATAGTCTTGTCATACTTTCAGACTGAAATTCAGTACCATGGTCACTTCTGACTTTTACCACTGTACTGTCCAACTCATTCTGAATTTGTTTAACAAAACTATATAAGATACTTGGAGTTTCAGATTTTTGTCTTAGGAAGAACACCCAAGAATATCTTGAATAGTCGTCTACTACCATAAATGTGTAGACCTTCCTACCTAGACTGTGAAATGGCATAAGACCAAAAAGATCCATATGCAAGAGGTATATACACCTCACAGAATCCTTGTTTTCAAGGCTATGAAAGGTGGATTTGGTCTGCATGCCTTTTTGACAAGCTGAGCATATCTCATCCTTTATACACTTAACTTGAGGACCATTACTCACTAACTCTTTGCTAAAGAGTTTGTCAATAGTCTTGTAATTAAGATGGGCTAGCCTCTTGTGCCATTTGACACAATGAGTGACTCTCTCATCAGCTACAAGACAAATAGGAGAAACATTGTTCTCACACACAAAGTCAAGACAGTAAACATTCCTTTTTCTATAACCTGTCAAAATGATCTTTTGATCACTTAACCTTTTGATATGACAACCATTCTTGACAAATGAGATGACATATCCTAAATCACTCAGCTGACTTATGCTAATGAGGTTGTGTTTCAAGCCTTTTACATAAGCCACTTGAGTGATTGTAATCTGATTACTAGAAATGTTACCAAATCCCTTGATGAATCCTTTTTCTGAACCACCAAAGATTACTTTAGGGCCATCCATGATAGGTGTGTAGTCCTTCAACAACCACCCTGTTCCAGTCATGTGCCTGGAACATCCACTGTCTAAGTACCATATAGGGGCATGGCCACTTGGACTCACCTGCAAAACAGATTACTTAACCTTAGAACCCAAATAACTCTTGGGTCCTTGGTGCAAGTTAGTTTGACCTTTAACAAAACTTCCTGTAGCTCTTCTAGCAGGCAGTTTACTACTCTCCTTGACACTAGAATTGTGCCAATAATCTAAGGCAAAGTGGTCTATCTTGCCACAACACCAGCACTCAAACCTATTGTACCTTTGTTTAGGCACTACCCTGGCTGAATTATCTATAGCAGGCTTCTTGGTTTGTGCTGAGGCATTGCCTTTGGATTTGGACCTTGCAGTCCAGGCAGGTTTTTTAAAACCTAATCCAGCCTTACCCTTTTGAGATACAAACTCATCTATCAAGGGTAAAACAGATTTAGGTTTAGAAAAACTAGCTACTATCTCTTTCTCTTTCTGAAGTCTAACCTCCAGATTTCTAATTTGATCATTCTTAAATGTAATAGTACACATATGAATAACATTAATGTTTTTCAGTCTGGCTATCTCATTCAGTTTCTGATCTAACAACTTTTCTGAATCAGAAACAGCCAATTTAAGACTAGCAATCTCCTTTGCCTGAGTTTTGGCCAAAGTTTTGTTTTTCTTCAAAGCCTGCAACAAGTCCCTATATTCATCAATTAAATGATGAATATCTCCTTCAGATTCAGACCCACCCACATCACTTGATGCAGATGTATCTGAATCTGACTCAGTACTATAAATTGAACTAGAAGAACAACTATGTACCTTACTTGGTCCAGGCTGATCCTGGCTCTTGTCTCCTTCAGAAATAACCATCAGTCCCTTGCACTGATGGTCTTCATGCTCATAAATTGAGTTCATTAGCTGCATGAACTCATCTTCTTCCTTTTCAGCAAATAATCCAATGTAGGCTTCAGCTTCTGATTCTGTTTCTGAAGATGACTGGTCTGTCAGACTCTTGTCTTTCTTAGTAACAAAGGACTTTTCCTTTTTGCTCTTAACCTGAGTATTCTTTTTGTCAGCTGACTCCTTCCTCTTTTCAGGACAGTCAACCACTACATGTCCCTGTCTATTGCAGCAATAACACACATTCTTTGAAGATGTAGCTTTGCATGGCTTGGACCTGCTTCTATCATTCATAGATGACTTTCTCTTCTGATAGTAGTCATCTTTTGGCTGAGAAGTGGAAGGCTTAGACCTCCACTGCCTCTTCTTTAGAAATATTTGAAAGTGCCTAGTAAAAGCAGCAAAGTCTTCATTACTTTCACTGCTATTAGAATTCTTGCTATCTAACTTATCTGTGACAGCCTCAGCAATTATTTTAGGTGGAGTTGGAGACTTGCTTCTATACTTCTTAGTAACTTCAGTCTTAAAGGCCACAGACTTTTCCTTGTGCTCCACTCTAGTATTCTTCTATTCCTCCTTTCTAGCAATTAACTGCATCTCATAAGATAGCAGTTTTCCAAACAAAGTTGGAGGAGGTATATCAGCAAGTTTGGCCACTTCCCTAATGACACAAATCTTGGTGTCCCAGTCCTTAGTCAGAGATCTTAAGAACTTGTCATTCAGCTCATAGTTGCTGAAGTCTCTTCCATAGGACATTAACTCATTAACTATCTTATAGAACTTCTTGTAACATTCTGTAATGCTATCAGACTTTCCTTGTCTGAAGCTTTCATATTCCTGATTTAACATTGACTTCCTATCTTGTCTTACTTCCTCTGATCCCTCCATATAGACTATTAATGTGTCCCACATTTCTTTAGAGGTTTTACAATGAATTAAGTTCTGAAATGTTGAATCATCAATGACACTAACAATTATATTCTGGGCTCTCTTGTCCATAGTGGCCAGGATGATTTCATCTTTAGTCATTTCAGAGAAATCCTTGGGAGTTTTCTGATTTGCATCCAGAATGGATATCTTCATTGGCACATATGGGCCTTCTTTGACTGTAATATATATCCTTGGGTCAGAAGCTTCCATAAAGAGTCTGACCATCTCTTTCCATATGCCAAATATCTCTTTTCTACATATTGGCAATTTCATGGACCCCAGCTCTTTGTGATTCTCACTAGAACCCATTTTCTTGATTCTTGTTTGTTTTGAATCTGCCTACAGGATCTTACTCAGACTGTTAAGTCCTTTTTGAGTAACCTCCCTCTGATACCACTTGAAAGAATATGTGACTAACCACCTAGAGGGGGGGGGGGTGAATAAGTGTAATTTTTCTTTTACTTTAAAGGCAGACAATCTGTTCAGTAATTTATACTGCAATTGCAAATTCTATAGCTATCAGCACATCAATCATAAAAACAATCATACACAGAGTGCACACAGTGTTTATAGTGGTTCCCCAAGGTTTGGGTACATCCACTTTCCCCCTTCGCCTATCTAGCAGTGTACTAGATTCGGCCTAACTTCTGCACTTCTCCTCAGATCCTTAGATCTTACAACTCAGAACCCCAAACAGGTTCATACAACTCAGGCAAAAAGCCCTACCACTCAGTCTTCAACAAGACCTACACTCAGGCTAAACAGCCCTACCTCAGTCTTCAACAAGGCCTACACTCAGAGAATAGATTCTCCTACACTCAGGCTTAAAAGCCCTACCTCAGCCTTTATAAATTTAGGCTTATAACTCAGATCCCTTAGGATCCTATAAAAAGATAATAATGAGTTTTAGGTCACCACTCTGTTCGAGAGAATAAAGAGGGCAACCTTCTTGATCAGTTCTTGATAGCACTGAATCCTGAGATCAACTTTGTCTTTACTTTCTTCAAGGCTTCTTGAGTCTGAACTCAGTAAAAGTTGATCTTCTTGAAGTAGACCGGCTGACAACTTCCTTCTTAAGATGGAGAATTAAATCTGGATCCTTCTTTGTATTCTGGTTCAGAACCTGCTCCTTAAGAGATTTGATTAAATAAGTCTCTTTCTTGATTTCAATTACTGGAGTTCTCTCTCTCCAAGTAAATCTGAAATTTCTTCAAAATACTGATTTACAGTTTTCTCTGGATCTGTATTCTGCAATGATTGATCTTCTGATCTCTCTCTATGGTTATTATTTTTTTTGTTGAAGGAGAAAGGCCTTTATATAGTCTTCCTCTATGGTAACCGGCTGATCCGGTTTCTAACGAACTTTTGACAGCTCTGACAGTTGCAGTAGAGCGGCTGAAATGACAGCTGTCACGTCATCCAGTCACTTCTTGAAAATACTGTCTCTGTCTGAAAGTGTCGAGACTGATCTTCATTATGTGTCGACACAAATAGACCAAGTGTCGACACAAGTGGACTAAGTGTCGACACATGCCTTGGTGGTGTCGACACAACTCCTTCTGTTGTTGTAATAGCTTCTCGACACTGCTTCTGTTGAATGTGTCGACACTGATTGAGTGTGTCGACACAAGTACTTCTTTTTTAAAACTTAGTTGAATTCTGCTGTGTGTCGACACATCTCCTTTGTGTCGACACAAGTACTTCTTCACTTTAACATTGTGTTGAAACTTGCTATGTGTCGACACAAGTCCTGTGTGTCGACATAGTTGATGTCGACAGTGCCTTCAGTGTGTTGACACAACATCCTGGTGTCGACACATTTGATGTCGACTAAGCTTCTCTAGGTGTCGACACTGCCTCTAAGTGTCGACACTATTTATGTCAACTATTCTTCACAGTGTGTCGACACTGCATGTATGTGTCGACACTTTTCTTCTGGTGTCGACTCTGCCTTTCCTGGTGTCGACACAATTTACTCCAAGTGTCGACACAGTTTTTCTCCAGTGTCGACACATGCCTTCATAAGTGTCGGCACAGCTTCTCTGGGTATCGTCACATGGACTTTAGAATTTTTCCTGCAATCCTGCAGTTACTTAACATGCACATATAAACTCAAAACACATCAAATACACCCTTGATGTATATCATTGAGTAGGGTGAGGCTTCTTCAAATCTGGTACACATTTTCCAGTGTACCCAACAGTTGTCAAGGTGAGCCAGTTCATGCAAGCTCCTAGGGAGTGTCATCTACAATTTGCCCGGAGGATATTGGAGTATATTAAAGCTGCACCAGGGAAAGGACTCCTTTTTCAGAAGAATGGTCACATAAGGGTTGAAGCGTACTCTGATTCAAGTTATGTTGATAACAAAGGGGACCGCAAGTCGACATCAGGTTTCTGCACATTTGTTGGAGACAATCTTGTGAGTTGGAAGAGCAAGAAACAGTATATGGTCTCCAGATCTAGTGCAGAGGCGGAATATCGCAGTATGGCGTTGACCATATGTGAGTTGAAATGGTTACGGGCTCTCATGCTTGACTTAGGAGAGGTTTACAACTATCCTCTTCCTATGTTCTGTGACAACAAGGCTGCGATATACATTTCCAAAAATCCGGTCTTTCATGAGAGAACGAAACACATAGAAGTCGACTGTCATTTTATTCGGGAATAGATCTTGAAGAAACTGATTTGCACTCCGTTCGTCACTTCCGACAACGAGTTGGCAGACGTCTTCACCAAGACGGTGTCCACTTCATTTTTCAACATCTGCGACAAGCTGGGCATGATTGATATCTATGCTCCAGCTTGAGGGGAGTGTTGTAGTATGGAGGTCGGGCGGTCTATTGCTGTTCGGAGACCGGGCGGTCTCGCGGTTTATCCTAGCCGGCCTGTCTGCCGGGCTGTTGCTGTTTGGTATCCCAGCGGTCTGACTGTTTGTCTTAGACGACTTGGAGACCGGGCGGTCTAGCAGTCTCCTGTGGCGGTTTGCTATTTGTGGCGATTGTTCTCTCCTCCCGTTGGTTGTCGGGCGGTTAGCCAGCTTGTCTAACCGCATGACCTGTCCGGTTTGTCTTTTTGTAAAGCCGTTTGTACTTGTAAATTTTTAGTCTCACATTGCTTAATTGTAATCTCTCTCATCTCCAAATTTGCATTACTCCAAATTTTCGGTCTGTTTTTTTCGTACAAAAACAATATTTTTTTGGATTAAATAGTGGTAAAAATATCTTTATTTAATCTTGAAATAATTGATAAGGCGAACCAAACGAACCCTCAAATGAATTATTATTTTAATCACACAGATAATTCAATTCAATAAGTGGGGCAACTTAAATAATCAATGAGTTTGGGCAATATAAAATTTGACGGACTCCAAATTTCAAATAACATTAAATCTGCAACGACAAATATAGAATATGTCTTCTTAGAATGGAGACACTTCCTTCGAATTGGGATGCTTTCTTGGAACGGAGATGAAACCGCATATACACGGACTTCCAATTATACATAATTGTTTATTATTCTGTTATTTGTTGTCTTATTTACTATCTTTTATTTACTTCTACATTTTATTTATCACACCTTCATATTTATTGTCGATTTAGATTTATTGTGCATTATATCTTATTTATAATCCATAATTAGAGTTAGCTTGGATACGGTCCATTCCTCCAAGGATAACCCTAAATAATGTTGAATTCGATTAACTCTCATATTAGTGTAGTAGTGCGTTTGAGTTCGATATCTTAACTGATTATTCTATTTTGCACTGCTGCTTTATAATTTAGAATTAACCTGAAAGTGAGAGATTCCTTCAACGTTACCCATAAATAATATTGAACTCAATCAACTTTCATCTTAGTAGAGCGGTGAGGTCGAGTTCGATGTCTTGACCTATTATTATATTTTGCACTACTGCTTAACAATTTAGAGTTAACCTATATATGAGAAATTCCTTTGAGATTAACATTAAGTACTGCCAAACTCGATCCACTCGCTTGATTAGTAGAGCAGTGCGATCGAATTCAATTTCTTGACTTATTATTATACTTTGCATTACAACTTTATAATTTAAAGTTAATCTGGAGATAAGAGGTTCCTTCGAGGTTAACTCTAAATAATGTCGAACTCGATCAACTCACTTTAATAGTAGAGTAGTGCGGTCAAGTTCGATGTCTTGACCTATTATTCTACATTGCATTACTGTTTTATAATTTAGAATTAACCTGAAAATGAGAGATTCATTTGAAGTTAACCGTAAATAATGTCAAACTCAATCAACTCTCTTGATTGTAGAGCATGCAGTGCGGTCGAGTTCGATATCTTGTTTATTATTTTATTTTACAATGCGACTTTATAATTTAAAGTTAACTTGGAGATGAGAGATTTCTTCGAGGTTAATCATAAATAATGCCGAACTCGATCAACCCTCTTGTTGGGAGAGCAGTGCGGCTGAATTTGATGTCTTGGCTATTAATCTATTTTGTAATATTGCTTTATAATTTAGAGTCAACTTCGAGATGAGGAATTCCTTCGAGGTTAATCCTAAATATTGCCTGAACTTGATCAACTCTCTTGTTAGTAGAGTAGTGTAGTTCAGTTCGATACCCTAGTCACTTGCTTGAATTACTTAAATGTCGAGTATGGCAAGTCATTTGTTTGAAACACATGACTTGTTTTCTTTATACAAAATTCTTATGATTTAGAACGTAATTGTTGTAACCGTTATTGTGAATGATTTGGTTTGTAACCAAAGAGGCTATGACGCTTATCAAAATAAGTTAGTGATTGAGGCTTATAAGAGTCATAATACTTTAAATATAGCTTACAAGCTTGATTAAGCAGGAAAAAAACTTCAACATTTGACTCAATCCTTAGGTGTCTTGATTTTAATTTTGTTTGAATATATGATGTTTATATTAAAATGACATATTCTCAATCGCTTCATTTTACAATTGATAGAAACTATATTGCCTTCATGAGAAATATTCCTCTGGGAATAAAATATGCCTTTGAAAAATAATTCTCATGGGAATAAAATGTGTTTTCGAGAAATAATTCTTACGAAAATAAAATCTACCTTCGAGAAATAATTCCTACAGGAATTAAATATGCCTTCAAGAAATGTACCTTCGAGAAATGTACCTTCAAGAAATGTGCCAAAGTAGATTATCAGATGACTGACAAGTTATACTATAAGACAACCTACGTGATGGACGGTCTAGAAGGATAACTCGTGTGAAACTAATAGAACTATGTGGGTCTGAGTTCATATGTAGGTTAATATAGAGTACATAGGTGATGGTTATGGGAAGACTTCCACGACCCAATAGAAGTCTAGATATTACCTCTCTTACATATACTTTACTACACTTTATGCTAGTAGGGATTGAATTTTATTCATTGTATAATAACTCATTTATGAGCATAGGTGATAGGTGTTTGTGAATGATAATGCTCAAGCCATTGAGCATACTGCCTCAGGTATAATTCAACTTTGATGCATATTTCTTACACATCTTATAGTAATCATTGTTGATACAACCCTAATTGATATGATATAATGTGACTTGGAAGTTGATGATACATATAAGCCTTGAGTATTGAGTTTCTGTGATAGATAGTCTCGTACAAATATAATTATATCTTCCGCTAACCAACTATTTAGCACAATTTGCTCGTAAGCGAGATCGATGCTTAAGCCTTCAGCTAAATACCCGCTTCCCTACTCTATTTATGTGTGATGATGCTCGCTTAGTATCACCATCGATGCGTGATGTCAGAGTAACCAATGGGAGGGGTTGGAGATGGGCGTACCTCCAAATGCTTATATGCTCACTTCAACGTTGCATGTTGGCGGTAGTGCACGTTATGATACCCCGGTCGGACCCCTATTTTTGAGGGGGAGGGGGGGGGGGGGGGGGGTCTTACAGTAATGCCCTTTGGAATGCATCATCAAAAATTCATATTATTAGAATTGGTGCTTGTTGAAGCCAGGAAAATTCCCAACCTCGAATTCAGAACAAAGCCGCCTAAGGTTACCGGCTCAGAGGTTAGATCAGGCGGCTAGGATAACTAGGATGAAGAACTAAGTCAAACAGGACCCCAGATGTGGCAGGAAGGTCCCACCACGTACCCGGATGCTCGAAAGGAGCAGCCCCTTCTCAACCAGAAATGGTCGAACTAGGTACGAGGGAGACTAGTTGATGACGAAGTCGTAAGGTCGCGACTTGATCACTAAGGAAATGGAATCCAAAGACTCGACTAGTATCTCGAAAATGAAGCTCGCGAGTATCCTGCAAAGGATTTCAAGTGCCTCACCTCGTACCCCAGGGGTCCTATTTATAGGCAAATCCAAGGAGGGGGGGAGGGGGTCATATTAATACCCCCCCCCCCCCCCCCCCGACGACTAGGCGACTTCCAGAGGAACTCACACGGGCTGGGCGAGTATCTCGCCTAATCGCCTACCTAGCGAGTATGCGTGGGGAGCTCGTCATACTCGCCCAGGCCTTCTATGATCTTGCGCGCTAATGTTGACTTATGTCTTTACTTGTTGACCTTGACTTCTGCTGACCTGGCTATGGTAGGACCCATCCTTGGCGAATACAGGTTGTACATAATCCCCGCTCTTTTTGAGCGATATAGGAGCTCAGAAAGAATCATCCAACATTTATTCGGCGAGCTGCTATGCTGAGTATCAGGCTTGCTCACGCTTGATGACTGCCAGACGATCTCTATAAATAGGGGGGCCTGGTTTTCAGACGGATCGTCAGAGCTCGCGCACGATGTCGGACGCTAAGCCAAAAAGGCCGCGCGAAGAAGACGCCACCGCCGACTTACCTCCTCCAAAGAAGAAGAAAACCAAGAAGGCCAAGAAGAAACCCGCCTCCGATGCGGTCGACCCGTCGTCACCTCCTGCGCAAGTCGCGGTGGTGACAAATAAACCTGCGCGCTCTGCCAACACTCTGAAGCTGCTTAGCGACCTTGGGCTGGATGACATCCCTAGCGTAGTCGCTCCTGATCCGATTCTCCTCGACTCGCTAAACATTCCGGAGGTCACTACACCGGTGCCACAGCAGGTGTAAGTCGTCTCGCTGCCAGGTCGCCACGTTGCCGAGCTATTCTTCTTCCTCGTCCACCGGTCGCAATCATACTTCTCGCTAACACTTTCTCCTTGCTCGTAGATTCTCCTCCGGAAGATGCCGAGGTGGCTTTGAATGTCGCTCCGCTGAACTCTGCGCCACTGCTCGCCCTCGCAGCCGGGAAACCCATCAGGACCGCGCACACGGTCCGGATTAATGTTAGCACCAAGAGGGTATCTAAAGCCTCGGTTCCCGCGGAGAGCAAGGAACCATTGCTGAAGGATCCTCCGCCAAAGAAGGTCGCACTTGCGAGCAAGGACCTTCCTGCGAGTCAGGCCCCGCCCGCCCCTGCGCGAGATTCAGTGCTGCCAGCGGTGAGTTCCCTACCGCCGTCGCCGCCGAACGTTACTGCTATACCGGCGGTGGATGTATCTTTGCCGTCGTCGCTGCCTCTGGTCGTGCCTCAACAAACTGCTAGGGCGAGTTCGTCACACCCTCCGCCGCCTACGTCAAAGTCCTTGGCCCAGAAGCCAGACAAGCCGCTGCCAAACTACTTCCCGCCGAGAGTGGGGGATTCCGGCCATGGAGGTCGCGGGCAGGGTAAAGCGGTCGAGCATGCTGGTGGCCCATCTTTTAGCAGGCGAGATGTCCTAGGTCGCGGCCCTTCTCCTCGCTGATCAAGATCTCCTCGACGCGGTAAAACGATGTCACTGGTGCTGCATTTAGCGACTTGTGTTTCATTTCTAATCTGGTGACTTCTTTGTTTTGACAGATCGCCCGACGACTCCAGGAGAGAACTTCATTGACGTTATCGGATTGTCGAGCAGCAAGTATCGCCACGCCGCTGCCCGCGCCTACCCGGAGCTGGAGAGAAAGTTCGACCAGCTGTCGATCTACGAGCCACATCGCCGGATCTCGTCTCTGGAAGTGCTGGTGGCGAAGATTGAAGAGCTTTGGACTACTCTAGAGAGCTACGAAGCCCGCTTCTATATGGTGAAGGAGAATGATTGCCAGCTGACGATTAACAATCATCGCCTCTAGCTCATCCTCGACGAGCTGGCCGACATCCGCGCGAGTATGGGCTCCATCGGGCGGCTGACGAGGATGGAGGAGCAGCTGCGACTTGGCGACGACGCGATGTCGGTGGCGACGGAGCATTATCGGCGAGTGCGAGAGATGGGCTGGGCTGGGTGACATCCTCATCCACCGGTGAGACCTCCTAGGACTTAGGATTTTTCTTTTTTTTTTCTTTTTTCATTTACCTGAAACTCGTCATGTGCGACTTATTATAATAAACAATTATTTGTATTGTAATAAGCGAGTTTGTATCTCGCGCTTTATTCTTCTCTTTTGCTTGCCTTCTTTGTTGTTGTTCTGCGATGACTGCTGTTTTGCGATGTGCCAAGTTTATTGTGCAGGTTCTGATAATTGTCGTGATATTCTTCCTCTTCGCCGCGTGATGTAGATGCCGAGATCCACTTGCTCCCCCAGATCGCGACTAAGGACGATACTCGTCAGGGCGGAGATACATCCCCCCGTTGCCTTCACCTATAAATAGAGGGGGTAGGTAGGACATAAGTACATTGTTGCGATATTTGATCCTTAGCTCACGAGTATCTTTCGCTGCTCGCGCGTTTCGATCTCTTCTCTTCTCGCCTTCTTGTTTCTTCCTCACCTCGCCAACTCACAAAAATGGTGGGAGATGATGCCAGTGCTCGCCGACAAGCCCATGCCGCTAACTTCGCCGACGCGGCTTTCAAGAAGTCCATAACAACAGAGCGGCACTTGGAGAGTTTCAGGGAGAGGCTTCTGCCCGAAGGATACTCGGCAAGACTCCCTAGTAGCACCGAGCGACTTAACACTCACATCGAGGGTGGGATGATCTTGCCGCTCCGTCACTTTGACGTCGGCTTGCGACTTCCCTTGTGGCCGGAATATCGCGAGATCTTGCGATATTTTGGTCCCCTTGCAAATCAACCCTAACGGAGTGGCGATTATCATGGGGTTCCTCTGCTACTTGCGGGAGGAGAGGGTCGCCTTCGACCTTTCTGTCTTCCGCAAGATATTCACCATCGCCGCGATCGCCGAGGGGGTCGTATACTTCAGCATCCATAGCTGCACCTTGGTGGGGACGGCGAACAAAGTCCACCGATGGAGCAAGAATCTAGTTGTCATATATGGTGACTTCGCGGGCGTCCTGGGAAGGCCATATCAACCCGCTGATGTCGCCTTCCTCCCGCCGATATTGGAGAGCGTTCGCGAGCAGTTGGTCGAGTCGTTCTGTGGTTGCCGGTTCGACGTCATCTTCTGGCGACTAAACGTCAACACGCTCCGGGAGATCCACTCCAACGAGGGTAAGCTTTGGGCGAGAATTACTTATTGCATGCTCGCTTGACTTGTTGCTTGATGTTGATATATTTACTCGGCATTTGTAGTGGCGTGCGAGATCCCAGAGAAGTCGCTTCCTCCAGCGAAGGAAGTCGCCACCTCCCTTCATGAGTCCAACCCTCTGCCCAATGTTGGCGAGAAGAAGAGGCTCGCCAAGGGAAAAGCGAAGGTCAGGTCGTCGGGCCCCGCGACCAAGAGGGCGAAGGTATCATCGCCGCGACCTGACGACCACGAGTTGTCACTGGATGCTCGGCCTCCTCACTTCCACCCCAACTTCAACTTGGGGCGAGGGGCGGTGGACGCTTACGGTCGGCCACTTGTGACTTGGTCGGAGGATGAACACCTGGTGACGATGAGCACCAACCTCACCTCCTAGTCGGCGGACTGGGAGGACAATGGGGAGGCCTTCGTCATCCTCCATGCACTTTATGGGGGAGCTGATGCTGAGTCGATGCTTGAGCTCAGCTCAGAGGAGCTTGCCCAGCAGACCGCATGCTCGCTCGCGCGAGCTGACGAGCTGGGCCACTACTCGGCAAGGAAGTTGTTGGAGACGACTGCGGCCCTGAAAGTCGTCACCAAGAAAGCTATCAACCGGGGCATGCAAACGGTCTGCTGGAGGGACTATGAGGCAAGTCGCTTCCCTCACGTGACTTTGCTGGCGTTGGACAGATTCATTTTGCTGACTTTCTGTTCTTTGTCGCAGGCTACCGTGATTGAAGCCTCCAAAAAGCTCTCTGAATGCGAGGCGAAACTCGCCCAGTCGCAGGCAGAGCTGGAAGCAGCCCAAGTACGCACCGCCGCGATGAAGTCTCGCTTGACTAGTTGACTGCCCTCGAAGGCAGCGCGAGTTCTTCAGCGTCCCGGCAAGATGCGCCGCGGCCGAAGGACGACCCTCATTATGCGATCAAGAGATCTCGCACTCTATGGAAGGAGAGATCGTCGGTCTGCCGCGTGATAGCTCGTGCTACAGGAAACTTCATGCTCGTGAGGCTAAGGATCAGCGGCCAGCTCGCCGAGGGGGAGAAGCAGCTCACTGTTGACGAACTCATCCCCGAACTGCTCACCAATGAGTCGACCTCGCCAGATCGTCTACCTTCTCCAACAACGAGCTCCATTAGCAGTTGCAGCGATAGCAGCAACATCAGCGGTGATGAGAGCGAAGAAGGCGGCGAGGAAGATGAGGACACTGATATTGGAGACGACGAATATCAGCCTGATACTGGCGACGATGAGTCCTAGTTGCTCGCGGATATTCGTCATACACGCACATAGCAGTTAGCCATTTTTGTAACTTGTAAACTTTTGATGTACATGTTTATACAAGCTAAAATTACCGCATTTTGTCGTTCTTTTCTTTCATGCTTGTTGGTTGATGATGCTCGCTAGGCTAATAGGCTCGGGGAGGATGAGTGCTTGTGACGCTTTACTCGCGCGTTGACATCGGTCATAGTTGCACAGTCTTTACTCGCTCGGTCATAATCGCTCCAATAGCTCGCATATCGATACTCGCCTGTGTCCTGCACGTATACCTGTCATAGCATACTCGCACGCTTGCCAAATCGTATTCGCATACTCGTCATAGCGTACTCACATACTTGCCAAGATCTTCCCGCACCTGCACAATTATTTATTTTGCCGGAGTTACTCCTGACTGGCTCGAAGACCAGAGCTGATACCCTATGAGGAGCTGAGCTTAGTTGGTGTTTGAGAGTAGTCGACACCCAATTGAAGCCAAGCTCAACTGTGGGTGGGAATTAGTCGACACCCAGCAGGAGCCAAGCTCAACTGGGGGTGGGAATCAGTCGATACCCGACAGGATCCTAGCTCAACTGGGGTGGGAATCAGTCGACTCGGGGAGACAAGCAGTCAGTCTGCAGGTGAGCAGCTCGTATAGAGATCTCGGACTATGACATCACTCAAATGAGGAACTTGATCTCACTCGAGGAGGTCCTTGGCCAATATGCAGGAGAGGAGCTCATGCAGGGACTTGGACTTACAGAGACACTACCACTCGAGGACTTCGAATGCTAGAGTTGACAGCTCTCAGGAGCCTTTCTCAACTAGAGTGGTGTAAGTCGACTCGGGGAGGCAAGTAGTCGGTCTGCAGGAGAAGAGCTCGTACAGAGATCTCGGACTACGACATCACTCCACCGAGGAACTTGATCTCACTCGAGGGGGTCCCTGGCCAATATGCAGGAGTGGAGCTCGTGTAGGAACTTGGACTTACGGCGACACTACCACTCGAGGACTTCGAATGCTGGAGTCGACAGCTCTTAGGAGCCTTGCTCAACTAGAGTGGTGTAAGTCGACTCGGGGAGGCAAGTAGTCGGTCTGCAAGAGAGGAGCTCTTACAGAGATCTCGGACTACAACGTCACTCCACCGAGGAACTTGATCTCACTCGAGGAGGTCCTTGGCCAATATGTAGGAGAGGAGCTCGTGCAGGGACTTGGACTTACGATGACACTACCACTCGAGGACTTCGAATGCTGGAGTCGACAGCTCTCAGGAGCCTTGCTCAACTAGAGTGGTGTAAGTCGACTCGGGGAGACAAGTAGTCGGTCTGCAGGAGAGGAGCTCGTACAGAGATCTCGGACTACGACCTCACTCCACCGAGGAACTTGATCTCACTCGAGGAGGTCCTTGGCCAATATACAGGAGAGGAGCTCGTGCAGGGACTTGGTCTTACGGCGACACTACCACTCGAGGACTTCGAATGTTGGAGTCGAAAGCTCTCAGGAGCCTTGCTCAACTAGAGTGGTGTAAGTCGACTCGGGGAGGCAAGTAGTCGGTCTGCAGGAGAGGAGCTCGTATAGAGATCTCGGACTACGACGTCACTCCACCGAGGAACTTGATCTCACTCGAGGAGGTCCTTAGCTAATATGCAGGAGAGGAGCTCGTGCAGGGACTTGGTCTTACGACAACACTACCACTCGAGGACTTCGAATGCTGGATTTGACAACTCTCAGGAGCCTTGCTCAACTAGAGTGGTATAAGTCGACTCGGGGAGGAAAGTAGTCGGTCTGCAGGAGAGGAGCTCGTACAGAGATATCGGACTACGACATCACTCCACCGAGGAACTTGATCTCACTAGAGGAGGTCCTTGGCCAATATGCAGGAGAGGAGCTTGTGCATGGACTTGAACTTATGGCGACACTACCACTCGAGGACTTGAAATATTATTGGAATTGTTTTTCCTGCTACTTAAGAGACTGCCAAGAAATCAAGCACATCAATATCTTTGAGGACGAAGAAATTATAAAGAGAACGATGATCTCGCCGCTGTCGAGTTGGGAGGTTGGCGTCCAATCCTATTCCTGATAGTTCCTCCAGTCGGAGGAGAGATGCAATCGGGGGTAGCTAGGCCGACATGCAAGGGGTAGCTGATATCGGTCGTCAATGCAGTGGTCCAGTCTTACAAGGGCGCTTATATCCCGAGGCATCGTCCCATCGTCCGCACTGGGCTATCTACGAAAAACAGGTCGAAGGCACGTTTTCCAATCCAACCGTTGAAATCATTCCAGCTCTGCCACCTGGCTACGAGCATGAATGCATGAGCGAGGGGTAATATTCTTCCGAGGGTCCTCCAGGACGCACTCGCGACTAACATCTTCCCTTGGGCCTATCCATGCCCTTTGGCCGGTCACCCTGCCTTTGAAAGGCTGTTGCCTAAATGAGAGCTCGGTAAGTTTGATCCTTCCTCAAATCCGAGAGATTGGGGTCCAAACCTGTTCCTGATAGTTCCTCCAGTCGGAGTAGAGATGAGGTCGGGGGTACCTAGGCCGACATGTAAGGGGGGAGTTGATCTCGGCCGTCATTGTAGAGACTCGGTCTTACAAGAGCACTTCCGGAGGCATTGTCCCATCATCCGAACTGGGCTATCTTGGAGAAACGGGTCGACAGCCGGTTTCTTGGATCGATCTTGGAGCAGAATCTTAAGACCTCAGAAATCTTGAGATGAAAAAACGTAAAGGGAAGCCAAACAGTTGCCACTATCTGTATATGTATATATGTGAAAACATGTACTAGTAAAATACAGCATTAACCGCTAGCGATAGAACCTTTTCAGGTCATACCCGCTCCATGTACCCCCCAGTTGCTCTCCAACCTGATCATGAAGATAATAGCCTCCGGTGGCCAAGGCTTCTTGGATGATGAAGGGACCTTCCTAGTTAGGATGAAGCTTGCCAACTGTTGCTCCTCTTCCTGCGGCATCCACCTTTTTTATGACCAGATCCCTTGCGAGGAAATGTTTTAGGCGGACGTTCTTGTCGAAGTGCTTCGCCATGCGCCGTTTGATCTCCTCTTGGTGGATGGAGGCCAAGTCACGAAGCGCTTCAACGAAATCCAGCGAGAGCCTTTGAGCGTCTTCATTCTTCAAGCGTCATTCTTTGCTGCTGTCTCCAGCTGCTATGACTCTCAGGCTCTGAACCTCAAACTCCACTGGGATGAGTGCCTCAGACTCGTGGGATAATTTGAAGGGAGTTTCCCCCATAGCCGAGTTTGGGGTTGTTCTCAGAGCCCGGAGGACTGAGGGGAGCTGCTCTGCCCAATTGCCTTTCAAGTTGGTGACTTTCTTCTTTAGGAGGTTGATGATCAACTTGTTGATAGCCTCCACTTGTCCGTTGCTTCGAGGATGATGCACAGAGGCGAATCGAAGATCAGTCCCTAGTTGCTTGAAGAAGTCCTCTATCTCCAAGCTGGCGAACTGCGGCCCATTGTCAGTGACGATGGCGAGAGGAATTCCAAACCTGCATGCAATCTCTCCCCAAATGAAATTCTTTACAATCTGCAAAGTGGTCTTGGCCAGAGCTTTTGCCTCGATCCATTTGGAGAAGTAATTGATCATGACGAGTACGAACTTCCTCTGCCCACTGGTCTGAGGAAAAGGGCCAATCAAGTCCTGCCATGGAGCAGTGATCGAGCGTAGATGCTTAGCTGGTTGTAGTTGAAGAGGCGCGAAGAGATGACATTGGAGACATCTTTTAGAGAAGGCTTCTGCATCTTTCCGAATGGTGGGCCAGAAATACCCGTGCCTTAGGATTCTTTGTTCAAGGGTGCGAGTCCCTGAGTGGCTGTCACACTCTCCCGAGTGAATCTCCTCCAGGACACGAGGGACTTCAATCTCCGACAAACACCGGGCCAGAAGGCCTGAGATAGTTTTGCGATAGATCTCTCCTTCCTGAAGTAGATAATATGCTGCTTTGTAGCGAAACTTTCTCTGATGCCCTTCGCTGGCAGGAACCTGACCTGTCGTCAAAAAGGAAATAAATGGGTCCCTCTAGGATGCCCTCTGCTCGATCTCCATCATCTCGCCCTCTTCGATGGACGGTCGGAACAGTTCAGTCACGGTACCCCCAGCCCGGGGACCGTACTTGGTGAGGTAGTCGGCTTCTGAATTCTCTTCTCGGGGTACATGCTTGACGAAGAAAGATTGAAACCCCCCGATCAAACCTTTCACTTTGATTAAGTATCTCTGCAGGATCGGATCATTCACCTTGAACTCGCCTTTGATCTGAGACGTGACTATCATCGAGTCGGTGAAGGCTCTGATATCTCGAATTGTCAACTCCTTGGCGAGACGCAAGCCGACCACCATAGTTTTGTACTCCGTCTGATTATTCGTAACTGGAAAGAGGATCTCGATTGCTTGCTCGATCCTGGTTCCCTGGGGGCTCACCAGCACAACTCCGGCTCTCACGGAGTACCTGCCCGAAGCCCCATCCACAAACATCTTCCATGAAAATGGGCTAGAAGAGCCTTCGTCTCCTTCCACCTCGGCTGAGAAGTCGGCTAGGAAATCTGCCACTGCCTGCGCCTTGATTGCTATCCTTGGAGAGTAAGAAATATAGAACTTGCTAAGCTCCACCGCCCATTTTGCCAGCCTGCCAGAATGCTCCACTCCATCCAGGATACTACGTAGAGGGTGATCAGAGACGACCCTGATGGAGTGAGCCTGAAAAGAAGGACGGAGCCTCCGAGCTGAAACTACCAAAGCAAACACCAGCTTCTCTAAAATAGGGTATCTAGTTTCTGCTTGTCGCAGCACTCTACTCACATAGTAGACAGGTAGCTGCCTCTTGCTTCCTCTCGGACCAACACCGAGCTAATTGTATCCGCTCTGACTCCCAAATAGAGAAAGAGATCTTTGTTACCCCGTGGGCCTTGGAGGAGAGGAGCTTGGGTTAGCTGTTGCTTGTGCTTTTTGAAGGCCTCCTCACACTCCACGATCCACTCGAACTTTTGATTCCCCCGAAGGGTCTTGAAGAATGGAGAGCACTTCTCCCCTTCCTTGGACAAGAAATGACTAAGGCCTGCCAGCCTTCCCGTCAACCTTTGGACCTCCTTGGGATCCCTTGGAGACGCCATCTCCAGAATGGCCTTCACTTTATCTGGATTAGGTTCCACCCCCCTGGGAGGAGGTGACCTAGGAACTTCACTCTTCCTGTACTGAAGACGCACTTGGCCGGGTTGAGTCGCATCTTGTACTTCCTCAGGGTAATGAAAGTCTCCACCAGATCTGTTATGTGCTCTGCAACGCTTTTGCTCTTGATGAGAAGATCGTCCACATAGACTTCCAAGTTCCGCCCCTTCTGCCCCTTGAAGATTTGATCCATCATCCTTTGATAAGTCGCGCCTGCATTCTTGAGCCCGAAGGGCATCATCTTGTAGCTATAGCAGCCATTGCTGGTTATGAAAGAGACGCCGCGATAGTCGGGGGATGCATCCGGATCTGGTGATATCCTGAAAAAGCATCAAGAAAACTCATCACAGGAAATCCGACAGCGGAATCAACCAGTACGTCGATTTGAGGCAAGAGGTAGCAATCCTTCAGGCAAGCTTTATTCAACATAGAAAAGTCGATACATAGACGCCAGCCCCCTTCGGGCTTCTTCACCATTACAACATTGGAGACCCAGCCTGGATACTGGATCTCCGAGACAAAACCTGCCTCCAGCAGCCACATCACCTCCTCCCTGATTGGTTCGGTTAGCATGACAGCACTCTTCCTCTGCTTCTGACGAACAGGAGCCACCGCGGGATCCAGGTTGAGGCAATGGAAGGCAACATCAGCATCAACCCCTGGCATCTCAGCGACGCTCCATGTGAAGACGTCGACGTTGTCCTGCAGGCAAGAAGCCATCTCTATCTTCCCTTCCAGCGACAGGGATCCTCCAACCTTCAGCAGTCCTGGCTCTCCTCCCTGAGAGATCACTTCCACCTCCTCTACCTCTTCAGCAGCACACAACCCCTTCTCCTTCTCTAGCAGCTCCTCCAACTTCTCCGCATCACCCATCTAGCTGATGGTGCTGACGGCATTCAGGTATCACTCCTTGGAGGCCTTCAGATCTCCCCTGATCCTGATCTGAACATCTCCCTGGCAGTACTTCAAGTACTGGTGATATGATGACGGAACAGCCTTGAAATAGTTGATGAGGGGCCGCCCAAAGATGGTGTTGTATCCGCTCGACGCGTCGACGATGATGAAGCGGCATCGGATCGACGTCCCGCCGAGTGTAACCAGAAGTTCCACCGCCCCTTCCACCTTTTTCTTCTCCCCTGAGAAGCCAAAGAGGGGTCCATTTGCAGCCTGGACCCGAGAAGCTTCCACCTGAAGCTCGACGAAGGTTCTCTTGAAAATGACATTCACCGAGCTCCTGTTATCCGCGAGGATTCGGTCGACGGTGAAGTCTTCGATGGCGGCTTGAATCAATAAGGCATCGTGGAAGGGGTTCTCATTCCCCAACATGTCCTCCGAGAAGGTGATATCTTCCAATGGTGGCGGGTTCTGCAATGTCGAGGCGACGTTATTCTGATAGATCTGGTGGAGACTCCCCTTGCGGGAAGCTCCGAGTCCGGCCCCTCCGTTGATCACGCTCATATGCCCACCTACTGAGCCATATATCACCTCTACATGACCTCTCAGGTCGACGTGATATTCATTCCTCCTCCTCACTAGAGCTTGGAATGCTACCTGCCCCACCGAGGCCTCCTGCCTCTTCTGCTCTCTCTCCGCTGCTCCTGCTTCCAACCTTCTCCTTGCTTCCCAGAACTCTGGGCAAGCCAAGGTCTCGTGCCCCTCTACTCGATGAATGTCGCAGTAGAGGGGAATCTATGCCTCCTGATGCATCACCCACTGCTCCCTCCGGCACCGTTTGTTGTCTTGGCGGGCGATGACCATCATTTCTCTTCTTCCTCCTCCTCGTCCTCCCTCTTGCTGGTTACCGTTCCTCCTCTCTTCCTGGAAGTGTTGTCTCACTTGTGGTCTCCACTGGGGGCGATTCTCGGGATATTGGAATCGTCTATCCCGCCTCTTCCCGCCCTGGACTCCGCTGGCCTCTCTTCTTGTCTTCGAGGCCTCTCCTGCCTCCTCTCCTTAACCCTCCTAGGTTCTTCTCTCTCCTCTCCTCTCTCCTCTCCTCTCTCCTCTACTCTTCCTTCCTCTCAACATGCCTCTCCGGCGTCCTCCTCGCCTTCGCTCCCAAAGTTCCTGCTCTCCCCCTCTCCCTAGGATCCTCTCCATCTAGCCTTGCCAAGAAGTCTTTATTTTTCTCCTCTCCCCGAACAAAAGTGTTTGACCTTTCTATCATCTCTTCGAAAGACCTTGGTGGATTAGACTTCATCTCCATACTGAACAATCCCTGCTTCAACCCGAACTTCAGGGCCACCATCAGAGTGAAGCTGTCCACCTCCTCTATCCCCAAGATCTCCTCCTAGAAACAATCGACGTAATGCCCCAGGCTCTCGTGCTTCCCTTGGGTAACTTTGAAGAGAGCCGTCGCCTCCTTCTTCCTCTTCTTCGATGTCGCGAACCTCGCCATGAGGCCCCGACACAGGTCGGCGAAACATTATACGGACCTTGCTGGCAGTTGATGGAACCAATCTCTGGCATTCACTTTGAGGGTGATGGAGAAGAACCGGCACGTCAGACATGTTGCGGATGGAGCCGACGTCTTCGAACCATTGAAGATGTCTAACAGGGTCATCCCTGCCAAAGTAGTAGGTGAGAACGGGCTCTCCGGACCCCTTGGGAACGGGGGCGGTGAGGATCTCGTCACAGAAGGGGCTCATCCCTCCCTGGCGGTGGCGAGTTTCATCCTCGCTGGAGACGTCATACTCGCTGTAGTGCCAAGTATCTCGGTATCTCGCCGGTGACATCAGATCTCGAAAGCGGACCCCTTGACTGCCCGCCGGATGATATCGCGACGAGGAGAAGTCGCCGTGACATTGGGGCGATGAGCAAACCCGACAAGGATGGTCTACTCGATCCTCTTCGCAAACTCCTCAAACGCGGAGACCGTCACATACTCGCTACCTCACGCGACATCTCCTCCCCCTGCTGAGTTGTCGACCAACTCTCTATGCTCGTCATCATTGGTCATCTTACTCAACCACTAAACTTTTCTCCTTGGCTGCGATCCACGCTCACCGCACCAAGTGTTGAAGCCAGGAAATTCTCAACCTCAAATTTGGACCAAAGCTGCCTAAGGTTACCGGCTCAGAGGTTAGATCAGACGGCTAGGATGACTAGGATGAAGAACTAAGTTAAACAGGACCCCAGATGTTGTGGCAGGAAGGTCCCACCACGTACCCGGATGCTCGAAATGAGCAGCCCCTTCTCAACCAGAAATGACCGAACTAGGTACGAGGGAGACTAGTCGATGATGAAGTCGCAAGGTCGTGACTTGATCACTAAGGAAATGGAATCCAAAAACTCTGCTAGTATCTCGAAAATGAAGCTCGCGAGTATCCTGCAGAGGATTTCAAGTGCCTCACCTCGTACCCCTGGGGTCCTATTTATAAGAAAATCCAAGGAGAGGGGGGGGGGGTCATATTTATACCTCCCCCCCCCCAGCGACTAGGCGACTTCCAGAGGAACTCGCACGGGCCGGGCGAGTATCTCGCCTAGTCACCTACCTGGCGAGTATGCGTGGGGAGCTCGCCATACTCGCCCAGACCTTCTATGATCTTGCGTGCTGATGTTGACTTCTGTCTTGACTTGTTGACCTTGACTTCTGCTGACCTGGCTGTGGTAGGACCCATCCTCGATGAATACGGGTTGTACAGTGCTAGTATCTACCGCGATGCCGTAGTGGAATTTTCATTATCTTCCTAGGTTGGCTTGAATCAATGCATGTGTTATTCTAGGATGCTAAACTGAGCTATTGGTGTTGGATGATAGTTGCTACCACCAGCGGTTGTGCCTTCCTTAAAATTCTTCCAAACAACATCATAATTCTCTAAGTTTATAGCTAATCGTCCACAGTAGGTTGACGTGTGTCCAGTGCTACCGCTGGCGATAATGCTTATTTTTGAACTTTGTCGTTTCTTTGAGCCTGATTTTTTCATCAAGTATTACATGTATCAATAGTTATTATTGAACCTACACACTATGAAACACTTACAAATGCAGATGCAAAATTATCCTGATTTGTTATTTTCAAACAAAGAAAGTTCCAGCTATATTCCAACATTTATTATTGGGCTAGGCTGATGAGTGAGCAATAGTCTCACTATTATTTCATCCGCAAGTACAAGCTATGCATTTTGAATAGAAGTTGTCTAGTCTGATTCGATCAAATGTGGATTGGGGCACCCTATAAACAAACATATGGTCAACATAATTTCATTTCTAGTCCATCAATGGGACATATTATGACCCATTAAGGCAATCCTAGTCAAATATTTCACTATAGTGTCAAAGGTAGTCTATAATGTGTTCATTAGTCAACAACAGATCCCTAGGGTCAAATTTAGCACAGTAGAATAACCTTAGCATTTTGGGACTATCATTAGGTTAATTATGGGTAAAATGTCCTAAGATGAGTTATTATAATTATTATAATAGTATAATTCCCAAAAGTGTTTATGGGGCCCTAGTTTCAAAAGTTACCTAATCAATCAATTATGGATAAAATAGGTCAAGGTGGTCCATACAGGGTTGGGTTCAAGTGGCTCAAGTGATTATAACAATGCCAATTGTCCACTTTAAAGTTTATTGAATACGCATTAGGTGTTGGATTTTTTACAAGTGGTGATACATCATATGTGCGCACCAGAATAGTTTTCAAGAAAACTCTACAGAAACTGGGACTTGCGATAATAAAGAATCGGGAAAAATAAAACAATGATTACCTATGTAGAATCGAGTCTCAATTCAATTAAGATGATCCAAAAGTTGTTGCGGCTGAGTAAGAATCCAAATCCAGGTTCATTTTCCTCTGGTTGCACCTAATTCAAAATCAGCAGCCGACTGTGTTCCTCTTTTGAGCCCGCAAAAGCACAGAACTAGATATATGCCATCACGAGATATCCACACTAACAGGAGAAACTTCTTGCTTATGTCAAACATAAGCAGATTTGAAGAAAGATTAGGGGTACCGTCTTCGTCTCCACAGATTGCTGGATCTGATTTCAAGAGAAGATCGTCCGTGCTAGTGCTCCAGTTCACAAAAGGATAGTCGTCATTAGGTTCACCGATGTTTTTTAGAACTGTTCTGAAAAGGTGGTGAGGGAATAGTTAAAACGTTCTCAAGTTAACCCAAGATATGAAAGTATATCCATATATAATCATTAGTGAAACAGGTTCAAATTCATTAGGAATTACCCTAAGAACAGGCAAACCATGTTCAAGTTAAAACTATGAGAAAAAGTTGTCTATAGCTGTGTCGGCTAGATGTCTAGTGATTGACTTGATGTCCAGACTACTTCAAGGCAATATACATTATATCCGATCAAAGTCTATACTATCAGCTAGAAGTCTAGACTATTGGCTAGAAGCCCAGTGTAAGACCATCCCCCCTAACCTAAACTTGGTCGGGTCAGAGACGGGCCTCACTGCCCAGGACGATCACCTAATGCTCTCCAAGTAGCAACAACTCACTCTCCAAGCATAAAATGATCGCCTTTTCTGTCTATGGAACAATCATCACATCACATCAGATCATAAGCAGAAGCAATTTCAGAAGCATATATATATATTTAACTACATTAAAGAAGTAGTTTTGAATTGTAAAATCAAATCACGATCGATCACGATCGTTGAATATAAACAAAATATTTGATCGCAATCGTTGATCATAACAACGAATCAGAGTCGTTCATATTTTTTCTTAAGTCTCCTAAACCTATAGAGGGCCTCTCAAATCTACATATTTTTGTAGGGCACCCTACAAAAAGCCAGTCCAATCTAAACTACGTGCTACAAAATCAAACACAAACACTGCTTAAGAAGCACGCCAAGAAAGACAGCAAACCCAATAGCCCACCAATTTCAGGCCCACAATCACATTACAACTTCTATAGGAACGCTGCCTAATATATACTCAAAAAATAAAAGGAAACTGGCAGTGTGGGACTAAATCCTGCCTGAGATTAATGCACAGATTAGTCCCAGACGGAATTTAAAATCACGCCTATGCAGGCCGATTAATCCTGCGTGGGCGGGATTAATCTTAATCCCGCCAAAATAGTAATCCCGCCTGGTTAGGCGGGATTAATCCCGCCAGGTTAGGCGGGATTACATCCCGCCAGGTTAGGCGGGATTACATCCCGTCGGGTTAGGCGGGATTTAATCCCGCCTAAATAGGCGGGATTAATCCTGCCAGCTTAGGCGGGATTAATCCCGCCTGGTTAGGCGGGATTACATCCCGCCTGGTTAGGCGGGATTACATCCCGCCTGGTTAGGCGGGATTACATCCCTCCTAAGTGCGGGATTACATCTCGCCTAAGTGCAGGATTTAATCCCGCCCAAGCGGATTAAATCCCGCCTACTTAGGCAGATTTAATCTTGCCTAAGTGCGAGATTTAATCCCGCTTATGCGGGGATTAAATCTCTCTCCCAGGCCCGTCACGGGCGGGAACTGCCCGCTGGTTGGCCGCACCGCCCGCCGGGAAGCGGGCAGGGCCCTCCTCGATGCGGCCGAAGGGCACCGGGGGCGGGCTTCCACCGGGCGCGGGCGCAGCCCATCGAGGGCAGGCGCAAGTGTCGGTAGGTGGGCTTCCGCTGGGGGCTGGCGTAGCCCGCAGTGAGGCGAGCTTCCGTTGTCGGTGGGCGCAGCCCTTCGGGAGGTGGGCGAAGCCCGCCGGGCCATCACCGGCTCGGTACTGTAGCATTTGGTCGTAGGGTTGGAGCCCCGTGTCAGGGACTCGCATTGATGCGAGTGCAGCCCACGACGACCCGGCGTGTGCTGGAGAACGACGAACCGGCGTGGGCTGGCGAACGACGACCCAGCGTCGGCTGGTGAAGCCAACCAGGTGCGGGAGAACGCCGCCGTCATGGGTCGGGTACTGTGACGCGTAGCCATAGAGACGTAGCCCCGTGTCGGGCACTCGTATATATATATATATATATATATATATATATATATATATATATATATATATATATATATATATATATATATATATACATATATATGTATATATATACATATATATGTATATATATACATATATATGTATATATATACATATATATGTATATATATATACATATATATGTATATATATATACATATATATGTATATATATATACATATATATGTATATATATATACATATATATGTATATATATATATATACGTATATATGTATATATGTATATATACGTATATATGTATATATGTATATACGTATATATGTATATATGTATATATGTATGTATATATGTATATATGTATGTATATATGTATATATGTATGTATATATGTATATATATATATATGTATATATGTATATATGTATATGTATATATGTATATATATATATATATACTTACATCTTCGAACGGGCTCCGCCCGTTCTCGATGCGTCGCTGCGGGCTTCGTCCGCAATTAAGCGGGTTTCGCCCGCTTGGCATTCACGCGGGCTTCGCTCGCCCCCCGACGGGCGAAGCCCGTCCCCTCGGCGGACTTCGCCCGCCCCCGGCAAAATTTTAATAATTATATAATTTAATAAATAATTAGTATTTATTAAATCAAATTATAATTTAATAAATAATTATAGAATACTTTATTATTTTTTAAAAAATGAAAAAAGGAAAATCCCCCCGGCCCCCCCCCCCCCCCCCCCCCCCCGCTTCGGTCGGCTCACCTTCCCCGCCCTCCACTGCCGCCGGCGACCTGCCCGGCCCCCTCCGGCGGGTTCGCCGGGCAGGCTGCCGGCGGCGGCAGAGGAGGGTGTGGAAGCGTGAAGGGGAAAGGCCGGTATCAGGATTTTTGCAAGGATGAACAGCAATTTTTTGGGTTTTTTTTATTTGCAGGCTTCCCTTTATGAATCCAACGGTCAGATTTGATTTCCTGAAGATCGGACGGTCCAGATGAGTTTCATGGTGTGATTGAGATATGCATATTGTATTATATATATATATATATATATATATATATATATATATATATATATATATATATATATATATATATATATATATACGAGTGACAGACACGGGCCTCCGGCCCGATGGCTACGCGCCAAAGTACCCGGTCGGCGACGGCGGGCTTCGCCCGCCCCGAGCGACAATACCCGACCTTCGGTGGCGGGCTACGCCCGCCCCGATGTCGTGACACCTTTTATGTATTATATTTATGTATTTTAAATGATTTGTTAATATTTTTAATATGATATAGCAATTAATTTTAATTAACATTGAAAACATTAATTAATTAATTAATTAAATTGTTATTAACTGTTAATTAATTAAAAATATTAATAAATTATATGTTAATTAAAAAAACTATTTAATAAAATTAAGAGCAGGCAGAGCATGGCCAGTCTAGCCACGCTCTGCCTGCTTTTAATGTTAATTAATAATTGTAATTAACATTCAATAATTAATTATTTAACTAATTAAAACATGAATAACATGCCTCTTTAGTCTCACATTGCCCGGTTGAAATTAAATCTGTGTGTTTATAAGGAATATGCAGGATGACTTATTTGAATCTTTTTCAACGGCTAGACTGAGCCTTTCTTATGCTGAGTTGGGCTTTCAGAGTGTGTTATACGAAGCTGCGGTCCATAGTCAGCCCACTCAGTTTCATAGTCAACCCTCCCTTATTTTGAGAGTTATATAGGGGCGAAAACGTAATTTTACACAGGTTTAGGACAACCTAGTTAGTAGGTTTATGAGATCTACTAAAATGTGGAGAGATGGTGTAGTATGATTGAGCTTGATCGGACGACAGCAGAATTATCAAATCATGATCGGACGACCATTCTATTTCAAACTCATGAATTTATATTTCATTTATACTAGTAAAGATAAATATATAAGGTTGTACCAGTAAGATTATACATATGACTCCACTGGGCTAAATAAAAACTACAAAACTTTATTTTACTGCTCTCAAGCGGTAAGGGCTCACATCTTTAAGGTTTGGAGATCAGACTGGTGCGTCGGCTTGTGCAGGCTTAATAGCGGGTATACTCACTTGCGGTCGCTGGGCCTCACGCTGCTTCATCTCGTAAAAATGGTGTAACAACACATTAGTCGAAAGACTAAGTGGATTCGTACCTCCTCCTCGAGATCCCTAAGGCTTGAGGACAAAAGTGAGCCACTACAAATCATCAATAGCTGAAACATAATGAGTTAGCAACATCATATATATATATATGTATATGAATAGGAAATAAGCTACAGGCATAAGCTAAAATGAACACAACAATAAATAACGGGAAAACAACAATATATACATCAGTTATTCAAACGAGTTCTACTAGCAAACACACTCACACATGTGTTCACAACTTGCAACTACACCCTATACTAATATAGTTTGACCGTTTCTCTTCCAGTATGATAGCGAGCCTCGCAGGCCTCACCAATGTGGCAGTTGTTGACAATGGTCGGTCCTTCCATGTCTAGGTGTGGATGTACCGCACTACCCAGGCCCCAATGTTTAACCTAGTGTACTCTTGGATGTGGGAAACATTCAACAATATCTGATTTTGGCCAACTAGCGGAGGGACACAACAGGGAAGATAAAATATGACCAAACCCCCAAGTTGTAATTCTCAAATAGCATATAGTCATCAACCTTACTGTACTGGTACGCACGTTGTATGGGCTTGAACAACCCACCACTTTTTACCGCAAGAGCATTTTAATAAAGTAAACAACAACCACCATTTGGGTCTATGACGACTTGCCCTACTTGACATAAAATAATTTAGGCAGACAACTGTATATCTTAATTGTACCGCTCAACTTTAGACAATGAGCATAGTGATCGAATGAGTCCATTACTTAGGAAGAACCTCGGAGGAATAACTCATCTCCAAGTTAACCCTAACTAATGCTCAACCCAGAAAATTGCTTATCAGAGTGGGACCCAACATAAAGGTGCAGAAATGAAGCATTAATAATTTATAGTAAGAAAATACGGTAAAGGAAATGTTGTTGTAAATGAAGTATAGAAATTGAAATACTGAAAAGAACTATAGTAAATAACATACTGATCAGAAAAAAAACAGTACTGAAATGAAGTGCAGCAATTGAAATGCTGAATAAATGACAAAATAAGAAATAGTTCAATACCGCAGTTCCTTGTCCTTTTGAGGAGGCAAGTTTCGTTCTTCACTTCGTTCATATGAGACTTTTTCATTCTTATAAGGCAAGTTCAGTTCTTCACTCCATACATATGAGACTTCTCCATTCATATGAGGTAAGTTAAGTTTTTCACTCCGTTTATATGAGCCTGCTCCGTTCATATGAGGCATGTTCAGTTTTTCACTCCGTTCATAAGAGACATCTTCGTTCATAGGAAGCTTATTCGTTCATATGAAGTTTCTTCGTTCATAGGAGACAAGTATTAGGAAATTTTTGGTGTGTTCTTTCTATTTTACTGTGTCCGCCGATTTATTTGAATCTAATAATTACTTTAATTACACTTTTTAGAATAGCTTACCAGATTACAAGATTTTTTGAAAGCCTATTATAATTTTCAAAGTTCTTTATTTTAGGGTGTTTATATTGGTAGCTCGTATATCGATATTGACAACCCCAATAAACTTAGGTGATACCGCAACCCTTAATTAGCTAGTCGCACCCCAAAATCTCTCAATTATTCATGTCTTTTCAAAATACGCCTTGTACATGCAATTTCAGGAAAAGTGTTCAGCACAAAAGTTGTAGATATCGACGAGATCTACAACTTTCGTGTTGAACACTTTTCCTGAAATTGCATGTACAAGGCGTATTTCAAAAATGGGCAAAATCGGAGCATATTTCCAAAGTAAGCCTTGCACATGCGTTTTTAGGAAAAGTGATCAACGCGAAAGTTGTAGATCTCGTCGATATCTACAACTTTCATGTTGAACACTTTTCCTGATATTGCATGTACAAGGCGTATTTCGAAAAGGAGCGAAAACTTGAGAGATTTTGAGGTGACTAACAAAATAACGGGTTGCGGTTAACAATGATGTATCCCCTCTATTAGAGTAGCCCCGACCCGATAGAAATACAGACCTTATTTCTCCGTCGCCCCTCTGGCTCTACTTCCCGACCGCCGAATACTTGCCGCCGGCCGCCGAAAACAGCCAAAGGATCACCAAACATGACAGAAGGTAAGGGAGGGCTCAGCAGGGCGCTAGTTTTTGTGGCCGCCCGGCGTGGGGTATTGCTGGGAGTTGGGTCTCCTTTTTGCGAGACTACTCGGCTCAGGGTTGGTGTACGTGCTGGGCGTTTCTTCTTCAGGTAGGTCTATCTTATTTGGCTTATGGTGTGCCCTTACCGTTGCTTCTGTTGCACCTTCAGGAGTTGCTGCTCCAATGGAGCGGAAGGGAAAAGCTAAGAAGATTGCTTCTGACTGCTCGTCAAAGCTTTAAGAGGGGGAAAAATGATGCATTTTTTTGTTAATGAACAAAACTGCACAACGGGTGTTTGTATGAATGCCCCAGTGAACTCTGGCTCTAATCCGCTGTTAAGTGGTAACACTGCCGGAAAAGAAAAAAAAGAGCCACGGCGCCGCCGGAAGGCCGCCGGAAGGGGAGGAGATGAACTCAGAGGAGAAGAGAGAGAAAATAAGTGAGAGAGGAGACGAAAAGGAAGAACTCTTTATTAAGGTGATTGTTAACCGCAACCCGTAATTGGCTAGTCACACCCCAAAATCTCCCAATTTTTCGCGCCTTTTCGAAATAGGTCTTGTACATGCAATTTCAGGAAAAGTGTTCAACACGAAAGTTGTATATATCGACGAGATCTACAACTTTCGTGTTGAATACTTTTCCTGAAACTGCATGTACAAGGCGTATTTCGAAAAGGCGCAAAATCTGGACATATTTCTAAAGTACTCCTTGTACATGCATTTTTTGGAAAAGTGATCAACATGAAAGTTGTAGATCTCGTCGATATCTACAACTTTCGTGTTGAACACTTTTCCTGATATTGCATATACAAGGCGTATTTCGAAAAGGCGCAAAAAATTGGAGGATTTTGGGGTGCGACTAGTAAAATAACGGTTTGCGGTTAACAATCACCTTTATTAAACCATGCTTAAAAAAGTAATTACATTCCCTTATTCTATTTATAGCCAATTACATTGTAATGAAGCATTAACGGTAAAAAAAATGCTGCTCCCATCGGATGGCAGAGCGAATTCCTTGCTTATGTCCTGATGCTGCCACGTGTTGGCTGCACATGCTTTTGGTTTTGAGTTTGATGGCTAGATGTCTTGCATCATTGGCATCAACGGTCAGCTATGATGATTGCCAGCTGTTTCCCATTGGAATATTTGATGAAATAGGCTGACTCCTGCTGCTCACCATTTGAGGGCATCGTGCGGATGGCAAAACTGAGCTGCCACGCGTCCAGATCCTAACATCCGCCCAGCTCAGCCTCGAAATCTACAATCTCTCTTAATATCACAACAAAGCCGTTCAGCCCTGGTTCTATTGACGCGGTAATGATGACTTGCGTTCTCCCTTCGGCTGCTCCTCCGCTGGAGACAAAATTGATGCAGTAAGATTGGAGATATGGAGTTTGGTTGGCCGACTGATACATGGAAGGAGTTTGAGAAAGGGCGGTTGTTGTTGGTGTGTTAGTCTGAGGGGAAATCACATGGGAAAATCTCTATGGCTCCGTTCGTCAATTCCAATTCTGTTGTTCGACTAAATGCAGGAATTCTGTCATCAGTAAAAGTTACCAGCCGGGATCCGGCGACGAGAGCAGGAGCGGCAGCGGGATCCGACGACGAGAGCAGGAGCGGCAGCGGGATCCGGCGACGGGAGCAGGAGCGGCAACGAGATCCGGAATCGCGGTGACGGGAGAAGGAAGAGGAATTGCGAAGTCTGACCTAGCGAGGTCGGAAATGAATGTCGTGGCTTCGCTGTATACCCAATTCCGACCGAATTAGATTTTATTTCTGATTCCCACGAATTTTTTGGCATACCGAACAACTATAATTAGAATTGGTAAATGAATATCAATTCCAACGGCCCAATTCCCGCTTAACGAACGGAGCCTATATGTATTTACAATTTTTTTTAACAATGATTTTTTTTAATGAATTTGTGAATCAAGTACCTAAGAACATATTAGATATCTCTCAGTTTGATGGTTCTAGCAATGATTATTTATGTAGATATTCATCAAGATTTGTGTTATTAAATTGCTTAATGGATTTAACACAATATATTAGACACGATTTCTTCAGTTTTACATTTAATTTTCTGTTGAAATTCATGTTCTGAATATATTAGATGCTCGTAAGGTGTTCGATTATTACATTTAATTTTCTGTTGAAAATCACCGTGATGAGTGCGATTTTTGCGTCTGGTTTTCACTCCGATAAGAAACCAGACACAAATATACATGGATATGCAATAAGATTCTTATGAACGTCATTTTAGATCTTTACGTCAAGTGCGGAAAGATCGAATATGCTTTGACGCAATTTAGTTCAAAGTATGGGATTAATCATGAGATTAGGATGTTTAAAAAAAATATTTGGGCTGCCAATATCGCTTTGTTGGGATGCAATTATTTATGGGTTGCCAATAACCATAGGTGGATTGACAATATAAACACCCTTATTTTATACACTTGATTTGATCATTGATGGGCTTCGAATCTCCGCAAGAGCTTTAACATGAACCATTTAACCTCGATTGAGTTTAGCGGAGCGACCCGAGAACATATTTTACAATCGATATAAGGAACTTCTGATTTAGAACATCCTTTATTCGGTAAACACCAAAAAGAGTCAAAAAATCACACAATTTAAACTTTGTGTTGGATTTGCTCTAACATAATCTCCATAAATGTCACAAATCATTTTGAGCTGGATTTGACCTCCGATAAATTATTTGGCTCGAATAAACTTTTATTGTTATATTTAAAATAAACCCACATTCCAAAGATTCACCAAATCATGACAGTGAGTTTCAAAGACAATTTATCGTATCCTCAAAATATTTCAATTTTTTGAGGTCTTATATAGCCTCCAACATTTTTAAAATAAACTCAAGTCAATTATTAAATCATTAAAAATACCAATAATGTCTCAAAAAATTTCAAGCATCTTCAGTGCAAGTATTTTGTCCATTTAAGACCTTTGATAAAAATATAACACATTTTGATCCGGCAATTCAACCACTATTAATTTTCCAGTATACTCGTATCACAAAATAAAATTTCAAAAATAACCAAAATGCTTGGAAAATTCTCAAAATTAATAAGAGGCTGCCTTTAGTGATCATAAATCAACCATAAATATTAAATGATTTTAATCATGTAAATTGGCCATTAATAATTTCTAAAGGTTTAACCCAACACTTTTAATTATTAGAAAAATGTCAGTACAATTTCAAAATTTTCCAAAATATTATAGTGCATGTATGAGGGATTTTCTTATCTCTGAGAATTTTCTCATAATTTTTAGACCAATATAGGGCCCTTTGATCAGATAAATATCTCTCATATAATTTATTAAAAATATTGAATCATATCAGAAAAATCCCAAATTTTTATGAGGGTATCTGTCATCAAGTAAACATTTTTTACGTTCAAGACTTTCTCATTAGAGGTCTCTATCTCACTAAAAAAATAAAAAACCCCTTTCAGCTAATTTAAATACATAACAAACATGTTGATGCGCCATTAGCGACTAAGATGGAGTCGTAGTTCCGCACTTCAACCCCACAACGGATCTAGCACGAATCCGCTATGGGGATCTAATCATTGGTTTGGGGGATTAAGGTAATCAGGGTCATCTGAACTCTCCCCTAAGATCGGACGATAACTATACAACAGGGGATCGGTAGAGCCTTGCGGGCCTCTACCGCCGCTGTCCGGCCACTACACGGCTACGCCGCCATTGTCAGTCAACTTGATGGTGTGGGGGGGGGGACGCTCCCTCTGGTGGTGGTCTGGTGGCTTGGCACCGCCGGCGACCGTCAGAGCTCTTGTTATAGAGCTTTAAACCACACGAGAACTGTCAAAATTCCACTTTTTGGCAGGTCCGCCGTCCTGGTGCTTCCCTGAGAGTGTTCTTGATCCCCTCTCAAGTTAGGCACTTCCCTCAGCAGCCTAGGCCCTATGCTAGGCAACATCTTTAGCTCTACCCCGAGCATGGTGGTGACTGTGGCGGCCCCTGGCGCCCGGAGTTCGCAAGCAGAGCTTCCATTATATAGGGATGAAGGAGAGAGGGTCGTCCCACTGTTGGAACCGAGATTCGACTCCACCTAGAGTTCGGACCTAGGGTGCAGCTCACACTTACTTCTCTCAAGTTGTCCATTGGTGAGAGACTTGAATTTGGGTAATGACCCTTGGCTCTAGCGTGGAGGTCCCACCTCACACCCGGAAAACCTTTGAGATCTCCCCCTCCCTAGCCAATGCCGAGCTAGGTGCCTTGCAAGATGAAGGAAGATGATGAGGAGTGGTCAAAAACTGGATCCCTCTCCAAGGCACCCCAAGGGTCTATTTTATAGATTTTTGGGGATGGATTGTCAATAGCGCAATCATATTGCTCTGAAATTACTGAAATACCACGGGGCTGGTATTCCAACAACCAAACTCCGTTGTTCTGAACACCTATTCGCAGCCCACCAGGGGCAAAATAGCAGTCCCTCAAGCCGGGCGAGCTGCTCAAGCCGGGCGAGCTGATCAAGCCGGGTGAGCTGCTCAAGCCGGACGAGCTGCTCAAGTCGGGCGAGCTGCTCAAACCGGGCGAGCTGCTCAAGCCGGGCAAGCACTAGGGCCGAGGTGGGCGCCGGCCTCGCGCCGCACCCGCCCCCTGAAGAGGGGTCAGGGCGTATGCCGGCCTCTCACCGCACCCGCCCCTAGAATAAGGTCAGGGCGAGTAACGACCTCCCGTCATACTCGCCCCCTAGAGAAGGGGTCGGGGTGGGTGTCAATCTCCCGCCGCACCTGTAACGTTCCGGCCCACCGGACTATCTACCGGCCCACCGGGCGCGTTATAGGGCTGCAGCCCAATACACCCCAATGTCTCTCCCGCCTGTTTCTCAGCAAGGCGCGTTGTTGGCGCTAGGTATCGAACTCGCAACCCTTGATAACACTCTCTTCCAACAGAACTCATCACCAACTAAGCTGCAGCTCAATTGGTGATGAGCTCTGTTAGAAGAGAGTGTTATCAAGGGTTGCGGGTTCGATACCTAGCGCCAACAACGCGCCTTGCTGAGAAACAGGTAGGAGAGGCGTTGGGTTGTATTGGGCTGCAGCCCTGTAACGCGCCCGGTGGGCCGGAATGTTACATAAAATTACCTTGACAGAGCCTCGTTGCTCTGACGCGGACTCTCGATAATCGTATCACTTTGCGCACCTGATGACTCACCCTCCGATTGGGGAGTCGACCTCGTCGCAGGACGTTTTGACAACATTTCTAAAAAGCAAACAGACATCTCATCAAAATCCTAGCTTAAAACAAGGCAACGCGACTAATTCAGACCATACTTAAAAGACTTTTGCTTATGCTGCAACTTGCTCTGGGATTTTATAATGATGTTATGTCCTACTTAGGATGATATCCTTTCAACTTATGTACTCTTGTATCTATGACATGAATGCATGGATTCTTTATTCTTATTTAAAATCATGTGTGTACATGTGTCATCATGTAAACCTTAACTTAGCACGCGTGCTTATGCGATGATATGCAATGTATGTAGTGATATGCATTCTATAAAGGCCCTAATGCATGTTATGAGAGGCGTACACATGAAATGTTATGCATCCCCTAATACATAACATCGCATGCAACGAGAAAAGAAAACGTGCTAATGGGCACCCATGTGATGGTGGTTATGCATCTCATACTACATAACCTTCACATGTTGTCACCTATGGTGGATCCATATACAAACATATAGTATGCATATCATACTACATAATATGCCCCGTATACTTCTTATCATGCTATGAGTGTAGTGACTATGCTTCAGCTAATACATACTGATGACACATCAGTGTGTGTATGAAATATCATTAAATAACTAACACTAACAAGGGAAGGTTACCCGACCAATTGTCAAGCAACCTCCCTCTGATACCAACTGTCACAACTCGCATTTTCACCGCATAAAATAACTTATCAGAGTAAGGGAAAATGCACGTAATGATGTCATGTCAGTAGGGGATAACTGCAGACGCTCAGGCAGACACCTACTTAAACACGAAGAAAGATTCTTTAAGTTATTTTAAAGAAAATCAATTAAGTGCAGTGGTTAGCTGTATCCCTCGGCTTAGTGGTTCATCTAGTTCACGAATCAAAATATAATTATACGCTGCGGAAACATACTTATTTAGATTGACTTCAACATCATATATGAGTATAAACGTCCTCAAAGGACAACTCATGCTATGCAATACCCTAAATTTATAATAATAATAAGGATAGCTTTTACGGTTCCTAAATATAACAAGTTAGAGTTTTTAAATGATGCAGTGCATGATGTAATAGTAGTAGATTTTATTCTTAAAAATACATAACATGCATTACTAGCATAAATCCTCCCAGAGAGCAAGTAATCCACATCCACATGTAGAGAAATAAGCAGCTAGCAAGTATCTAAAAGTAATAATTCTGTGGGCGCCAACAAACTGGCACGAACCCACTGACAGAAAAGTAAGTTTGAACCCGTAACTAAATAAACCACAAACTACCTTGCTGAGATGAGGTAACAACCACAGCCAACACTGCCGCCTAAAAACTCCAAAACTAGCTCTGTTATCTGCTACTGCTCTGAACCTGAGGCATTCCAAAGACAAACACCTCAGCAAGAAGATACAAATGGTGACAGAAAATTAATAAGCCAAAATAAACAAAGGTCAAAATGGGGTACCAATCCAAGACCAAAAGCACTGAAGTAGAGTACAAAAAGAAAACGGGGCATCAACAGGAAAAAGAACTCTTACGTGATTTGTCACGTTCAACAAGAGTACACCGGACGCACGAGGCCATAAGGTGACTACATGAACAATTCATAAGGAAGTAATACAAAACCTTTATTAGGCACCTGTGGTCGTCTCTACCCAAAAACACGGGCGAGGTGGTCGCTCGTGGACGCACCCTCACGAATATAAAATCCGTCTAACTGCGAGGGAGTCTCATACTCTCCACCATACACCGCAGACGCCCAAAAACCTGGTAGACTTACACAAGTTACTAATAAAGACAACAAACATTGCGGAGGTGGTTTCGTCCACTAACTCCCGCAATTAAGAAACCCAAAGAAACCACAACACATATGTCTCGAGATTCGGCTCGTCAGAATCTACTTGACACTTCTAGTTTCAAGACACGGTTGATCAACCCTTAGGAATGATTTACAATCCTAGATAACTCTAATCCGTTCAATAACGAAATCTAAGGTGTTTAAAACCATCAATAAGACATTTCAAGAACGATTATACATATCCTGACAAAATCGAGTTCACCATGACAATACGTTACAACATCATGTGATCATTGAGAAGGTTAATCATTATAATAATTTGGAAGAACAAGTGTAGAAAAATTTAAGGAACATGAAAACATAGCCATTACCATCAAATCGAACAAGGAGAAATGAGAGGAAACCACCACTTGCCTTGGTTTTACCGGAAAAGTCCTCTGAATCACTACACGTCGTACATTGGGGCAAAAAGGATGCGGGAGGAGTTGAAATCTGAAGAAGAACGGCCGAAAAAAGGTTAGGGGCGAAAAACTCTAACGAGAAATCTCAAGAAACGGGGAAGATATTACCATGATGGCGTAGCTCTCGGCGAGAGCTTTCCAGATCTAGGCTCGGTTGAAGATTTTGAGCAACAAAGCACCGTCGGCGGCCACCAGAAGGTTCACGAAATAGAAACTCTCTCTCTCACTCGCTGCTCTGGTTCGGGAGAAAAATATCGGAGAAGATGAAGTTCGGTTCTGAAACCTAAGTCTAAGAATATATATATATATATATATATATATATATATATATATATATATATATATATATATATATATATATATATATATATATATATATATATATATATATATGTGTGTGTGTGTGTGTGTGTGTGTGTTTATAAATGTTTTATCAAAAACGGGTTATTTCGAGCGGTTTCGTGGGAACCCAAAATAGAGGTCTAGGATGACTCAAAATCGAAAATTGTCCAACATTAAAGTTGTAGATATCGTCAAGACGAACAAATTTCATGGTGACCATTTTTTTGTACGACACATTTGACCCTCAAAACGGTGCCTGAACTCAGGCTGCACAGAATACTCGAGAGGAAATTAGTTTACTTGAGATGGAGGGGTTTACTCGAGTTGGAGGCTTGGGGAACTTGAGATAGTCATAGGGACTCGAGATAACAGACATAAAACTCGAGTAGATCAGGTCAACTCGAGATAGAAGGCATAGAACTCGAGTAGATCAGTCGAATGGGTTATCTATGAGCAGTTTTGGGAAAATCAAAAAACGAGGTTGAAGATGGCATCAAATGTAAAAGTTCCCAACATGAAAGTTGTAGATCTCGTCGAGACGAACAAATTCCATGTTGACCATTTTTCCATACGATACCGTTTTGACCCTCAAAAAGGCATCCGAACATAAACACAATTGACCTACTCGAGTTGCAGAATGACCTACTCGAGTAGCAGAATGACCTACACGAGTTGCAAAATGACATACTCGAGTAGCAGAATTGACCTACTCGAGTTGCAGAATGACCTACTCGAGTAGCAGAATTGACCTACTCGAGTTGCAGAATGACCTACTCGAGTTGCAGAATGACCTACTCGAGCAGCAGAATTGACCTACTCGAGTTGCAGAATGACCTACTCGAGTAGCAGAATTGTCCTATTCGAGTTGCAGAATTGACCTACTCGAGTTGCAGAATGACCTACACGAGTTCGTATAGAAATCACTCGAGTATAATTGCAGGAAAAACAATTCTTTTGCAAATATACCCTTTTGATCAAAATATATGAATGAATAGTAAAAACATTTTTGAATATTACTATAATATTAAAATAATCATATTATATATATATTTGTTTTATTTATTTTTTTGAATAAGAAAACACGAGTTCAAAACGGAGGCCCGAACGCGCGCCGAATCAAACGAAAATTGCACCGTAGGCGAACACTGACGCTACGAACATAACGACGAAGTAAAAACCAAAATTCGACGAGCCATTATTGAGATATAAATCTTCAAAATATACGGCGAACATAAACAATCCAAAACTTGAATCGCGCTCCGAGACTCCAAAAATGCTCGAATTGCGACGAAACTTGACGAGCAAATCCAAAATTACTTAACTTAAATTCCAAAAGCAAAATTTTCCAATTACAACAAGAATTCGGCCGACTCGACCGCACGGACACGAAAATGCCTTAACGGCATTGCGCCGTCAACTCGACGTTAAAAGTAACGCCACGACGTCATAAATATGACGATGCTCATTCAAATAAAATCATCGAAAAACCGTGGGCGTTACAGCACTCGCCCCCTGAAACTGGCCGGGGCGAGTACCGGCCTCCCGTCGTATTCGCCCCCCTAGAGAAGGGGCCGGTGCGGGTGTCGGCCTCCCACCGCACCCGCCCCCTGAAACTAATCGGGGCAAGTACCGGCCTCCCGCCGTACTCACCCTATAGAGAAGGGGCCGGGGCGGGTGTCGGCCTCCCACCGCACCCGCCCCTTGAAATTGGCCAGGGCGAGTACCGGCCTCCCGCCGTACTCGCCCCTAGAGAAGGGGTCGGGGCAGGTGTCGACCTCCCGCCGCACCCGCCACCTGAAACAGGCCGGGGCGGGTGCCAACCTCTCGCCCCACCTGCCCCCTGAAGGAGGGGCTGGGGCGAGTGCCGGCCTCCCGCCGCACTCGCCCCCTGAAGGAGTACACCAACCACTAGCAAGCTAGACAAATGTTTCCTCCCCGTACTAGTATATCAAGCAGATCAATAACAAATTGACCCCTAGGAGTGCAAAAACCCCGAAAAGCTTAAAAATGTATAACAAGTCTTACGCCTTCCTAAGGACCCCACTCCGCGAATTCAGGGTTGTACACAATCCCCGCTCTTTTCGAGCGAGTTACACGCTCGAAAAGAAACATCCAACCCAACGTATTCGCTGAGTATAACACTCTCGGTACCAAAAATATTTGGCCTCTCTGAGGGGTCCACTTGACATGCCAGCTAGCGGGACTTACTCTTCACCGAGGCACATTCGACCAATCCAGCTAGTGGGAGCCTGAATGAGGAGATCCTCTCGGGGTTGGAACTTATTCTCCACCGAGTCACATTCAATCCATCCAGCTAGTGAGTGCCTGGGTGAGGAGATCCTCTCGGGGTTGGAACATACTCTCCACCGTGGCACATTCGACCCATCCAGCTAGTGAGAGCCTGAGTGAGGAGATCCTCTTGGGGTTGGAACCTACTCTCCACCAAGGCACATTCAACCTAGCCAGTTAGTGAGAGCCTGAGTGAGGAGATCCTCTCGGGGTTGGAACTTACTCTCCACCGAGGCACATTCGACCCACCCAGTTAGTGAGAGCATGGGTGGGGAGATTCTCTCGGGGTTGGAACTTACTCTCCACCGAGGCACATTCTACCCATCCAGCTAGTGAGAGCCTGGATGAGGAGATCCTCTCGGGAGTGGAACCTTCTCTCCATGGAGGCACATTCGACCCATCCAGCTAGTGAGAGCCTGAATGAGGAGATCCTCTCGGGAGTGGAACCTTCTCTCCACGGAGGCACATTCGACCCATCCAGCTAGTGAGAGCCTAGATAAGGAGATCCTCTCGGGGGTTGGAACTTTCTCTCCACCGAGACACATTCGACCCATCCAGCTAGTGAGAGCCTAGATAAGGAGATCCTCTCGGGGGTTGGAACTTTCTCTCCACCGAGACACATTCGACTCATCCAGCTAGTAAGAGCCTGGGTGAGCAGATCTTCTCGGGGTTGGAACCTACTCTCCACCGAGGCTCATTCAACCCATCCAGCTAGTGAGAGACTGGATAAGGAGATCCTCTCGGGGGGTGGAACCTTCTCTCCACCGAGGCACATTCGACTCATCCAGCTAGTGAGATCCTGGGTGAGGAAATCCTCTCGGGGGTTGGTTCCTTCTCGCCACCGAGGCACATTCGACTCATCCAGCTAGTGAGAGTCTAGGTGAGGAGATCCTCTCAGGGGTTGGTTCCTTCTCGCCACCGAGGCACATTCGACTCATCCAACTAGTGAGAACCTGAGTGAGGAGATCCTCTCGGGTGAGATTAGACACGTCATTCGAACCATACCAAATTCAACATCCTCAAACGGGGAAAAAATTCAAGATACATGACCTCCTGACTCAGCTGGTTAGGGGTAGAGCTAATTACAAAAACATAAGGGAAAAATACATTACTGAAGTAAGGTCTCTTCAGGCTGCTTGGGCATGATGACCGTCATTCGCCTCCTTCTCCTTTGATACCTCTATCCTGCTCAAGCACTCCTTGATCTTCTCCATCTCCTCTACCCTGGCTAGCCATTAGATGGTGTTGACGGTCGTGATGTAGCACTGCCTTGCCATCCTAGGGTCTCCTTTGACCCTGACTTGGATCACTCCAATGTTAAACTTGAGGCACTGGTGGAAGGACAATGACACATAATGGAAGGCACTGATGAGGGGTCTTCCGAAGATGGCGTTGTAACTGCTCGGCGCATCAATAATGACGAACCGGCAGTTCCTTGAGGTCCCCCCCCCCCAACTTCACTTGGAGTCCGACTCCACCTTCTACCTTCTTCTTTTCCCCTGAAAATCCAAACAGGGGTCCGTCTGAGGCCAACACCTTCCTCGGTTTCACCTTCATCCCGTCAAACGCCTTCTTGAAAATGATGTTAACGGAGCTTCCGTTGTCAACCAAGATCCGGGAGACGGTGTAGCCTTCGATGACCGCCTAGATGAATAGCGCATCGCAGAATGGATTCTCATGATCCGGCATGTCCTTCATTGAGAAGGTGATCTTCTCCTCTGGGGGTGGGGTCTGGGATGTCGAAGCGACGCTCTGACGGTACATGACATGGAGGTTTGCCTTCCGAGTGACCTCAATCCCCACTCCACCGTGGATTACTCCTATAGCTCTTCTGGTTCCTATGTAGACTCGGTCCTCACATACGTCATCTCCCCCCTTTCTGGGTAGAACTTCTTCAATTAGCACCAGCGGCTGCTGCTGGGCTGGGGCTCTCTCCTCTCTCACTTCCAGGAATTCCGGGCAGGTAGCTGTGGCGTGACCCTCTACCTGGTGGAAGTCATAATACAATAACACTCTTCCTTCCCTTCTTCGACGGGCTGGGTGATTTCTCCTGTTACCTCTTCCCTTTCTTCTTATCTCCACGGCTTGCTGCGGTGGGGGTAGGAGCTGCCTAGGGGCTTGTCTTTGGAAGTTGAACCTCCCTTGACCTCCGTGAAAGTTACCCCCACCCTGGACAAGACCTCTTCCTGTATCCTAAACCAGCCCTCCTTGTTGCCTCCAACCTGACTCCGGACCTTCCTGAGGTGCCTGGAACCCCTGAGCTCTCTGCTCTTCTCTCCTTCTTCCCTCCTGGTGCCTCGAGCCACTTTGCTCCTTTGACTCTGCCTCTATTAACCTTGTCAACTTCCTGACAAACATCAGGTTGGCCGTCTTAGTTACTATCTCCTCTGTCGCACTTTCCATCAGCTCCTCGAAGGATAGGGGGGCTTTCAGGTCAGACTTATCTTGAAGAACCCTTCACGCAACCCCACCGTAAATGCCATATGGAGGGCATACCCCGACGTCTCCTGGATGTCCACGATCTCTTCTTGGAACCTGTCCACATATTGGGCCAACGACTCCTCCACCCTCTGACTTATCAGGAAGATGGACTCGAGACTCTTCTTCCTCTTTTAAAAAGTGGATAAGCGAAGCTGAAAGCTCCGGATCAAGTCTTCGAACTCGTAGATCGATCTCGCTGGGAGTTGATGGAACCAATCCCTTGCCTTATCTTTCAACGTGATCGCGAAGAGACGACACTTGAATGCATCCATCAACGACCTGATAGAGACCGCATCTTCGAACCACTGCAGGTGCTGGATGGGGTCATCCTTCCCAGTATAGTAAGTCATGTCAGGTTCTATTAACCCCTCGGGAACGGGAGCTGAGACAATCATTTCGCTAAAGGGTGACCCCCTACTTAGTGGTCTCGCATGCTCCACTCGCGCAACCTACTCGCCTGAGAGGCTAGCACTTGCCGGGCTGGGGAATAACTCTCGGTCGGTAAGGTCTCGCTCGACCCCCTCTCCCATCCTTTCCTTCCCGAGCCGTCTTCCCGGTGCACTTTATTCTACCCCTCTTGGGGTTATCTCACCTAGACCCCTGGAAGCTGGTTTGTCGAGACCCCCGGAGGCTGTCTTACTGAGACTCCTGGGAACTAGATCCTGGGGGTGGGAATTGAGCAGTCACCCCGAGGGACAATACTTTGCAGCATCTCCATGATGCCTTAGATGGACGCCAAGAACTCTTCCCTCCCTACAAAGGGTGTTGGGTTGAGGAGTTGGCTGGGGACATCACCACCTCCATTATCTCCCGCCATGGAACTTGCTTAAGAACTTTTGTATGAGCCGCGGTCCACGCTCACCGCACCAAAATGTTGGAACTGTGATTCGGCTCCACATAGAGTTCGGACCTAGGGTGCAACTCACACCTACTTCTCTCAAGTCGTCCCTTGGTGAGAGACTTGAATTTGGGGAATGACCCTTGGCTCTAGCGTGGAGGTCCCACCTCACACCCGGAAGACTTTTGAGATCTCCCCCTCCCTAGCCAATGTCGAGCTAGGTGTCTTGGAGGATGAAGGAAGAGGATGAGGAGTGGTCAAAAACTGGATCCCTCTCCAAGGCACCCCAAGGGTCTATTTATAGATTTTTGGGGATGGTATGCCAATAGCGCAATCCCGCTTCTCTGAAATTACTGAAATACCGCGGGGCTGGTCTGTCAACAACCAAACTCCACTGTTCTGAACAGCTATTCGCAGCCCACCAGGGGCAAAATAGCAGACTCTCAAGCCGAGGGAGCTGCTCAAGTCGGGCGAACTTCTCAAGCCGGACGAGCTGCTCAAGCCGGGCGAGCTGCTCAAGCCGGGCGAGATGCTCAAGCCAGGCGAGCTATTCAAGCCGGGCGAGCTGCTCAAGCCGGGCAAGTTGCTCAAGCTGGGCGAGCACTAGGGTCGGGCGGGCGCCGGCCTCGCGGCGCACCCGCCCCCTAAAGAGGGGTTGTGGCGGGTGCTGGCCTCCCGTCGCACCCTCCCCCTAGAACAAGGCTGGGGAGAGTACCGGCCTCCCGTCGCACTCGCCCCCTAGAGAAGGGGTCGGGGTGTTTTCCAGCCTCCCGCCGCACCCGCCCCCTGAAACTGGATGGGGCGAGTACCGGCCTCCCGCCGTACTCGCCCCCTAGAGAAGGGGCCGGGGCGGGTGTCGGCCTCCTGTCGCCCCCGCCCCCTGAAACTGGCCTGGGCGAGTGCCGGCCTCCCACCGTACTCGCCCCCTAGAGAAGGTGCCGGGGCTGGTGTCGGCCTCCCTCCGCACCAGCCCCCTGAAACTGGCCGGGGCGAGTACCGTCCTCCCGCTATACTCGCCCCTAGAGCCTGTAAGAGCTGGGGTTGGGCTCTTGTCTAGCCTTGGCAAGTGAGCTCAAAGAGAGGTGTGGTGGTGCTTTTGAATTTACTAAAAAGTTATTTTTAGAGGGTTCGACCAAGGTCAACCATAGTGTGGGTTCCTGTGTAGGTCAAAGTCAAAGTATGTCCAAGTTATTGGGTGACGAGCCAATGTTGGAGTGTTTGAGTATTATTGACATGGATACGCTTTTTGGTGCACTATAATGCTCAATTTGACCAAGTTGACCAAATGATGTCGGAATTAAGCACAACAAATTCCATTGGTCTCGTATTTACGACATAAGTTCAATGCAAGTAACTGTGGTCAAATCCGAGTTTATATGCTTAATACATAAAATGACATTGTCATGATGCAGCACAATACTCAAAATTTTCATAATCATCTTATGAATTCGGATCAGAACGGAACAAGTTTTGTTGCACTCATTTTTTCTATACAAGTCTAGTGCAACTTACAGAACTCAAATCAGAATGTGTATGCTCAATATACTAAAATGTCATCGTCGTTGATGCGCTGCAATACTCAAAATGGTCATATTCACCATATGATCTCAGATCGGAACGAAATGAGTTCTATCGCACTCATATTGGTTGTACAAGTCTAATGCAACTGACAGAACTCAATTCAAAGCATGTATGCTCAATTTCCAAATCTAGGTCACCTCCTAGCTTTTAAGGCATCTTATAGGTGATTAAGTTACTTTTATTGGGTCAATTAGGGTCCTAATGACCCAATAAAAGTCGGGATGTTACACCCAGACACCTCTAAGGCGATATACAATATATCATCTAGATGTATAGACGACATATAATATATAGGTCTAAAGTCCAGTCAACATACACTATGCTGACTTGATGTATAGTCAATATACACTATGTCGACTAGATTTCGACAAAGCTTCTAGTCGATACTAATTATGTCGGTTTGATGTCTAGTCGACAAAGTCTTAGTCATCAAACATTCAAGTCAATCTACTTTATATCGACTTGAAGACTATATGCCAAACTTTTCAGTACACGTATATCCTAAGTCATCAAGTCGATGTACACAATATCGACTAGATGTCTAGCCGACATAGTAAAAACAGACATAAGATCTAGTCGACACAATCTTTGTCCGGTTGATAAGCAGCCAAGCTGATATACATTTTATTGACTAGAATTCTAGTTGACACAGAGAGATTGTCCAGTCGACACATACTTTGTCTAACTGATATACATTATATTGGCAACCAATATAGTCATCATAGACACAATCTAGTCGATATATACTATATTGACTAGATGACCAGTCGACATTGTCTGGCGGATACTGTCTAGTTTATACAGACTTGGTCTAGCCGATATAACTTATATCGGCTAGATGTCTAACCGATATTGTCTAGTCGACATAGACATATTCTCATATTCAATCAAGACTTGACTTTTGTCTCATATCTTATATGAGTCGAGTCATCTCAATCATTTATCCAATTTCTCATATGTTATTACATGCAACTTCATAAGCTCGTATTACATTAACAACGAGACTAACTCGGTAATTACTACCAGATCATATAAGACCCTAACATTATGTTGATATAGTTGTTCAATTTATTCAATTTCAATATTCAGCATGTCAAAGTTGGGTCAGTTGGCCACTCAACCCAGTCCATACTCATTTGAAAGTTAATTATGCCACTTAATGGTCCTGAGTCATCCTAAATGACCATTGCCCCAAAATGGGATATTATAGAGAGGTCCAAAGAGATCTTCCAAAATGGATTCCCCATTTTATAATGATGTCATTTTATAATCTGGTAATCATACCGATAAGGCAGCATCATGCGGCTTCAGGCATCATATAAGATGATGGCATATCTACTAAGAGAATTTATGCGCTTATAGAGGGAGACTATTTGAGATTACATGACAAAAATAAAATACAAGGTGACATTTGTAGATTCTATCTAAACATCTCATCGATATAATGAGTTCGACGAGTTTTGATTGGTTTATTAAGACATCTTATGAGTTCACAATCATCTACCATTTAAATGCTACCCCCCGAGGGTGATACATGATCTTGTAAGGTGATCCTCCCCATGCCCAGGTGCAGACCCATGCTAATTTTCTCCATTGATTGTCATATGTTTTTTTGAATCGTGATACACGACCCTTCACTTGATCTTTGTATGCCATAATTTTCTTAATATAATACTAATGTAGAAATTACAATACAATAATCTCTTGATAAAATTATTAACTTTGATAGATCTAACCCTTGGTCTCATTAATAAGTTCATGTGCTTTCTTTAGTGTTCTTGAGGAGGAGGATGTTATTTGTAGACGGGGTGATTGGAAATGAAACGACAATCCAAAATGTGCTTTATCTTTACCGTTAAACTTAAGCATAAAATAGTGCTTTGAGAATCTGCAAAATGACATAACAATATTATTTGTATTTTTTTCAAAATAACAATGAATGAAAAACCTTTACTGAGAAAATCCTTGATGATTTGATGAGACAAAATTCATTGATGATAATGTCTATTGGAATATACTCAAAATATTAAGAGAGGATTTATATTTGTGTTTTATTGAGTCATATGAAGAATCTAAAAGGTGGAGTTCAGAAGAGACATATTTCAAAAGAGGTTTTCTTCATAGCAGAAAACATTGATTTGAATTTCAACGTCCATCGTATTGTGTTTGACATATGGCTCTATATGTGGAGTTGAAGTCAGAGGTGTATTTTGATCGGGGCTCAACAATGACTAAGTTATGCAGCATAAGGTGTACGTTGAATTACATTTGGTGCATGACTTAGTTCAGAGCATCGAGAAAGCATTGGTTATATTAAAGCTTAGGTCGAATGGTTATTGAAGTTTACATAATAGAAAGAAAGTGGGATTTAAATTGTCCGCTTATCAAAACACGCGGAATGAAATTAGCAATTCCACTCGACATACCTGACATTGTTGAATTAGTATTCAGTACACTTCAAATTGTATTCGTCGCATGATGAACTTTAAGAGTTCACAGATTTGGTTACTGAAGTTCAGGGCTAGCCATTCACTAATCGAAAGGAGACTCGATCGTTGACCAGGTATTTCGCCTCACAGAAGGAACATTCTTCTAGCAAAAGTTAGGTTCTCAATCACCAATCAGAAGCTCACTCAGTACTTCCCAGGCCAATAAGACTTAAACTAGAAAAAAGTTATGACAATATTCATTTCTAAGGAGTCATTAGGGTTTTTTCTAGTTTGAGATTTGAAAGCTGATTTTGGAATGAGATTTCTGAGATGACAAATCTGCCATTTCCAGAAATGCGGATATGGAGGGACATTTATGTCCTTTTCTAGAGGATCAATTCGAAGCCTTTTGAATCTTGATGTATAAAGATACCTTGTCAAAGATGGAACTAAACATATATAGAAAAACTAGTACTGCCTTAAGTTCTCATCCTCCTTTCTCAAGCATAAGTTGTTCTTGGCTCTTCTCTTCTCACTGAAGAATAAGAACAAACTACAACACCAGCCATCTTCCACATTTGCAATTTTCTTCCTCCATTTCACTCAAATAAAAAGTTTTTCTCTTTGATATCCCCCTCTCTTCAAAGAATAAGAGAATCTGAATTCCTCATCATCCTGATGTCCATGAAAAGAAGTTGTTCTTGGTTTTCCTCACTCTTAAAGAAAAAGAACAAACACCAAATAACAAAAAATAATATTCACACAAAGTAAAATTTCAAAATAGTCTAAATTTGTTGAAGACTGCTCACATTAATTGTGGAAAATACAAAGGCTTATTTCAACAACATTTATATAAGAATTTAATAAAATTTATTTTTAAGAAGATTTAGTTAATTCTAAGAGTCCTTATTATCAATATACTCAGTCGGTTCTAAAAATCTTTTTATCAAAAAACTCGGACAATATATTCCTATCTGGAGGCAAAAGAGGAATCTCTATAGATTTCCTGTGTTATTTGTGATGTTTATTTTATAGTCTAGATTTTTTATCTTGTACTTATCTAATTATTTATCTTGTTGTAATCTATGTTATATTGTGTATATGATTAAGTTGTGTGGGCTGATATTTTTTCAAATAAATTTTTTTATTCATGCCCCTCTAGAGAGTTATCTTAATAATATTCTCAACTCCATGACACAATTTCAATCTCCCCCAAAAATTGAGCCTTAGGGTCGATTTTGGACCGCAATAACGGTTGGGAAAGGAGTCGAACACGACAAAGACCATTACCAGAAGGAGCTCACCACGTTCGTGAATGATGCCTTTTGTCGTTCTCCCTCTGCTCCATTCCAGAGGCGTAGGAGCAGGGGTGAATCCATGGAAGTTCATTAAGGGGGTGGGTTGGGGGGGGGTGGTGAGACATAAGACAAGATGAAATTTTGTGTGTGAAATAAGCTCATTTTAACTTTTAGGGTAAATCATTACCTAAAACATGAAATAATATTGAGTGTAATCACTTTTCTTGCTTCACTTAATGACAATATCAAGAAACATAGTATAAGCTATCAATAGAACATCAAAGTTTAACCTATAAGTAGCATAATCAACACTCTTACTCCAAAAAAATGACTAAATGAGCTATTAAACATCTAAATTGACAAAAAACCCTAAATGATCTTGTTTGAAGGTAGAAAGTTGGCTTGCAGGATAAAGAATCGAAGAAATTGGAATTCTTTCTAAATCAACTAGCTCATCCATGTCATTTTTAACCACTATACCTAAATTGAAAAAAAACTGGTCAATTTTTTTTATGTTTTTTTGGTATTTTCTTAATATTTAGCAATATAAGCTCTCAACATAAAATTTATCTTTTTAAATTTGGGCTTATCATTTTCTCAAATACTTGAAAGACAGACTAGGCATTCAATAAACAGATTTCAGAAATCAATAAAATCCCTCCAAAAACTAATTAAATCTCTCCAGTCTAGTTAATGACTAATAACAACTTAAACATTAACTAATTGTTTTTTTTAAATGTAACCTTCAAAAATCAAAGCCATGATTTGAACTGTAGTAGAAAAATAGGGAAACAAAGTTGAGCGGGAGAAGATGAAAATTTATACCTTTACTTTTGCACTTTCTCATATCCAGCTAGGTATGACCTTGATCTCGTGCACTCTTAGAGTGTAATTAAGGGAACACTATAAAAATAAGCAAAATTTAAGTGTTGAGCAAAGAAGATATCACGTTATATCATGCCAAAGAGGACATTGTTTCTTCCAGAGATTTCAAAAAAGATATGAGTAAAGAAGAATGTAGACATGAGTAGGTCAAAATTGGTTGTAGCTATCTCAACTAAATTTACACATGACACCTCCACAAAAATTAATTAAATCAGATAGTTGTCATGTCGTCTTCCTCCCTTTTCAATCAAAAAGAAATTTGAACGTCTTCATATTTTCGGACCCATTTTCTCCCTCATTCAGACACTGTTTTTGACATATAATTAATCAAAACTCATTGTCTCAACGAGAGTAATCCAAATTCAACATCCACTTTACTAAACAAAAACCTCCCGTCGCCTACATTGCGTTGGCCAAGAACACATCCCAAGGATGTAGGAGTCCCAAACAGAGTCTTAGCCAAATTAGATTAATACAAACAAAGCTACAAGGACAATTAGAAGTGTACAACTACAAATATATCTATTGTAACATGAAAAACATGAAAGATAATTAAATGTAAGCATAGTTCTATTCATTTTATATATTTTTTCCACCAATAAAAGCAACTCTTAAAGCCAAGCCCAGTGATAACACAAGTCCCCTCCTTTTCATTTGCCCTTCTTCTTCTCTCCTTATCCTTTCCCACCCCCAAATCCTCTCTAACCCCATTCATAGCTTCTGCCATGGCTGTAGCTTCTTCGCTTAAGCTCTCATTGACAGGGTATCTCGAAGCACTTCCCGCTCCCTTCTCCTCCAAAACCCCATCCGCTCGACTTATTCCCCTACGCTTATCTACGTCTTCTTCTTCTTCTCTTTACTCTACCTCTTTCGCCCTTTCTCTAGCAAAAAAGGTCCCTCTGGTTGTTTCCCTGGTAGCCCGGACCTCGGATTGGGCACGCCAAGGTAAGGAGGTTACCGACACCGGCGCCGGGGAAGAAAACCTCGATTGGGAAAACGAGCCGGAAGAATTTGGGTTGTTAGATGTGGAACAAACGGAGGCCGGGTTTTCAGATTTGGAAGGGGAAGACGAAGAGGGGTTGAAGGGTGGTGGAGATTTCAAAGCTGTGGGAGATAGCCCAGCAAATGGAGAGTTTTTAGAGGGAATAGGAGATAGTTCTTTCCCTGAGCCTCCAGAGGAAGCCAAGCTCTTTGTCGGAAATCTGCCATACGATGTGGACAGCGAGAAGTTAGCTCATTTGTTCGAAAAGGCTGGGATCGTTGAGGTTGCGGAGGTAAATTTGTTCACTTTAGTTACATCTTTATATACTAATGTTGAATTGCTGGAGTATATTGGGTTCTGCAGTTTTAGGATTGTTCTTGAGGTTTTAACAGGGTAGTGCTGCTGAAGAGGTTACTAGGGTTTCGTTTGGCAGGGCTTATTTGCTCCGGAGAGTTTGATCAAAAACATCATTATCATAGAATGTACCTTTGGCAAGACAAAGGTTATGACCGTCACCAAGAAAATAAATTAGTTTTGAGCATAAAATGCATGAGTTTATTTAGGTGAGGTTGGGCGTTCGACCGCCACCACCGCATCGAAGCCTAGGGAGATAATTTTTGAAGTTTTGTTCTTTCCAAGAGCTCTTTTGTTGTTAAAAGATACCAGTGTAATTGCGGCTTGAAGAAGCTTTTAAGGCTCATGTTGTTAGAAGCAATCATGCAGGGAGTTTCACGGTTGCCTGACAATAACAGTACACCCACTGCTCACCATCCACGTAAAATTTCTGTTTCTCTGAACACAAAATTTGGTAGAAATGGATGGGAGGTGGGAAAAATTACAAAAACATAACATGAGCCTTACATTTGGGAAAAAATGTAAAAGATATAGGCTTCGTTCAGCGCGGTGGTGGCTGTCGTGAACGCGATGATGCTCATGAACCGTCTTTCGTGAACGTCTGACCTCACCTAAAAAAATTCATGCATTTTATGCTAAAAACTAGTTTATTTTCTTGGTAGCAGTCATCACCTTTGTCTTGCCAAACATAGATTCTGTGCTAATGACATTTTTTATCAAACTCACCGGAGGAAATATGCCGCGCCAAAACAAGCCATAATAAAGAAGAGGCGGAATTGAGAAGATGAATATTTCACTAAAGTGTATTTTTTTCTCTTATTATATAGTATAGATAGTGATCAATGAATCCCTACTTTCTTGCAATAAGATGTGATTGATTATATTAGAAAAATATGTTGGTAGGCATGTTAACTATTTTCATTAATCTTTGTTGCGTTGTAGGTAATTTATAACCGGGAAACTGGTCAAAGCCGAGGTTTTGGGTTTGTGAATATGAGTAATGTTGAAGAAGCTCAGAAAGCCATGGAACTGTTCAATCGCTATGTAAGTAAAATACTTCAGTTTCAAATGCAAGCATATTTCACATGATATTTGATGTACCAAGAAACTTGAACTGATTTTTTTGAACATTCATTAACTTTTAGTTTTTTATATTTGATTTCTTATCTTTTTTTCACGTGACTAGGTGCATGATCATTTATTGCACTAAATGACACATGCATCCTAATATGTTAAATTGCCCATATAGCTACCATTGAGTCTTCTTTGAAATGTGTTTCAACCCTTCAAAAGCTTTTCAATGCGTAATTCTAACTTAGTGTTAAATTGACAACACTTCTTAGTCCATGCATGCACCCTCCTAACTACTTCAGGATCCTATAAAATGACACGAGGATTCGATGGTTGAAGAAAAAAGAAGCAAGAAAACTTATCAACCCTACATACCCAAACTATTGAAAAACCCTCATTTGATGTGGTAATGATATTAATTATTTCTCTTATTGATGGTAACATCATGGTATAGTATTTTTTTCACTATATTTTATTATGCGCTGGGCTTGTGTCGTGTATTTGTGGTTGTCATTAGTCAATGAATCCAATTTTCCTGAGAGTATTGCTATCGGTTGAGCAAAGACTTAGTCTTGAAGTGCAGATTTTGTCGACTGATATTCATTGAGTATCAAATAGTATTTGTTGACCTACGCCTAAAGAATTGATCGATCATCGCTCAGAGAATGCATAGAGCAACACTCACACTCGAGATTGCGTGAAGCAACACTCACACTCGAGATTGCGTGAAGCAACACTCACACTCGGAGAATGCATCGAGCAACACTAAATACTTGGAGAATTAATCAACCAACACTCAGCCCTCGGTGCTCAAGAAATTCATCTAATCATCGCTGCTCAAGAAATTCATCTAATCATCGCTCTGAGAATTCGTTGAGCAATGCTCAATACTCTGAGAATTCGTTGAGCAATGCTCAATACTCTGAGAATTCGTTGAGCAATGCTCAATACTCTGAGAATTCGTTGAGCAATGCTCAATACTCTGCGAATCAAGCAAGCGATACTCAGAGAAATAATTGCTCAGCGCTCGGAGTTGTTGAACAGCACTCAGAGAATTCGTCAACTTTTGCTTAAAGAATTCGTCGACTGACTTGATTCATTGAGATGCTTGAAGAACAACAAAATTAGTAATGACCATTGAAGAAGATATTTATTGCATAATAAATTTCAGATTTGCCGCTAGTCATTAAACAATAAAGAAAATGTGCAAGAATGAAGGTAATTAAAAGGAATTTGATTCTTCTCTCAATTTCAAAAGGGATATAAATATATCAGTGAAGGGTCTAGAAAAAGATTATTCCACGTCACAGACAAATATTTTGCTAGTTTGCAATAGAAAAATACACTGGAATTACTGTACATGATAGCTTAATCATCTTCCAGGGTCATGACATTGCGAAGAAGAAAGTTATTCATCAATCAAAAGCTTTATAGGAGTGTTAAGACTAAGATGTAAGAGCACGTAGAGTTGCGACCAGAGTTGCAGGACTATGTGGGGTTGCTTATCTGAGGTCTTTGTGCAACGAGATTTTGGGCCATAATAGACAATCATAGCTAATGCAGAGAGGGTTCTCACATTTGTGGATGAGTGGAAAACTAGCATATTTTTTGCTGCAGACCACTGTATAGTGCTGTGTCATCTTTCTATATAGTTAAATTTATATTTCGGCACAATTTATAGTTTTAATCAACTCTTTGAAGGAGGGAAATGATATTTCAGAAGTCTAATAAGCTTGTCCTTCCGAACATTTTAATATTGGATTTAGTATTTTCAAATGACTTTTGTATGTTTTATCTTGAAGTTTTTTTTGGAAATATCCTTAAGACTATTAATAGTTTTTGGTAATTTAAGCTAAAAGCAGGCAACAACAAATTGTTCCCAAGCATCACCACAAGTAGTATTTATTTTTCCCAAGCATCACGAACATGATATGTTGAAGAGTTTATAGAAAGAACAACAATTATCACAATGCAAAGAAAAAATTTAATTCCTTGATGAATATTTCAATGCATAATGCCTAACCCTTTAACATTTGAAATGCAGTAGGTTTGTTGCCCTAAAACTTCATGCTCATTTGCTCAATGAAGACAATCATAGCTTTTTTAAAATGACGGTTCCACAATTTGCTAGAGATCACTAAGGCCCCGTTGGGGGGGGGGTGCTATCCTCCATTTTGCATTTTTAAAATGACGGTTCCAAAAATTGGAACATTTATAATAAGCAGCCATTAGGTCAAAACCCTGCTGCAACTCGGAACTCCATTCTGCTCCTTTCTGAACCCTTGATCCCGATCCAAAACATCCTCGCACCTTTTTCTATGTGCATCCTTCTCACTGTTCTTCTTTCTTCGATTTTCCTGTTCTTCGCCATATGGGAGGAACCCCGCAAATCCCCTACAGAGCTTGTTGTCGACAGTTCTGTGATTTTCTTTTTCGATAGCATAAGAAGACTAGATTCCACCAGTACGTTCCTTCTACAGACGCTGATGACACATGGTTACTTGCAGCAGAGCTTGATCGACTCACCCCTGGATTTCGACTTCAGTACGCCCGTCTTCATTCACTGGAGATGATAGCTTTTCAATCGGGGGGAGTTGATTGACAAAGACACTTTTCTATGACGACACTTGGATGACCTCTGGGGGGCCTCATCGAGTTCTACCTGGCTTACATCGAAAGAATTCCGATCCTTATTCATCAAGAGATGAGTTCTTTCAAGCCGGGGAGAACGATGTCGAGCAGAGACGTGGAGCCGCAACGGAGGACGAATTTTGGGCCCGTTCGGTGATGATTTGGCGACTTACCATATATGGCGTGCCTGGATCGATGATCTGACTCCGCAGATGCGTCCGGATTCGTGTTGCGAATCAAAATCATATGTTACTTTAATATTTTTAGTTTGTATTTGAGTGACCCCACCTCCGATCAATCATAGTCATTGATGGTGGGATGTCCTAGTTCTTTTATTATAAATAGATATGTAGTGGGGGTTGGTTTTAGGGATTTGTAGAATTTGGAGAAGAGTATTCCCGGATTCCCGCGATCCCTCCACAATGCCGACTCTGTGGAACCCAATGTGATGACTTCTAGGTGTGTATCTCCCTCTCAAGTCTTCCCCTAACCCTAGGCCGCTTTTCTCCCCCTTCCAAATCCCTATTCAGCCGCCTTCCAGCCCTCTAACCAGCGACTTGTTTGCTGGTTCTGCCCCCCTATTCCAGCTGACCAATCCCCTTCAAGGCCGCCGCTGGCCGCCCCTCCTAAACCCCTCCTAGCAAGCCGCCGCCAAACCTCCCCCTCCCTCTCACGCCGCCTCTCCTCTACCTCTCTACAGAGCCGCGACCCCCCTATTTTACCTACAACCACCACCCCTTATCAAACCCTAATTCCCCTTGCCGCCAACCCCCTCCCCTTCGTGGAACCACCTCCAATCAGCCCACCAAATCTAGATCAATGCATATCTAGTTTGTTCAGCCCCGATCCGCTATTTCCTCTCACCCTCCCCTCAATCCCTAGCCCGGATTCGCTCCTAAACACCGGGTCCACCCTTCCGTTGCCCGGATCTACTCATTTCCGGTCCGTTTACGCCTTCCACCGCCGAGGACAGCCACCTACGTCGTTCTCCTCGCCTCCGGTTCCAGCTCGGATCGCCGTCCACGCATCTCTGACTCCGAATTCTTCAGTGTCTTGGTCAGAACACTACTTTGCGAGTCTTCGTTGTATTGAACTATTTTATTCAGCATATTTTTATTGGTGTGATCACTATATTTGCTTGGATGTATAATGTATTGTGCTGGTTTGATTGGATTATTATTGTGATTTGCAGGGTCTATTCAACGCGCGCTCTTCCTTTGACACTTCACGCGGAGGAAAGCCTAAGCTTGCTTAGCCCTAATAAACTATTTTGCCTTGCTTAAATTATCTCTTGTGATTTAATTATTTATTGCTGAATTTTGATTAATCCGTCGGGTTTTGCATAACATGTATGGTTAGGTCACCGGTTACCCCCGCCTATAGATTCGTTCCGCGTCAATTGTTCTCCCTCCTTGATCTTCCTTTTTTACTTCGCTGGTCGGATCTTCACTAAGCAGCATAGCCGAACTTCCTCGATTAGTAGCTTGTTAGTGTTCTTATTCGATCAAAGATAAATTTCTTGATGGTTTAGGTTTTTTTGTATTAAGTAATGTCATCTTGTGAAAATCTCTTTAATTCCCATGGACTTCATGTTTTCTTACACCAAATTGATCATAATCACGACCACATGCGTTTTTCCTCCGTGGATGAACCCAAACCTGCTCTGTTTCCTGCTCATTTGGTGCTTCATTTCTTATGCTTATAAACTGTATTAAAACTTTTTCTAATCGTCCAGGACACAAAACTGATTAATGTTGTAGACTTGTAGTTTCCCAAACCTCTAATAATATTGTTATGCAGTGTGTTGAACCATACATGTGAAATAGTGTTGTCATGGATTTACTTGAGACAATCAAAATGGTTGTAGAGAATATGTTGTGTAGAATGATTTGTAGAATTTTGATTGAATGTTTGATTAATGTAGAATGTTTTGAGTTTTTTTCATCTCATTTAATTTCTTGATAGATGGGAAAACCAAAGGAAGAGAGGTATCCGTGGCATGAGAATCAAATGATGTAGTTGTGCATCAAAGAAAAAAAGATGGGGAATAGGTCAACGACCCATATCTTTAAGGATGGTTGGAACAATTTGGTGGCGAACTTCCAAGAGCAGATTGGAGTTAAATACAATAATTTTCAAATAAAAAATATGCGGGATCAGAAAAAGAATGAAAATTATGGCATGAGTTGAAGCGCGAGATGATGAGACTAGGTTGGAATTCTTCGAGAAAAACAATCAATGCATAAGACAGGGGTGGGATGAAAGGACAAAGGTGGACATATTATATTAGCTGTGTTTATAATTCAAGCTTTTCATTGAAAATGTCTAATTTAATTGTTTAACTAGGTGGTATCGAATGCAAAGAAGTTTCAATATGCAAAAATATCACTCTCAAACATAATTCTCTCGCATAAACCTTTCCTGCGACTGCCTCTTCTCTGACTTTGGCAGGAACCACAGTGAACTCTGAGCGTAAGGTTTCTGATCCTCTCGATGATAAAAGATCGTTGTTTTAAATAAAAAATCCCCGCAGTTGTCTTTGCTTGTCGTCGATCGCTCTGTTATTGTGCTGCAGTCCAAGAGAGTGGCTCGTTTATTTCGAGGTTGTATGTTGTTCTTCATTTTCAATCGGTTTTTGCGCTTCTGCGATTGTTAAGCTTTTTTAGTCGTCTTTTTGGGGAGGATGTTCTTCGGTTGTTTTTTTCTTCAACTGTTTCTAACACTGGTACTCCGTCATAACTTCGATTTGGTGTTATAGGAGAAATGTGTGATGCAGGAGTTATATTTCCTAAAGGAAAATATTCCGTATGATCAATAATGTACTCCGAGGAACTATCTTCTGGTGATAAACCTGACCATTGAATCAACTCCTATGTGATTTGTTTTCCTTGTCGGATGATGCAACGTTTGCTGATCATGCCGAGTGGTTCGTGAATTGGATTGTTATTTATGTTTTTTGGCAAAAAATTACGATGGGTAGAGTCGGAAATACTGGATGGATTTGTGAATCTGGTGGGAGGTCCAGTCAGTAAGTCGTATGGTCAATTTCCTCCAGGATGCGAAAAGGCCCGTAAAATTTGAAGCTTAATTTTCTTGTTGGATCTTCAACCCCTATGTGATTTGTTTTCCTTGTCGGATGATGCAACGTTTGTTGATCATGCCGAGTGGTTTGCGAATTGGATTGTTATTTATGCTTTTTGGCAAAACAATTGCAATGGGTAGAGTTGGAAATACTGGATGGATTTGTGAATCTGGTGGGAGATCCAGTCAATAAGTCGTCTGGCCAATTTCCTTCAGGATGCGAAAAGACCCATAAAATTTGAAGATTAATGTTCTTGTTGGATCTTCACATGGTTAATTGCCGGTAGGGATGCAGTTTAAGAAATAACATGTCCCATTATGAAATTTAATTTGGGTATGATGTTTGCCGACATTTCGGTATGATGTTTGCGAATTAATTCATCTCGAGTGCGTAAAGTCATCTCTACAGCCTTTAAATTTGATGCACTTGCACAGTAAGAGTAAATCAGGTGGCGCGCGACTGAACATGAATTCAAATGAAGTCATACCAATCACTGGGTTAGACATCGTATTTAAATGAAGTTATACTAAATTTAAAAACAGAGACAATAATTTTTGGTTTGCGATGAGTAAACATTCGAAGATATTATTCTAAGAAACGATTCACCCTCTCAGTTAGACCGTCTGATTGAGAGTGATAAGCAGAGCTATATCTCAGACTCATGCCTTACATTTTAAAAGTTTCTTCCAAAAATTACTTTAAAAAATGGGTCTCAATCTGTTATTATTGATTCGGGTATACCATCTAATTTACCGATGATATTCTAGAAAACTGGCGACAATTGGTCCTACAAGGGGAGGTTTAGGAGGGGAGAAATGTGCAGCTTTTGAAAACCTACCTGTTATAACCAAAATAATGGAATAGGTAGATGACATTGGTAAGTGTGTTATAAAATCCATGGTTAAATATGCCCATAATTTGGTTGTAGTGTGCAAGGGTTCCAGTAGTCCATAAGGTAAATAATTAACTGGTTTATCTTGCTGACATAGTGCAGACACTTTTATATATTTGGTTACGTCTTAATGTTGCACCAATGAAAATGAGTATCATGTGTTTCTGTGAGTAATTTTTGTTTAATAGGTGAATGTTGTGGTATATATATTGTATGCTTGTAATATATATATATATATATACGAGCATTTTCGCACGGGCTACGCCTGTGCTCGATGCTCTCGTGCGGCCTTCGGCCGCATCCAGGCGGGCTTCGCCCGCCTCCGAACGGGCTTCTCCCGTGCTCGATGCGTCGTTGCGGGCTGCGCCTGCATCAAAGCGGGATGCACACACATCAAAGCGGAATGCACTCAATCAAGACGGGCAGTGCCCGCAATATATGCATATGAGTACTCAAAATGACCGTAAAAAATATAAATCAATAATATATTTTTTATTTTATTAAAAAAATTACGTTTTGTCATAAAAACATTAATTTCACTCAATCTCTCTCTTCTTTCTCTCCCTTCCCCATCTCTCTCCCTTTCTCTCTCCCTCTCTCCTCCCCCTCTCTCCACCCCTTTTTAGTTTTTTCTCTCCCTTCCGCCATCTCTCTTCCTCTCTCTCCTCCCCTCTCTCTCTCCTCCCCTCTCTCTCCCAACTCACTCCCCTCATCTCATGTTTTCTCTCATGATCCAATGGCTCTTGTTTGTTCTATGGTGTGCCTCCAAATACGTATATTGCTTTATATAATAAGATATATATATATATATATATATATATATATATATATATATATCTATACTATATTAAAAAGATTTACTGTGGTCTGCCAATAGCGTGTCCACAAAAATGGTTAAAAATGCGTACACCGTTGGATTTTCGCTTCAAAAAACAAGGGCCGTTGGATCATTAAGAAGAGTGGCCTGCAAATAAAACTATCCTAAAAAATCTCCTCAGCTTCTCTCTCCAAATCCCGATCAACAGCAAACAGTGTCGCACCCCCCCCTTTCACGGTCTTCTCCACCGCCGGCGGCGGAGCCGCCGGCGGCCTGACCGGCGACCACCGACAGGTTCGCCGGGCGAAGGCGAACCTGTCGGCGGTGGTCGCGCGGCGCTCCGGCGGGGCCACCGCCGGCGGTGGCCCCGCCGGAGCGCCGCGCGACCACCGCCGGCAGGTTCGCCTTCGCCCGGCGAACCTGTCGGTGGCCGCCGGTCAGGCCGCCGGCGGCTCCGCCGGCGGCGGTAGGGGAGGTCGTGGATTCGCGGGGGGGGGGGGGGGGGGGAGGGGATTTTTTAGTATTTTTTTATAAAAATTAAACTATTAATATTATAAAAATCTAAAAATTTAATTTATTAATATATAAAATATTTTATAAATGTAAATTTAAATTAATATAAAAATTAAAATTGGGCGGGCGGAGCCCGCCGGGAGGGGGTGCAGGCGGAGCCTGCCGGGGGTGGTGGGCGGGCGAAGCCCGCCGTCGGCGGCCAGGTACTGTGACGCGTAGCCATCGGGCCGGAGGCCCGTGCCTGCGACTCGTATATATATATATATAAGCTCGAAGTTTTTTAAGTTTAAAAAAACTTGAGCTGGTTCTCGCACAATACATGTCGGAATTAGGCAAATAATATCATGTATTTTGTAGCCAAGAACGAGATCTAAAACTTTCATGTTAAACATTCTTTCAAACTTTGCACGGTTTGACCGGAATCTCGCCTGAAAGATTGCTGGCTCGAAATGAATATAATAATAATAAATTTCAAAATTCGAGCCAACAACCTTTCGGGTCAGATTCCGACTAAACCGTGCAAATTTTGGAAAAATGTTCAACATGAAAGTTGTAGATCTCGTTATTGGCTACAAATTACATATATTATTTGCCTAATTCCGACATGTATTATGGGAAAATCAACTCAAGTTTTTTTAGACTTAAAAAACTTGAGTTTATATATTCCAAACTATATATATATATATATATATATATATATATATGTATATATATATATATGTATATATATATATATATGTATATATATATATATATATGTATATATATATATATATATGTATATATATATATATATAGAGAGAGAGAGAGAGAGAGAGAGAGAGAATCTCTTTTGGTACCAATCTATGTTATGGTTTAATTGTTTATCAAATTGTAGTAACAAAGTTTGTGTAGAGGATCCGAAGCATAATCCTCAAGAAGGCCATCCAGGAGAGAGGAAGGTGACTGTCATGAGAGTAAGGTAGCCGAGGGATACCTAGATAAAGTGTATCCACTAAGTTTACCGGGTTTGTATTGTATAATATAATAGTATCCAATAAGTTTAGAGAAAAATAACTGCTGTTCAATGGTGTGTAAATCTTGAGTCAATTAGTTTTGAAAGCTTTTGTGATCTGTTAATACTGTAAACTGATGCCCATGCAGATATTATCTCCACTTAAAACTTTTGTTGTAATAGCATACATTTCACGGATATAAGTAGATTTCCGCTGCATTAGTGGGGACAATTTTTTGCTATAATATGCAATTGGATTGTTATTTTGTAAATGGACTGCTCCAATTCCTATGCCAGAGGCATCCGTTTCAATACTAAAGGGTTCGTTAAAGTTGGGTGACAATGAAATAGGGTGAAAGATTAATAATTGTTTTAAGCAGTGAAAAGAGTTTTGAAAAATGTTAGTCAACTGAAAAAAATGTGTGTAATTAATGAGTGGTACTGTTATTAGAAAATTTTCGAGTAAATTTTCTAGAATAACCGTCTAGGACCAGAAAAGCTCTAACATCCTTTTGGGTGGTGGGAATAGGAAAGTAAAAGGACCAGGAAAGCTATAACATCCTTTTGGGAGGTGGGAATAGGAAAATGAGTTACGACATATATTAATTTTGTTGGGTAACAAGCATTCTTGTTACGACGTCAAAGCGAACGAAGGCGAGCGCCGAGACGCTTAGGTGACAAGGCAGATGCCTCAGCGACAATAAGACGAGTAAGTCGCAAAGCGACAACTAAATATTAAAAAAAACTAAGGCAGACTTTAGACGGCGATTATTATAATAACCGCTGTCTAAAGTCTACTTACGGTTTTAAAATAGATAGAATAGACATCGGTTTTTATAAAAACCGATGTCTATTCCCCTATTTTTTTTTAAAAAAACAAGGCGTTCAACGACTTGTTTACAATTGGGCGCCTGGACGCCTAGGCATCGCCTAGGTGACGCCATGACAAGAATGGTAACATGCCCCGTTTGGCGGGGTGAATCTGCTCCGGTCGTGTGGATGACACCACTCAGTCGCTGGTTCCGCGCGGTTGGCGGGGCCGCGACCGAGCGGTGGGAATCTGCCCTGCCGCTAAAATCGCGAAAAAGCGTGGATTTCATTCGCACCATGTGACCGTGATGCACCACTCGCGTATGGCACCGCCCAGCCGCTGGTTCCGCGCGATGCGGGGTGGCGACCGGGCGGTGGGAATCTGCCCCACCGCTAAAATCACGAAAAAGCACGGATTTCATCTGCGCCGCGGGAACCACGGTCGCGGTCCCGCAGAGCGGATGAAATCTGCGCCGCCCGGCCACTGTGCCAAATGAGGCCATAGTGCCATTGGTAATGTATTGCCCCAAAAATTCTATTGCAGTAGCAAGGAAAAAATAGTTGGACAATTTAATGGATAAATTGTGTCGTAATAGTTTCAAAATTGCCTGGAGATGCACCTGATGTAGTTGTTCAGTGGGGCTCTATATTAGAATATATCATCGAAAAAGATTGATTTTTTTAAAGGGAAAAAATCAGATGAATTGTGGACGGAGGGTTTGACAACCCAAATGGCGTCACGGTAAAATCGTAATGGCCATGATGTGTTTTGAAAGTTGTTTTGTGTATATCCACTTTGGCCATACATATTTGGCGGTAGCCTGCTCTTAAGTCCAGTTTTGAGAAACAACGTATGGAATGCAATTCATCTATAGTCGGTATAAGAAAATGATCTTTCAACATGATTTTATTTAAAGCTCTATAGTCTATGCAAAAATACTAGGAACCATCTTTCTTTTTTAATGAGGACGACTGGTACATCAAAACTGGAAGTGCTTTGTCTAATTTGGCCAATCTGTAACAATTTATTAATTAAAATTCTATTTCATTTTTCTGATAGTGAGGGTAGGGATGTGGTTTAACATTCCTTGCAAGAGAATTAGGACTCAAGGGAATAGTATAATCAATTGTCCAGTGCGGTGGAAGGGACTTGGGTTCGAGGAATAAATGATTGAAGTTATGTCGTAAAGTTTGGAAGTTAACCGAAAGAGAATTATAAAAATCATTACTAGTTATGGGTGTTGAGCTAGCAGGAGAGACGATATCAATGCTAAGGACAAGACAATAGGTGGTAGCCTGTAAATTCATAAGTTGACTAAATTAGAGAAGTGTGCCCTTACTCTTGCATGGATGACCATAAGAATAGTGTTCACTACAGTTATAACAAGTCCTTTATCTCGCCTGTACTGTAATTCAGCAGGAGTCGGCCTTGTAATTCAAATCATGGGGCGAGTGTCTGGAGGATGTTGTTTAAAAGGGATTGTGGGTGACCAAGAAGATGGTTTGAGACCTAAAATAAATGCGTTGGTGAGAATAGAAGGGGAAAGTTCCGACACGCGCATACAAAGATCCTCGAATTGGAGTTTGTAAGCATGAACAGTCGTTTTAGTTAATTCTGTTTGGGCGCCCACATGATCTTAATAGGAGGGGTCAAAATGGTTAATGATGAGATCCATAAACACTTGGAAGTGCAAGGCCGGGTGGTCATGATGGGTAGCGTTATACAAACAAGAAGCTGGTTTGTCTAAGTGAATAATGACTAGTAAGTAATCCTGAGGTCGAACATTATTAAATTGAAAATATAAACGAAGTTCATGTAACTGATCAGATGGATTGCTATCGAAAAACCTAGGCAATTAATACGAATAAAAGAATTAGGTGGGGCCGAAACAACCTGGGATCTGGATGCTTGGTTGTATTGACCAAGAATGCCATCAGAAGAAGAAGCTTGAGGAATGTCAATTGGGATTGCAGAGTTCTATCCAGCAAAATCCATGGAGGGTTGTCAGTGTCCTTCAAAGCATTTCTTGATGGAATGCTGCGAGTTGTTTCGCCGCTGCCTCACGAGCCTTCATAGTTTGCTGGATAAGGACATTTTCTTTAACTTGAAGATCTTTGGCAAATCGTTTTTGCAACATCGAGTTGAGATTAACGCATTGATTACTCGGTCTTCAGAGCATTCTTGATCTCCAAGAACTGATGTTGAGTATCCTTAGAATGCGTTGAATCGCCCATAGTAGCAGCAGGAGTTCAAAAAAGCGAGAGCACCAATATACTAGAAGAATAGTGAAGAATGGCCCAAGGGAAGGCCAGGGGGCGAGGGAGACGATCAAGGAGCAGGAAAAGAAGAAAACAAGAGAGGGACTTTATTAGTTTTCGACATAACTCGAGTACTTTAATATGCTAGTTCAATATTTGTATCTTTATTACCAAACTTTATCAAATAAAAGCAAATCATTAATTTTCTAAAAGTTGCTGCGTCTGTTGCGGTTTGTTCTGTACAAGTGATGCCTGGCTTCCTTCTACGTTGTTGGATGATGTTATTCTTTCTGCACTGTTGGATTATCTTGATGCTGGAAATCCTGTTGCTTTAAAGCTAGCCCTCCCTTGGATGATGTTCTTCTTTCTCCGCCATTTGATTGTGTCGATGCTGAAGATCCACCTGCTTTAAAACCATCCCTTGGATGTTTGGATTTTAACTTTTGCCTTAGATCTGTGGTGCCTCGTCACAGACACAGCTCTAGGATTTTGCAATTATGTTTATGATGGAAAAGAATCACATGGAAGACTTTTATGTGCCTCTCAGAGGACATAAAGGTTAAATGACTTCATACTCGTTTCACCAGAGGGTCACGTTAGGAGAGAAACTCTTGTTCTATTATGCTATCTTCTAGCATGCTCCATCTTCTTGTTTTTTTCAAGTATTTTGAGTTTATCTTCTTGTTTTCTCTTAAAAACTCTTGTATGGAACTGGTGCGGAATGACGACGTGGACCCGCAACGTAGGACGAGTTTTGGGCCCGTTTGGGTTAATTGGCTACTTGCCATGTTTGACATTTTTGGATCGACGATCCGATTCCATGGATGCGTCCAGATTTTCGTTTATTTATATTTTCATATATAATATTGTATTTTTCAGTCTTTATTTTGTGTAATCGGATCCGTTACATTAACAGTCAATCATAGTCGTTGATGTAAGGAATGCCCTAATGTTGTTTTAATATAAATAAGAGTAGGGGGGTTCCTTGGAGACTATTGTAGATTTTGTAGAAGACTATTCCCGGAATCCGGCGATCCCCTAATAGTGAAGACTTCGTGAGGCCCTAGGTGACTACTCCTAGGTGAGTTCTTGCTTCCCTGGTATCCCCCACCCACATTCTTCATTGTCCCCTCTCCACAGCCCTAGTCGCCCCTCCAATCCCCTCTCAAACTGCATTTTTTCAAAACCTCCGCCCAGCTACCCTAAACCCTCCCCAAACCCGCTGCCCAGCCACCCTTCAGCCTTGCCGCCACCCCCTTTCACTGATTTTCTGCTGCTGCTGTCCAGATCCAGCAATCAGCCCTGCTGCCGCCCTCTTTCAGCAACAACCCAGGCCGCCCCATCCCTTCCCTGCATAAATCCCTACCGTCCCTCTCTTCCCCGCATAAAATCCTGCCACCACCCTCTTCCCTGCACAAATTCCCTGCCGCCTCTCCAAAATCCAGCAGCTTGCCTTCCCAGATTTCCTTCCCAGTAAACCCTACCCTAAACCATCCCAAGTTTTTCCCTCCCAGCTGCAGTTTTTCACTGTCCAGCAGCCACCCGACCCCCTTCCCACCCCCATTTCAGCCACCGAATCTTCTCCCAACCACTGCTATTATGTTGTGCATCACCGGATCTCCTCCTCGGGTGGCCCCCGTGCTTTGTGAGTTGTTGTTTTGTTGTATGGAACTTCAATTCTCAATATTAATATATGGTACTGTGGTTTCATCCTCGCTTGGATCTATGGTATCATTGTTGTTTGTTCTGAATTATTATTGTGATTTGTAGGATCAATTTGCCGCACGTTCTTGCTTTGGCCCTCCACACGGACAAAAGCCTAAGCTTGTTCGGTCTAAAAGAAATAATTTTATCTTGCTTTAAAATTTATGTACTTGCAATTTAATATTTTATTACTTGAGTTGGTTACTCCGCCGATCATTGCATATGCTGCATTTAGTCGTAAGGATTCGAGTTATCCTACCACATGTCACATTAAGTTTGTTGTGCTCTCACGTACCCAACCCTATTTCAGACGGGGTTCAGGTCTAAATGCATTCTTATTTGAGTTTTTACGTTGTATATAGGGTTAGGACATCATTTTCCGCTGCCTATAGATTCGTCTTGCATCAGGAACTTTCAAAGTTTGTGGTATGAATCTGTTATGTCATGTTGTTTTTTGTTTGTATTCTTATACTTTGTGTTATTACATTTCATTATTACGTTTCATTAGCAGCACAATGTCAAGTGATGATAGATTATTCTAGTGATAGTACAAACTTGCTAGAAAGTGTTCTTGTTCCAGCTCTCATCAAGTGTTAATATCAATGTTTGTTTTACTTGGTTCTATTTTAAGCTTGCACACACCATTCATGACATTGAATCAAGTTGGTGATAAATGGGTCGGAGAATTAATTCGTGGTCATGTAGTCAGATTTCATAACGCTTTTAGGATGTCACTACAAATATTTCTTGATCTCTTGCAATCACTGCAAGAAAATTATGGATTAAAAGGATCAATAATGACTACCATTAGTGAGGTAATTGCAATAATGTGGTACATATTGTTGCACAATGATCTATCAGAACAACATGCGAGTGCTTTCAACACTCAGCAGAGATCGTTAATAGATATTTTGCTCAGGGTAGTCTTGTTCTTTTGAGATTTTCTGAATATATTATATTGGCAACAGATCGATGCTTCAGTAACACTGCCAAAAATATTGAATAATGAGTACTACATGCCCTTTTTTAAAGATTGCATTGGGGCAGTCAATGGAACACATATTAATGTCTGCATACTAGTTGAAGATCAAATTCCTTTTATTGAACAACATGGAACTCCAACTCAAAATGTTATGGTTGTATATGACGTCAACTTGTGATTTACCTTCATTATGTCCGACTGGAAGGGATCAACACACAATAGTTATATTTTCACTCCTGCAGTTAGTAACACAGTCACAATTTTCCGCATCCCCCTCGAGGTAACTATATTTTCACAGGGCAGTGTATGGACTTGTTTTAATAGGGTGTAAATTTCTAGTGGAGCAGGTGATAAAGATTGTGATGATCCATTCGAATCGCGTCATCGATGAAGATGGATAAATGAGGTCCATAAGCTCAGTATCATATATAGAGGTAGTGCGACGAGGTCTCGTGAGTGCCCCATCCTGCTGAAGTAGTCTATAAGTCTGCCTTTTTACTTGAAAATGTTGCCTAGTTCGCTACTGGACGCATCATATTTGATCACAGAGGGCTTGAAGAAGTCTGACAATGTGGATGAACGGTGTGCAAAGGGCTTATTGGAGTTCGACGAAAGCTTATTGAGCCTCTAGCGGCCATACAGCTGGGCGGTCAGACGCCTCCTTCGGTGAGAGGTTGAGCTATGCTTCTGTTGTCACAAATGAAGGCAGGGCTGGAGGGGTGGTTGCCGGGGCTGGGAGGTAGTATATCCGGCGGTGGAAGGGCTGGTATGGGGCGACGGGCAGGGGGAAGCGGAAGGTAGCTGAGGCAAGGGTTGTTTGTGGTCGGATGGGGTCGGGAAAGGAGGGAGAGGCTGCGTAGTGGGGCTGCGGGAGGCGGGATGGGATCAGGGCTGGGCTGTAGGGTTCACCGGGGTCTGAGAAGGGATGGAGAGGAGGAGACGGGGCTGTAGGAAGCTCGCCGGGGTGGAGACGGAAGCAGGTAGTCACGCACGTAGAGAGGCCGCTCGGAGGCCACCGAGGGATGACCGGCCAGTTGTAGAATGCAACTCTCGATCCCCCTTCAGCCGCACACCTGCATGTATTTATAGGGGAGGGGGAAAGTAAAGAGCTAGGGCACCCTGATCGGACGGCTAATATTGTTCGGGCCGATTGGGTGTCAAATACAACATGAAACATAAAAATATATATAAAAAAGACTCGTAGCGACCATCCGGGCGCATTCGATGACTCAGATCGCCCAAATGGGATGCTGATCACCCCCTCCTGCGGGAATAAACACGTGCGTGTCGTCGATCTCCATCACTCTGTCTATGGGATACTTCATAGTTGCTTATGCCTTCTGTCGAACGATTCATTGTCAGATGTGCAAAATCATAGAAGTCTGATCTCTTTGTTATAAGAAATTAGCATAGAAGCGAGGGTGCCTATAGGGAAGAAGTGGAAGAGCCCATTCCAATCGTTCATCTACTTGTATCTAGTATAGCTGTATAGCTCTTTTCTCCTCTTTTACTGCCTCCTCTCTTGAAGAAGAAGCCACTTGGGAGTTGGGGGCCACTCTAACACACTGGGATTTGTCAGATATGCCTTTTGGTCATCACATTTAGTAAATTTCTATGAAATCCAACTCTTAATCAACACCTCTGGACTTGCTTCTTGGCACATATTGTACACATTGGATATGGTCTTCCCTATTTGATTTAGTTATATGGCATTAAGTTTTTTTTAGAAGTCTACAATAATGATGAAGTGAATCGTCACAACCTCTTTCCTTTGTATGGTATTTTGTAGGAATTGAAGCGAACGCATGATTTAGTAAATAATGGTTTTCCTTCTCAACTTTAATAATACATATCACATTTGTTCTTAAATTTATCGTTCATTTCTGTTTCCTTTGTCATTATTGGTTGGTGAAAACAACATTCTCCAAAGTCATAAGAAGATGGCGCTGATCTTGACTAGAGCATAACGTTGTGAATTATATGTTTGTATTCTATTTACAGGACTGCAATGGAAGGCTTTTGACGGTCAATATAGCATCTCCTAGAGGTTCGCTCCCCGAGAAACCACGTCGAGAATTTGAGCCTTCTGTTAGGATATATGTTGGGAACTTGCCGTGGCAGGTGGATGATTCTGGTCTTGAGCAAATTTTCAGTCAACATGGTGAAGTAGTAAATGCTAGGGTCGTTTATGACCGAGAGACTGGCCGTTCGAGGGGATTTGGCTTTGTCACAATGGCATCCAAGAGAGATCATGAAAATGCAATTGAAGCTCTTGATGGGAAGGTGAGTCATTATGCCCCCCTAGAAACTGTTACTTGTATTATCATGTCTGTGAGTTGGTTGTTATGGGCCGGCTCATTAACGGGCCTAATCCCGCCGGTCGAGCCCACAACATGGGCCGCGACCCTGCACACCTAACTCTTCTTCGCACGCGTTCTCGGTGTGACGGATTGTTGAGGCGGGGGCTCGATCCCCCGACCTTATTGATATAAGCTCTTAACGCTAGCTCACATCACCAACTGATCCGCGACAAGTTTTCTTTCTCATCAACCATGATTTCTGAAGCATTGAACCTTTAGCCTGCATGCCTTCACCAATCATGTTTTTTATATAGTCCCTTGACTTACGAGTATGAACGATGTCATCCTTAAGGCAAATTCCTCTTCAAGCTCATTTACTAAATCACTTGGGCTATGTTTGGGAGAGCTGGCACGGTTGTGAATGCAAGTTGAAAAATGCAGCTAGTTTTGAGTAACTGCGGCCATGAAAATTATTTTTCCAAACTGGTGTTTTTTGTTCAAAATATCAGTCATCCAGATATGGTTTCTGAAGCATTGAACCTTTAGACTTACGAGTACGATGTCACCCTTAAGGCAGCTTCCTCTACAAGCCCTTTTACTAAATCACTTTGGCTATGTTTGGGAGAGCAGGGACCGTTGTGAGCGCGAGCTGAAAAATGCAGGCAGTGTTTGAGTAACCGCGCCCATGATAATCTTTTTTTCAAATCGGCATTTTTGTTCAAAATATCAGTCATCCATATATGGTTGGACGTTGACGTCTTCAAAATTTTGGTTGCCGCATTGTTTATGTCCATAGTTTCACACCGCCGCTGCTCAAGCACCACAACTGTTCGGAACACAGACTTTTTTTAGCAGTCATGTTTGGTGGCTCTGACAGCCATTGCTGTTGGAGAAGTAATGAGTTATGCTTCAGTATCTGCTACCATTTTAAACCTCTTTCATGATGACGCAGGATTTGGACGGCCGACCTATTAGAGTGAACGTTGCAGAGGAAAGACCTCGCCGGGGATCTTTTTAGTTCAGCTGAAGGAAAATTTTCATCATTAGTTGGGTTAGTTTGAAGAACAGGATAAGAAGAGTATTTTATCTTTTAATATTGTAGCTTTTGCTGTATTGTCTGTTTGCTTTTTCCTACTTTTTCCTTCTTCTAAATTTGTTGCTGTAGGGGTCCCTGCTGGGCAAATATTTAATATTTTGGGTTCATTCTGGTTTAGTCATGTTCTGAACAAGTGTTTCACTCTGAAAAACAAAAGATGTTTTGATGGTATTTATCAATTTGATTTTATAACTGCTGAAGCAAATATTTGTTTGTAGTACATATTGTAATGAACTAACAAATGTTAATGGTGTGATGGTTTCCATGGCAAAAGGGCGCGGGGCGGGAAGAAAATTTTGTTTTTGGAGGGAAAAGTAGTTGACGCGGATGAATTTTGAAGAAGGCCGCGAGAGACTTGTATGCGCTTCGAGTGATCTATGAAGGCAGGCTGTTTAGGTAGGCTGATGTACTCGACTTTATAGCTTCTTGTGATGTTTTTGTTCTGGTGAGTTTGGTGGATAAAAATACCACCTCATAGAGTGCATGTTTTTGGCATGACAACAATTATGACAGCCATCAAGCCTAGTTGTTAAAGGTGTGCCTCAGGCGTGCCTAAAGCTTAAGGCTTACCAGGCTCAGAGGTTTGCGTCTTTTTTGTGCCTTTGGAGCAAAAAAAAACATGTCTGGATGCAATTTCTATTGTAGTTTTTTTTCAAAACAAAGAAAAAATAATGTAAGAATTTAATATATTTTTTTATAATTTAATATTTGTGAAACATAATCGAGCATTGAGATATAGATATGATGCAAGTGATCAAATTGATTTTATTTTTAAAAGATAAATAATAATAAATTATTAATGAGTAGAATAGATGAAAAATCTAATTAAGAAGATGAAGTGTTTTTGATGCTGATTATTTAAACTAAATATAGTTGCGCATTGTGTTGAAACCGAAAAAACGGTCTCTGTATTATTCGATCCTTGGGGAAGGGATGATCACACACTTACTTTTTTCTCACAAGCCGAACGACCAAAGACTTAGCACAAGAAACAGACCAAAGGCTCCGGCACGGAGGTCCCACAACACACCCGGAAGATCTTAGAACGCTTCCACTACTTAGCCAAGTGCTAAGCTAATGATACCTCAGAAAGCGCAAGAAGACCACGACACAAGTAAGCATGTCTTCTGAGGTACCCCCTTGGGTCTATTTATAGTTTTTTGAAGTTGGTCTGCTAACAACGCACCTCCGATGTTTGAAACGGCTATATGCAAGCAAAAGTGGTCTGCCAACAACGTAACTCCGCTTCTCTGAGAAGCTAAATGCATACCTCTAACGGTCCGTTCGGCGGGACGGAATTGGAATTCCGGAATTGGCTTTGAGCCACAGTAAATCCAATTCCGGTGTTCGGCGGGACGAAATTCATTCGGAATTGGCTTTGGGCCTAAAACCGGCGGCTTTGTTAAATAGCTATAAGTGCGCCTGCCCAATTCTTTTATCCCGATCCCGGAATTCGCTAGGTTTTCCCCGACGCCAAGCAGCACTTCTTCTCCATCGCAGCAGCAGCACTCCTCCCGACCACGATCGCCTGCAGGTATACACGCCTTTCATCTTCTTCTTCCTCCTCTCTTCTTCTTCCTCCTCTTCTCTTCTTCTTCCTCTTCCCCTTCGTGTCATCTTCTTCCTCCGTCTCTTCCCTTCTTCTTCAGCTTCCTCCTCCCTTCTTCCTCTTCCTCCTCTTCTTTTCTTTTTTTTTCTTTCCTGTCTCCCTCATCCACTCTTCCTCTTCCTCCTCTGCCCGATTCCCTCATCCACCTCTTCTCTTCTTCTTCCTCTTCTTCTCTTTGCCCTCTTTCCTTCTATTCTTCCTTGTGTTTTTTCTCCTGCATTTTATCTACACATTTCTTGGATCTAGTTTTCTTGGAAGAAATTTCAGATCTGAAATTTTTTCCAAGAAATTTCAGATCTGAAATTTTTTCCAAGAAATTTCAGATTTGAAATTTCTTCCAAGAAAATCTAGATCCACAAAAATTAAGTAATAATGCCTAGAAATTTCAACAAAATCAGGGCTATGGATCGTGTCGAATTAGAAGAAAAACGTAAGATGGATATTATTATAAAGACATCAGTTGCAGCAGCTTACGACGCGGCTGTGGTGGTTATGGACCAAATTCCTAAACACCCGGCAGAAGTTGTAGAAAAAGACGCTCTACGTAATATCTTATTAAAACGATTGTATGAAGGACATGAGGTTAACTGTTTTAATCATTTACGTATGAGTAAAGCACCTTTCAATGAACTGTGTGATATTCTCCGTTCAAAAGGTTATATTTGTGATACACAATTTGTATTTACTAAAAAATCTGTTGCGTTATTTCTATATATTTTGGCGCATAACACAAAGTTTCGCGATGTTGGTGGCACGTTTATGCGATCGACTGATACTATTAGCCGACACTTCAACGTTGTGCTACAAGCAATTTTAAGACTCTCAAACGATTATATTAGACTGCCTGAATCTTCCGGTGAACAACACAAATCCAAATGGTTTGTAGATAGTATTGGCGCGTTAGACGGTACACATATTGAAGTGACTGTTCCTCCAGAAGATCAAGGCAGATGTCGTAATCGTAAACAGACAATCACAACAAATGTACTCAGATTGTGTGATAGTAACATGAAATTCTTATATGTCATGCTCGGCTGGGAGGGTTCAACTTCTGACTCAAGAGTTTTACGAGATGCATTAGAGCGACAAGATCGTTTCACCGTGCCCAATGGTAAAAAACTCAAATTATTTGTCAAAATGAAAAATTATTTGTCTGTTTATTAATTAAACATTTGTATAGGCAAATACTATCTTGTCGATGCTGGATACACGAATGGTCAAGGATTTCTTGCCCCATATCGATCAACTCGTTATCATCTTAAGGAGTGGTCCACTCAGGGCAATAAACCAACAACATATAAGGAGATAGATGCTGAGTCTATGTCAGATAAAACAACTAATACACAAGAACATACTAGAACAGAAGGAGAATGCATCAACCAAAGGAGGAGAAAACGAGCAGTAGGAGCTGATGCAGTAGCAGTAGCCATAGAGAAATTGGCTGACTTCGTCAAAAAGGCAGCGGGGAGCAAGCCTGCAAGCAATGTTGATGACATATATGCTGCACTAACTCGTAATACGCAAGAACATATTTGCTGCTAAATTTTAAAACTGTATAAATGTTACAAAATTCAATTCCAGAAAGCCAATTCCATTGTGCAGCCGAACAACTTTTACATATCAATTCCAATTCTGTTCATTGAATTCCATCCTGCAACCGAACATGAGAATTGACTTTCTGCACAAAACCATTTCTTGCAGTTATTGGTTTTCTGGTCAAAGCCAATTCCAGAAAGCCAATACCTGAGCGCCGAACAGACCGTAAGGGTATCCAGGTAATTTTACCTCTGGACCCTACTATGACGTTGAGTGAAGAAGCATCACTCAACGCCAGGGGCTGCGTCGTTGAGTGGAGAAGCATCACTCAACGCCAAGGGCCAAAGACTACGACGTTGAGTGGAGAAGCATCACTCAACGCCAAAGGCAAAGAACTATGACGTTGAGTGGAGAAACATCACTCAACGCCAAGGGCCAATGACTACGACGTTGAGTGAAGAAACATCAATCAACCCCAAGGGTCAATGACTACGACATTGAGTGGAGAAACATCACTCAACGCCAAGAGCTAGGACATTGAGTGGAGAAGGATCACTCAACGCTAAGGGTCAAGGACTATGACGTTGAGTGAAGAAGCATCACTCAATGTAAATGTCTAGGGCGTTGAGTGGAGAAACATCACTCAACGTCAATGACCAAGAATTAAGATGTTGAGTGGATAAGCATCACTCAACGTCAACCCTGAAGGCCTCCCGCTGACCCGGGCGCAAGCCTTCCCGCAAGCCCCGGGCGGATGAGGCCTGGCTCGCGTAGCTCGCCTTCTAACTCTAGGCGAGCGTGAGCCGGGATGTCATGACTCGTCTGCCCTATACAGAGGCGAGCCGGCGATAAGGTAGTCGAGGCAGGCGCAGACTGGATGGGTTGGCTCGCATGGCTCGCCCGCCTAGCCTTGGCGAGAGCGAGTCGGCTATCTGGGTTCACCGAGTACTGTATTGACGTGGGCCAGTCGTTCTGGTTCGCTCGCATAGTCTGGTGGACCCACTCGACGGACACAGGGTTGTACACATTGCCTTTGTTAGGCGTGCGCCTGTGCCTTAGAATAGGCTTCATGATCCCTTTGCACCTTGGTGCGACTTGTGTCTTTAATAACTAAGCCACCAAGGAAAGAAAATTAGTTTTGAACATAAAAGTGAATGAAGGTCCTTAGGCGAGGTTTGGTGTTCATGATCAACAATTCATAATCACTGCATTCACCACAGTCTTGCCAAACAGAGCCCAAATCTACTCTTTTTTACCGATTTTTTGAGACTCAACAGTTTCACTCAACAAAATGGAGGTTGAGGGAGCTATGCTCTCCTTACAAATTTAAAAATTAAGGCGGACCCTAATTAAGATCTGCTTCATGCGGTCGTAACCGCTTGACCGGTGAAAATAAGTCCTCCCAAACGGAGCCTAAGTTTGGCTTTACTCAAACTTCAAATTGATCAGAGCCTTTTGAAAATATGTTTCTTTTTATTCCCTCAAAAATTCATTTACAAGATTATTGCCACCCTTATGGCTCAAGATGATTCATAACTGAAATGGAGATCATACTCGAGCTGAACTGGCTTGCGTTTTTTTTATTTGAGTAGCGCCTCAAAAGGATACCAATTGTGTAATTTTTTCTGTAATCGTTTTTTATCTATATATTGAAAAAATAAAAATAACGCCCCCAAAGGGCGCGTGCGTGCGGGCTCATGTCGATGGGTCAGCCTTCTGATCTTGTGGTCGAGACGAGACCTTGTATGACCTAAGCAACCAGGAACTCCTTTCTTGAATTTTCGGGGAGCTATTATTATTATTATTGCAATAATTATTTTAATAAATATTTTATATAACTTAAAATATTATTATTAAATTATATTGAAAAAGTATTATTACTACTATTTCAACAATTATTTTACTTTAACCTCAATTATAATCATCATCATTATACATTTATACTGCAATATTATCGTTATCATTGGTATTTTATTAAATATTTTTGTGCCTGAAAGGCTGAAACTATCATTATTACTATTATAATTATTTTGTGCAACATAAATTACTATTATATTTTATCAAATTTACAAATTATACTGCAATTTTATTCTCACTATTTTAAATTTAATAAATCGTTTATATAGATTAAATTATTATTATTACTATTATCTTAATCACTAGATAAGGTGCAACGCTCACTAGATAAGGTGCAACACAATTCTTATTTCTATTAGTATTATTAATTTATTATTATTATTAATGTAATATAATAATTATTTTATATTTTGAAAATTAGGCTCCGTCTGGGGGAGACATTTAGGGCATGTTTGGGAGGACTTTTTTTAGCTCTTTTTCTTTTTCTAAATAACGCCACTGTGCTTAACATACTGTTTGGAATGTCTACCGGTGGGAAAAACTATCATCCAAAACTCTTTTTTCTCCTCTTTTTGAAAAGTCACGGGCCTCCTACTTTTTAACTTTTCAAAAAGCATTTTCTCATCCGGATACATAGTTGACGCTACGAAAACATATCTCTTCCGGATCCAGTTCGACAACACAGCGAAAACACTAGACATTCTCCAAACGATCTAGTTCTCCTAAAGATCCATTTTAGGATTTAGACATGCATATTTCGGCAAGCCGCACATTTTCGGCCCGAACATGTCTTTTTGGCCCGTGAGCGCATTTTCGGCTCGGGCCCGCATTTTTTGGCACGGGTGCACATTTTTAACATGGTCGCACATCTTTAGCCCGGTTGCGAATTTTCAGCATGGGCATGCATTTTTCTGCCCGGGTGCGCATTTTTCCGCTCGGACGCGGTTTTTTTGCCCGGACGTGGAATTTTCGCCCGAGCGCGGATTTTTTTGCCGTGACGCGTTTTTTCACCCGGGATAGATTTTTTTTTCGCCCGGACCCGTTTTTTCACCCAGGCATGATTATTTCGCCCGGGCGGGTTTTTTCTGCCCGGTCGCATTTTTTTTGCCCGAACGCGTTTTTTTCGCCCGGGCGCGTTTTTTCCGCCCATGGGCGATCTTTTCGACCTGGTGCAAATTTTTCTTCCGGGCACGATTTCATCGCTCAGACGCGATTTTTTCACCGGGGCGCGAATTTTTTGCTTTGACGCAAATTTTTCGCCCGGGCACGAATTTTTTTGTTGGTCGTGAATTTTTCGACCCATTTCTCGCCCAGTCGTGAATTTTTCGATGAGCGCGAATGACGACTAAATCGCGCCCGGGCGAAAAGTTCGCGCCCGGGCGAAAAGCTCGCGTCTGGGTGAAAAGTTCGTGCCCGGGCGAAAAGTGCGGCCTTGGAGCAAAAACCGTGTTCGGGAGAAAAAGCCGCACCCGGGTGCAAAAATTGCGCCCGGGCGAGAAAACCTCGGCCGGGCGAAAAACTCGAGTCCGAGTGAAAAATTTGCTCCAGGGCGAAAAATGCGCGCCCGGGCAAAAAATGCGCCCGGGCGAAAAATGCGCGCTCGGATGAAAAATGCATACATTTTTAATAAAAAAGTTATGCAACGGAGAATTGACAAACAGTTTATAAAATGATTCTCCTTTCTGAAAATCTCTGCACAAGAAGTTCACCCAAACAGATCTCTTTTTGCAATATATATTTTTCAAAATCTCATTTTCCCACCTTCCTTTTGTCACCACTGTTTTTCCTTTCAGAAAAACCCTCCCAAACAGAGCCTTAGACATTTTTATCAGTCAAACGGTTACGAATTAAGGCCTGATATTCCTTCTCCACTTTCAATTCCCACATCCCCAAAAGTCTCCTGCCCCAATTTCAATTTTGATCGAGTTAAGGCCTTTGAATTAAAATGGGAATTGTTATTCACACACCCACAATTGATTTTTCATATCGAGAATAATACAAAATGTAGGATTGTTTTTCTTAAACCTACCTGATATTTGTACCTAACACAAACTTTGTTTCTGTTTCTCTCAAGCCCTAAATTCCCGCAGCCGAATCTTCGCCTCTCCGCTCGCAGTCTCTCACCGGCGGTCTGATAATATCTCGCTGCCCATGGCGCCATCTATTCCGTCGCGCCTTCCGCCCATCTCCTCTCCGTTGGTCAACCTATAAATAGTTCGTTTTAAGTCGTATGTTTATGTTCGAGCATACAACATAGTAGGCTAAGTCCAATAACTCACTCCTAAGTCCACGAGTTAGAAGCCAAAGACACATGATATCGGTTGGCGCGGCGGCGGTGATGACGGTTGACGCGGTGGCGGCGATGACAGTTGACGCGGCGACGGCGATGTGGTTTCGGTGCGGCGTCGGCGATGACGGTTTGCGATAGCGATGATGGCGGTTGGCACTATGGCGACAATGACGGTTGACACGGCGACGGTGATGACAGTTGGCATGATGGCGGCGATGGCGGTTGGCACGATGGTGGCGATGACGGTTGGCACGGCAGCGGCTACAGTCATCTTTTGCATATATACGAAAAGAAGGAAAATCATATAAATAAAAAGCTTATCTTTTGCATACTATTAAAAACAACTTTTTTTTTGCGGGTCATTGGAGCTGCTCTTAAATGGGTTGAAAATTGAATTGTCCTATATAGAGAGTGGTGGAGCGTACAAATAATTTTAAAAAAAATGTATGGTTGGCAAGAGAATTTTTTACATGAGAAAAAATTACGGGGTCGAGTCTATGTCAACCAAGTTTCACTATCTTCTTTGTGTGTTACAAGTCCAAAATTGAATGACAACAAGGTCAAACATCAATGTGCAAAAGCACTCCTAGGCTACCTCGACATACAAGCCGGAAATAGCAAAAACATGGAGCATCACAGTTAAGAAGAAAACAAGCTATTAAGCATCGTAATCACTTCGTGAGGCTTAGGCCTTTTCGGCTGACGCACTTGCTCCCACTTGCGATCCTTGCCCGGTAAAAATTTGTGGTAACGTGGGTCAGCAAAAACTGACCTCTACTGTGTAACCAACACATCTCCTCCCGGCCGTCCTTAACGGACCCCGGGGTACAACTCCAACATGCAAGTCAGCACTTCGTATGTCATATACATAAACATGTAAAACTTTTAAAACAGGTTTGGATGTCTCAAACAACAAACACGTTTTCTATGTTGAACATATAATTAAAGAGACCTACTATGCAGCATGTATGCAAACTTGAGCTTCATCTAAGGAACCCTATCGCATATGTATCTAGCACATCATCATAACAACTGGGTACTTCCAATTTCCCTATCGGCGTCAAGCCGCAAACAAAAAGGGTACTGCAATTTCCCTAACGACATACAAGCCGCCAGATGGAAAATCTTGCCAAGACCCCACCCGCTCGTGGGTCTTAGACCCGGGCTTGCCTGCAAGCTCTAACTTCTCACGTCAGGATTCCGTCTCACACACAAACCAATTCTAAGAACCCTTGCTGGACCCCACCCGCTCGTGGGCTTCATTGTCCGGGCTTGTCCTATGCTTGTCGTTCTCGTCAGTCTCACAGAAGGGGACTATTCTCGCCGGGACACTCTCCCCACATGACTTACACGTCACGGGATAGCCAGCCGACCACGGAGACAAAGCCGCACCTTAGCACATCACAATCTATAGTCTTTCCCACCCTAATCCATCATTCGTCCTGCAACGTTCCCGCGCACCATGAAAATCATCTACCGCCAACGCGGAGCTAACCTTGTCCGGTTCCGGCTACACGTACTTACTCAAAAAAGGGGGAAAACACATACATCACAAACGACATCTTGCCGCAACGGATTTCTACAAAATTCTTAATGCTCGCTATGCAACATCACCAAGTCGGACTAACGGTCGCGACTACGGCTTCACTCACAATGTCTCATCCACCAACGAAGCGGATCTCTAATGCAATATCATGTCGGGGATGGACACAATCGACCCGGTGGTTCCTCTTGAACCATGGCGACTCAAACCCCTCTCATTTGAGAGATTTGGTGTCCAAAAGATCGAAAAGCAAGAAATTAAAAGGTGATATGCACGCACCCTAGAAACCGAGAGGAGAAATGTCGTTACCTTACGACCCTTCTTCCTAGCCATGGAATCCTTGCTTTGAATGGATTAACATGAGCGGCTCCACGCCCTCTTCATGGATCTGGTCTCGGAACGATGATCAGAGCTCTGAAGCTCCGTCAATGGTGGAAGAAAGTTCTCTCTCCTTCCTCCTCCATTATCTTCTTCTCCAACCCTAACTCTCACTCTAAAAGATGAGATAAATGAGGGGAAAGACACTCTCAGCCCTAATAAAGTCCAAAGGGCGGAAGATCCTGGGCCCATGGATCGAGTTTAAGGAAGCATCAGACAGCCACAAAAGAAAATGACACAACTGCACCCGCCCGCGCGATTAGTGGCGCACGACCAGTGGTCGTGCGCACTAGATCCCATGATCACGCGATTAACAATGGCAGAACTCAAGAGAAAATGGGATAAACATGCACGAGCAGCGACGCACGACCAGTGGTCGTGCACACTATGTCCAATGGTCATGCGATTGTCCTAGACAGAAATTGGAAAATGGAGAATAGTGCGCACGATCAGCGGTCGTACGCACTAGATCCAAAGATCGTGCGCTAGATCCAATGTCGAGCTCATCGTCCTACAACCAGTGGTATCTCTACCGTTGGGCGCTAGCTTCTAGCGACTCCAGGTCTGAAAACTGGGGGTGTTACAACTCCTCCCCCTTACAAGAATTTCGTCCCCGAAATTAATCTTCATACAGGAAGACAACAAGAAAATTATTACAACAAATAAAAATATTGTTACAACAACTTTACACAAATCATTTCTAATCAGGCAAACAACCGAAAACAATAATGCAACGTTTTAAAACACTGCTGCTACATATCAGTTACTGTTTCGAATCAGCATTACACAAATAACTCGGGATAGTCCTCGCGCATTGCTTGCTCACGCTCCCAAGAGAACTCGTCAAGCCCGCAGTTATCCCAACGCACCTTCACCAGCTTAACTTCTTTTTTCCGCAACTGCCGAACTTCTGTAGCCTCTATACTAGCTGGACGAACTCGTATCCTCAAGTCCTCTTCTATCGACATCGATGCCGATTCGATCACCACGCTAGCCTCCACTAAGGCTTTCCTCAAGATGGATACATGGAAAACATCTTGTAATCCATTCAGCTCTGTGCACAACGCCAACCGGTACGCTGCTTCTTCCACCCGTTCTATAACCTTGAAAGGTCCCAATAACCTCGGACTCAACTTCTTGAGTCGGCGAAACCGCGAAACGCCTTTTAACAGCTTAATCTTTAGATAGACCTAGTCTCCTACCGTGAACTCCACCTTCCCGTGGCGATCATTAAAATATTTTGCTTGCCGATCTTGAGCAACCTTCATGCGCTCTTGAATGGTTCACACCAACTCGCATGCATCAGCTACCACTTCTTTTCCCAAAAGTTTGGTGTCTCCCGCCTCTGTCCAAGACGTCGGTGTTCGACACCGCCTCCCATACAAAGCTTCGTACGACGCCATCTTTATACTTGCTTAGTAATTGTTTTTATAAGCGAACTCTACCATGAAGAGGTGATCTTCCCACTTCTTACCAAAGTCAAGAGTACACATCCTCAGCATATCCTCCATAGTACGGTTCGTTCTTTCGGTTTGCCCATCAGTTTGAGGATGGAAAGCCGTACTAAACTTGAGCTTAGTGCCCAAACTCTTTTGAACCGACCTCCAGTCCTCTGACGTGAAATGTTCATCGTGTTCACTAACTATACTCTTAGGAATTTCATGTAGTCGCACAATGTTGCGAACTTACAACTCCACCAGCTTCTCCACGCTATCATCTTTTCGATTTGGGATGAAGTGAGCCGCTTTGGTCAAGTGATCCACGATCACCTAAATCGCGTTGTTACCCTGCTACGATATAGGTAACTCATGTACAAAGTCCATGGAGATGTCATTAAATTTCCACTCGGGAATAGGAAGATGCTTCAGGAACCAGCCCGACTTCTAACACTTGGCCTTCACTAAGGCACAAGTTTGGCACCGACTCACGTACAAAGCTACATCCCGCTTCAAACCCGACCACTAAAAGGATTTCTTCATATCCAAGTACATCTTTGTACTGCCCGGGTGAATGGAGTACTTTGTGAAGTGAGCCTCAAACATCAACTCCTCACAGAGCTTGTCGAACTGCGGTACACAAATCTTTCCGTCATTCCTCAGAATCCCATCAATCAACTCCCAGACGCTACTCTCTCCCTTTTGAGCTTCTGCCACGTATGGCTGGAACTCCACATCGAAACGGGTCGCTTCCCGAATACGATCAGACAAGTCATTCTGCATTTCAATCCAGTTCAACCGAGCCAAGCTAGACTCGTCTCTTGCTACACACTCCATGTCAAGGGACTCCCAGTCCCGCATCAACCGTTCATCATGAGCTTCGATCCAACTCCCTTGATAAGAATATTTCCTACTCAAGACATCCGCCACCACGTTGTCTTTGCCTGGTGTATACTGAATCGCCACTTCATAGTATCCAAGGAACTCGACCCATCAGCGCTGCCGCATATTCAAGTCCTTCTGATCTAGAAGATACTTCAGGCTCTTGTGATCCGTGAAGATCTCCACTTTCGCACCATACACATAGTGCCGCCTCAATTTCAAAGCAAAAATTACCGCCGCCAACTACAAATCATGGACGGGGTAATTCCTCTCGTGAGGCTTTAGCTGCCAAGATCCAAAAGCTATCACGCTGCCATGTTGCACCAACACGCAACCCAAACCCCATCCAGATGCGTCACTAAAATCTGAAATCGTTCAGTCCCTTTAGGAAGGCTAGGATTGGAGCTGCCATTATCCTCCAGTTTAGAGCATCAAACGCCTGACTGCACTCCGGAGTCCAAATAAACTTCTGGTTTTTACGAGTTAGAGAGGTGAGGGGTAGGACTATCCGCGAAAAGTTTTCCACAAACCTTCTATAGTACCCAGCTAGTCCAAGAAAACTTCGAACTTCCGTCACGGTTCTCAAAATTGGCCAATCTTTGATGGCTTAAACTTTCGCCGGATCCACCGCAACCCCATCACCACTAATCACATGGCCCCAAAAAGCCACCTTATCTAACCAGAACTCGCACTTCGAGAACTTTACATAAATCTGGTTCTCTCTCAGCACTAGCAAGACCACTCTCAAGTGAGTCTCATGCACGACCTCCGATTTGGATTACAGCAAGATATCGTCAATGAAGACCACTACAAAAGAGTCCAAGTACTCCCGAAATACTCAATTCATCAAGTCCATGGACACGGATGACGCGTTCGTCAACCCGAACGGTATCACCGAGAACTCAAAGTGACCATACCTCGTACCAAAAGCTGTCTTGGGTATGTCCTCGTCTCGAATTCGCAACTGATAGTACCCTAACTTTAGATCCAACTTGGAATACACCACCGACCCCACCAACTAGTCGAACAGGTCGTCTATCCGAGGAATCAGATACTTATTCTTGACAGTCAATTTATTCAACTCTCGTTAGTCTATGCACAACCGCATACTACCATCCTTCTTCTTCAGGAAAAGCACTGGTGCGCTCCACGGTGAAGAACTGGGTCTAATATACCCTTGCTCCAACAGTTCCTGCAACTGTACTTTGAGTTCGGCCAACTCCTTTGGTGCCATCCTAAAATGAGGACGTGACACCGACCTAGCCTCTGACACTAACTCGATCGATAAATCAATCTCCCGTCGAGGAGGTGCTCCAGGAAGCTCCTCAGGAAACACATCCTCGTACTCCGCCACTACTGGCACTTCCCCAAGTGATAACTTGGAAAGACAAACCTCCAACAATGCTACAAGAGCTACACCCCCTGATTAACTGACCGCACCAACTGCATGGCCGAAATCAAGGAAAAGGCCGCTCCACTGACGCCCTCAAACTTAACTTCTGACCTCCCTTCACCCCTCAGGGTCACCACCTTAGACAGGCAGTCAATACTTACATGTTTCTCTGCAAGCCAATCCATTCCCAAAATGACATTGAACTCCACCAACGGTAAAACCGCTGCTATCACCGTGAAGTCAACCCCGCCTAGATTCCAACTAATGCGCCCTTTTGCCCCGGGTATAAGATGTTATCTCTCTCCTCATCGTCTGTCATTGTCGTTCCTGCATAACGACCCAGCCGGGTAAACTCCTGAACGTACTCGTCCACCGTCTTATCCCGCTGCACCAAGTGCATAAATTACCTTTGAAGGGCCAACCTCGTCGAAGCAGGAATGTACTTCTTTAGGAAAGCATTCCCAAACTCTTCCATGGACGGGGTGCGTCCAGGGAACTGGCGGCCGTGAATGGAGTGGTTAGACCTGATTTACTCTAGAGGGGGGGGGGGGTGAATAGAGTAATTTAAAATTTTGGCTGTTTTAAGTTATTATATCAGAGTGAAAATAAGTGATACCAATAATATATAAAGAAAAGAACAGCAGCCTAAGATATTCTATCTATCACAGCCACAGTAAGAACAAAAGAGAAAATGAGCAACCATACGACACAAGAATTTTATAGTGCTTCCCCAATCTGGGTACATCCACTCTTCTACCACCCTGGTAGGAATCCACTACAGGTTTTGATTAGGTGACTGCCACCTTTGAGCTTTTGATCAGATACTCAAAAACCAACTCAAGTCTTTTGATCAGGAGACTTGCAACCAAGAAATAACTTTTGAAGGAAGTTAAAGAACCCTTTGTACAGAGAGGGGGTGAGAGATTTATGGTGTCTTCTCTTTATCAAAACAACTGAGAAGACTAGTGGATCTTGATGTTGTCAAAGCTCCCCCTGAGATATTAAATTCTTCAGGAAGATTGGAGCTTTGCTTCAGGGTGTAGGTCTTCAGCCTGTTCTGTCAATGTTCAGGAATCCAGTAGACTGATGTAGAATGGTTGTCTCTGAGGATTCAAGACTTCTGAAGAAGACTCTTGATTTGTGATGAATGTTCTTCTTCAGATACCAGGGCAGAAAATATTTCAGCATACAGAATAAACTTCAGAATAATCATGATCTGTGTTTTGTGCTCTGAATGTTCTTCTCTGTTATTCTCTGTGTTCTGAGTTTTTTTTGTCTTTCTTTCAACTAAAGAAAGGAATTTCTTTTTATCTTTTTCAGTCAATCTCTCCTTTGAATTTTTGAATTCTAGCATTAGTTGCTGATTGCCTGGAGAGAATGAAATACAGCTGGAATGTCTGTCATAAATGAATTTCCCCAACTGTCCCTAATAAAACAAGCAAGTAATTATCCTGATGAAGACCATAATCAATGTTGTCACTAACGGCTATATTCAGAGAATATATACATTAATTACTCAGGACAATACTGCTAAATAATATGGAATAAGGACAGAAATTGAGGAAAAATACTAAGTCTGGAAATGCACAGAAATCGTCGACCAGAGGACAGATTTCGTCGACCTGAGATCAAAGGTCGTCGACCTGAGAATTCCAGTTCATCGACCTGAGCTCTGTGAACTGCGTACTGAGAATGACTTGCCAAATCTGTAGTCTAAATTCATCGAGCTGAGATTCTAACTTCGTCAACCTGAGTTCAGAGAAAGTATTCTGGACATATTGTGTTGAAGTTGAGCTTCCAGAATTTCGTCGACCTGAGTTCGAATATCGTCGAGCTCAGCTCAGAGAATAATCTCTGAGTTCGTCGAGCTGAGTTCGACGAACGTCGAACTAACTTTATGAACTGATTTTCTTCTAAGTCTTGAGTCTTCTTAGGTCTTCTGCTGACTGGTCCATCAATGTTGAATCTAAGGACTTAGCCTAAACTCTAAGACACAAAGACATGACCCTGACTATATAAGGTGGGTCAAACATCCTAATTAGTGAACCTAGCCCAAATCCAACTAGGGATCCAACAATCTTCCCTTATTTGGGTGAGGTCACTAATACAAATAGAAACATTCACAAAGCAGAAAAGATATATCTGGCCGAAAAATTAAAACATTCAGCAGATATTTACAAAGCAGCTTTGTGAAATAACAATAAGAGTTCAGAAAATATAAAAAATTATGAAGAATGTTCTATTCTTTTTCTTCAGATTTTCCTTTTCCTTTTTTCCTTTATCAGAACTTCCAGAAGGCTGTCTGAATATGATTTCTCTGTTTGGGTTGGCAGCTTCTCTCTTTGACATTGTCATATCAGCAACACCAATTATATTGAGAGAAGTGGTTCTAAGTACTACAGCCTCTGGATGTAATTGCATATAATCATCTACATTAAAGAACTTATTTGCTTTATCATACCTTTTCAATTCTTCTTTTCTGTATGATAACATGGTAGAGTATTAAGAAGATCCTTTCCTTCAGCTTTGGCTTTGTTTATCATTGATAACCCAACCAATTCCTGGAACCTTGCCATTCTAGCATTAGTAGCTGTTTCAGGATCCTCAAATGGAATGGGAGGAGACTCTGGCTTCTTAGGACTGTCAGCTTTAACTGGTTCAGGGACTTGCTGTAGCTGTTGCTGAGGATATTGTTGTTGTTGTTGTTGTTGTTGATGTTGATGCCTGCTGGAATGATACCTCTGCTGGCTGCTTCCATGAGATTTAGAGGATATATCAGGTTGTCTTTGATAGGTTTGAGCATAAGAGGTAGACCTCTGAGAAGTAAGTCCTGAAGCACCAGCAGTAGGTGGAGGAGGAGGTGGGTCTTTCTTGTATATTTGAGAAGGTGGAGGAGGAGAGTATCTCCCGCTTTTATTCTTGGCTTTCTGCTCATTCTTTGACAACCACATCCAAGCTGGCATACACTTGTAAGGAGTGATATTTTGTAGAATATAATATGTGGTATCATGAGTGGGATTAGGTTTTGGTGCAGTTTGAGGAACAACCTTTCCTTTCTTAGAAACTTTCTTCTTAGTCTTTGGCTCATCATCAGAATCATCTTCCTCATCTTCATCATTAGAAGATCCCTGAGAATTATCATATAAGGGATTAATTTCCTTTAGAGCTTATGCAGATATCAACAACTTTTCAGCCTGAGGAGGAGCTGGAGGTAGAACAACTGATTCAGTAACTTTTTCAGCAACTAATAGATTCTCTTGTTCTATATCTGCCATCATGATCTCATCCAGATCTGTCATGAGACTGTCATCCATCTTGTATGTTGGAGGAGAGATGGCTTTGAGAGGGGATGATACAATGAAAGAATCTGCTCTTGGTGGAGATGGAACAACCAGAGCCTCTATACTTGTAAAACTGGCCTTGAGTTGCATGACAACTTTGAGGCTTATTAGAGAAGTGTAAGGAACTATAGCCATAGAAGGCTTTAGGCTGTTTTTTGGAAGAAAGTTCAAATGAACTGTATCAAAAGTATTTAACAAACTCAAAATATTTACTGTGGGATTGATAATATAATCACCAATAGTGTTTATTCAAACTATAGCTGTCTCATCCATATCTATATCAGAATCAATGAAATCAATTAAATCAACAAGGATAACTGTGTCTGCTGCTGCTTCTGCTGCAGTTTCTGTTGTTGCTTCTGCTGGAGCTGGAGCTACTTCTTCATGGAGTATCTCCCCCTGTCTCGTTTCAGTAGGCATTGGAGCCAAGCCCCTGACTAAAGAAGGAGGGACAGAGAAGGCAGAGAGTTGGGCAGCAAGGGATGAGATGGAAGTAGCAAGAGGGGAAATAGCCTCTACTATCAGGTGTTTGATGAGTGGAGTGAGAATTGCCAGAAGAGGTTGAATGGAAGCGGGGTCCAATTGCATGAACTCAGAAGGTGTCTGAGTGGATACAGAAGGATGGATGGGAGATGATGGTGGTGGAGAAGGTAGAGAATCTAGCATTGGCTCATCTTCAGGTGATGGAGTATGAAGGGGAGGTGACAGTAGGTCAAACGAAGGTAGATATAGAAGTTGGAAAGGGGGATGTTATCTAGATGTTGTGGTAGATGAGATGAGGGTGGTGTACCATGTTGTGATGGAGTTGGTGTACTATGTTGTGATGGAGTTGATGTACCATGTTGTGATGGAGTTGGTGTACCATGTTGTGATGTAATATGTATTGGAGAGTGAATATGAGTTTGTAGATGATGCACTGGAGATGATGGAGGTGTTGGAGTATGTACTGCAATATGAACTGGTGAAGAGAGATGAATTGGGGAAGCTGGAGGTGGAGGTGGAACATCTTCAGCAGGGTGGGGAGTGGCTGGAGCAGCCCTTGTACTCTCAGAAGGTCTGGAGGAAGAGGAAGGAGCCTTGGATGGCTTGGTGATATTCCTCTCTCATCTGTCAAAGAGGGCACAAGTAATCCTCTTGGAGGCATTAATGAATATGGTCAGTGTGACCAGGGATTCAACAGCCTTGGCTTGAAGGAAGATTCCCAGAATCCTTCCAAAGTACACCTCTTTCTTGGTGTTCTTCTTTCTAATCATCTCAAACATTATTCTAGCCCAGTTCACAGGCTTCTTGTTTACAACAACACACATCATAAAGAATTGATGCCTAGTGATGTAGTCATGGGCCGTGTGCTTGCCCAACAGTACCTTCCCGATAACATCTGCTAGAAACTTGTAGTCAACAGATAAATGTTTATTTAGTAGTTTGTTGGGTGAGTCTCCAGAATAACCCATTTTAAGCAACATTTCACCAAATTCAGCATTATCAATATCTAATTCTTCTTCACCATTAACTAATCCGAAAATGTCTGTTAAGACGACGGGGGTAAGAGATATCGCGTTACCCGATATGGTGCCCGTCATGCTATCTTCATCCTTGTGGTCATCAGATTCTTTAGCTGTTGATCTTCAAATAATTTCAGAAACTCCAGGAAGATTGGGTCAGAATGTTGGAATGACTCGAAGTCGATATCAAAACCCATATCAAATTTCATTGCTCCAAGAACGCCTGCCGGAATCGCCATGAGTTCGCCTGCAATAAAAAGAAAGAGATCAAGTACAAGAGAACTGAAAGCGCGGGACGGAGGTCAAAGAAAACCTAGATATAAGGTTTTTAAGAGTATGAATCGACAAACTTCGTTGTACGAAAAATAAAAAATTCTTCAATTCGAGGTCGACGAAATATTTTATAGTCAAAATAATTCGTCGATCTCAGTTAGAAGATGTCAAAATATTTCGTTGAGCTCCGTTCGACGAAAGTTTCCCGAAGCAAATTTGTCGATCTCCGGTCAACGAAAATAACTTCACTCACAGAGAATTCGTCGATCTCCGTTCGACGAAGTTCTCTAGAACTTTTCTCTGTTCGTCGATGTCTGTTCGACGATCTTTTAAAAATTCGTCGACCATAGACAGAAATCAAATTAAGGTTTCTCCATTTATCATGCCAAGCTAATTTATGAAGAACAGATGATTCCTCTCATCCAAAGGCTTGATGAAGATATCTGCTCTTTATAAATCAGTGTAGATATATACAAGATTAATTTTATTTTTGTCTACACACTCTCTAATGAAATGGTGTCTAATGTTTATATGCTTAGTCCTACTGTGATGGACTGGATTTTGTGCTATGGATATAGCACTTGTGTTGTCACAAAGTAGAGTTGAATTATTTAAGTTGAACTCATAGTCTAGAAGTTAGTTCTGAATCCACAGCATCTGGGAACAACAACTGCCAGCTGTTATATATTCTGCTTCAGCAGTTGATGTAGACACAAATGACTGCTTCTTGCTAAACTAAGAGACTAATCTCATACCAAGGAACTGGCATGTTCCTGAGGTACTTTTTCTGTCTACTCTGCATCCAGCAAAGTCAGCATCTGAGTATCCAGTTAACTCAAACTCTGACTCAGTGGGATACCAAAGTCCTAGACTAGGACAACTCTTTATATATCTCAAAATTCTTTTTAAGAAAATTAGGTAAGATTTTTTAGGGTTCACTTGGAACCTAGCACAAAGACATGTAGCAAACATTATGTCAGGTCTACTTGCTGTAAGGTATAGTAGGGACCCAACAATGCCCATATATAATTTCTGATCAACAGGTTTTCCATGCTCATCAGAATCTATTACAACATTAGTGGTCATGGGTGTTTTCTTTGCTGAGGCATCAGCCATCCCAAACTTTTTGAGAAGCTCTTTAGCAATACTTTGTCTGGGATATGAAGATGCCATCAGGTAGCTGCTTCACTTGGAGACCAAGGAAGTAGGAGAGCTCACTCATGCTACTCATTTCAAACTTTGAATGCATGAGGTTAGAGAAGCTCTTGCATAGTTTGGAATCTGTAGACCCAAATATAATATCATTTACATAAATTTGTACTAACAATATTTGATCCTTATGGTACCTAGTGAATAATGTCCTATCTACAATGTCTCTAGAAAATTTATGCTCTATCAAGAAGCTAGCTAAGGTCTCATACCAAGCTCTTGGAGCTTGCTTTAAACCATAGAGAGCTTTATGCAATCTAAAGACATATGAGAGATGAGTTGGAGAGATAAAACCTGAAGGTTGTTCAATATAAACCTCTTTTTTAAGTTCTCCATTCAGAAAGGCAGTCTTGACATCCATTTGATAGACTTTGAATTTCTTGTATGCAGCATATGCAAGAAAAATCCTGATTGCTTTCAGCCTTGCAACTGGTGCAAAAGTTTGGTCATAGTCAATTCTTTCCTCTTGCCTAAAACCTTGAGCAACCGACCTTGCTTTATTCCTGATTATAACCCTTGGGCATCTAGCTTGTTTCTATATACCCATTTAGTTCCAATGACTGGATAGTCTTTGGGTCTTGGAACTAAATCTCACACTCTACATCTCCCAAATTGGCTGAGCTCCTCTTGCATTGTAATAATCCAGTGTGGATCTTGCTCAGCATCTTTGATGGATTGTGGCTCAATTTGAGATATGAAGCAGGCATGCATCAAGTCTTGGTTGAGTTGATGCCTTGTCTGCACACCAACTGAAATGTCTCCAATCACTTGAGATACTGTGTGATCTCTAAGTGTGACAAATTCAGTGGGAGGAGCTGGTTGTTCAACAGCTTGGTGAATTAATTCCTCTTATGGAATTATATTGGTTGTTCTTGGCTCTCCACTGATCCGATTGTCTTCATCTTTACTTTCATCAGCAATGTGTGGAGAAGGATGACTAACTGCCTCATTGGTGAGGGTCAATTCATTTAGCTTCTCACATAGATTTGTTTCCTGCAAAGATTCATTGGTAGAAGAAGTCTTCTCCTTGTAAAACATGTTAGTTTCATCAAATGAAACATGGACTGATTCTTCAATTTTCATAGTGGATTTATTATATACCCTATAAGCCTTGCTTACTTGAGAATATCCAAGAAACATTCTCATTTCAGCATTGGCTTCAAATTTTCTAATGTGTTTCTTATTATTGTTGTGAATGTAACATAAACAACCAAATATTTTAAAGTATTCTACTTTAGGTTTCTTTCCTTTAAGTAGCTCATAAGGAGTCTTATTCATAAGCTTGTGTATAAGACTTCTATTCAGTACATAATTTGTTGTGCTTATAGCCTCTGCCCAAAAGGATAGGGGCATATATGCATCTGCAAGTAATGTGTCTGCAGATTCACTCAGAATTCTATTCTCCTTTCAGCAACCCCATTTTGCTAAGGTGTTCTAGAAGCTGAGAAGCAGTGTTTGATACCTTCTTTCCTACAGAACTTGAAAGATATTGTACCTAAACACCTAGAAGGGGGGGGGGGGGTGAATAGGTGACCAAAATTCTTTTAAGTTTTTATGACAGCAATCAGTTTTCAACACAGATTTATATCTACTATTGCACAACAATCACACAGCATTCACATCAAACCACAGCACACAGTAGACACACAGTTTTATAGTGGTTCCCCAAGGTTTGGGTACATCCACTTTCCCCCTTCGCCTATCTAGCAGTGTACTAGATTCGGCCAAACTCCTCCACTATCTCAGAACTCAAACTGGTTCCTACACCTCAGGCCCAAGGCCCTACAACTCAGCTTCTTCACAAAGCCTACACTCAGCCACAAAGGCCTACACTCAGCCACCAAGGCCTACACTCAACCAACAAGGCCTACACTCAAAGATTTCAATCTCCTACACTCAGGCTCTCAAGCCCTACACTCAGCCTTTATAATTACAGGCTTACAAGACTCAGATCCAAAGGATCCTACAAGATAAAAATGAATACAAAATTGTTAACTCAGCAACCCAGAGACATGAGAGGGGAGTTGTGAGTTTCTTGATGAGTTCTTGGAAGAACTCAACTGAAATCAATCTGACTTAGCTTTCTTCAAAGCTTCTTGAATGCAGAACTCAATAAGATTGACTTCTTCTGCAGTTGATCCTTGATCTCTGCTACTTAAGATTCAGAATAAATCTGAACCCTTCTTTTCAGCCTGGTTCCAACAGCTGATTTCTTGGATGAAGCTCTCTCTCTCCAACTTCTTAGATCTTCACTTGATAGCTAGATCTTCTTTTAATCTGAACTTGGACTTGTGTTCAATCAATCTCCTCAACAACTGTTTCTGTAGACTGTATAAGCCTATTTATAGGCCTTTTTCATGGTAACTGGCTGGTCCGGTCCATAACTGAATTCTGACAACTCTGACAGGTGCTGTAGACCGGCTGGAATGGCAACTGTCAAGTCATCCAGTCAGTTCTTGAAAATTCTGTAACTGTCTAGAAGTGTCGAGACTATCTGTCTTTAAGTGTCGACACTTATAGACCAAGTGTCGACACATGTTGTCTAAGTGTCGACACTAGCCTACAAGGTGTCGACATAATTCTTTTTGTTGTAGATTTTATATCTCGACACTGCTTCTTCTTCATGTGTCGACACTAAAATTGAGTGTCGACACAAGTACTTGTACTTCAGTATTTTGCTGAATTCTTGTAAGTGTCGACACTACTCCTTTGTGTCGACATATCTCCATGTGTTGAATCTATTAAGTGTCGACACAGCTTCTTGGTGTCGACACATGTCTTCAGTGTTGATACTTGTTGAGTGTCGACACAGCTCCTTGTGTGGACACATTTTTCTTCTGTCAAGTCTCTGGCTGAGTGTCGACACATCTTCATAGTGTCGACAGTTGTACTTAGAATATTTTGTTGAACTTTGCTGTTCTTTGCTAAGTGTCGACACAGCTCCTTGTGTCGACACTTTCTTCAAGTGTTGAGTCTTCAGCTAAGTGTCGACACATTGTTCTGGGTGTCGACACTTACTTCCAGTGTTGACTCTTCTGCGGAGTGTCGACACATTGTTCTGGGTGTCGACACTTGTACTTAGTTTCTGCTGACTTTTGCTGAGTGTCGACACAGCCTCCAAGTGTCGACACTTTCTGGTGTAGACACAGTTTCACTGGGTGTCGACACAACTGCTATGTGTCGACACAGCTTCACTGGCTTTTCTTCATTGAGTGTCGACACAGCTCCTTGTGTCGACACTTTCTGTCTGGTGTCGACTCAGCATCCCTGGTGTCGACACAATGACTCCAAGTGTCGACACTGCTTGTCTGGGTGTCGACACAAGTCTTCTTAAGTGTCGACACTTTCCCTCTGGGTGTCGACACATGGACTTAGAAACTTTTTCTTCTTTCCTGCAAATACTTAGCCTGCACAAGTAAACTCAAAACACATCAAATACATTTTGATGTATATCATTGAGTTGGGTAAGGCTTCTTCAAATCAGGTACATTTGAACCAATGTACCCAACAGAACTCTTGCATTAGAAGAGACTCAAACTCAGTACCATGATCACTTCTAATCAATGCAATTGGAGTAGAGTACTCAATCTGTATGTTCTTGAGAAAATCTGTAAGAACTCTGAAGTTATCAGACTTTGATCTCGGAAAGAAAACCCAAGTGAATCTAGAGAAATCATCTACAATCACTAAAGTATAAGATTTCTCTCCTAGACTTTGTACTACAATAGGGCCAAAGAGGTCCATATGTAGCCAGTACAATATTCTAGGTGAGACACTTTTGTTTAATGATTTAAAACTACTTTTAGTTTGTTTGCCTAATTGACAAGCCCTGCAAAGGCTTTCCTTCTTGTAGGGGCAAGAAGACAATCCTCTAACAAGATTGTCCCTAGATAGTTTGACAATGTTTTTCAAATTAACATGACCTAATCTCTTATGCCAAAGGTCATTATTATTATTAATTTGATTAAATAGGCAGATTTCTGTTTTGGCAGACTCAAAATTAACTATATAAATGTTGTCTTGTCTATTTCCAATTAAAACAGTTTTGTTCTCTTTAGTGGAAATAATGCAAGAACTTGAGTTAAAAGTTACATGACAACCTTCATCACATAATTGACTTATGGAGATGAGGTTATGCTTTAGTCCACTTACATATGCAACCTTTTTGAAGGTTACTACCCCAATTATGACTTCTCCAAAGCCTTCAGTCTGGCCACAATTGGAGTCACCAAAGATCACCTTTGGTCCCAGCTTGTACTTGTAATTGATTAAGTTGTCCTTGCTGTCAGTCATATGCTTGAAGCATCCACTGTCCAGATACCATTGTTGATTAGAAGCTGGACAACTCTTCACCTGCATAAACAAAAGTTAGTTGTTCTTGACTCAGGTTACCTTGAGTCCATCTTTCTTCACATAATTAAAACTGGATATGTATGAGTATTCAGGTTGACATTTATATCCTAAGGGGTGGTATTTCCTAGGTAGAATGATCCATTGATTAAATTGATTACTAAATGTTCTTGATTGGTTATGAGTTTTAGCAAAATCAAAATTTTTGTTGGACTGAACTGGGTTCGATGAATTCTGATACGTTCGTCGATCTGAGGTCGACGAACATGGATGAGTTCGTCGAACTCCACTCAGAGAATGAAGATATTCATTTTCTGGGCCCCAATTTCATCGATCTCTGGCCGACGAACCATACTGGTTTCGTCGATCGCAGTTCAGAGAAAGGTTATAGTAGAAGTTTGCGTTCGGAGTTCGTCGACTTGAGCTCAACGAACTGTACATGTTTTGTCGATCGGAGTTCGACGAAAACTACTGAACATTGTTCTGGTTATTATTTTTCTTATTCTTTCTTCTTTTCTTATTCTTGTGTGTAAGTTCAGTTTGATTAAGATTGTTATCTTCTACTTTCTCCTTACCCTTTTCAGAAACAAATTTTATTGGGGTGGTTAATATGTTTTTCTGAATGAGTGGAGGTTGACATGATGAAGCACCTAAGCCCAGCTTGCCATTAAGTCTGTCATTCACTGTGCTAGTGATGTCCATCAACTTGATGCTTCTCCCATTGAGGGATTCTTCAAGTTTCCTTGCCTCAGCCAGTTCAGATTTTAAAGATATAATTTGTTCATTTGCTAGGGTTAATTCATCTTTTAACTTGTTATTTTCTGACAGCAGGTTTTCTTGTTCACTTATTTTGTCTCTAAGTTTAATTATTTTTTCAGAGTTAATTAAGTCAAGACATATAGATTTGAACTCAATTTTAAATTCCTCTGAATCAAAATCAAAAGAGGACAATACCTGATCCTCTTCAGATAGAGGTTCTTCAGTGTCTGATTGGTCAGCTTCAGAATGGGTGCTTGATGCATCAATTGCCATTAAGCACAATTCCTTGGCCTTTGCTTCCTCTTCATCTTCACTGGATCTTGAAGATGATGATTCTTCTTCAGTTTCACTCCAGGTCTCAGCCACAAAGCCCTTCTCCTTCTTTTTCTGTTTGCTGGAGGAAGGCCTACTGTATTGTTGTCTTCTGGAGTCCTTCTCTCTTCTTCTTTCTTTCTTCTGATTCTCTGGACACTCTGACATAAAGTGTCCAGGTTTCCTGCACCCAAAACACACTATTTCTTTAGTGGGTGTCTTATCATACCCGAGTTTGTCATCATGCCTAGATGACTTTCTCCTGAAATCCTTCCTAGCCATTTTGTAGAATCTCTTGGCTAAGAGACTTAGGAGTTCTTCACTTGATGTTGGAGCTGCAGATTATTCAGTAGCTTTGAATGTTATGCTTTGCTCCTTTCTTTCTGGTGGAGGAGTCCTTTGTTCTGCAGCTTCTCTAGACTTTATTAGCTGCTCATAAAAATTGAGCTTTCCCAATAGAGATTCTGTGGAAATCTCATTTAAACTCCCGACCTACTTGATTGTCCAGATTCTGGAGTCCCATGAGCTTGGGAAGCACATGAGGATATTATCATTCACTTCTGTAAGAGTGATGTCCATGTCTAAAGTCTTCAGCTCATTGATTATTGAGCTCAACCTGTTGTACATGTCAGCAACAGACTCTGACTCATCCTTCTTGAAGTTCTCATACTGGGAGATGAGAGTTGATCTTCTTTCTTTCCTCTCATCAGCAGAACCAACTACCATCTGATTAAGAGAGTCCCAAATAGTCTTGGCTGATGTGCATTCAGCCACCTTCTGGAAGATGTCATCAAACATACTCTGAGCCAGAATATTCATGGCCTTTGCATCAGCAATCTTGGCTTTCTTCCGAGCATCTGTCCACTTAGGTGGTGGAACAGTATGTGTGCTTGATGTTGATGTAGATGTAGATGTTGTTGGTTGAGGAGGACCTGTCAAAATAGAATTGTAGATGTCCTCATCAATGAAATTCATATAAAGTTTGATTCTTGCCTTTCAGATGACAAACCTATTCAAGTTGCACACTAGAGGTCTGGTGCTTGCATAATACTTGTTCTGTGTCATGATGTGAAAAGAATAAACCTTAGAGAATTAAGGATCAGATCTAACAAAGGATCTTTTGGTTCAAGGGTTAGCTTTTACAACCAAAGGAACACTGCTCTGATACCAATTGAGTGGAGGGGTTAGACCTGATTTACTCTAGGGGGGGGGGGGTGAATAGAGTAATTAAAATTTTTGGCTGTTTTAAGTTATTATATCAGAGTGAAAATAAGTGATACAAATAATATATAAAAAAGAACAACAGCCTAAGATATTCTATCTATCACAACCACAGTAAGAACAAAAAGGAAAATGAGCAACTAGATGACACAAGAATTTTATAGTGGTTCCCCAACCTGGGTACATCCACTCTTCTACCACCCTGGTAGGAATCCAATACAGGTTTTGATCAGGTGACTGTCATCTTTGAGCTTTTGATCAGGCACTCAAAAACCAACTCAAGTCTTTTGATCAAGAGACTTGCAACCAAGGAATAACTTTTCAAAGGAGTTAAAAACCCCTTGCACAGAGAGGGGATAAGAGATTTATGGTGTCTTCTCTTTCTCAAAACAACTGAGAAGACTACTGGATCTTGATGTTGTCAAAGCTCCCCCTGAGATATTGAATTGTTCAGGAAGATTGGAGCTTTGCTTCAGGGTGTAGGTCTTTAGCCTATTCTGTCAATGTTCAGGAATCTAGTAGACTGATGTAGAATGGTTGTCTCTGAGGATTCAAGACTTCTGAAGAAACTCTTGATTTGTGATGAATGTTCTTCTTCAGATACCAGGACAGAAAATGTTTCAGCACACAAAATAAACTTCAGAATAATCAAGATCTGTGTTTTGCGCTCTGAATGTTCTTCTCTGTTATTCTCTGTGTTCTGAGTTTTTTTTGTCTTTCTTTCGACTAAAGAAAGGAATTTCTTTTATCTTTTTCAGTCAATCTTTCCTTTGAATTTTTGAATTCTAGCATTAATTGCTGATTGCTTGGAGAGAATGAAATATGACTGGAATGTCTGTCATAAATGAATTTCCCCAACTGTCCCTAATAAAACAAGCAAGTAATTATCCTAATGAAGACCATAATCAATGTTGTCACTAACGACTATATTCAGAGAATATATGCATTAATTACTCAGGACAATACTGCTAAATAATATGGAATAAGGACAGAAATTGAGGAAAATACTAAGTCTGGAAATGCACAGAAATCGTCGACCAGAGGACAGATTTCGTCGACCTGAGATCAAAGTTCGTCGACCTGAGAATTCCAATTCGTCGACATGAGCTCTGCGAACTGCGTACTGAGAATGACTTGCCAAATCTGTAGTCTGAGTTCGTCGAGCTGAGATTCTAACTTCGTCGACCTGAGTTCAGAGAAAGTATTCTGGACATATTGTGTTGAAGTTGAGCTTCCAGAATTTCGTCGACCTGAGTTCGAATATCGTCGAGCTCAGCTCAGAGAATAATCTCTGAGTTCGTCGAACTGAGTTCGAAGAACGTCGAACTAACTTTCTGAACTGATTTTCTTCTAAGTCTTGAGTCTTCTTAGGTATTTTGCTGGCTGGTCCATCAAGGTTGAATCTAAGGACTTAGCCTAAACTCTAAGACACAAAGACATGACCCTGACTATACAAGGTGGGTCAAACATCCTAATTAGTGAACATAGCCCAAATCCAACTAGGGATCTAACAGGCCGCTATGGCTCACCCACCAGAACTTCGCGTCTCCTTCCAACATAAAGGTCGCAAAATCAGATTTCTTTTTCTCTGGCGTCTCTGCCGCACTCAGAAGTTCTTGCATCCGTGCCCACCAATCCTCCGCATCAGTCGGTGTGCCGATTCCCTTAAACGTTGGAGGATGGAAGCTCAGAAAATATTTCATCTGCCGGTCCCCATGCCCGACAACCACCCTTTTGGCCAACGACTCTACTTGCCTGGTTTATCCGCCCAGCACGACCGTCGCCGTAACTGGGGTAGCAGGAGTTGCTACCTGCGCAACAGGGGTTGCAACTTGTGTTGCCGCTGCAACTTGGGCTGCCACCATTGCTTCTACAAGCATGCGACAAAAATCGGCCGGGTTTACACCCATGCCCAAAGGACTCTGAGCAGTAGCGCTGCTCGCCGAAAGCTCTTCTCTTGGCCTCGACGTCCCCGCCTCATTGCTTGCACTCTTAACAAAAGCAAGGTAACAAGAAATCAGTCTCTAATCACAAGACTCAAACATAAGGACACTCACGGTCCCGTGATACTCCTAAGTGGATAACTTCTATATGCGATCCGATTATGTTAAATCGACTGCTAAACCTGACCTTGGACATCAATCTGTCTCTGATACCAAATTGTAACACCTCCCCTGTAATGACCATATAATATGGGTCCGGCCGGGGCCCCACAACATACAGACGCCACAACTTTAGCATTAAAAGATGGTATTAACTGCCAAATTCAAAACTCAGAATAAAGCAACAGCGGAAACATAACAACAAAACTAGAAGTTATTCACTACCAATCAGGAGTATCAAAATGGTCTTAAGTCCTTACACAAAATAAGTCCAAAACTGAATGACAACAAAGTCAAACATCAACATGCAAAAGCACTCCTAGGCTACCTCGGCATGCAAGCCGGAAATACCAAAAACATGTAGCATCACAGTCAAGAAGAAAACAAGCTAGTAAGCATGGTAATCACTTCATGAGGCTTAAGCCTTTTCGGCCGGCGCACTTGCTCCCGCTTGCGATCCTTGCCCTGTAAAAATTTTTGGTAACGTGGGTCAGCAAAAGCTGACCTCTACTGTATAACCAACACATTTCCTCCCGGCCGTCCCTAACGGACCCCTATGTACACCTCCAACCAACAAGTTAGCACTTCGTATGTCGTATACATAAACATGTAAAGCTTTAAAAACAGGTTTGGATGTCTCAAACAACAAATACATTTTCTATGTTGAACATATAATCAAAGGGGCCTACTATGCAGCATGTATGCAAACTCGGGCTTCACCCAAGATACCCTATCGTGTATGCATCTAGCACATCATCATAACAACTGGGTACTTCCAATTTCCCCATGGACGCCAAGCCGCAAACAAAAAGGGTACTGCAATTCCGCTAACGGCATACGAGCCGCCACATGGAAAATCTTGCCAAGGCCCCACTCGCTCGTGGGTCTTAGACCCGGGCTTTCCTGCAAGCTCTGACTTCTCACGTCAGGATTCGGTCTCATGATGCGTTGAACGACAAGTGTACCAGTCGCATAAGTAATATAAAATGGGTGGCTTTCCCAAGTATCGATCTCTTCAAGTAACACAGTAAGAAGGAGTTAATATCGAGGACGACTTGAGATTGAAGTCCTTAGGTCGGAGTTAACTAACATGGGTTTTGGTAGTTGCGATAAAATAAAGCAAAACACTAGCAACTAATCCTATGCAACGCCGCTATGCGAAGCTTCGCCAGGCGGGATGGAAGACTACACAGGATGCGATGCACCGAATCGCTGGGCGGATGGATGAGTAGGCAAGTGTAAGAACCAAACAAACCGAGGAATATGAGGGTCATAAGCACCTCTTCGCTACGCACGCCACTAACAATCTCTAGTACGACAAGAACAGATGGATGGCAGATGGAAAATAAGGGCGCACCTCAAGCAAATAACGAAAACATACAATCACATAGACATGATTACACATAAACATATATTACAATAAACATACTTCACCAAATATAAGAGATCAACATACTATCAACAACAAGAGAAGAAAAGTGTGCGAAATCGACCGAATCCGAAGTCTTGCTGAGGATTCACGGTAGGAGTCATCGGGTTGTTATTCCGCGTCCTAGCTCGGTCCTCAACTGCGTTCGGGGTAGAGGAGGCTGTCACTCACTTCCAATGGACCCATCTTCTTCGTGTTACGAGCCGGTGGAGGATGGCACAACTTCTCTAGCTTGGTGGAGAAAGCTAGATAAAATCCCTTTTTGAAGCTTTAGGATGAAGGAGGAGGCCGAGAGGAAGCTCCGGCTTGGATTTAGCGTTGATGCGTTGAACGACAATTGTACCGGTCGCACAAGTAATATAAAATGGGTGGCTTTCCCAAGTATCGATCTCTTCAAGGAACACAGTAATGGGGAGAGTTAATTTCGAGGAGGACTTGAGATTGAAGTTCTTAGGTCGGAGTTAACTAAGGGGGGTTTTGGTATATTGCGGAAAAGTAAAATAAAACAATATCAACTACTCCTATGCAACGCCGCTATGCGATGTTTTGCCAGGCGGGATGAAAGGCTACACGGGTCGCTATGCACCGAATCGCTAGGCGGATGGACGAGTTGTCCCACAATGGCTGAAAATCTGCGCTTAAATAGAAAAAAGATCAGAAAAATGGTCACGCACGGTCTCGCGCACGACCGTGCACTAACCGTGCGTTATTAACTTTTAGATCTGGATCGCGGAAGAAGATGCGTTGACACGTGCGTTTTACTTCGCGCACGGGCGATTCCGCCCGCGCGTGATGGAAATCCCACAGGTAGCGACAGAAAGCAGGAAAACAGGGAAAAATGGTGGAACCGTGCGTTTTACTCGCACACGGGCGCTTCCGCCAGTGCGTGAACAAATCGCACAATTAACCACAGAATGCAACAACAAGAAGCTACAGGAAAATCGTGCGTTTCCTTCGCGTACGGTTCCGAAGAAACCGTTCGTTAAGATCGTCGAGCTCAGTTCGTCGAGCTCAACTTGACGTTTCTCCTGCACAAACAAAACGCACGATTACAAAGGACCGTGTGCTAAGAAAACGCACGACCGTGCGTTTTCCTCAAACCTGTATTCCAGACTTGGGGAAAACGCACCACCTGCATATAGACCAATAAAACTAAAGAGAGCCCTCCAATGTCACAGAAATGCAATGAAAAACATCCGAAAAGAGCCCTGGGGGAGCACCATGTGCTTACCCCCAACAACAGAATACACAATTGCACACCCTTGGGCCAAAATAATGCACAATATGGTCAATGATCGAACGATGTTAATATAACCAATAACCGGTTGAAATGCAGTGCACGAGTGAGAAAACAAGCCCAGATGAGTCCGAAAAACTCTATATAAATCAGACTCATCATCTCACACACAAACCGATTCTAAGAACCCTTGCTGGACCCCACCTGCCCGTGGGCTTCATTGCCCGGGCTTGTCCTATGCTTGACGTTCTCGTCAGTCTCACAGAAGGGGACTAGTCTCGCTGGGACACTCTCCCCACATGACTTTCACGTCACGGGATAGTCAGCCGACCACGGAGACAAAGCCGCACCTTAGCACATCACAATCCATAGCCTTTCCTACCCTAATCCATCATTCGTACTACAACGTTCCCGTGCACCAAGAAAACCATCTACCGCCAACGCGTAGCTAACCTTGTTCGGTTCCGGCTACACGTACTTACTCAAAAAAAGAGAAAACACATACATCACAAACGACATCTTGCCGCAACGGATTTCTACAAAATCCTTAAGGCTCGCTATGCAACATCACCGAGTCGGACTAACGGTCGCGACTATGGCTTCACCGACAATGCCTAATCCACTAATGGAGTGGATCTCTAATGCAATATCATGTCGGGGACGTAGAAAATCAACCCGGTGGTTCCTCTTGAATCATGGCAACACAAACCTCTCTCATTTGAGAGATTTGGTGCCCAAAAGCTTGAAAAACAAGAAAGAAAAAGATGTTATGCACGCATCCTAAAAACCAAGATGAGAAATGTCGTTACATTACGACCCCTCTTTCTAGCCATGGAATCCTTGCTTTGAACGGATTGACACGAGCGCCTCCACGCCCTCTCCACGGATCTGGTCTCGGCACGACGATCGGAGCTCTGAAGCTCCATCAATGGTGGAAGAAAGTTCTCTCTCCTTCCTCCTCCCTTATCTTCCTCTCCAACACTAACTCTCACTCTAAAAGATGAGATAAATGAGGGGAAAGACACTCTCAGCCCTAATAAAGTCCAAAGGGCGGAAGATCCTACGCCCTTGGATCGAGTTTAAGGAAGCATCAGATAGTCACAAAAGAAAATGACGGAACTGCACCCGCCCGCACGATCAGTGGCGCACAACCAGTGGTCGTGCGCACTGGATCCCCTGATCGTGCGATTAACAATGACAGAACTCTAGATAAAATGGGATAAACGTGCACGAGCAGCGGCGCACGACTAGTGGTCGTGCACACTATATCCAATGGTTGTGTGATTGCCCTACGCAGAACTTGGAAAAATTGAGAATAGTGCGCACAATCAGTGGCGCACGACCAGTGGTCGTACGCATTAGATCCAAAGATCGTGCGCTAAATCTAATGTCGAGCTCATCGTCCTACCGCCAGCGGTCTCTCTACCGTCGGGCGCTAGCTTCCAGCGACTCCAGGTCTGAAAACTGGGGGTGTTACAAGAAGCATTACTCAACGCCAAGGGCCAAGGACTACGACGTTGAGTGGAGAAGCATCACTCAACGCCAAGGGCTAGGGCGTTGAGTGGAGAAAAATCACTCAACGCCAAGTGCCAAATACTACGACGTTGAGCGGAGAAGCATCACTCAATGCCAATGTCTAGGGCGTTGTGTGGAGAAGCATCACTCAACGCCAAGGGGCAAGAACTAAGACGTTGAGTGGAGAAGCATCACTCAACGCCAACCCTGAAGGCCTCCCGCTGACCTGGGCGCAAGCCTTCCCGCAAGCCCCGAACGGATGCGGCCTAGTTTGCGCAGCACGCCTTCTAACTCTAGGCGAGCGCGAGCCGGGCTGCCATGACTCGCCTGCCCTATACAGAGGCGAGCCGGCGATAAGGTAGTCAAGGCAGGCGCGGACTGGATGGGCTGGCTCGCACGGCTGACCCGCCTAGCCTTGGCGGGAGCGAGTCGGCTATCTGGGTTCGCCCGACTACTGCATTGATGTGGGCCGATCGTTCTGGTTCGCTCGCCTATTTTGGTGGACCCACTCGACGAACACGGGGTTGCACACATTGCCTTTATTAGGCGTGCGGCTGTGCCTTGAGCTTAGGCTTCATGATCCTTTTGCACCTTGGTGCGACTTGTGTCTTTAATAACTAAGCCACCAAGGAAAGAAAATTAGTTTTTAACATAAAAGTGAATGAAGTTCCTTAGGCGAGGTTTGGTGTTCATGATCAACAATTCATAATCACTGCATTCACCACAGTCTTGCCAAATAGAGCCCAAATCTACTCTTTTTTATCGATTTTTTGAGACTCAACTGTTTCACTCAACAAAATGGAGTTTGAGGGAGCTATGCTCTCCTTACAAATTTAAAAATTAAGACGGAACTTAATTAAGATCTGGTTCATGCGGTCGTAACCGCTTGACCGGTAAAAATAAGTCCCCCCAAACGGAGCCTAAGTTTGGCTTTACTCAAACTTAAAATTGATTAGAGCCTTTTGAAAATATGTTTCTTTTTATTCCCTCTAAAATTCATTTACAAGATTATTGCCACTCTTATGGCTCAAGATGACTCACAACTGAAATGGAGATCAAACTCGAGCTGAACTGGCTTGCGTTTTTTTTATTTGAATAGCGCCTCAAAAGGGTACCAATTGTGTAATTTTTTCTGTAACCGTTTTTTATCTATATATTAAGCTACGGTCAATTCAAAAAAAATAAAAATAACGCCCCCAAAGGGCGCGTGCGTGCGGGCTCATGTCGATGGGTCAGCATTCTGATCTTGTGGTCGAGACGAGACCTTGTATGGCCTAAGCAACCAGGAACTCCTTTCTTGAATTTTCGGGGAGCTATTATTATTATTATTATTATTATTATTGCAATAATAATTTTAATAAATATTTTATACAACTTAAAATATTATTATTAAATTATATTGAAAAAGTATTATTACTACTATTTCAACAATTATTTTACTTTAACCTCAATTATAATCATCATCATTATACATTTATACTGCAATGTTATCATTATCATTGGTATTTTATTAAATATTTTTGTGCCAGATGAAAGGCTGAAACTATCATTATTATTATTATAAATATTTTGTGCAACATAAATTACTATTATATTTTATCAAATTATACTGCAATTTTATTCACACTATTTTAAATTTAGGCGGCCGTAACCGCTTGACCGGTGAAAATAAGTTCTCGGAACTTTAATAAAATTGTTGATAACCCTCATCATGTTTTATGTTATTGTCAATAACCTCCCTAAACTATAGAAATAGGTAAATAACTCCCCTTAACTTTATTTAAATTGTTGATAACCCGCCTAAAGTTTTATGTTATTGTCAATAATCCCCCTAAACTATAGAAATAGGTAAATAACCCCTCTTAACTTTATTTAAATTGTTGATAACCCCCCTAAAGTTTTATGTTATTGTCAATAACCTCCCTAAACTTTAGAAATAGATAAATAACCCCCCTTAACTTTATTTTTCACTATACTCATCATACAACTTATTTGTCCATATCCGGTAGTGTCATCCATTTGGTAAACAGAGCGGGAGTTTCTGTACATTGTAAAGATTCTGTCAACTCTAACCGTCTATCTCTTCCGACAAAGAAATGTCAAGTTTTGCAAAAAAAGACCTTGAAGTTTTGTATTATTTTCCGACAATTTATTGGAACTAACATAGCCAAAACTGTAGTGCAGATAACAAAAACTGTAGTACAGTTATCATCTTTTGAAAGGGGAAAAATACTCAAAATAATGTGCGAATAATCAAAACTGTAGTGCGGATAACAATCGCCTATTTAAAACTCTTACATTTTTTACCTTTAATTAATGGAATACAAAATTTTTATTTTAACTTTAATTATATTAACCGTATTTAAACATTTTATTGAAGCAATACGTAACAATTCTTATTTTAGATATTTTAATTAGAAAATTAGTTTAACCTCATAATTAACTTAAACCTTTATTTTTAGGCGATTGTTGACCGCAACCCGTTATTGGCTAGTCGCACCCCAAAATCTCTTAATTTTTCGCGCTTTTTCGAAATAAGCCTTGTACATGCAATTTTAGGAAAAGTTCTCAACACGAAAGTTGTAGATCTCGTCGAGATCTACAACTTTTGTGTTGAGCACTTTTCTGAAACTGCATCTACAATACGTATTTCGAAAAGGCGAGAAAAGTTAGAAGATTTTGGGGTGCGACTAGCCAATAACGGGTTGTGGTTAACAATCGCACATTTTTAACATATTTGGAATGAGTAGGATGAAAAAATAAAGTTAAGGGGGGTTATCCACCTATTTTTGAAGTATAGAGAGGTTATTTAAAATAACATAAAACTTTAGGGGGTTATCAACAATTTAAATAAAGTTAAGGGGGGTTATTTACCTATTTTTAAAGTTTAGGGGGGTTATTGACAATAACATAAAACTTTAGGAGGGTTATTTATCTATTTCTAAAGTTTAGGGGGGTTATTGACAATAACATAAAACATTCGGGGGGTTATCAACAATTTAGTCTATTTTAAATAACCTCTCTATACTTCAAAAATAGGTGGATAACCCCACTTAACTTTATTTTTTCATTCTACTCATTCCAAATATGTTAAAAATGTGTCATTTATTTCATGATTACTGTTGAATAAATAATATTAAAAAAATACTTTGTAGTTTTATATTCCTACCATGTAATTGAAATTGTCATATCAACAAATTGCTAGCATAGAGACCGTTCTGCCGACCCTTATGAGCATCACGAGCAAGGTTTTGAGAACAGGACCAGCGATCGAATCGGTGAGATCAAAGGTTCAAGATCCGATCGGTTGGACCGGTTGGACCGGGGTTGGACCGGGGTTGAACCGTGATGTTGTATAATACATTTATAATGTTATTTTAGTAATCTTTAAAAGAGTAAAATTATAAACCAAATTATAAAATGAAAATCATTATAAGCCAAAAGTCAAAACATATTACATATCATCAAACACAACATTAGATAACAATGTTTCATTGTTTTGTGACATTGTCGCATTAAAATTATAAAATAATTGTCCCAAAATAGTAATAATCTACTAATATATAATTACTTATCACAAATTCAAATCGTAGTTTAATAAGTCAAACTCAAATCCTCCACCAAAGTCATTTCGAACACTATCAAAATCCGCAATACACTCATCTCCAAAAGTCTCCAAATCGGTGTGTTCAATAATTGGTTCAGTAATACAGTTTTGTTCATCATCTGCAAGTTCAATATATATAATTAAATTATGAAACAACTTATATTTAAACCATACAATTATAAATAAATATTGACATGTAAATATGCACTTACTTTGAGTTGGTAGTGTAGTATCAAGATTTTGTTCTACAACTATTGGGATAACGTATTCATTGTAAATTTCATTTTCTAAATCATCATATATAAGCTCTGGCACCGGTTCCTCCTCTACCAACCAAAAGTCCATCAAATCAATACATGTGTAATCTAAAGGATCGTAACTTCTTTTCGTACAAGTAAACCTAAAACCAACATAGAATAATAGAATATAGAAGTGTAAAATATTAGTAAAAAGATACAAAATATAAAATAATTAAAATATAGACTAAATTGTTGATAACCCTCCTAATGTTTTATGTTATTGTCAATAACCCCCCTAAACTATAGAAATAGGTAAATAACCCCCCTTAACTTTATTTAAATTGTTGATAACCCCCCTAAAGTTTTATGTTATTGTCAATAACCCCCCTAAACTATAGAAATAGGTAAATAACTCCCCTTAACTTTATTTAAATTGTTGATAACCCCCCTAAAATTTTATGTTATTGTCAATAACCTCCATAAACTTTAGAAATAAATAAATAACCCCCCTTAACTTTATTTTTCACTATACTCATCATACAACTTATTTGTCCATATCCGGTAGTGTCATCCATTTGGTAAACAGAGCGGGAGTTTCTGTACATTGTAAAGATTTTGCCAACTCTAACCGTTTATCTCTTCCGACAAAGAAAAATCAAGTTTTGCAAAAAAAGACCTTGAAGTTTTGTATTATTTTCCGACAATTTATTGGAACTAACATAGCCAAAACTATAGTGCGGATAACAAAAACTGTAGTACGGTTATCATCTTTTGAAAGGGGAAAAATACTCAAAATAATGTGCGAATAATCAAAACTGTAGTGCGGATAACAATCGCTTATTTAAAACTCTTACATTTTTTACCTTTAATTAATGAAATACAAAAATTTTATTTTAACTTTAATTATACTAACCGTATTTAAACATTTTATTTAAGCAATACATAACAATTCTTATTTTAGATATTTTAATTAGAAAATTAGTTTAACCTCATAATTAACTTAAACATTTATTTTTAGGCGATTGTTGACCGCAACCCGTTATTGGCTAGTCGCACCCGAAAATCTTTTAATTTTTCGCGCTTTTTCGAAATAAGTCTTGTACATGCAATTTTAGGAAAAATACTCAACACGAAAGTTGTAGATCTCGTCGAGATCTACAACTTTTGTGTTGAGCACTTTTCTGAAACTACATCTACAATACGTATTTCGAAAAGGCGAGAAAAGTTAGAAGATTTTGGGGTGTGACTAGCCAATAACGGGTTGTGGTTAACAATCGCACATTTTTAACATATTTGGAATGAGTAGGATGAAAAAATAAAGTTAAGGGGGGTTATCCACCTATTTTTGAAGTATAGAGAGGTTATTTAAAATAACATAAAACTTTAGGGGGTTATCAACAATTTAAATAAAGTTAAGCGGGGTTATTTACATATTTTTAAAGTTTAGGGGGGTTATTGACAATAACATAAAACTTTAGAGAGATTATTTACATATTTCTAAAGTTTAGGAGGATTATTGACAATAACATAAAACATTCGGGGGGTTATCAACAATTTAGTCATAATTTATATAGCTTAAATTATTATTATTACTATTATCTTAATCACTAGATAAGGTGCAACGCTCACTAGATAAGGTGCAACGCAATTCTTATTTCTATTAGTATTATTAATTTATTATTATTATTAATGTAATATAATAATTATTTTATATTATTTCCTACTTTTTTTTACTTAATATTAGGCATAATTTCTACTATTTCTCTGTACATATTATTAAATTTAATTTTTTGTGACTAATTTTTGTTATCCATCTGATGTGTCCAATTGAAAATTAGGCTTTGTCTGGGTTCTCTTGGAGACATTTAGGGTCTATTTGCGAGGATTTTTTAGCTCCTTTCTTTTTTCTAGAAAACGTCACCGCACTTAACATACCGTTAGGAATGTCTACCGGTCACGTGTCTACTACTTTTCAACTTTTCAAAAAACATTTTCTCATCCGGATACACAGTTGACGCTACGAAAACGTTTTACTTTTCCGGATCCAGTTCGACAACACAGCGAAAACCCTAGACTTTCACCAAACGATACAGTTCTCCTAAAGATCCATTTTAGGATTTAGACGCGATTTTTTCGCACAATCGCGCATTTTTCCGCCCGAACGTGCTTTTTGGCTCGTGAGTGCATTTTCGGCCCGGACCTGCATTTTTTGGCACGGGCGCACATTTTTAACATGGTCGCACATTCTTCGTCCGGTTGCGAATTTTCAGCTCGGGAATGCAATTTTTTGACCGGGCGCACTTTTTTCCGCTCGGTCGCAGATTTTTTGCCCGTGCGCGGATTTTTCGCTCGGGCGCGGATTTTTTGCCCGGACGCAGATTTTTCGCTCTAATGTGTTTTTTTCGCATGTGCGAGATTTTTTTCGCCCGAATGCGTTTTTTCTCCCGGGCGCGATTATTTCCCCTGTGCGGGTTTTTTCAGCCCGGTCGTGTTTTTTTGCCCTAGAGCGCTTTTTTCGCTCGGTCGCGTTTTTTCCGGCCATGGGCGATATTTTCGACCGGTGCTAATTTTTTTCTCCCGGGTACGATTTTATCGCACGGACGCGAATTTTTTACCCGGGCGCGGATTTTTCGCTTTGACGCAAATTTTTCGCCCGGGAGCGAATTTTTTTGTTGGTCGCGAATTTTTCAACCGATTTTTTGCCCAGTCGTGAATTTTTCACCCGGGCGAGATTTTTTCACTCGAGCCTGAATTTTTCGACCAACGCATATTTTTCCCCCGGACACACATTTTTCCCCCGGGCGCGAATGTCGAATAAATCGCGCCCGGGCGAAAAGTTCTCACCCGTGCGAAAAATTTGCGCCCGGGCAAAAAGTTCGCGCCGGGGCGAAAAATTCGCCCCGGGAGCAAAAACTGCGTCCGGGAACAAAAAAGCGTTTCCGAGCGCAAAAATCTAGCATTTTCCTTCTCCACTTCCAATTCCCACGTCCCAATAAGACTCCTGCCCCAATTTAGATTTCGACCGAATTAAGGCCTTTGAATTAAAATGGGAATTGTCATTCACACACCCACAATTGATTATTCATATCAAGAATAATACAAAATTTAGCATTTTTTTCATAAACCTACCTGATATTTGTATCAAACACAAACTTCGTTTCTGTTTCTCTCAAGCCCTAAATTCCCGCAGCCGAACCTTCGCCTATCCGCTCGCAGTCTCTCGCCGGCGGTCCGATAATATCTCGCCGCCCGTGGCGCCCTCTATTCCGTCGCGCCTTCCGCCTATCTCCTCACCGTTGGTCAACCTATAAATAGTTCGTTTTAGGTCGTATGTTTATGTTCTAGCATACGACAGAGTCGGCTAAGTCCAATAACTCACTCCCAAGTCCACGAGGTAGAAGCCAGACACATGATATCGGTTGGCGCGGCGGCGGCGATGACGGCTGACGCGGTGGCGGCGATGGCAGTTGACGCGGCGGCGGCGATGCAGTTTCAATGGGGGCGTCGACGATGGCGGTTTGCGGCAACGACGATGGCGGTTGGCGAGACGGCGGCGGCAATGGCGGTTGGCACGGTGGCAGTGATGGCGGTTGGCATGACGGCGGCGATGGCTGTTGGCACGATGGCGGCGATGGCGGTTGGCACGGCGGCGGTGATGGCAGTTGGCATGGTGGCGGCGATGGCGGTTGGCACGGCGGCGGCGGTTTCGGTGCAGCATCGGCAACGGCCGTTTGCGGCGACGGCGATGGCGGTTGGCGAGACGACGACGATGATGGCGGTTGACCGCGGCGACGGTGATGACAGTTGGCACGGAGGCGGCGAGGGCGGTGGGCACGGTGGCAGCGATGGAGGCGATGACGGTTGCTTGGCGGCGACGATGTCGGCTGGCACGGCAGCGGCAGTTTCGGTGCAACGTCGGCGACGTCGGTTTGCGGCGACGGAGATGACGTTTTGCGGCGACGGTGATGGCGGTTGGCGCGGCGACGGCGATGATGGTTATTGGCGCGGCAACGGTGAAAGCGGTTTTGTGACCGCGGTGATTTTGGTTACGTCAGGGGAAGTTCGGATATCCGCACCTCGTGCATGGTATGCGGACGCGACTACCGCCTCTCAGGAGACTTCATCGGTTTTCTTAATATTATTATGTATGAGTACAAATATCTATTTTGGGTACAAATATCAATGAATTACAAATATTCATTTATATGGTACCAATAACAATTCCATTAAAATTGATGTTAATTTTTATTGAAATTATTCCCCAATTTCAATTTTGATGCCCTAATTACATGCATGATGAGACAACTTTGGAATTGTTAAACATTAAGATAGTTAATTAAGGCTCTGTTTGGGGGAACTTATTTTCACCGGTCAAGCGGTTACGACCGCATGAACCAGACCTTAGTCGTAAGCACCTGACCGGTAAAAATAAGTCTCTCTAAACGGAGCCTAAATCTAAAGAATGAAGAAACATCATTGTTGTTTATGATGAAACTGTGAGAATGGAGAAATAAATTCACAGCTATGAGAATAGAGCTGTTCAGAATGAAAAAAAATAATATGATAAAATAATGTTGGCAAAGATATTCTAAAAAAATAGTTTGGTAAAACAATAGTGACATTTTTTTATTTAAAATAGCTTCATTCTCACAGTTCCACTTGTCACCGCCACATCAAAACAAACAAAGTCTAAATGAATTCACAGCTAAGAAGAATTCTTTTTACACCATTTCTAAACTACTTTTATATTTATTATTTGTCAAGATTAGTACAAATAGGTAAGGATTTGTGTTTTAACAAAATAATTCCTCTACATCCAATAGTAGAATAAGGCTTCGTTTGGGGGGACTTATTTTCACCGGTCAAGCGGTCATGACCGCATGAACCGGGACTTAAATAAGTCCCGGTTCATGCGGTCATGACCGCTTGACCGGTGAAAATAAGTTCTTCCAAATGGAGCCTAAATTAAAAATAATATGATATTATTATTTGAACTCGCAACAGGACAGGGCCAGCCTAGTAGACATCCCCCACTTGCAAGACGGGGTGCAAATAAGGTCAGCCGAGTTCAGGCCCCCAGGCCCAACCTTTTTGCTACCAGGCCAGGCCATGCTCAAACCGGGCCTAGGGCGGGCCTGAGCCATTATAATATAAGGGGGTCTGCTTGAGCCCACAACATCGGACCCAAGCAAGCCTCCAAAATTAAGGAATTGCTAGGCGATGCCCAACATTGTGCTGGGCTTTGGGGGGGGGGGGGGGGGGGGGGGGGGGGAGGCTTAGACCAGGCACTAGGTCGGACCCTGGCCAAATAAGGGAGCCTCACGAACCCCCTTAGAACCAGACCCGGCCAAATTTGTATCCCTATTTGCAACAGAAAAGCACAAGCTGCTAAGGCAAATCAAGGGCTATGAACATTATTTATATAACAAGATCAGCAAATATAATTTACTCAATTCTACCACAATGGTATGGTATCAATAATGGCAGTCACAGCTTGCCTTTAGTAGTATATTTTCTACATCTGGGTATTCTCAAGCTTAGGTTTTAGGACACTGTTCTCTGAAGTTTGATTTTGAGCCGTTAAAGGAAAATAGTTGTTGGAAGGAAATGGATTACTTACAGGCTGAGATAGCTCAGTGGTAAATGATACAGGTATTCTACACATGCTGTTGGTGACTGGTTCCTCATGGCTGTGTGTCTCTGCTTTCACAGACGTTGAAAACTTCGACTCTGTAATCACAAGAAAATCAGCATCACAAATTTTTGCTAAAAAATGTTTTAAAAGCGACAAAGCAAAGTTCAGAATCATGTGGGCTTTATTATGGAAAAAAGAACCAAAAAATATCCAGAGATTGATAAACCAGCCCAATTAAGGACCTATTTGTCTGAGAGTTTTTACTCCAATGCTGTTTTGAAAAAACAAAAATGCTATTTTTTTGCCTAACAGCCGGTTCGAGTCTTGGATACTCAAAAATATCGTCTAATTTCCACGATAATGAGGGAGCTACGTTTAGAAACACTGCTTCATCTTCATCTTCAACCTCTCTGTTTGTATCACTGGTTTTCTCCATGATCTTCTAGGCTTTGGTTTGTTGTATTTCTTCCTATATGTTGGATGGTGGATAATGTTTTGGTGTATATCTTGTAACTTCCATATTAATCTTACATCTATTTGTGTTCTTTCATGACATTGCCTTGGATTGGAATGGTTGTGCTTGGTTGTGAGTTGTGAATGCTTTGATGTGATGTTAGTCTTGTAATCATGTTTGTGAGTGAGTAGGTGCTTGCAACCATCAGTAGAGCTATCGTTGTTGAACGAAGAGGTGAGTGCGACCCTCAAACCCGAGTTCATGTGAGTTAGTTCTTTGCAAGGGCAAGGCGAGTGTGATGAGGTGAAAGCGACCCTCAATCATAGTTTGGGATTTTATTTCATTTGCATTGTAGTCTAGGAAACAAATCTCCTACGTAACAAACCACCACCCCCCCTTTATAATTATGTTTTCAAATCGAGAAATTGCCAAGCCCCTATTCCCTGAGATTCGATACTCGGATTCTCCGTTTATATTACCTCGACGGTTTACTGCGGAAGCCCTCTCCACATGAGAATGGTGGCCGCGGAGCAGTCAAGACCCGCACTCTTTCTTCCAAGTAGAATCCAGTACAAAAAGTTGAGAACTACCAAAAATTCAACTGTCTATGATCCAGATATCAGAAAAAAATTGTATCAAAATTTGAGTCAACTTGCCACCAGAAACGTCATCAACCCATATTTATATGTACAGATTGAAAAATCTATGACTATAACGTGTCTAGGGTATGCTAAACTGGTAAGCTATACTATATTGGGGATTGTAATACATTGCATCTTAATTCTTACGTGAAGGCCGGTTACCTACACTCAATTAAGAAGTCAGGAATAGCTTCTGCTTCTACTGTTCTTCTGCCTCCTATGCCACCCGCCTATTGCTCCAACAAGCCATCACACTTTTTAAGCTAGCTAATGGAGGTGATGGATTTAAATGAACAAAATACCAGTAGAGGTGCAAGTTCTTGCTCCAAGTGGGATACGGGTAGGAGGATAATACAAGAAAATCAATCGTGGATCTTACAGCTTATGGAAAGATTGATCAAGTGTTGATGGAATCATAAAGATGGAGATGAAAATATCTGACTTGTTAATATGAATCGGTAACACATTGAATATGGTAAAAACTAAAAAAGTATAAGCATTCTATAGCTCTTAGCAGAAACTTCACAAAGTTTTCATGTCTCATTAAGGTATCAGCAAAAAAAATACATCCAGATTTCACACCAAGTATCATGAAAAAACAACTCCATTGCTTGTTTTATGAAAACATAAGCACAAACTTCTATTACATGCAGAGGTTTCATAGAAAGGAGTCAACATATAATTTCAATAACATGATTTGTTGGTGTCGGTGACCTAGGAGGTAAATAAAGGATTAGTTCCACTAGCAATGTGATATGAACGTATGGGGCAACACAAAAATAATGGACTGGAGGTTGAGTTTTAATTAAATAGTACTTTAATAAAACCCAACTCCCAAAACAAATTTAACGGCTAATAATGAATAATTCGGTGTCCAGACTCTCTTCAAACTGCAGTCGCACAACATGGTCTTGTGCTCCTTAAATATGGCAAGGATGTCCAAAAAAGTAACACAGAGAGATTGTCCAAAAAAGCTTGGAATAGAGAGTATGCCCATTGAATATGGTAACCAAGTTTGGAATAGAGAGTGTCCAAAAAAGTAACAAGCTTCAAAGAACAGGGATTAAATCGATGATAGGAAACACAGATACATATCGGATAAGGTGTGTGAGAGAGTATGCGGGGGCGTTTAAATTTCCTAAATGCAGGAGGAGGATCTATATCGAACAGCACAACTGGTGGGTCGGGGTGGCAAAGATGATTGCATAGATGAACTTGCAGGTAAAGGACCAGTAAGCAGCTGAAGACAAACATAATGACGGGGGGGGGGGGGGGGGGGGGGGTGTGATCTATGATGATTGTGGGATAGGCTGTGGATAAACTTTAGATTTAGTGTATGGGAGAATAGGGAGTGGTGGTTGGGTGGTGGTGGAAGAAGTGAGGGATGGGAAATAATGAGTGCCTTCAAGGAAGGTCACATCACAAGAAACATTGGTACTGTGGGTGTTCAGGTCAAAGAAAGCATATCCTCGTTGAGTTCTATAGTACCCGACAAACACCATAAATTGAACCTGCGAATCATGTTTATCATGGGAGGGGGTTAAAATATGAGAGTAAAAAAGACACCCAAAGACTTTTGGATGGAGAGGTAGGGCTCAGTTTATGGGTATAGAATGGAGAACGGTGTTTGGTTTCATATGATATGGGAAAGCATGCAATTCACATAAAAGCATGGAGTTAGTACATCAAAGTTCCAGTAGTGCTTCAGAACATTCACGTGGAGTGAAGAGTCCGATATTTATAGTGTTTTTCGGACTCATCTGAGCTCGTTTTCACGCACTTGCACTTCGCTTTCAGGTTATTATTGCTTATATTTTACTTGTTCACGATTCTCACACGAAGTGCACATTTTGCACGTTGGGGTGTGCAATTGCACACCATTTTGCAGGGGGGTAAGCACATGGTGCTCTCCATGTATTTATTTTGTTGTTTTGATCAGTTATTCTGTGTGCTGGAGATGTTTTCCCAGCTATTATTGTTGTGCAGGTGGGTAGTGTCTCATTCTAGTCCAGTTCTTTCCGGTAGGAATCACATGGTCGTGCGTTTTTCTTCAGGCACGATCGGCGCGATCGTGCGATGCCTACAACTTCGTTTTCTGCTGCTCTGCCCCGGGTCGTGTGATTTGCTGCGCACGGGCTGTTTTGCCAGTGCGTGGCCAAATCGCACGATCTCTTTTTGTCTATAACTTTATGAAATTATTGTCCATGCATTTTCTTCACGCACGGTTGGATTCAACTGTGCACGAAGGAAAACACATGATCTGCTTCTTTGCCTGGGTTTTCAGCATTCTGTCCCCGCCCGTGCGTTTTGTTCTCGCACGGGATGTTTTGCCCGTGCGTGTTCAAAATCGCACGGTTGGTTTTCCTTCTAGGCTGGACGATTTTTGTGCGTTAAATTTCGCACGATTCACGGACGGTCATGCGTTCGACCGTGCGTGACCATTTTCTAACGTGTTTTCCTATTTAAGCCGCATGTTGCCCTAGGTCAATCATCTTCCTCTGGATCCCAAACTTCATTTCGCCGTTTCTCCGCAGGGAGAGCTCCGCTCTCTTCTTCTCCCTCCATGTGTTAGGGCCTTTGCCTTAGGCCGCCTCCATCATCCAAGAGCTTCAAGGAAGGGGATTCTAGCCCTACACTCTCCATCAAGCAAGGAAGATTAGCACCAGAAGAGATCGGGTCGTGTGACGAAGAATACGGGCCATTGGGAGAAGGTTACAACTCTCCTCTACCCCGGACGCAGTTGCAAACCGAGTTAGGACGCGGATTGACAACCCGACGATTCCTACCGTGAACCCTCAACAAGGCTTCGGATTTGTTCGATTCCTTTTCTTATTTTTTTGTTTGATGGTTATGTGTAGATAGTTTCTTTTTCATGTATTGATGATGTGCACTTGAACTCTTGCTTTTTATGTTAAATTCATTTCTTTGAATTTATTTTTGTTCTTGTGTGTTTGAGGTTGCACCTCCACCTCCATTTTCCATCATGTCATGTTCGGTCTGGTGGATCACTAGCAATTGCTAGTTGCGAGCTTTGCGACTAGGTGTTTGTGACCCTCACTCTGCTCGCCTACTCGTCCATCTGCCCTGCGAAGCAGTGCATAGCAGCCTGCATAATTTCCATCCCGTCAAGCGAAGCAGTGCATAACGACCTGCATAGGAGTAATTGATTTAGTTATTTTATTTTATTTTTGCAAACCAAAAGCCTCATCATAACCCCAACCTTGAGAACTTCAATCTCAAGCCCTCCTCGATAGTTACTCCACCTTATTGTGTTTCTTGTGAGATCGATACTTGGGAAAATTTGCCCATTTTATATTACTTGTGCGACCGGTATACTTGTCGTAAGTGCATCATGGAGCGTTAAGAAGAGGGAAACATTCAAGAGATGATGATTTTTACGCTCTGCCACTCCATTTTGTTGAGTGGTGTGGAAACCACCCTGTCACAACACATCTTCCCAAAACCCCGAGGTGATGGTAAGGGGGAACGGGGGTACATGAACACAAAGGATCGCCTACTGCAGGTGATGTGGGACTAACCCCAACCACAGGACCGCGGGGATATTCCGCCACACAAGGGGGGCCCACCGGGGCCAACACCTAGACCTGGAATGCGATGGGGAAAGCCCAAACATGCGGTCCCACACACACGTGTCCTGCTGGCTAATATAGTCTCAACACACCCCCGCAGCAGGACAACCTCCCTCTGATACCATGTGGAAACCACCCGTCACAACACATCTTCCCAAAACCCCGAGGTGATGGTAAGGGGGAACGGGGGTATATGAACACAAAGGATCGCCTACTGCAGGCGATGTGGGACTAACCCCAACCACAGGACCGCGGGGATATTCCGCCACACAAGGGGGGCCCACCGGGGCCAACACCTAGACCTGGAATGCGATGGGGAAAGCCCAAACATGCGGTCCCACACACACGTGTCCTGCTGGCTAATATAGTCTCAACAAGTGGTATATGGGCACGTAGTTTGGTGAAGAATGACGTGTGTGAAAGAAATCTTGAAGAGATTTGTTGAGGTATTCTTCAACATTGTAAGAGTGGAAAGCATTTATCGAGGTATTGAATTAAGTAAGAATTTCAACACAACATTTTAAGGACTGAGAGGAGCTTGTCATGAGAGCGTAATAAATATAACCAATTTATGTGAGAATGATCAACAATAAAGTAATTATAACCACAAATACTGGAAAGTTTAAAGGCTCCATAACTATCATTATGAAATATCTCAAAGATGCGGCTACAACGATTTGAAGAACGAGGAAAAAGAGTAAAGTGATGATTTTGCCTAAGATACATGACCCACGTCAAAAATCAGAAAAAGAAAAAACTAGGTACGTAAATAACAGTGAGGTCTGAGGTGGATGGCTAAGTTGTCGGTTACATTAGATGGTTGAAGTGCACATAGAGGTATTGGGCATCTGATCGACATAGTACAAACCGTTTTGCTCAGGTTTCCCACGAATCTGTTGCTTCGACGACATAACTTATATTACAAAATGAGAAGATAAAAATGTTACAGAGCAGTTGATATCACAAGTTAGTTGGCTAACTGAGAGATTAGGATTAATATAAAAAACAATTAAGGATTCTGTAAATGTAATGTGTGGGATGGATATCCGTGGATTCTGAGACAGGTATCGTAGATCCATCGGCAATCCAGTTAAGTTTGTGGATCATTGGTCAAAGATCTGAGGAACAGTCTTTAAACATATGGTTGGAAGCACCGTAGTCAGCGATCCAATAATGAGAGTGAGAGAGAAGGGATATACCTGAGGGTAGAGAGAGGTTGGCAGGTGTTTCTTGGGAGAAAAGTAGGCATAACTGAGTAAATTCAGTAGTTGAGAGGTGACCTTGGCTATCCATGGAGTGAGAGGACTGAGAGTTGTAGCAGATAGTGCAGAGGAATGATGAGCAGTAGGGACGTCTTCCGGGTAACCGTGTTTCTCCAAATATTTGTTGTAACAATAATTGCTACATCCACACCAACCACAATATAGTCCTCCTTGTCTAGAGCGGCCACAACTATGACATCGAAGGGGCTGGGAGGTTCAACGGATAGCGGTACCAAGTCGAACCCCATCCACTAGAAGCATTGCCATGTCCCAAGGAATCAAAGAGCCTCCAACTATGTGTAGCAAGAGTGGAAGACACGATGCCAGTCGAAGGACCTAATGAAGGAAGCCGATAAATGGTGGACAAGGTGTCGTCAGTGAGGGCTAGCAATGTTGAAAGAGGATCAGTGAACGTGCGACATCATGAGTTAGGCAGGTGTTTAAGGAGTAGAATACCAACAAGAGCCTCTCACTAGAGGCAGGAGATAGTGGGATCAACATAGATGGGTTGGAAGACATTCTACTATTCAAGGAGGCCGCTAAAGAGAGCACTAAAATGATGAATATCTGTAGTTGGAACTAGGGAGATGAATTGTTGAAAGATACCATATAATCTTTGTAAGTTGTCCTCGAAGGAGTACAATGATCGAAGATGTGCCCATACGTCCTTGGTAGTTAGGAGAGATATGACGGATGTGTAACATCGCATATCTATTGCGTTTGAGAGCCACTTGATCATCTTTTTATCGTTCTGGAACCAGGTGTCAAAAATGGCATCCTTACCCTCTAAAGGAATATTTGTCAAATGGCGGTGAAGACAATTACTGTTGAGAACTTTCACAACAGCGTTAGACCAATGCAAATAGTTGGCGGCCCAGGAGAGAGAGATATTGGTGAAATGTAACTCGGTCTTAAAGCCCTCATGAAGAATTTACTTAGAGGTGCCCACCATGAAAGTAGAGTCGTGATTTGCAGGAGTCAGAGCTCGTGAGAAATCGAAGAGTAGTTCGGCGATATTCAAAAGCTCGTTCAATTAATTTGAATAGAGCTAGAGTTCTCAGCATGGGAACGATGAGATCACGATAGGGTATAGTCTCACGCAAGAGGCAGGGATCGGTGAGGAGGAGCTATTGCGAGAGCAGAGAGGTCCATAGTCGATGTTTAGAATAGTTCTCACGCGAGAGGCTGGGGCAAGAGTCAACGGAAAATTCGCTAGCTAAAGGAGACTTCGCTGGCGAAAGGAGAGTTCGTTGGTGGTGAGTTCGTACGAGTGCTTACTGGCGGAAGGTCGCAGGCCGAAGGAGTACGCTGGATGAAAGAGAGTACGTTGGCATAAGAAGAGTTCGATAGAGTGAGAACTATTGCCATGGTGAGAACTACTTCCTTGAGCTCATGAGATGTTGGGATTGCCAGAAGCGAAATTGGGCAAGGCGTTGCAACGAGGAGTCACGCGTAGCTGATATCAACAAAATTTTGGTGAGAACTAGAGTGAGTTCGAGCACAAGCTAGAGTAGCAAAATTTTTTTGTCCTGCTTTAATACCATGCAGAAACGGTAATAACATTTCTTGTTAAGGAGAGTATATGTACATTTATAGATACAAGAAGGAAACATAAATTATCCTAGAAAACATGGTACACAACTATGTACAAGATTAAAGCAGTAGTTGGCCATCAGAATGAGCCTTCTGCATTGGGTTCAAACAGACATCAAGTGGAAATCCCTAATGGTGTGTGGCTAGGGATTGGCTACTCCACGACATTATGAACTTCACTGACAGGAATTCGCATAAGACATCTGACTATAAAGGCCCAAGTAATTATCTCATAAGCTTGCAAACCTTTATCATAATAGAGGATGAACGCAAAAGTAATCATCCACTAATCCTATAATCAATTACTCATCTGACTCTAGCGATCAAAACCAAAATGACATGACCAGTGTAAACTTGATATAAACAAGTCCTGGAACAATAATTTCCTGATTCGCCTGTTTTTAAGTAACTAAAAATAGCATCAGAGAAATGTAATACAACAAAGAAAAGATCAGAAATAATGCCGGTTGGGTATCAAATGTGACAGGTAATTGCAAATCAAAGTCATTAAATTACTGATTGTGAATGAGTATTCTATTGGACATTGGAGGTTTGGAATATCCGAGATGAACAAATGTGCAATAGAGTCACAGGAGATCAATAAATATGTAGGAAGGCAAAATATTGACTAGCATTATCCTTTGATTTACCATAACAGTTGTTAGAAAAGACTACTTAAGGGCCCATCTAGGGGCTCATCTTTCTCTCTTTTCTCTCACTTTGTATTAGTCTCACATCTTGGATTGGGATTTCTCTCCTTCATCTTCTCCTATATAAATGTATTCATACTTGTAATTATCAATTCAAGAAGTATATAAAAGGTTTGAGGCCTCTCTTTACATGGCATCAAAGCCACCGGTCTTCTCCTTGGGTATCCCGATTTCTGTCCGCGGTCTCTGTTTTCTAACCGCCCCGAGCTCCCCTCTCCGCGGTCTCTGTTTTATAACAGCCCCGAGCTCCTCTCTGACGGTCTCTTGTCCTAATCGCGGACATCTCACTCCCTACGCGCCTCTAGCTCCGTGGCTCCACCCACCTCCTTCTCCTCTCCTTTTATAGCCTTCCCCTCTCGCCACCGTGGGCCCCGGTTTGGTTCTGCTAGCTGCGGTTTGTGCGGCCTGCTCTCCTAAAACCACGGCCTTGCTAGTCGCGCGGTTTGTTACTTTAACCGCGGCTCGCTAGTCGCCCGGTTTGTTTCCCTTCCCGCCCGGTTGGTTTCCTTAACCGCGGCTTGCTAGTCGCGCGGTCTGCCTTTGTGATCGTCGCAGCTTCTTTCCTCTCTTCGGGCTCCGCATCCTTGGTCGCGACCTCTCTTGTTGCCGGTGTGTCTCACCGTGACCGTGCGCTTTCCTTCTTCTCTCCGCTGTCGGCTTTGCCTTCTATCTAGCCATGTTGCTTCCCCCTTTCTTAGCTGCATCCTGGTCGCGACATTTCTTGGTCGCTGGTGTGTCCGACGAGACCATGCGCCTTCTTCCTCTGCTTAGCCACCTGGCCTCTTTCTCTAGCCGCTCGGCCTCCTCTTCTTAGCCGCCCGGCCTCCTTATCTAACCGCCCGGCCTCCTCTACTTAGCCGCCCGACCTTATCTAGCCGTCCGGCCTCTCTCTCTGCTTAACCGCCCGACTTCTTTTGCTAGCCGCATGGCTTCCGAACATTCCGCTGCTAATTCTCCTCCTCCTGCTCGCGCTCCTGCTGCGGCTCCCGAACTTCGTGATGAGCTACGGATTACTACCATTTCTCTTACAGGGAAACAGAATTTTGTCGAATGGGTTCACTCTGTTCGTCGTGTTTTGCAGACAAAGGGTCTTCTTCACCACTTGACCCGAGCTACCCCCGATGCTCCCTCCGATGACTGGCTTCACGATGATGGTCGGGTCCAGTCCTGGCTCCTCAACTCTATGGACACCGAGCCCTACAGGATGACCATGTATCATGACACGGCCAAGACCATGTGGGAGGAGCTCCACTCTTTTTACTCTGGGCACAACAGTCTTCAGCACTTATATGATATTCTCTCCGACCTTTAGAACATTGCTCCTGGTGCTTCCGACGATATAATCTCTTTCGTTGCCCAGGACAAGACCCTGGTCGAGGCTTGGATTCAACATCAGCCTCCAACTACTGATTTAGCTACTCAACGGGCCCAGAAAAAGGCTGTCACTATCGCGATGATGATGTCACGTGTTCCTCCCCACCTGCATAGTGTTCGAGCTCAGATCCTCTCTTCCACAACGACTTCTTCGTTGTCTGATGTCTGCTCAATGCTGCTTAAAGTTACGCCTCCTACTGAGACTCCTCCCGGATTTGCACCAGCTCTTCTTCAACAGCCTCTCCTTCCGACACCTCCTACTCGTGGATCTTCCACCCGAGGGGGCCGACCTCCGCCTCGAGAACGAGGACGTGGTGGTCGTTCTTCTATGAAATGCACATATTGTGGCTGGGATGGTCATCTTGAGGCTACATGTTACCGCAAGCATGGTTTACCTCCCCACCTTGCTGCTACTTCCTTTGTTGCTCCTGCTCCCACTACGACTTCTACCCAAGATTCGGCGTCCACTACCCGCCAAGATATCGATGAGCTCCGCACCCAACTCCACCAGCTATAGGGTGCCCTTGGCCGCTCCTCCGGCTCGGTTGCGTCTTTCTCTGCGGAAGGTATAACATGCATCTCTCATAGCCCCCGTTGGATCGTCGATTCCGGTGCTACTCACAATATTACCTCCCAGAAGCCCCTCCAGTATCTCCAGATGGCTCATCCTCGATGTATCACTGTGGCCAATGGTGACACCATATCGGTCTCTGGAGTTGCTGCTCTCCAACTTACCCTGACCCTTTCTCTTTCCTCGGTTTTTCACGTTCTGGTGTGTCTCCTTTCAATTTACTTTCTGTTAGTCGTCTGACGCACGACCTTGATTGTTGCATAACTTTTTCTCCTTCTTCTTTTCTTATACAGGATCGCCGCACCCGGAGTATCATTGGTAAGGGACAGCTGGTTAATGGACTCTACATCTTGGATATCTCACCCACTCTTCTCTCCGCCGTCTCCACTGTCGATTGACATCGACGCCTTGGACATGCTCCCCTTCAGATTCTCAAGCGGGCTCTTCTGGATGTTCCTTTACGAGAGTTCTTTTGTGAATCTTGTATCTACGACAAACAACATCGTTCTTCCTTCCCCCCTGCATGTATCGGGAGTAGTACTCATTTATCTTTAGCTCATTCTGATTTATGAGGTCCTTATAAAGTCCTCAATATCTTTGTATTTCGCTATTTTGTAACCTTTATTGATGACTACTCGCGTATTACGTGGCTATATTTACTGCATGATCGTACTGAACTTACCTCTGTGTTTCATGTTTTTTTAACTGAGATGCGTACGCAGTTCGCCACCCCCCTCAAAGTCATCCACACCGATAACGCTCGCGAGTATACTGATCGCACCTTCTCCAATTTCTGCACAGAATTTGGCGTCATCCATCAAACTTCGTGTGCGTATACCTCACAGCAAAACGGGGTGGCCGAACGGAAGAATCGTCATCTTATCGATGTTGCTCGATCCCTCATGTTTCAAATGCAGGTTTTGATCGAATATTGGAATTTTGTCGTCTCTACAGCCTGTCATCTCATCAACCGCCTACCCTCGTCTGTTCTTGACTTTGCCTCACCTATTCAACTCCTCTATCCTTCCACCAACCACACCTCTCTCACTCCGTGGGTCTTCAGGTGTGTTTGTTATGTTCATCTTTTTGACCCCCCTCCCCTTCCGACAAACTTGTTCCTCGGGCAGCCAAATATATGTTTGTTGGCTACTCCCGTACTCAAAAAGGGTATGTCTGCTACTCTCCTTCTGATGGCAAGCTGGTCATCTCGGCGGATGTCACCTTCTGCGAAGACCATCCCTTCCACTTACCTTCCCCCACCCCATCTTCCTCTTCTCTTCTTCCCCAGCCTGTCGTACCTGCCACACCCTCTTCTCTGTCATCTTCGTCCACCTCTCTCTCTGCCCCCTTGGGTTCATCTGCACCTTCTTCGTGTCTACACTCGTCGTCGCTCCAAGGATGGTCCCCTGTACCAGCTCCCTGCTCCCAGCGACACCCCGACAACGACAGATCCAGCTCCCGCCTCTACAGCTCATCCCTTGGCCAACTATGTTTCCCTCCATCGGCTGACTCCACCTCTATAAGTCTTTGTCACCTCGTTTTCCTCTATTTCTATTCCTAACACTGTGCATGAGGCGCTTCAACACCCGAGGTGGCAGGCGGCCATAGACAATGAAATACGGGCTCTCTGGGCTAACCTGACTTGGGATCCTGTTCCTCTTCCTGCAGGCCAACACTGTGTTAGCTGCAAGTGAGTCTTTGTTGTTAAACATGCGGCGGATAGCACCATTGAGCGTCTAAAGGCCCGTCTCGTGGCCCAGGGTTTTACTCAGCAACATGGCCTTGATTATGAGGAGACCTTCTCTCCGGTGGCCAAATTGAACATGGTCCGCGTTCTTCTCTCCTTGGTTGTTCATCGACATTGGCCTCTTTATCAACTGGATGTTAAGAACGCCTTCCTCAACGACGATCTGCAAGAGATTGTTTATATGCACCAAGCTCCCGGGTTTGAGACCACAGGGGAGTCTCGGGTCTGTCATCTTCGGAAATCTATTTATGGTCTCAAATAGTCCCCGTGCGCTTGGTTTGAAAAATTCAGCAAGGATGTCTGTAATATTGGATTCATTTGGAGCTCGACTGACTTTTCTCTCTTCACCTGACACCGGTCAACCGACACTGTGATCCTACTTGTCTATGTTGACGATATCCTCATTACTGGCGACGATACTACAGGGATACAACATGTCAAGCAACAGTTAAACTCCGCCATTCAGACCAAAGATCTTGGTAACTTTCGCAATTTTCTTGGGCTTGAGGTTGTACGACGCCCTGATGGTCTTGTGCTATCCCAAAAGAAGTATTGTATGGACCTCCTTCATGATGTCGGCTATTCTGGATGTAAACCTGCGAATACTCCTATGGACGCCAATCACAAGCTCTCGACCCACAGCTCTGACTCCGACAAGCTGCTTACAAATCCAGAATACTATAGACGCTTGGTTGGGAAGCTGATCTATTTTACAGTTACTCGACCAGACATCTCTTTTGTCGTGGGAGTCGTGAGTCGTTTTATGTATGCTCCTCGGACATCTCATCTTCAAGCTGTCGATCACATTCTTCGATATCTCAAGATCGCTCCAGGACCAGGGCTTGTGTACAAGCCATCCACATCTCTCTCTTATCGCGGACTCTGATGCTGACTATGCAGGATCCATTGATGATAGGCGTTTCACAACTGGTTTCTGTACCTACTTCAGTGGACATCTCATAACCTGGCGTTGCAAGAAACAGACTATGGTTGCTCGCTCTTCTGCTGAAGCCGAGTACCGGGCTATGGTTGCTGTTGTTTCCGAGTTAACCTGGTTTGAGAGCCTTCTGGGAGACTTAGGTGTTTGTCTCTCAACACTGGCGACCTTATTTTGTGAAAGTCAAGCAGCAATACATATTGCCAAGAATCCGGTCTTTCACGAACGCACAAAGCATATTGAAGTTGACTGTCACTTTATCTGGGAAAAGGTACAGTCAAAGAAGATAGATTTGGAGCATGTTCCTGCTACAAACCAAGTTGCTGACATCCTGACTAAAGCTCTCTCCCGACCGCTATACTACCAGTTTTTATCCAAGTTTGGTGCCTACGACTTGTACGCTCCAGCTTGCGGGGGAGTGTTAGAAAAGCCTACTTAAGGGCCCATATAGGGGCCCATCTTTCTCTCTTTTCTCTCCCTTTGTATTAGTCCCACATCTTGGATTGGGATTTCTCTTCTTCCTCTTCTCCTATATAAATGTATTCATACTTGTAATTATCAATTCAAGAAGTATATACAAGGTTTGACGCCTCTCTTTACAACAGTCAACATTAATATCCATTATGCATTGGTCCATGACAGGATCAAAAAAGTACGCTTTATCATTAAATACTAAATTTATCAAGCAACTCCTATGGAGATAAAAGAGTAACATTTGGTTTACCTTTAGCGGTTCCACAATTGATGAGTTTAAGGAGAGAATCACGAAATGCCACCAGTACACATTTCTCTTGCTCTGCATAGAAACCTGGCATACACTGATTGATGGGGAGAGTTGAAGGTGGGTTATTGACACGAGATGTCATGCACAACATATCCTGTTCATCACACATTAGTGCTAGTGTTCCGGGAGACATAGTCTGTCTATCCGCAAAGTCATAACAAGACTCTCTGGTTATTTTGTCTGCATGGGTTCCGCTTAATCGATCATCAACAGATATTTTCTGAAGATCAGCCCTTATTTGAGTCTCAACATTATAATTGCTTGATAAAGCAAGTGAACTTTCTGCATGTTCCTCCAGGTCAAAGTGCTTCACCTCGTGAACAATTTTGTCTGAGAATAAGAATGGGTTGAACAACATAACTAATTAGCTTAAGCTAGATGTCATTCTAATTTTTTGTCAGACGACTTAATTAGATACTAGATCAATTTGGTACAACTTCAACTACAGGAGTTCAATAAACTAAACATTACGGTCGTTGGTCTTACAAAATTATTTTTCCATGAAATAAAAAAAGAAGAAGATAGGGTCAAACAATGAGATCTTTAGTAAAGGAAATTGTAGTTATAGGAAATAGGGCAGATATGTACTCCAACCACACATAACGGATAAAAAAAAGAAATAGTTTGAGAAAAAAACTACATTGAACAATTAGGAATAAAAAGATACTAATTACTGTTGGAATATTCCACTATCCTTTTATTGTTATTTATTTCTCTTTTTGTAATATTTCCTCCTATTTTTTAAGATTAGACTAGCCTTGTATAAATAGGAACCTTGTATGAAGATATACGTACCGAATGACATCAATTTACTGCATGGTCTCAGAGCGTGTTATCTACAGGCCCTAATCACTTGCATGTTCCTTTTTTTTTCCTTTAATGTTTGTGTTTGATGCTCAATCGTCAATGCAAAATATTTTTGTTGATTCGATCCTTCAACAGTTCTCAGAGACTATTGCTCATGTTTTCTCGAAAGGTTTATTATCAACGACCAACATCGACACGTTTCCTCAGGGTCTGATGTCTATGTTTCCTCGGGCAACAATGTTGTCGCGTTATCTCCAATCATTCTTCTAGCAGGCTTCAAATCTGCAGTTTCACCGGGCACTTGATATTTCAGCGGGCTTCAGATATTTCACCCTTCAACACCCACTTCTAGTGGACAATCAGGAACACACATCTGTTGTGTACGCTTAATGACTGTCTGACTGGCTGGTCCGGTCTCCCTCTTTCGTTCCCTATTCATCTTCCATGCCTTCATTGCAACTGATCTTTGTTGATCCGTCTTAATTGTGTCTCTCAGACTAGATGATGCATGCGACCCATGCAAACAACGGCTTCCACGACCGTGTTGTCTGTTTCTCTTAAAGAGCTCTTTAGAAAATTCCTTCAGGTCATGTCACGATGATCTTCGACCACACTTCAAAGTCAAAACGCCTCTATGACCATTCCTCTCACTCCCAACAACTTACCTATCCTTCATCCTACCTATCATCTCAATGGGAAATACTACTTAAATCGACCGAACTTATTCGTACGACCCTTAAAGGTCACCGGAAGTTGAATCACATTGAAGTGACTGCGCCCATCAAAGTTGATGCAAAGTTTGAATAATGGGATGATGAGGACTCCCTTATCATGCCGTGGCTTTTGAATTATATGTGGCGTAGGAGCCGAACGAAGACCTTCCGGTCCGGCGATCTTCCCGATCAGGAAGGATGGGAGGCGGCGGGAGCCTTCCGGCTCGATGCTTCTTCTCACACAGGAAGAAGGAGGCGACAGTTTAGGGTTTCAATCAAGCTTCATTCATCAATAATCAAAATAAAACATAGCACCCCTCCTCTTATAACACGAGGAGGGCTAACAGCACACCAACACATAAAAGTCCAAAACAAACGGCTAACTGTACACCGAATAAAATAACAGAAATAAGAGAACAAAAATTAAATAGACTACGGCCTCCATAACGGGTCGATTTGCTCCAGCCACATGATTCCAAGCTTGCCGGGATCTCCATCCACCGAGTGGCCGACCGTCGGGTTCGCCGAGTGGCCGTGTCCTTCATCATTCGCCTCGTCATGAGAGGCACTCGCCCCCGAGTGTGCGGGATAAAAGGGCACATCCGGGTAGTAGGGGGACAAGTCACTCACATTAAACGTCTTGGAGATAGTGAATTCTGACGGGAGATCGACGATGTAGGCGTTGTCGTGGATCTTGTGTGTGATACGGAACAAACCAAATTTCTTCAGCATGAGCTTGTGATGACGTCCCGCGGGAAACCGTTCCTTGCGGAGGAAAACCATAACCAAATCACCCACTTCAAATATCTTCTCGCGGCGGTGCTTGTTGGCCGCAACCTTGTAATTTGCATTGGACTCGAGGAGTTTGCGACGAGTGTCGGTCTGTATGTCGCGGGTGTTTTCTGCCAATTGGGCCGTCGAAGCGGATGCCGCGGGTAGGCGGGCCAGGTCGAGAGCGTGGCGGGGAGCTTTAGTATACACAATGGAGAAGGGAGTGCGGCCGGTGGAGTTGTGCACGACATTGTTATAGGCGAATTCCGCTTGAGCCAGCGCATGATCCCATTGCTTCGGGCGATCCTGACATATGCAACGAACGAGGTTGCCTAATGTCTTGTTCACGACCTCGGTTTGGTCGTCCATTTGAGGGTGGGCAGAGCTACTGAACTTGAGGGAGGTGTCAAACATCTTCCACAACATTTGCCAAAAGTGGCTGAGAAACTTGGGATCACGGTCAGAAGTGATAGAGGTCGGAACGCCGTGCAAACGGACTATCTCTCGGAAAAAGAGCCGTGCAATATGAGAAGCGCCAGACGTCTTGCGGCAAGGGAGAAAATGTGCCATCTTGGAAAAACGATCCACCACGACGAACACCGAATCCACCCCGCGTTGGGTGCGCGGCAGTCCCAAGACAAAGTCCATGGATAAATCTTCCCAAATGTCTGCGGAAACCGGGAGTGGTGTATAAAGTCCAGTGTTCTGTGCTTGGACCTTGTATTGTTGGCACACGAAACACTTTCGAACAAAATTGCCGACGTCCTTTGTCAACTGTGGCCAAAAATAGCGCTCCTGCAAACTGGCAAGTGTCTTTCCCGGCCGAGGTGTCCACCCAAACCGCCCCCGTGCAAATCGCAAAAAAACTTCTCCCGTAGGGAGCTGCGGGGAATGCACAAGCGGTTGTCTTTTAACAAGAACTCATCAAGTAGGAGAAAACCGTTATGCGAACCGCCTAACGAACAAGCGCGCCACACCTCCATGAAGTCGATGTCGTCGACATACAAATCAGCAAGAGTGTCAAAGCTGATGATGTTCTGGTACATTGTTGTCAATAAGCAATTGGGCCGACTAAGCGCGTCGGCGACCACATTTCGAGCCCCGGGCTTGTGATGAATGATGTAGGGAAATCTCTAGAGGTAAGTGGTCCAACGTAGGTGCATGTCATCCATCCGTTTCTGACTGTTAATGTATTTGAGCGCCTGGTAGTAGGTGAATAGGATGAATTCTTTGTGAAGAAGATAGTGCTCTCAATGCTTGAGGGCCCGCACGACGACATAAAATTCCTGATCATAAGCGGCAAACTTCCGCCTAGCATCACACAACTTCTCGCTGAAGAAAGAGACCGGTCGTTTGTCCTGGGAGAGGACAACCCTGATACCGACGTTGCTGGCATCACAATGCACCTCAAAGAGCTTGTTGAAACTGGGTAGAGCCAACACCGGTGCGGAACTGAGCTTCTGCTTAATCACATCAAAGGCTTGGCCGGCTTCCTCGCTCCACTGGAACTGCCCCTTTTTGAGACAATTAGTCATCGGCGCCATGATGGTACTAAAGTCACGGATGAACCTGCGGTAGAACGTCGTCAAGCCGTGGAACGACCACAACTCCGAGAGAGTGGTAGGAGTCGGCCATTCACGGATCGCCTGAATCTTCTCCTCATCCACTTGGATCCTCTCCGCACCAACAATGAAACCCAAAACGTTCAGCCGCGGGGCGAGGAAAGTGCACTTCTTGAGATGAATAAAGAGCTCGTTGTCCTTCAGCACCTGCAGCACCACCCGCAGGTGGGATAGGTGGGCCGCCCGGCTCTTGCTGAAAACTAAGATGTCGTCAAAGTAAACTACAACAGACTTCCCCAGGAATGGGCGGAGCACCTGTGTCATAAGACGCATAAAAGTGCTTGGCGCGTTATATAATCCAAAAGACATTACCTTCCACTCGAAAAGGCCGTCCGGGGTTTTGAAAGCCGTTTTCCACTCATCACCTGGCTTGATGCGAATTTGATGGTAGTCGCCGCGTAGGTCTATCTTGGAAAAGAACTGTGATCCATACAACATGTCCAACATGTCATCAAGGCGTGGGATAGGAAAAGAGTATTTGATGGTGATGTGCTTGATGGCGCGGCTGTCCGCACACATTCGCCACGAACCGTCCTTCTTGGGAACCAAAAGCGTCGGGACCCCGTAAGGACTAAGGCTCTCCGAGATAAAGCCCTTCTTCAACAGTTCCTCGACCTTCTGGCGCAAGATATCATGTTCCTGAGGGTTCATGCGGTAGTGGGGTAAGTTCGGGAGGCCAGCCCCCGGTATGAGATCAATTTGGTGTTGAATATCCCGAAGAGGGGGGGGGGGGGCGATCGGGCAGGTCCTCCGTGGTGATGGCGCGAAAGTCGTGCAACAACTACCGCACATCCTGGGAGACGTCGTCCTCCGTTTGCTCGCCTGTGGCGTAGAGCCCGTAAGAAACGAGGGCCACCACCTCCTTTGCTTCTGCAATGTCTCGCTCGAACAGAGTTGCATCGTCGTGCATTACTAACAAGCTGCGCCCCTTATCCGAAGGCGGGCTGGTTTCCAGATTGGTGCAGACCTGTGCAACAATTTGAATTTTCTTGCCGGCCCAAGTGAAGGAATAGACGTTCTCGCGGCCTTTGTAGGAGACATCTGTGTCATATTGCCATGGTCGGCCCAGGAGTAGATGGCTTGCATCCATCTCCACGACGTCGCAACAAATGTCGGCGCGATAGTGTTTCCCAATGGCGACTGGGACGTTAGAGCGGTGAGTGACCCAAACTCAGGGACCGCGCTGGATCCACCCAATGGAGTAGGGTTGCGGGTGTTGTTCGGTCGGTAGTTGCAAGTAGGAGACTAGGTGTGATGCGACGAAGTTCTCGCAACTGCCGTTATCCAGCAAGACGTCACAGATTTTCCCATTGACGTTGCAGTAGCTTCAAAAGACGTTGCTGCGATGAACGTTTTTGTCGAGGCGCGGGGTGAGCAGTAGGCGATGAACCACGCAAGCGACAAATTCACCCTCGTCGTCATACCCGTTGATGACTTCGTCGGCCTCCCCCATGTCGTCTGCGTCGTCTTCGTCTTGTGTGATTGCACGGACGGGCTGGCGCAGCAGCGGAGAACGGGAGGCGAAATGGCCCGACTGTTGGCATTTAAAACAGTTGCCCGGTGGGACACGATCGGGTGCCCGACCCTTCGGTGCGGAGGAGGAGGCCGGCACCCGGTCGGAAACATCCTTGATCGTAGAATCTCGGGAGCTGGACCCCGCCGCGTCAGTCCACGAACGGCGGGAGGACGTGCGGTTCGGAGGCGTCGCCACTTTCTCCATCTGCTCGGCCTTGAGAGCCATGTTAAAAGCCTCTTCAACGGTGCGCAGAACATGCAGACGAATCTTCTCACGAAAGGACGGGCGTAGCCCATAAAGAAATCGTGTGACGCGTTGACCATCTGTCTCAGTTAGGCCGTTGCGGTCGGCGAGGCGGCTTATCTCCGCGAGGTACTCGGTCACCGTGCGAGTGCCTTGAGAGCAGCTCTGATAATACTGAAACAAATGTTGATCGTAGTCGGACGGAAGGAACCTATTCCGCAACAATTTCTTCATCTTCGGCCAAGTGCGGACGACGGCCTTGCCTTGCCGGTTGCGGTTGAGTTGGAGTTGATCCCACCAAAGAGTGGCGCCGGATTTGAGGCGGTAAGCAACCATTTTCACTTAGCGATGTTCGTCGATTTCGGCCATTTCGAAGAAACGCTCCACCTCTGATAGCCAATCAAGAAACTCTTCAATACCTATATTGCCATGGAAGTGGGGAGTGTCGGCCCGCAGGCGGTATCCCGAATGGCGGTAGGGTTGTTGTTCTCCCCACCGTGGCGGAGCAGCGGCATCGGGTGGTTCGTCCTCCGAGCACGAGTCCGACTGAAAGAGGACGTTGTGAGGTCGAGGAAACACTGGCGGCGGAACACGTTCCTGGCGATACTGCCGACCAAAGAAACGGTCCTGGGGAACGGCGGGTGCGGCTGGGGCCGGTTGCAGGTTGCTGCCAGGCTGTAGCTCCCCGATAGCGGCGGTGAGGGTGGCCAACTGGGCCGTGATAGATTGGATGGCCGCCCAAACGTCTGTGTCATGCGGTGGATTGTCCGCCATACGCGAATCGGGCTGGAGCGGAGCAGCGACGGGGATCGGCGATCAAGCGTGGGAGTCGAGCGCGAGCCTCTGATACCAACTGGAGTAGGAGCCGAACGAAGACCTCCGATCCGGCGACCTTCCCGACGGGAAGGATGGGAGGCGGCGAGAGCCTTCCAGCTCGATGCTTCTTCTCACACGGGAAGAGGGAGGCGATAGTTTAGGGTTTCAATCGAGCTTCATTCATCAATAATCAAAATAAAACATAGCACCCCTCCTCTTATAACATGAGGAGGGCTAACAACACACGAACACATAAAAGTCCAAAACAAACGGCTAACCGCACACCGAATAAAATAACAGAAATAAGAGAACAAAAATTAAATAGACTGCGGCCTCCATAGCGGGTCGATTTGCTCCAGCCACATGATTCCAAGCTCGTCGGGAACTCCATACGCCGAGTGGCCGACCGCCGGGTTCGCCGAGTGGCCATGTCCATCAATATGACTCCAAAAGTAAGCGAAAACTGAATGTTCTTGCCTATTGCCCATGACATTTGGGGCAATCATCGTCAAACATATTCTGTGAAGCAAGATAAACCTGCACATTATGAGTTGAAGACAAAAGGAAGCTCCTCAGCCACTGACTACTATGGGATTCTCAATGGGTTATAAAATGAGCTAGACCAATATCAGAATTTGAAAATTGAATGTAGTAAGGATGCCGTATTTTCAATGCAAAAATACGGGAGGTAATTCTAAATCATGGATATGATAGATTCTTATAAGCTCTTTAAGCAGACATGATGTTTAGGCAATTGCCTTCCCATTGTGCATCAATATACATCATAAGCCTTTGACGGATGCATCATTGTATATTTAAATTCATTTAGTTCCTGACAAAATCACCAAAGCAAGTGCAGTAGTTCATTTTACTCTCAATTCCTAAAAAGTATCTTGACACTCATCATTCTACTTGTACACAATATTCTTTCTTGTATACTTTACCCAGAGCAAAGAGATTCTTGAAAAATCTTTAACAATTTTTTTATAATAGTCTGTCGACCCAAGAAAACTTTGTGCTTCAGTTACAATGACAGGTTTTAGGCTTTTAGCCAATTCTTAATTCCTTCACTATTTTGAGGGTCTACGGATAGTCCATCTTTATTAATAAGAAGCCCTAAAAAGGTGACCCAATTTAGCCAAAACTCGAATTTAAATAATTTCTCCAACAATTGATGATCTTTTGATGTCTGCAGTACAATTTTTAGATGTTCAACATGTTCCTTCGTGTCTTTCGAGTAGACGAGAATATCATCTATAAATACTAGTATTGTGGATCGGGCATGTCGGCCGATATGAAGGTTTGGCGGTTAAAACGCCACAAAACCGTTGTAAGTTTTGTTCGTGGCGTTTTGAAAAAAAACGGGCCGATCGGTTTTAACCGATATACAGGCCCCAAAAACAGGCATATCACCCGTTTTTTGTTTAATTTTGTTTACTTTTTTAATAATAGTCGGGCTGCTGATTTAACTCCCCCGATCCCGCGCAGTTCATTTCACTGTGCCGATCCTGCCCTAGCTCTCCCTCGCGCTCTCCGCTGGTGTTCTCGCTTGGTCTCTCTGCTGGTGCTTTCCCTCTCTTGTGCGCTATTGGCACTCCATCTCTCTGGTTATTTCTTCTCCCTGCTCACTGTGCTCTTTGGTTCTCTGGTTCTTTGGTGCTCTCTAGCTTGCTGGTGTTCTCCCTCTCTCGCGCGTTGTCGACACTCCATCTTTTTGGTTCTTTCTTCTACCTGTTATCTGGTGCTCTCTAGCTCTCTGGTTCTCTAATTCTTTGGTGTTCTCTAGCTTGTTGGTGCTCTCACTCTCTTGCGCGTTGTCGACACTCTATCTCTCTGGTTCTTTCTTATCCCTGTTTGTTGGTGCTCTCTAGCTCTCTGGTTCTCTGGTGCACTCCATCTCTCTGGTTCTTTCTTTTCCCTACCTCCCCCTCTCATTCTCTCGCTCTGCATTTTTATTTTTTTTGGTGTTGGTTGTTGTGCTGGTTATTTCCCTACTACCCTGCTAACTGCTGCCATGCTACCTTGTTGATTTGCTCCATGCTGCCTTATTGGCGAGCTGCCCTGCTACCTTGCTCCTTGCTGCCTTATTTGCCGACTGTCTTGCTGGTTCTGTAGCATGGTGATTGTCTTGTTGGTTGCTGCCTTATTGGTCTGCTATCTTGTGGGTTCCTTATTGATTGCTCCATGCTGCCTTATTGGTCTTGTTGTTTGTTACTTTTATTTTGTTTGTTTATTAGTCAACCAATGATTTGAAATACCCCTATTACTAGTTATTTATCCACCTTCATTTTGCAATCGATGATGCATGTATATCCAACCTCATTTTTAGTTGTCTTGCTGCATTGTGCCTTTTGATAAATAAAATGTGGGATGCTTTGTACTTTTTGATAAATTAAACATAGAATATTTTGTTGGATACTTGGATACTTTGAAAGTTTGAATGATACTTGAATACTTTGTTCCTTTTATTAGATACTTTGAATGATAGTTATAACTTTGTATACTACTATACTACTGATGATGCAAAATATTGTTGGATAAATAAAATGTTGCATGGATAATATAAAAGGTGACTGAAGATCTAATGATCTAATGAAGTTAAGGGCTTTTCTGATGTTGATTTTTTCCAACTACTATTTTCTCTCGTAATATAGTTATGTTGTTTTATTTCATCTTACTAATATTGCTTTCATTTCATATTACATAAAATGGCTTCTTCTGCTGGATCAAGTGAGGTGCCTGTATCAATGGTAACAACCGGTAGAGATCCGTTATGGGCATTTGATGAGAAGTTGGTTGCAAACGACACCAATCGAATCAAATGCAACTACTACAAGCAAACAATAAATAGTGGAATTACACGTTTCAAATATCGCTTGGCTGAGTGGAAGGGTAATGTTAAGCCATGCACTTAGGTTCACGCCGGCGTTAAGGCAAAGGCGGAGTCGGCCCTAAACTCAATTTTAGAGAGTAAGAGAGCTAAGTTACAAGCAACCTTGAATGAGGTAGTTGGAGGAGTCCCTGATGATGAATTAGAGGAGACTGTCATACATAGGAGCACAGGTTCCAAGGGTCCAATGGACCAATTTGTTTATTCAGCCGCCGAGTCTAGCAAGGGAAAAGATTCCAAACAGAGCACGATAGAGAGTAAGTACAAAAAGAAAGCCAGAGATGATGTTGCTATGTACGTAGGTAGATGGGCATATGAAAACGGGATCTCGTTTAATGTCATATGTAATTCCTCCTTCCAGCAGATGGTTCATGCCATTGGGTTATGTGGATTTGGGATGAAGATACCAATATTTTATGAGTTGAGAGACAAAATTTTGCAAGAAGAGGTGGAGAGGACGAAGGAGATGTTGGACACATTCAAACATACCTGCAAATTGAATGACTGCACTATCATGACCAATGTGTGGACAAATCGGAAGGGTAGGAGCGTGATGAACATCATGATACATTGTAGTTTCGGAGTGACATTCTGGCTTTCGAAGAATGTCTCCTCCTCCACACATTGTGGAAAGTTCATCATTGACTTCTTGGATGAGACAATTGATAGCCCTAAGAGCCCAGGAGAGGACAGTATTTTGCAGATTGTGATGGATAGCGCGTCCAATAATATGACGGTTGCAAAGCTTATGACTTTGAAAAGGTCTAAGCTCTTTTGGACTAGTTGTGAAGCTCACACTATTAATCTACTGTTACAAGATATAGGAAAATGAAGCCAATAAAGAGTGTTATCTCCTTGGGTCGCAAAATCTATATCTTCATTTATGGTTACACCATCTCTCTCGACATGTTTAGAGAGTCAACAAAGGACTTGGACTCTCATGAGCTTATTCGACCAGGTGTGACTAGATTCGCTACAACGTTTCTATCTTTAGAGAGTTTCTTAAAGAAGAAGAATCAATTGATGGGTCTATTCACATATGCAAAGTGGTCTGCAACAAAGTTGGTCAGTAGTGTCGAGGGAAAGCAGATAAAATTGTTTCAACTTTATTCATTTCATTTAAAATATATGTTTGCAATTGACGTTTTATAATATTCATTTAATAATTTATTTTGCATATGGTAGGTTGCAATGATAGTGATGAACGCTAGATTTTGGGCGAATGTCGAGCCGGTTGTTGGTATATTCACACAATTTATGAAGGTTTTGAGAAAAGTCGACGGAGATACACCATCCATGAGGTGGTTATATGGGGATATCAAAAAAGCTAGGGAAGAGGTTGTTGATGTTCTTGATCACCAAGAGAACAAATATCTTCTTATATTAAAGTTGATTGATAACAGATGAGAGAAGAAGACGAGTAGCCCTCTGCACCTTGCAAGTTATTACTTAAACCCAAATTTTTATAATTTTCGTCGAGTGGAGATTGAATAACACTCTATACCTTGCAGGTTATTACTTAAACCCACATTTTTATTGTAGAAAAAGCTCAAAGCTTGTATGTATTGATTGAGTATGTAAATATAAAAAGAGAATACATATATATAGGAGGAAGAGAGAGAGAGAGAACAAATCCTATACAAGATGTGAGACTAAAAGAGAAGAAAGCATAAATGGGCCTTAAACATGGGCCCAATACATGAGTTATTCTAACACTCCCCCGCAAGCTGGAGCGTACAAATCGTATGCACCAAGTTTGGACATACATTAATAGAAGGATGCCTTGGGAAGAGCCTTTGTGAGGACATCCGCAACTTGTTCCGTCCCTAGAACATGCTTGAGATCGAGCTTCTTCATTTGAACTTTCTCTCAAACGAAGTGAAAATCGACTTCAATATGCTTCGTTCTTTCATGGAAAACTGGGTTCTTGGCGATATGTATAGCCGCTTGGCTATTACAAAGAAGAAGAGCCGGAGAAGGTAATTTGACACCCAGATCAGTGAGGAGACTTTCAAGCCACGTCAGTTCTGATACAACAGATGTCATTGCCCGGTATTCTGTCTCAGCTGATGATCGAGCAACGACCGCTTGTTTCTTGCTTCGCCATGTAACCAAATGGTCCCCAAAGTATGTGCAGAAACCACTAGTAGATCGCCGGTCATCAAGAGAGCCAGCATAACCCGCATCAGAGTATGCCACTAAGGTTGGAGCAGACGAGGAAGTCCGGTAAACAAGTCCTTGACCCGGGGCTGTTTTTAGGTACCTGAGAATACGTTCAACAGCCTGAAGATGATATTTACGAGGAGAGTGCATGTATCGACAGACAAGACCAACAACAAAGGAAATATCTGATCTGGTAACCGTGAGATAGATCAATTTCCCAACTAGTCGTCGATAATATTCAGGATTCTGGAGAAGTAGATCCGAGTCAGATGCCTGAGCACATAACTTGTGGTTTACATCCATGGGGGTATCACTTGGCTTACACCCTAAAAGGCCAGCATCATGAAGAAGATCAATACAGTACTTTCGTTGAGATAGAATAAGCCCGTCCGGTCGCCTGACAACCTCAAGACCCAGAAAGTATCGTAGAGTTCCCAGGTCCTTTGTCTGGAAGACCGAGTGTTGGGTACATTGGTCAAATGTACCTGATTTGAAGAAGCCTCACCTAACTCAATGATATACATCATAATGTATTTGATGTTTGTTTGAGTTACTTGTGCAGGTTAGGTATACACTGGATTGAAGCTAAAAGTTTCTAAGTGCATGTGTCGACACCCAGAGGGAAAGTGTCGACACTTGAGAAAGCTTGTGTCGACACCCAGACAAGAAGTGTCGACACTTGGAGTAATTGTGTCGACACCTGGGAAGAAGAGTCGACACCAGACAGAAAGTGTCGACACTTGGAGCTGTGTCGACACTCAGTGAAGAAGTATGCAGAAAAGCTGTGTCGACACTTAGCAGAAGTGTCGACACCTAGAAGAGCTGAGTCTACATCAGGAAATGTCGACACTTGGAGTTGTGTCGACACTCAGCAAAATTCTGCAGAGGCTAAGGACAAGTGTCGACACTCAACACAATGTGTCGACACTCAATCAGCTGAGTCAACATATGAAGAATGTGTCGACACTCAGCACAATGTGTCGACACACATCCAGAAGAGTCAACACTTGAAGAAAGTGTCGACACCCAGCACAATGTGTCGACACTTAGTTGAAGACTCTACACTTGAAGAAAGTGTCGACACAAGGAGCTGTGCCGACACTTAGCAAAGAACATAAAAGTTTACAAAATATTCTAAGTACAAGTGTCGACACTAAGGGAATGTGTCGACACTCAGCTGAGGAAACAAAATTAAAGACTTGTGTCGACACCAAGAAGTAGTGTCGACACTTGACAGTTTCAACACATGAAGATGTGTCGACACAAAGGAGTTGTGTCGACACTTAGAAGAATACAGTTAAAGAATGAAGAACAAGACTTGTGTCGACACTCATTTTCAGTGTCGACACATGCAGAAGAATCTGGGTCGAGACATACAAGGAATTGTGTCGACATCTTGTAGACTTGTGTCGACACTTACACAACATGTGTCGACACTTGGTCTATAAGTGTCGACACTTAAGAACAGAAAGTCTCGACACTATCTGACAGTTAGAGAATTTCAAGAAGTGACTGGTTGACATGACAGCTGCCGATCCAGCCGGTCTACAGCAACTGTCAGAGAAGTCAGAAGTCTGTTATGAACCGGACCAGCCGGTTACCATGAAGGAAGCCTATAAATAGGCACTCACAGTTTACAGAAGTGATTGTTATTGTAAGAATTACAAGTTGTTCTTTCAAGTAGTGAGAATAATTAAAGTGGTTGATCAGATTATTCAAGTAATCAGAAAAGTGAAACACAGAGGATCAATACAAGAAGATCTGGCAGTCTAACTGCAGATCTAAGAAGTTGGAGAGAGAGAGCTCCAATCAAGAATTCAGTCTTTGGAACTAAGGCTGAGAAGAAGGATTCAGAATCTTCTGGATCTCAAGAAGCAGAGGTCAAGGATCAACTGCAGAGGATTCAGACTAATTCAGTTCTAACTCAAGAAGCTTTGAAGGAAGCTAAGTCAGTTTGGATCTAGCTGAGTTCTTCCAAGAACTCTTCAAGAAACTCTCAACTCCTCTCTTATTTTCTGAGTTGTAGAGTTAATTATTGTATTTCAATTTTAACTTGTAGGATCCATTGGATCTGAGTGAATTGTAAGCCTATATTATAAAGGCTGAGGGTAGGGCTTGGTTGCCTGAGTGTAGGAGTTGAAGAACTCTGAGTGTAGGCCTTGATTGGCTGAGTGTAGGCCTGGGTGGCTGAGTGTAGGCCTTGGTGGCTGAGTGTAAGGCTTTGGGCCTGAGGTGTAGGAACCTAGTTGGGTTCTGAGATAGTGGAGAAGTTTGGCCGAATCTAGTACACTGCTAGATAGGCGAAGGGGGAAAGTGGATGTACCCAAAGATTGGGGAACCACTATAAATTTGTGTGTCTGCTGTGCTGTGATGTGCTGTGGATTAACTGTTTATATTCTGTTGTTGCTGTTAGCTGTATAAATCTGTGAGATAACTGTCTTACTGCCAACTAAGTTTCAAAAAGGTTTAGGTCACTTATTCACCCCCCCTCTAGGTGTTTAGGTACCATATCTTTCAAGTGGTATCAGAGGCAGGTTCCTCAAAAAGGACTAACTGTCTGAGGAGATCCAGTTTGGCAGATTCAGTGTAAGTCAGAACACAAAATCAAGAAAATCAAGAAACATGGGTTCTTCAGAGAATCACAAGGAATTGGGTTCAATGAAACTGCCCATATGCAGAAAAGAGATTTTTGGAATCTGGAAAGAGAGGGTAAGGCTGTTCATGGAAGCCTCTGACCCTAGAATCTACATCACAGTCAAAGAGGGGCCATATGTGCCCATGAAGATCTCAGTATTGGATGCAAATCAAAGGACTCCAAAGGATTTCTCTGAGATGACCAAGGATGAAATTGTCCTAGCCACTATGAACAAAAGGGCACAAAACATAATAGTAAGTGCCATTGATGATGCAACTTTTCAGAACCTAATTCACTGTAAAACAGCAAAAGAAATGTGGGATACCCTCATTGTCTATATGGAAGGTTCTGAAGAAGTTAGGCAAGATAGAAAGTCCTTGCTTAATCAAGAGTATGAGAGCTTTAGGCAAGGAAGAGGAGATATCATCACTGAATGCTACAAGAAGTTCTATAGAATTGTTAATGAACTCATGTCCTATGAAAGAGAGTTCACTAACTATGAATTGAATGATAAGTTCTTGAGGTCCCTAACCAAAGATTGGGACACTAAGATCTGTGCCATCAGAGAAATGGCAAAGTTGGGAGAAATTCCTCCTCCCACACTGTTTGGCAAGTTGCTGTCTTATGAGATGCAGCTGTCTGTGAGAAAAGAGGAGGAAAAATCAACAAGGACTGAGCACAGGGAAAGGACTGTTGCCTTCAAGTCAGAAGTACCTAGAAAGGGCAGAACTAAGTCATCAACTCCTCCTCCAGAGGTAGTTGAATCAGAATCTGATGAGTCTGTTAGCACAAAGTCTACAAGCAGTGAAAGTGATGAAGACTTTGCTGCATTCACCAGACATTTTCAGAAATTTCTGAAGAAGAAACAGTGGAGGTCCAAACCTTCATTTTCCAAAGGGAAAGAAGTTCAGTATCAGGAGAAGAAGCCTTCAAAGAAGGACAAGAAAAAGACAAAGACTAGCAAGGCAACTGGGTCTAGGATAGTGTGTTACTGCTGCAATAGACAGGGTCATGTTATTGCAGATTGTCCTGAGAGAAGAAAAGAATCCAGTGACAAAAAGAAGACTCACTTCAAAGGAAAGAAGGAGAAGTCCTTTGTTGCAAAGAATGAGAAGACTCTTTCAGACATTTCTTCTTCAGACACTGAGACAGATGCTGAAGCCTACATATGGCTATTTGCTGAAGAAGAAGAGGAGTTTATGCAGATCATGGAATCAATCTATGAACAAGAAGAGTGTCAGTGCCAAGGACTGATGGCATTGACTGAAAGTACCAAAATCCTGGAGCAGCCAGGACCTAGTCAGGTACAAAGTCCAACTCAAAGTTCAGATTTCAGTACTAGTTCAGAGTCAGATTCATCTTCATCAAGTGATGGAAGTGTTTCTGAATCTGAGGGAGATATTCATCAGCTCTTAGATGAATATAAAGTACTGTAGCAAGCCTATAAGAAAAGCAAGTCTCTTGCCAAAAGTCAGGCAAAAGAAATTGCTGATCTAAAGACAGCTGCAACAGACTTTGAGAAGGAATTTGATCAAAAGCTCAATGAGGTAGCCAGGCTGAAACACATTACTGTGATTCAGATGGGAACCATCACTTATAAAAATGATCAAATTAAGTTACTGGAGATCAATCTCCAGAAGGAAAGAGAGCTAGTTGCTAGGTTTTCAAAACCTAAATCAGTGCTACCCTTGATTGATGAATTTGTTCATCATAAATGAAAGGCTGGATTGGGTTTTATTAAACCAGCTAGGACTGTTCAGGATCAGTCCAAGTCCAAGGACAAAGCCCCAACATTCAATAAGCCTGCTGTAGTCAAGACAGCCAAGTCTGTACCTAAGCAAAGGTACAACAAGTTTGAATGCTGGTGTTGTGGCAAGGTTGACCACTTTGCCTTGGATTGTTGGCACAATGCCAGTGCCAAGTTGAGTAGCAAGTTACCTGGTGGAAAGCCAGCAGGTAGCTATGTCAAGTTGCAAACTAACAATCACCAAGGACCCAAGTTTACTTTGGGTTCTAAGGTTCATTAATTTGTTTTGCAGGTGAATCCAAGTGGCCATACCCCAACATGGTACTTGGATAGTGGATGTTCCAGACATATGACTGGAACAAGGGGACTACTGAAGGACTACATTCCAATCAAAAATGGTCCTAAAGTGACCTTTGGTGGTTCTGAAAAAGGAATCATCAAAGAGTTTGGTAACATCTCTTCAAACCTTGTTACCATTACTCAAGTGGCTTATGTTAAAGGTTGAAACACAACCTCATTAGTATAAGTCAGTTAAGTGATGTAGGGTATGACATCTCATTTGTTAAAAATGGTTGTCATATCAAGAGGTCAAGTGATCAAGAGATCATTTTGACAGGATATAGAAAGAGGAATGTCTACTGCTTAGACATTATGATTGAGAACAATGGTTCTCTGTTTGTCTTGTAGCTGATGAGACAGTCTCTCATTGTGTCAAGTGGCACAAGAGGCTAGCTCATCTTAACTACAAGACTATTAGCAAACTCTTTAGCAAAGAGTTAGTGAGGAATGGTACTCAAGTTAAGTGTGTCAAAGATGACATTTGCTCAGCTTGTCAAAAGGGCAAGCAGACTAAATCCACCTTTAGAAGCTTAGACAACAAAGATGCTGTGAGGTGTTTATACCTCTTGCATATGGATCTATTTGGTCCAATGCCAGTTCACAGCTTAGGTAGGAAGGTCTATACCTTTGTAGTTGTTGATGACTACTCAAGGTTTTCCTGGGTGTTCTTCTTAAAGCAGAAATCTGAAACACCTAGTGTCTTCCATAGCTTTGTTAAGCAAATTCAGAATGAATTGAACTGTACAGTGGTCAAAATTAGAAGTGACCATGGTACTGAGTTTCAGTCTGAAAGCATGACAAAGCTGTGTGAAGACTATGGGATATTTCAAGAATTCTCTTCACCTAGAACACCTCAGCAAAATGGCATTGCTGAAAGGAAAAATAGGACCTTGATAGAGGCTGGTAGAACCCTATTAAGTGATTCATCACTGCCAGAGTATTTCTGGGCTGAAGCAGTTAACACTGCATGCCATGTGATAAATAGGGCTACCATCACTAAAAGGTTAAACAAGACCCCCTATGAAGTTGTGAAAGGCAGGAAACCAAATCTATCCTATTTCAGGATTTTTGGTTGCAAATGCTTCATACTTAACAATGAAAAGTCTTATCTAACTAAGTTTGCTGCCAAGTCCCAAGAGGGAGTGTTTGTTGGGTACAGCAATAATAGTAAGACTTATAGAGTCTACAACTTGACTACACAAGTTGTCGAGGAGTCTGTGCATGTAGTTTTTGATGAGACACAACTAATTAACAATGAGTTGTCTAGCAATGTATGCAGTCCCATAGGTCTTACTAAGAAGATGGACAAGCTAACCATAGAAGATGTACCTGCTGCAAGACAGCAAGTAGAAGGAGATGACTTATGTCCAGGGGGAGAACTACATGTACAAGGAGCTGAAGAAGTACAAGGAACTCAGTTTGATGAAGATGCTGAAGAAGTTCAACCAGAAGTAAGGATGCCTCCAGCCAACAGGCATCTAAGAGATCATCCAGTAGAGCTGATAATTGGAGATCCAAGACAAGGTGTTCAGACAAGGAGCAGAAATCAGAATGCTGTAGTATATTCAAGTTTTCTGTCTCAAATAGAACCAAAGAAATTTGAAGAAGCAATACAAGATCCACAGTGGACTGAAGCAATGCAGGAAGAGCTTAATCAGTTCAAGAGGTGCAAGGTTTGGGACCTGGTTCCTAAACCTAAAGATCACAATGTGATAGGAACAAAGTGGATCTACAGGAATAAGTTAGATGAACAAGGAGTCATCATTAAGAATAAAGCAAGATTGGTTGCTAAAGGTTATAGGCAAGAAGAAGGTATTGATTTTGATCAAACCTTTGCTCCAGTAGCCAGACTGGAAGCCATAAGGATGTTCTTGGCCTATGCAACTTATCAAGGATTCAAGTATACCAAATGGATGTGAAGTCAGCATTCCTAAATGGTAATTTGAAAGAAGAAGTCTATGTGGAGCAGCCTGCAGGTTTTGTTGATCCAACTCTACCTCATTATGTCTATAGACTTAGGAAAGCATTGTATGGGTTAAAACAAGCACCTAGGGCTTGGTATGAAACCCTATCTAGTTTCCTCATTGAGAACAAGTTCTCAAGGGGAAAATAGATAAGACTCTATTCCTTAGGGAATCAAGAGGCAAAGTCATATTTGTCCAAATATATGTAGATGACATTATATTTGGGTCTACTGAAAGTAGCCTTTGCAAAAAGTTTGCAAAGCTTATGCAAAGTCAATTTGAGATGAGTAGTATGAGAGAACTGAAGTTTTTCTTGGGTCTCCAAGTTAAACAGACTGGAAGTGGTCTATCCATATGTCAGTCCAAGTTCACCCTAGAACTCATAAGGAAGTATGGTATGGATTCATCCAGTACCATGAAGACTCCTATGGGGTCAAGTATGTCTCTGAGCAAGGATGATGCAGGGAAACCTGTAGATGAAACCTTGTATAGAGGGATAGTTGGCTCCCTACTATACTTGACTGCAAGTAGGCCTGACATTATGTATGCTACATGTATTTGTGCCAGGTATCAAGCCTGCCCTAAAGAGTCTCACTTGACTGCAGTCAAGAGAATCTTGAGATATCTAAAGGGCACACCTTATCTAGGCCTCTGGTACCCTAGGAATGGAGATTTTGATCTAACAGGCTATTCAGATGCAGACTTTGCAGGATGCAAAGAAGATAGAAAGAGCACCACTGGATCCTGTCAATTCCTAGGTGGAAGACTCATTTCATGGAGCAGCAAAAAGCAGACTAGTGTGGCTATCTCCACAGCTGAGTCAGAATATGTAGCTGCAGGAAGTTGCTGTGCTCAACTTCTGTGGATTCAACATCAGCTAGAAGACTATGGATTTCAGGTAAGTAGAACTCCACTTTACTGTGATTCTACAAGTGCTATTTCAATAGCTAATAATCCTGTATCACATAGTAGAACTAAACATATTGAGATTAAATATCACTTTCTTAGGGAGCATGTAGAAAGAAATGATATTGCACTTGAATATGTTAAAACTGATAATCAGATAGCTGATATGTTTACTAAGCCCTTAGAAGAAGCTAAGTTTAATAGGTTCAAAATTGAACTAGGTATGATAAACTTAGACTAAGTTTACAGAACTAAAAATTGGCTAAGTAAAAAGGTGTCGACACATAGACAAGTCTATGTCGACACAGAATATTAAGTGTCGACACTTCAGGAAAATGGTGTCGACACATCTAGGAAGTTGGTGTCGACACTTCAGAATGTTAGTGTCGACACATGTCGAGTTGGTGTCGACACATTTAATGAGGTGTCGACACTTAAGTTTTACACAGAATTTTCTAAGTCTCGACTACATGTCGAGTAGTGTGGTGTCGACAGTTAACCAAGTGTCGACACATAAAATCTGATGACTTAAACTTGTGTCGACACATGTGTGTCGAGACATTATAAGTCAGTGTCGACACTTATTGCCAGTGTCGACACATTTTTAGTAATCCATCCCGCCTGTTCGTCTTCAAACCAGAAAGGTATAAATAAGGTTCTGTCTTTGTTTGTCGACACGCTTTCAGAGTTTCGAGACCAAACTACTGTGTCGACATTTCTCTCTTCTAAAGACTAATTCTACAAACCCTAATGGCACCCAAGCTCGAGGAGAATGTCAATGAAGGCTATGAGCTGGTTCGTGGCGCATTCGACGATGACGATCAAGAAATCAAATTGGTGATAACCCTAGTCACCGATTCTGGATTGGAGTATCTGGTTTCAGAACCAACTAAAATATGGAAGAAGGAAGTACTCGAATTCCTTGCTGGAGCTTCTGTAGATGACTCAGGTTACAAAATCAAATCAAAAGTGCATGGCACCAGGGTCAAGATTTCACCCAAATCTCTGAGAAAGGTACTTCAGCTACCTAAAATTCAAGAAGAAGAGGAAGTGACTACATCTAAGACCAAAGAAGCACTTACCTGGTGTGGTCTAGATCCTAAGCTGAAGATTGGATCTGTATTCAACAGGAGAGGAATGAATACCCAAGGAAAGTTCCTGTCAGAAATTGTGGGGAAAGTTATTCTCAGTAAGACTGGAGGGCATGACAGGGTGTCAGTCTCCATGTTCAGTATTATGACCAGAATTATCTTCAACCTAAAAACAGACTGGTCAATGGTTGTCTATGAGAAAGTTAAGGAGAGTCTGAAGAAGCCCAATCTGGGCAGAATACTAAGTCTCTACCTGGCTGGTATAATACCAGAGGTAATGAGCAATGCTGCTGATACTAAAATCAATCGCATGAGAAGGATGGATATGAGATATTTTCAAGATGGGAAAGAGTGTTGTCTAAGGAAGTTCCTACCCCAGAAAAGCAAGTTTCTAAGAAAGATTCCCCTCCAAAGAAGAAGAGGAAGATAGCTCCTGTGACACAGGAGTCCTCCAGCAGTTCAGGTAGTGAAGAACTAGTTGTTTTCACTCCTGATAGTCATGAGGAAGTGGCTGCAGAGAAGTCTCCTGCTCCTCAAGAGCCAGCTGAAATCCAGGGGAGCTGCCTACAGCTAGCCCCATGCAAAAGGATCCAAGCCAGGGGGAGCCTCCAGCTGTAGAACAACCCTCTACACTGGAGAGTGAGCAAGCTACACTCATTATCCAAGAGGTACTTTCTGACCTCAATACTTTAGATTTTTCTATAATAGATTCTGATTTGTCTGATGTCCATCAGCAAACTCAGCAAGCAAATCAAGAACCAGATGTTGTTCTCCAAGACACATCTGTTGTGCAAAAAGTTCCTGATAAAGTAGTTGATGAACACAGTACATCTCCTGCACAGTCACCTCCTGAATATACAATGGAAGATCTATTTCTTAATTTAGATCAAGAGGATTTTGACATGGACAAGAATGCTGCTGCTGAAGAGAAAGGTGCTGCTGTTGAGGGGGAGAACTTGGAAGTTCAGGATGAGCCTTTAAGGCTAGACACTGAGAAGGCACTGGATGTGCAAGCTGAAAAACCATCAAGCCCTAAGGACAGGGTAAATATAGCCAGTACTTCAGAGTCTGAGGAAGATGAGACTGAACAAGCTAAAAAGAAGAAATTCTTTGTATTCAAAAGAAGGAGTCAGAGCTACAAGAAGGCTCTACAAACTGTTGCTCAGCACTCCTTAGTCCAACAAGCTCCATCCACTGATTACAGTGGCTTAATGGTAGCAATGCAAGTTAAGCTGGATGAGCACAGGAGGGCTATAGAGAAGTATATTGATGAAGGCCATGTTGAAGTTGGTGACCGGGCGGTCTGGCGGTTTGTCTTGACGGGTTGAAGACCGCGCGGTCTGGCGGTTTGTCTCAGCCGGCTTGGAGACCGGACGGTCTGGCGGTCTACCCTGGCGGTCTCTCTTCCTCTCTGGTGGTAGCCGTGCGGTTAGCCCTGCTGTCTAACCGCGCGGCCTGTGCGGTTTGTTTTGTATAGTCCGCCTAGTCCTGTAAATTTTAGTCTCACATCTCTTATTTGTATTCTCTCATCTCTCCTCCATTCTATATAAGGGAGGGCATACCTTTGTAATAGATACCTTTTTTGGATAATAAAATTTCGATTATTCAAAAGTTTATTCGGCTTGTTCTCTACTTTTCGCTTCTTTTCTCTACTTTCTAACATGGTATCAGAGGACACGGTCATTTCCTCCTGATTCTGTGCGCTCTCTGTTGTTCGCGGCTTGTTTTCCGCGTTCTGCGACTTGTTTTGCGACTTGACTTCTCTTCTGTCCGCGCGGCTTGTTTCTATCCGCGCGGCTTGTTTCTGTCCGCTGCCCTGTTCGCGCGGCTTGCACTTCTTGGTTCTCTTCACCTACTGCTCTTTGTCGCAGCGACCTGTTTCCTTGTCGCCGCGCTCCTTGCTCTTTCTTGCCGCTCCGACTTCCTAGTCGTTGCGGTCTGTCTCTGTCCGCGTGTGTTGTCTCTCTACTCGCGGTTTGCTGCTGTGATCTGCCTGACCGTGCGGGTTGTTCCTTTCTCACCTGCATCTTGGTCGCGCTCGCCGGCTCTTCTCCTCTCTTCTGTTCGCTCGGCCTTTTCAGTCCGCGCGACCTCTTCCCCGCTTTGCCTTTGACCGCTTTCTAGCAGCTGCTGTGATCTGCCTGACCGTGCGGGTTGTTCCTTTCTCACCCGCATCTTGGTCGCGGTCACCCGCTCCTGCTTGCTAGTCGCCCGGCTTCCTCTTTTTCCGTGCGACTTGTTCTCCTCTGTTCGCCCGACTTTTTCAGGCCGTGCGACTTCTTTCCCTCTGCTTTGCTCTGCTTCTTGGTAGCGGTCTTTCTAGCCGCCCGACCTGTTTTCTGTTCGCCCGGCTTGGTGCTCTTTTCTCTTCTCGCGGCTTGTTCTTATCGTCGCAGTTTGCTCCTCTCTTGCTTCCATGGCTTTCCCCTCCTCCGGCCTGTCCGCCTCTGTAGTAACCTCTTCTGGTAGTGCTCATGTTGTTACTCGCGGAAGATGGCTAATAGACTCTGGCGCCACAAATCATATGACAGGCAATCCTCACTGTTTCTCTCTTCTTGACACACATGCTCAGTTGCCCCCGGTTATTGTTGCTGATGGATCTCCCTCCCCGGTCCATGGGACGGGCCTGGTTCCCGTCACTCCATCTCTCTGCTTGGCTGATACCCTCTATGTGCCCAAGTTTCCGTGCAATTTACTATCGGTTACTTCTTTATGCAAGCAACTACGGTGTTCTGTCATATTCACCCCTACCTCTTGCACTTTTCAGGATCCGGACTCCCAACGGACGATTGCTACCGGGACAGAGAGTGGTGGTCTCTACTTCCTCGACAACGTTTCTGCTCTATCCGCCTTCTCCTCCTCCTCTACAGATCTTCTCCAATGGCATCTTCGCCTTGGACATGCTCCTCCCCGCATTCTACGACAGTTCCTGCCGCACCTCCCTCCTCATCATCCTCCTCTCAACTGTGATGCTTGTCAACTTGGCAAACATCACCGCTCATCCTTCCCCCCAACGCAGAGTCGGGGCTCTTCCCGTCCGTTCGACCTCGTTCACTCCGACATATGGGGTCCCGCTCCTAACCTCACCATCGGTCGGGGTAGTTCCTACTTTGTCACCTTCATTGATGATTTCTCTCGATGTACGTGGGTATATCTTCTCAAAGATCGCTCCGAGCTGTTCTCTGTTTGGACCTCCTTTTATTCTATGGTTAAGACTCAGTTCGATACGTCTATTAAACTCCTTCGTTCTGATAATGCCAAGGAGTATCTTAGCCACGACTTCTCATCCTTTTGTATTCACCATGGTGTCATTCGTCAAACCAGCTGTGTCTACACCTCACAACAAAATGGGGTGGCGGAACGCAAAAACCGTCACCTCCTTGATGTCGCTCGCACTATGATGACTCAAATGCATGTTCCTCGCTCCTATTGGGGATATGCTGTCCTCCTCTCCTGCTATCTCATCAATCGCCTTCCCTCCACAGTTCTCCATGGTGCTACCCCCTTCTCCATTCTTTATCCAGACAAGGATCCCTTTCCTCTTCCTCTACACATCTTCGGTGCACCGCTTTTGTGCACTCTCCCGCTGCCACCCGTGATAAACTCTCACCACGTGCCACCAAATGTGTCTTTCTGGGCTACTCTCCCACTCAGAAAGGTTATTGTTGCTTTGATCCCGTTACCGCAAGCAATTTGTCTCTGCGGATGTCACCTTCTTCGACAATGTCTCTTACTTCTCTCCCGCTTCCTCCTCTCCTCCTCCTGCTCCTACTTTTCCTACCAACCCATCCCTCCCCTCTGCTCCCACTGATGTTCCGCCATCTCCACCATCTCCACCATCTCCACCACCTCCACCATCTCCACCCTCTACTCCGCTTTCTCCCTCCACTCCGCTGCCATCTCTCTCTGCTCCGGGCCAGCTCTCTCCACCACGGATACTCTGGATACTGAGGCCCCTGTTGACCTGGATCTCCCTATTGCTCTTCGCAAGGGGTTCGGGCATGTACCCACCACCCGCTTGCTGCAGTTGTTTCCTATGATCGTCTTACCCCTTCTCGCAGAGCTTTCGCTCTGGCTATCTCAGCTACTACCACCCCCCGTTCCTATCAGGAGGCCCTTACTATTCCTCATTGGAAAGCTGCCATGGATGAGGAGATTGCTACTCTGACTGAACGGGGTACCTGGACCCTTGTTCCTCCTCCTTACGGCACAGATGTTGTTGGTTGTCGATGGGTCTTCGTGGTGAAGTTTCTCCCGGATGGCAGTGTGGATCGTTATAAGGCTCGCCTGGTTGCCAAGGGTTTTACCCAAACTTATGGGCTTGATTACTTTGACACTTTCTCTCCCGTGGCTCGCCTCAGCACTATTCGGGTTCTTCTCTCTGTGGCTGTCAACCGGGATTGGCCATCTCGCAGCTCGATGTTAAGAATGCCTTCCTCTATGGCGATCTGCAGGAAGATGTTTACATGGAGCAACCTCCTGGGTATGTTGCTCAGGGGGAGACAAGGGTATGCCGGCTACAGAAGGCTATCTATGGCCTCAAGCAGAGTCCTCGTGCCTGGTTTGACAAGTTTAGTAGCATTGTTGCGGCCATTGGTTTTACAAGAAGCTCAGCAGATCACTCCTTGTTTGTTCGGAAAACCGCATCTGGTCTTGTTGTTCTTGCGGTTTATGTTGATGACATTCTTCTTACTGGCGATGACCAGGATGGGGTATTGATGACCAAGAAACACCTTCGTCACCATCTGGTCACAAAGGATATGGGCTCCCCGAAATACTTTCTGGGGATTGAAATCTCTAGAAAACCCAACTCCATGGTCTTTTCACAAAGGAAGTATGCTCTTGATCTTTTGAAGGAGGCAGGACTCACTGGTGCTAAACCTGCTCGTTGTCCTATGGCTGCTGGAGAAGACAAAACTTGGACAGATAACTCACCTCTTCTCTCTGATCTTACGAGATACCGGCGTCTGGTGGGCAAGCTCATATATCTCACGGTAACCAGACCCGACATCTCTTATGCTGTTGGCAAAGTGAGCCAGTTCATGCAAGCTCCGAGGGAGTGTCATCTACAATCTGCTATGAGAATATTAGAGTATATTAAAGCTGCTACAGGGAAAGGTCTCCTATTTCAGAAAAATGGTCACCTAAGGGTTGAAGCTTACTCTGATTCAAGCTATGCGGATGACAAAGTGGACCGCAAGTCGACTTCAGGTTTCTGCACATTTGTTGGAGGTAATCTTGTGAGTTGGAAGAGCAAGAAACAGTCTGTCGTTTCCAGGTCTAGTGCAGAGGCGGAATATCGCAGCATGGCATCGACTACATGTGAGTTGAAGTGGTTGCGGGCTCTCATGCTTGACTTAGGAGAGGTTTACAACTATCCTCTTCCTATGTTCTGTGACAATAAGGCCGCGATACACATTTCCAAAAATCCGGTCTTTCATGAGAGAACAAAACACATAGAAGTCGACTGTCATTTTATTCGGGAAGAAATATTGAAGAAACAGATCTGCACTCCATTTGTCACTTCCGACAACGAGTTGGCAGATGTCTTCACCAAGCCGGTGTCCGCTTCCTTTTTCCACATCTGCGACAAGCTGGGCATGATCGATATATATGCTCCAGCTTGAGGGGGAGTGTTGAAGTTGGTGACCGGGCGGTCTGGCGGTTTGTCTTGACGGGTTGAAGACCGCGCGGTCTGGCGGTTTGTCTCAGCCGGCTTGGAGACCGGACGGTCTGGCGGTCTACCCTGGCGGTCTCTCTTCCTCTCTGGTGGTAGCCGTGCGGTTAGCCCTGCTGTCTAACCGCGCGGCCTGTGCGGTTTGTTTTGTATAGTCCGCCTAGTCCTGTAAATTTTAGTCCCACATCTCTTATTTGTATTCTCTCATCTCTCCTCCATTCTATATAAGGGAGGGCATACCTTTGTAATAGATACCTTTTTTGGATAATAAAATTTCGATTATTCAAAAGTTTATTCGGCTTGTTCTCTACTTTTCGCTTCTTTTCTCTACTTTCTAACAGGCCACAAGTCTTTACAATTTGATTTAGCTCAAGATATAAAATCAATCAGGTTTGAGATGAACCTGAACAAGAAAGAGATGAATGAATGCTTCCACAAGGGTGGAAATGCAGTGATATTTCTGGCAACTCATCAGGAAAAGATCAAGACTCAAGTAGATGATATAGCACTAAAGCAAGACTATGTGCTGGAGAATCAATTAAGAATGAATGATAATTTAACTGCCTCCCACAATGCTATAGTCACTGAACTAAAGAATAAGACTGCTGAACCTTCAACATCATCTGCTGCTGCAAATGCTGAATTTGATAAAGCATTTCAAGATGAAATTGCTGCTGTCAAGACTGCAATTAAGGATTCACAGAAGGTCATTTCTGAACAGCTTACAAAGCTTAGACCTTATTTTAAGGATGACATCAGGTACTTGGACAGCCAAATCAGGTTCCAGAAAGATGATGTCAGAGATCATGTTGAACAAGAAGTCATAAAGGGGGAGAGGGTGTTAGTCAAAGCTAGCTCTGAACATGCCAAATGGATTTCTAACTCCATCAGAGCTACACTGGGCTATCCTCCCCTGTGTGATGATGATAATGTAGCTGAATCAGGTATTCAAAGTGCTTATCTTGGAGGTGAGCAACAGGAAGTAGCTCAGGTGATCTATCCACCTCCAGATTTTGACATGGTTCATGCAGAAGTAAGCACAATGTATAGTCCAACTACTGGAAAGCCTAATGTTGTTCTGGAAAAGGTTGTTCAACCTGTTACAGCAGCTATGCAAGAGGCTATGGACAAAGAAGAATAGACAAGGCTGTCAAAGAAGAAGTTCAGGGAACTAGCTGAGCAAAAACCAGATTTTGAACAGTGGAGCCCTACTTCTAGGAACATCATTCTCACAGCCTGGAAAGCAGCCAAGGACAATGCACATGAGAGGAACAAATGGTTCTCAGAAGCAGAATGGAGGAAGCATGAGATTAGGCAGGAAGCCATTGTCCAGTATAGAAGGAAGGCTAAGTTAGGAAAGCTATCTCCTACAGCTGTGGAGCCTAGCAAGTACTTTCCTAAGCCCTATCATTACTTTGAGAGGCAGAAAATCAAGGCTGAAGAACAAAAGAAGAAGGACTCCAAAGACAAGAAGACTGCTGATACTGAGCCTGCTGCTGCTGCTGTAAAAGCCAAAGTGCAAGCTGGGAAAGGAATAGTCATAAAAGAACCTGATCAGAATTAGACTAAGATTAGACTGAAGAATGTTGTAATCTGTTACATCTAAACATTTTTGTAAATCATTGAAAATGTATTAAAAACAATGTTTGAACAGTTTTTGATAAATATATTTTTCATGATTGTTCAGAAGAATGTGTCTATTTCTTGCTTGTTCTGCAATGTTTAATGAGTATACATGTGTGCTTTATTACATGTTTAAGTTTACCCTATTACCATATACCTGCTTTACATCATTCTCTAATTTTTAATTATGAGTGGTGTATATCATTGACTAAGGGTTATGACTTCTTCAAATAGGGGGAGATTGTTAGGTACATTGGTCAAATGTACCTGATTTGAAGAAGCCTCACCTAACTCAATGATATACATCATAATGTATTTGATGTTTGTTTGAGTTACTTGTGCAGGTTAGGTATACACTGGATTGAAGCTAAAAGTTTCTAAGTCCATGTGTCGACACCCAGAGGGAAAGTGTCGACACTTGAGAAAGCTTGTGTCGACACCCAGACAAGAAGTGTCGACACTTGGAGTAATTGTGTCGACACCTGGGAAGAAGAGTCGACACCAGACAGAAAGTGTCGACACTTGGAGCTGTGTTGACACTCAGTGAAGAAGTATGCAGAAAAACTGTGTCGACACTTAGCAGAAGTGTCGACACCTAGAAGAGCTGAGTCTACATCAGGAAGTGTCGACACTTGGAGTTGTGTCGACACACAGCAAAATTCTGCAGAGGCTAAGGACAAGTGTCGACACTCAACACAATGTGTCGACACTCAATCAGCTGAGTCAACATATGAAGAATGTGTCGACACTCAGCACAATGTGTCGACACACATCCAGAAGAGTCAACACTTGAAGAAAGTGTCGACACCCAGCACAATGTGTCGACACTTAGTTGAAGACTCTACACTTGAAGAAAGTGTCGACACAAGGAGCTTTGTCGACACTTAGCAAAGAACAGAAAAGTTTACAAAATATTCTAAGTACAAGTGTCGACACTAAGGGAATGTGTCGACACTCAGCTGATGAAACAAAATTAAAGACTTGTGTCGACACCAAGAAGTAGTGTCGACACTTGACAGTTTCAACACATGAAGATGTGTCGACACAAAGGAGTTGTGTCGACACTTAGAAGAATACAGTTAAAGAATGAAGAACAAGACTTGTGTCGACACTCATTTTCAGTGTCGACACATGCAGAAGAATCTGGGTCGAGACATACAAGGAATTGTGTCGACATCTTGTAGACTTGTGTCGACACTTACACAACATGTGTCGACACTTGGTCTATAAGTGTCGACACTTAAGAACAGAAAGTCTCAACACTATCTGACAGTTAGAGAATTTCAAGAAGTGATTGGTTGACATGACAGCTGCCGATCCAGCCGGTCTACAGCAACTGTCAGAGAAGTCAGAAGTCTGTTATGAACCGGACCAGCCGGTTACCATGAAGGAAGTCTATAAATAGGCACCCACAGTTTACAGAAGTGATTGTTATTGTAAGAATTACAAGTTGTTCTTTCAAGTAGTGAGAATAATTAAAGTGGTTGATCAGATTATTCAAGTAATCAGAAAAGTGAAACACAGATGATCAATACAAGAAGATCTGGCAGTCTAACTGCAGATCTAAGAAGTTGGAGAGAGAGAGCTCCAATCAAGAATTCAGTCTTTGGAACTAAGGCTGAGAAGAAGGATTCAGAATCTTCTGGATCTCAAGAAGCAGAGGTCAAGGATCAACTGCAGAGGATTCAGACTAATTCAGTTCTAACTCAAGAAACTTTGAAGGAAGCTAAGTCAGTTTGGATCTAGCTGAGTTCTTCCAAGAACTCTTCAAGAAACTCTCAACTCCTCTCTTATTTTCTGAGTTGTAGAGTTAATTATTGTATTTCAATTTTAACTTGTAGGATCCATTGGATCTGAGTGAATTGTAAGCCTATATTATAAAGGCTGAGGGTAGGGCTTGGTTGCCTGAGTGTAGGAGTTGAAGAACTCTGAGTGTAGGCCTTGATTGGCTGAGTGTAGGCCTGAGTGGCTGAGTGTAGGCCTTGGTGGCTGAGTGTAAGGCTTTGGGCCTGAGGGTGTAGGAACCTAGTTGGGTTCTGAGATAGTGGAGAAGTTTGGCCGAATCTAGTACACTGCTAGATAGGCGAAGGGGGAAAGTGGATGTACCCAAAGATTGGGGAACCACTATAAATTTGTGTGTCTGCTGTGCTGTGATGTGCTGTGGATTAACTGTTTATATTCTGTTGTTGCTGTTAGCTGTATAAATCTGTGAGATAACTGTCTTACTGCCAACTAAGTTTCAAAAAGGTTTAGGTCACCTATTCACCCCCCCTCTAGGTGTTTAGGTATCATATCTTTCACCGAGTTTAAATGCACTTTGAAGGCATGTATCCCTTGTGAGTCATCTCCTGTAATGATGATGTCGTCAACATATACTAACAGATGGACCGTCCCTGTTGGTCGGTGACGAGTGAACAACAAGAAGTCGGCCGAGCTTCGAGTAAAACCGATATCACGAAGGGTCTTACTGAATTTTTCAAACCAGGCTCGTGGAGATTGTTTGAGACCATACAGAGCCTTAAGAAGGCGGCAGACCTGAGAAGGCAGGCCATGATGATGGCAATGCAAGCAGCTTCCTTCTGAGCTCGCTGAGCAGCATGATCATTGGTGGACGGCTGATGCTGGATCCAGGCTTCAACAAGAGTTTTAGCCCGAGCGACAAACGAAGTCATATCTGAAGCGCCGCCAGTGTCGAGAGTGAAGAGGTCGGTGAGGATGTCGTAAAGATGTTAAAGTCTGTCGCGGCCGGAGTACAAGGAATGTAGCTCATCCCACATAACCTTGGCGGTGTCGTGGTACATAGCCATTTGATAAGGCTCACCATCCAAGGAATTCAGAATACAAGTCTGAACGCGTCCGTCATTTCGGAGCCAATCATCTGTAAGGGGAGAAGGAGGTGCCTGAGTAAGGTGAGGCAGAAGTCCCTTAGCCTGAAGAACCCGCCGAATTGAATGCACCCATGGAATAAAGTTTTTCTTGCCGGAAAGAGAGATTGTTGTGATCCGGAGCTCGTCATGGAGTTCGGCAGAACAGGCCGAGCGGTCTGGCGGACAGGCCGGGTGGACAGTAGGCGGGCTGGCCGCCGAGCTCGTAGAATTACCAGAAGAAGCCATAGAGACAGACCGCAGAACCAGACGACCTAGGAAGACCGCCGCGGAAAGGAAAACTAGTCCGCTCGGTCACACTGGCACCAGCGATGAGTCAGATCGCAACCCAAATGCGGAAAGAAAGAGAGTCCGCATGGTCTAGGTGAACACAGTAGCGGTCAAAGCACAGCAATCAGGCCGCAACGGACAGGAGCAGTCCGCAAGAAGAGAGGGAGAGGCCGACGGATAAGAACAATCTGCAAGAGAGATAGCCGGCGCGACTAGAGCTGAGACCGCCCGGTCAAGGTGTGAAAAAAACAAGCGGCTGGAGGAGGCCACGACCAAAGGCGAAGCGGACAGGGAGAAGAAGTCCACAGCGGGCATATACAAGTCGCGCAGACAGAGAGGAGAAGAGCAGGAGACCGCGACCAAGATGCGGGTGAGAAAGGAACAGCCTGCATGGTCAGGCGGATCACAGCAGCGAACTGAGAAAGCAAACCGCGAGTATAGAGACAAGCGGACAGAGAGGAGAAGAGCAGGAGCGGAAGCAAAGTGGCGGAATGAAGACAGGCCGCGGCGAGTAGGGAGTCCGCAGGATAAAAGATGTGGCCCCACGAATTAGGAAAGGAAAGGCTAAAAAGCAAGGGGGGAAGGGGATCCACGGAGAAGGAGAGTAACAGGAGGTAGCGGAACAGCTGCGAACTGAGAAGGACAAGCCGCAGAGGCAAGCGGATAGAGACGAACAACTCGTGAATGCAGGTCGCGAGAGACAGGTCGCGGGAGGCAGGCCGCGAGAGAGGCCGCGGGAGGCAGGCCGCGAGAGATCAATAGGAGCGGTCAGAACAACGGATACCGCGAGAATCGTAACCTGGCTCTGATACCATGTAGAAAAAGCTCAAACCTTGTATGTATTGATTATGTAAATACAAGGAGAGAATACATATATATAGGAGGAAAAGAGAGAATAAATCATATACAAGATGTGAGACTAAAAGAGAAGAAAGCATAAATGGGCCTAAAACATGGGCCCAATACATGGGTTATTCTAACATTTATTATTCCCGTCAAGTGGAGATTAAGGTTGACAAAATTTTTATGAGTTGTTTTGTTGAGTCTCTCGAAAATATATAGGAAAGATCCTTCTACACAGGATCACATCAGTGCTGAGCTTGATGTTTACCAATACCAACAAGGATTATTTGGTAAAATATGACAAAGAGACAGATATCCAGGTACATTTTAATATATATTTTTATAAACAATTTAACATTAATGATGTATTATGTATTTATATATAATATATTGTGTTGGCATTTTAATTTTCACAGTACATTGATGGATGTTTAACAGTGCTGATACACTATACCTTAAAATTATGATTATGAAAATTTTAAGTCTGACTACTTCATCCTCTGACTATGAAGGAACTGGAGCATTTTCGAGATGGTATGCATTAATTTAGTTATTTAGTTAAACATAAATATCTTATTATAAGATTATATGCATTATTTTATTTTATTTTTAAATTTTGTAGATACATTCTAAAAAGAAAAATAAACCCGATAGCAAAAGATTGAAAGATTTCGTATTTGTAAAGTTCAATGCTTTGTTGAAGTCAAAATATTTGGAGACATATCGAGATCCATTGGCAACAAATAATGTTGAATCTGGAATGGTACAAGAGTGGATGGTGAATGTTGATCCCGAGGAGCACGAATGAAGATGACGATGATGAAGTCTTTCCTGGAGAGGGGCTGACATGGACGCAAATTGGCAATATAGTCGATGTTGATCATGATGAAAGGAGACCGCTAAGACTAGTTACAAGCAAACAAGTGATAATTAGTTATCAAAGAAGGGGAAATAGAAGAGTATATGAGGTGGACGAGGGAGATCTAGAGGGTTCATCAGATGAAAATCATATTTTATCTACCTCGCCGACTATAGATGAGTCTTTAAGTGATGAAGAATAAGGTATGTTTAAAATTTAATTTTAGAAATAATATATAGTTACAAGTTTCTTAAAATCACTAGCTTTACAAAATTTTAAAGCGATAAGCAACCTCTCCCGAATGGTCCGCACCAACGAAGTAGCATCCTCCACTTCTAATCGCTTATACAACAAATATAGCCATAATTTTTGATCCAATTGTCCATTTTCAGCCCCGCAAAGCCTATTGAAAAGTGTTCAGATAAATCTATCATTTAGCAAACATACGAAATCAACATACAATGGCTGGAGTATTCTACACGTGAGGTGAAGAGTTGAATGTGTTTAAAATTATTTTTTTTGCACTACTCTACACGTGATGTCACGTGTGTTTCTCTGTATATATGTATTCAAACTCTTGTATTAGAGTATCACAAGATTACAATTCCTTTTCTCCACTTACGTATCATTTTATAATTCCAAAAATTTTATAAAAAAATTTCCAAACATAACATAGGGAGCCCTTGTCCTGGTTGTGAAAAAAAGGACAACATTATGGCTCCTATTAGTTGATTAAACGACGAGAAGACACAAACAACATACGAAATCAACCTGGGGGCCATGTGTGACTAAGGCAGGAGTCGGGAAAGACGCATCCGAGTCGCCGTTATCACAAACACTCCCCCTCACGTGGAATACGTGCATGAAGGCATAGACAATGTCTGGAGGCCGTGACGAACACTTCCCCTCACGTAGACCACGTGCACGTGTGGGACCCTCGTCGGGTACATGAATCCAGATCACGTGGAAGAAGGCTGAAATCGTAAATATGCAGACAAACACACTACAACAATAACAACTTAAAAAAACAACATTAAAATTTAAGCCATGCCAGAGAGGAAGCAGCGCACGCAGAGCAACATCGGCATAGGCCTGCTGGCGTCGAGGAAGAAGATGCAGCAACACGACATAGAGATCTGTCGGAGAAGAAGAGAGCAGTAGCGACACGCAGAGCAGCCAGAGAAGAGGAGCAGCGACAGAGCAGCAGCGGCACACAAAGTAGCCGAAGAAGAAGAGCAGCGGCAGAGCAGCAACGGCACGCAGAGCAGCCGAAGAAGAAGCGGTAGCCGGAGAGAGAAGCAGCCGTCAGAAGAAGCAGCGACGGAAGCCGAGCCGTCGGAAGAAGACGACGAAATTGTCGGGAGAAGCAGAGACGACAACATCAGCGACGAAGACGTCTAGAGAAGATAACGACGGAGACAGAGGATGACGCAGGCGGAAGCAGCAGCAATGAAGACGCAGGGAGAAGCTGGAAGCAGAGGCGTCAGCATCGGCGATGCAGAGGGGAGCCGACGGGATCGTCGATGTCGCAGACGGAAGCCGGAGGAGCCGTCGATGTCGCAGGCGGAAGCAGCACAGGGCGGCGGCGATGGAAGCAGTCGGCGCAATTGTCGGGAGAAGCCGACGAAGCCGTCGGGAGAAGGTCCCGCTCCCGTCTCCGGAATCAGACGACGATTCAGTCGACGAGAGTGAGGGGAAAGGCTATTCCCGTGAGCCCTATCAGGTTGTGGTCGCGGAAGGATGGGTCGGGGAAGGGGGAGAACAGGAGCGGATTGGGAAAAAAATTTTAGGTCTCAGAACCGTTCCTCTGATACCATGTGGAGAAAACTCAAACTTGTAAATACTTTCTCTATATTCAAATACAAAGTATGAATACATATTTATAGGAGGGAAAAAGAGAGAAAAAGGTCTTATACATTATGTGGAACTAAAGAAGAGAAAAAGAAAAATAAACAAATATACGGGCTATATGGGCCCATTTACGTGGGCTTTTCTAATAATACTGATGGAAGCTTTGTTGTCGTAATAGATTGTAACAGGTTTGTTCATCAGTAGCCCCATATCTCGGAGAACTGTTTTTAACCATAATCCTTCGCATACTCCTTGTGCCATAACCATGTATTCGGCTTTGGCACTAGAGCGAGCAACAACATTATGTTCCATGCTCTTTCAAGAAACGAGATTTTCACCCACAAATGAGCAATATTTGGTAGTAAATCTACTATCATCCTGTTCAGTGGTTACCAGCTCAATCAGCATTAGTAAACACTTCAATCATTAAAGATTGATTAGCAAAGAACAAAATCTCATGTCCTGGAGATTTCTTGAGATATCTTTACACCCTGCAAATGACGAATTGTGGGAGAGTACATGAATCTACTTAGGACAACCACTGCATACCGCATATGTAATATCTTGGCGAGTATGAGCTAAATATACGAGTCTCCTAACCAAACTCTGGTACCTTGAGATGTCAATTTTATCCCCTTTAATATCCGCATCAATCTTGTGATTAGCCTCAATGGGTGTATCTACGGGAGCACACCCTAGCATGTCAGTTTCTTCTAGAAGATCAAGAGTATACTTTCGTTGAGAGATGAAGATCCCCGAACGAGCCCTAACCACTTCAATTCTTAGGAAATATTTCAGCTTTCCTAGATCCTTAACTTCAAATTATTTGTCCAACTATTCTTTCAAGTGCATGATTTCCTCTAGGTTATTTCCTGTAATAATAATATCATCCATATCTTTCACTATTATAAGGGAAAAGTTATCTTTGGTGAAACATTCAAAAATATCAATTATGCCCTCATTTTTATATTTTAATGACTTCAGATATATTATAATATATTTCAAAGAAATTAAAATACAATGTCCATTCAAGTAATTACACTATTAAAAAATTAGAAGTAATGATGAAAATCCATTTAAATTCAAAGAGTTTTTTGGTAGAGCTCCTACGCCTACTATGGTAGGTTGTCATTAGCATGTCAGCGGTCTATTCAAAGAAGGTTGTCATTAGCCATATCAGTGGTATTTTCGAGATGATGACATTAAATCAATCAACTTTATTAAAGTCAAAATTAATATTTTTAGGTCAAAACGTATATTGTTTTACAAAATAAAATTGTAATATTTATGTATATTTTTGACGGTCATTTTGAGTGCTCATATGTAAATGTTGCAGGCGAAACCCGCCTTGATGGGGCGGGCGAAACCCGTCGTCGCCGGTCGGGTTTCGCCCTAATCCATTTCTTGGATGCGGCCGAAAGCCGCCCGAGAGCATCGAGCCGGGGCGGGCAAAGCTCGTCGTCGCCGACCGTGTACTGTCGCGCCTGGTCGTAGGGGCGGAGCCCCATGTCGGGCACTCATATACAATAAGTATCAAAATTTGAGTTCCTTTCCTCATAATAAAGAGAGTATGATCAACATGTCCTTAAGTATAACCTAGTTGTAACATAGTTTTGTGAAACCGTCCAAACCAGACTCTAGAAGATTGTTTCAGGCCATATAAGGACTTCTATAGACAACAGACCTTTTCATTGGACTCTACTTTAGTAAAGTCAGGGGGAATAATCATGCAGACTTCCTCTGCCAGTTCACCGTGCAAAAAGGAATTGTTGACATCAAACTGCTGTAACTCCCACCTAAGACAAACATCACACAATAGGATCATATGAATATTATTCATCTTTACAACATGGTAAAATGTCTTTTGGTAGTCAATTCTTTGAGTTTGAGTGTACCTTTGAGCAACCAACCTGCGCTTTTTATCGCTCTACAATCCCATTTGATTATGCTTAACAAATAAAATCCAGTGTGATGCAACTGTTAGCTTCCCAGAAGGGATACACGCAAGTTGTCATGTCTCATTTTTCTCTAAAGCACGCATTTCTTCTTTCATCGCCTATTTCCACTCAGGTATCTGAATAGTCTCCTGTCAGGTCTTGGGAATCAAAATAGAGGAAAGGGATAGATAAAAGCTCTACGTGCATAAGAGAGGTTATGATAAGAAATGTAATTGGCAATGCGGTGCTTGCTGCCAGCAGCATTACCTTTAAGAAGAGCGAGGGAAACATGAAGGTCATCATCTGAATCTATAGTAGAAGCAGACACTGACACCGATGGAACATCCAGGAACGATACTTGCTCAACGATAGGAGGAATGGTAAGAGGAGTGGGACGGGGAGGAATGGGCGCAATATTGGAAGGAGTGGGAGCAAGAGGAATGTGAAGGGAAGTAACTATCAGAAGAGGAGATGCAAGGTTCCCATCAATATTACTACTTATCTCCCCTGACATAGACCAAAACACGACTCCCCCTCACAAAAAGTAATATCAATAGTGCAGTAGAAGCGACGTGTAGGAGAGTGATAACACAGATGACCTTTGGTGGTAGGAAAATACCCCACAAAAACACATTTAAGAGAACGAGCGTTTAATTTGTCCCGATGAGGAGTATGCACATGAACGAAACAGACGAAACCAAATATGCGAGGAGAGATATATGAAATGTGGTCAATGTGTTTCTGGGATAAATGAGAAAGAGGTGTAACGTAGTAAAGGGAGCGAGAGGTAAGACGATTAACGAGATGAGTTGCAATCAAAACAACATCACCCCAATAGAGCTTGAGAAAGTGCATGTAAATCAACAAACACCGAGAGACCTTCAATAAGTACTTATTGTTCTGTTCTGCCGCCACAATTTCAGTGGAAGTGTGGACACAGGTGATCTGGTGAAGAATGCCATGTTCGACAAGATATGAACCAAACACCTCCCGATCATACTCTCCATCATTTTCACTATGTAGCACACAAAATGTGCCATTAAACTTAGCCCTACCCATTGTATGAAAAGAGCAAAAGTAGGTAAACATTTCACTTTTCCGCTTTAGTAAATATTAAATAGAGCCGCGTAGTACATGAATAATAATCAATAGAAGTCACAAACTATTTATAGTTATTGCGGACTAACTCGACGTCCCGGTCGGGCCGGTAAAACTAGGACCGCCTTAGCTCTCGGAACGGTCGAGCGCGCACACAGCCAAATGAGTAAGTTGATTGTACACAAGCAGTTTTAACATGGAAAAACCCCTCAACTGGGTAAAAAACCACGTGACCGGATCTGTGCCGGTCAAAATCCAATATTACTGGGTTGTTACAGCTTGTTGGTAAAGTCGAGGGTGACAGACCACCTCTCGTTACAACTTAGGGGGTGAGAGAGTACTTTGTGTGCGGCGGACGACATGCCGTCGCGCCGGGAATAGTTACAACTTGCGCTGGTGGTCTGTCGTTAACAGTCTGCGGAATCTGGATGCGGAAGGGAACACTTGGGCTTGTGGAGGCTGCTTGAGACTTGAACGGTTTGTTGAGTCCGGGTGGCTTTGGCTCAGCCCACTGGTAGCTTGGGTGCGACTCAGGTGCGGCTCGGGTGCTGTTCGTTGGAGAAATTCGGCAGAGCTTACACCTAAGGAAGAAGAAGACTCAGAGGGAAAAGTTAGGAAATGAGGAGCTCTGGGGCAACTTTTATAGGTTCCAGGAGGTGGTTACGGTGGTTACGCGGTTATCCGCACACCGTAACCGCCCGCATAAATGATTTTAGTATAGGTTTAAATGCGTGCATCCAGGTATCGGGAGACCATTTAATTAATAACAAAATATTAATTAAATTCCTCCCCACTAACCTGGTGGTTAGTGGGTGGTTGCGCGCGGATCGAACGACCGAGAATGCTCCCCCCTGATCGGACGGCGGGAGCGGGCCTCCACGGGCGGCCGGCGAACCTGCTGCCAAGTTCGCCGTCGAGAGAGGGCCGCTAACAGCGACCGGGGAGGAGCGGCCGCTCTTCGCGGCCGAGCGGCGACAGCCGAGGGAGGGGGCGGTCGGGGCGGCCGCCCCCTTGGCCACTGGCGGCCAAGGCGAGGGGCGGCCGGGGCAGCTGAACCTTCGGCCGCCGCCGGCGAATGAGAGGGGGGCGGCCCGGTTGGCCGCCCCCTTATCCGCACGGGCGGTCGCCGCCTTGGTCGCCGACGGCCAAGGAGAGGGGGGCGGCCCGGTTGGCCGCCCCCCTTAACCGTACGGGCGACCGGGCAAAGGGGAGGCCGCCCCTTTGGTCGTCGGCAACCAAGGAGAGGGGGGCGGCCCGGTTGGCAGCCCCCCTTAGCCGCACGGGCGGCCGGGCAAAGGCGCGACTGGGGCAGCCGCCCCTTTGGTCGCCGACGACCAAGGAGAGGGGCGGCCCGGCCGGCCGGCCCCTTGGACGCTTGGGTCGTCCGAGGACGGGGTGGCCAACCGCTCGGGCGGCCGAGGACGGGGCGGCCCGGTCGGCCGCCCTTTCCGGCCGTGCGAACGGGGGCGGGCGGGCGTCGTCCGGGGAGAAGGTCGGCCGCCCGTCGCCGGCGAGGTGCGGCAGTTCCCCCACCATGCGGAGCAGGATCGGCACACGAGGATCGGGTGTGGTGATTGCGTGCGCGGTCAAACCCAAGATCCCGACTCCTTTTGGGTGGAGATCATGGGGTGTGGCTATGTGCACCCCTTGTTTTCTATAAAATGGGGTTGATCCCTATCAATTGCCCCCCAGATCCTTGTTGCACGAGACCTCTTCGGACTAAGAGAAATAAGGAACTTGTTTTGTTCACTTTCATGGTGGCGATGGCGGCGAATAATGACGGTCTGACGGACTTGCGCTGGCGAGCGGTTGTGCCCTGTAATCTCGGGTAAAAAATGTTAGTATCCATTTTGAAATAGGAGAAATGCTTATCATGCATGGGGGAGGAGGCCATTGCTTCTGTGATCGCGACGATGCGCGGGGCGCGTGCGGGCATGCGCGAGCATCTGTCCGTAGACATGTGGGTGCCCCGGCAGAGGCGTGGGCGGTCGCGCCGGCGCTTGAACGTGCGCGGCTGGTCGTGCACATAGGCACACATCAGACCACGCGGGCGCGGTTGCGCGCCGTCCCGCGCGGTTGTACGCGCAAGTGCGCTTGCAGGCGCGCGCGGGCGCTCTCGGGTGAGCGGTCGCGCGCGGGCCCGATCCTGCGCGCGCGGGGGCGCGCGCCTGGCCGTGCGGGTGCGCGTGCGCGCGATTCCGCATGTATGTGCTCGTGCGGGCGCGCGCGTGCCCGATCCCGCGCGCGCGTGCCCAATCTCGCAAGTGTGTGTGCATGTGAGCGTGCGCGCGGGTGTGCGTAGCCTTGCCTGCGGGTGCGCGTATGCGTCCGCCCGACTTCGAGCGTGGGGTGCGTGCCTGGCCGTGTGCGGGCTTCTTCCGCGTATGCGCCTCCTAGCAAGCGCTCTTAGGCGTGCGTGCGTGTTGGCTTGCGTGCGCGTTTGTATGGGGGTTTTCCGTGCGTGTCGTGGATGGCTTTTGTCCGAGCTTTTCAGCCTAACTTTTTATTCTTTGTGACAGGGCCCGAGACGTACTGCTCGGCCGATGCGTCTTCGCTCTTCTCTTACCGAGGATCAAGTTGCAAATTGGAGGAGGAGATTCGACCTTTCTACCGACTTTGAAGTGAGGATACCGCGTGCTGATGAGAGGATGCAGAATCCTCCTCGTGGCTGGTTGACGATCTGTGAGACTACCTTAAGACCGGGGTTTCGATTCCCCCTGTGCGAAGAAGTGGTTGAGATTCTGAAGTTTTGTGGTGTGTCAATTTTCCAGTTCACTCTCCTGGGTGTGATGCGTCTTATGGGATTGGTCGTCTTCTTTCGCGAGCATGGCGGGAGACTATCTTTGGATTGCTTTTGGGACTGGTGCGATGTTCGCTCTGATGGTGGAGAGCGGGTGGAGATTTACAGCAACAAGAGTTGGCTTGATTTTGAGATCCGGACGGACCGCCGCCACGGAAATACTTTGTTTGATTATGTCAGAAATTCTTGGGGCTTGTCGGAGCTGTGGAGCGTGTTACCTGACCGTTGCCGTCGCCAAAAGGGAAAGGAGCGGGAGTTTTCTCCGGTGCTCGGATTTTCAAAGCCTCGAGAGTTGGCCAACCGTCTGTTCTGCATTTTGTCGTTCGCGGAGGAGAGGCGCTTGCTGCGGTGTGGCATTTCTTCCGTCTCTGGGCGGACTGCTGAGACGTCTTTGGGTGGTAGTCGGAAGCGGAAGGACGTTGTAGTTTCCCGAGGTGGCGGGAGCGCGGTGCCTTGTTCGTCTTCTCCAAGTGATGATTCTCCTTCTGGCGGTCGTGGTGGTTTGCCTCCCGAGGTGCATGTGCTTGGTTCGTCTGCCCCCCAGTCTTTTCCTGCGGAGACAACGGCTCTGAGGCTATCTTCTTCTTTGAAGGCGATGAATGAAGTGGTAAGTGAGCTTGATCATTTTTTACTCCTTTTTTATCGTTATGTTGCCCTGACTTCTCTTTTTTCTTTTGCAGATAGAGGCTCAGGTTCAGATTGTCGTTACCTGAAATGACCATTATGTGAGTTTGAAGGACAGATACCTAGCCCTTCAGGAGAAATTTCAAGCTACGACGGGTTCTCTTGTCGCCTTGAAGGATGATTATGACCGGGATGTTTCTCGATTTCGCCAGATTGGGTCAGAGCTGAAGGCGGAGCTGGAGGAGACTCGGGCTTCTCTAGAGATGGAGATGTCTCTAGTGGAGAGGACTACGCAGATGCTGAAGCGTGCTCAAGAGGAGACTTCTCGTTTGGAGGCGGAGCTTGGTGCGACGAAGGCCCAGGTGGAGGTGTTGTCTTCTGATAGCCGTGTGTCGGAGTTGAAGGTTGTTGGCCTTGCAGAGTATATGAAGTCTCTGGATTACATGCGGGATCGGTGCTTGATCAGCGAGGAAGTTCGCGAGGAGATCTGGAGCAAGGAGGTGGAGCACCAGATGGAGGATGTTTGAGAGTTGGCCCTCAGACGTGGAGTCTCGAAGTCTTTTCGTCTTGTTAGCAGGAGCTTGGGATGCGACGTATCCGGCCTTACCTTTGATGACCTTTCTGGTGACGAGGGTTCTGATGTCGATGCAGCTGACGCGTAGCTGCGCTGTTTCCTTGTATTAGTGTTTGTTTGCATTTTTTGCTTTTTCAGTGAACTGTTGTTGTTGTTTGATAGTTGTAGACCGACGCGTTTGTGCATGTATTTGTATGTTGTTGTAATGAGATTTGTGTTCTTTCTCTTGCTTGAGCGATGTTTGGCTCGTAGTCAGGGGCGGATCTATGACCGGGCACGCTAGGGCACGTGCCCGAGCGTCTTTTTCGCGATTTTCACCGGGAGAATAGAAATCCCGCTGCGGGGAGAAGAGAAATCCCGCCATTTTCCCGCTTCCGCTGCATCGTGCCCTAGCCCGCCAGCCATTTTTCGCGACATCGTGCCCGCTCCCGCTACTCCGGCCGCTGCGGGGAGAACTGGAGAAGAGAAATCCCGCCATTTTCCGCTTCCGCTGCATCGTGCCCTAGCCCGCCAGCCATTTTCCGCGACATCGTGCCCGCTCCCGCTACTCCCGCCAGGTATTTCTTCTTCTACTAACATTTCTTTTCTTTTCTTTTCTAGTACAGTAATCTTACTCCGTTCCCTCTATGTCCATTCAATCTGAATCTTGCTGCATGAATGCACTGTAAGACCAGGAATGCCATCACCTCTCCCATAGAGGCTTTTACCCTCACTAGCACTACTAAGAATTCCCGTTCGATAGGATTTCGATGTTTGAGCTTGGAATGCTATCTAGCAATCATAGTACAATGGAGAAAAGCGAGATTTTTACTAACTTCTGTTAACTGTGAAACAAAGAGATTCTGAACCTTTGCTTTCATTAGCTTTCTTCCTATGACAATTTTAGCCATTACTATCAACAATGAGTCCGGTAGGATTGTTCCTCTTTAAACAAAGGCCAAATGAGGGCGTTAAGGCTTTATGATGATCTTGCAAGGGGTAGCTAGCGTGCGTGTAGGAAAAGAGACCCCAATCATCCCCTTTTTTCACCATTACCAACTACCTAATCGGATCATCTCATTTCGTTTGCTGATAGGAGCATTCTACATAAGGTAATTCAAATTCAAGCTTGGATTCGATAGAAAGTCTAAAGACAAAGGACCTAATCTAATTTGCTTTCTTCGCATAGGCGCGTAGCGAAGAAGAATCTAGATCTTTATTATAGCAAGGTGCCCTTCATCTTTGCTTTGATACAGATAAGCGAAGAGTCTCTTTTGAGAAAAACAAACCTATACTCTAATGATTGTTGTGCGTTCTTAGATCAGAAAGCACATCTAATCTAGTTCCGAGGTTGGCCTAACCTAACTGACACGCTTCTCGAGTTTTCCGACCTGCGTAAAGCGTCTTTCTTGCTCGGTGATCAGTCAATGAAGTCATTCTGGATCCCTGACTCGTCTCATTCTGGGCCAAAGGCCTCTGAACCATTTGGTCCAATCTGTCTGGGCATGGTCCCTTCTCTTGATCTACTTCGGTTACAACTCGATAGTGAGTCGAGAGGGTCAAGTAAGGGATTGGGTTGAGAGGTGCTGAAAGCCTTCTATATACGAAATATTAGCTAACGGCCGTATGGCATCTATCCATGCTTCAGTTTTAGAGACTGAGGGCTTGGACTTGTACTCAATAATATTGAAAAGGTATTAGGCTGTTAAGAAAATGTTCATTAATTTTTTAGTAATGCTTTTCTTTGATGAAATTTTCTTTTCTAATTTTACTGGATCGTTGATTATTTAGGGAAGTGAATTGTTAAACTTTTTTTATGAAAAATACTATCTTAACTACAACTCAACCTTAACTGTCGCGCCACATTCATCATTTGTTTTATAAATTAGCAATTAGGGTGGTGATGTTTAGTGAAAATCCTCGGCCCACCACTGGTTGGCCTTGGAAGTTGATCGAGTTGCTACAGAGCTTGGATGTGGGGACTTGGAAAGTGGACGAGGGTTGAATCAACCTTTAGAGCTCAAACGCGCTGGTGACACGAGGTGGGGGTCACATTATGACACAGTTTTAAATTTTATTCGCATGTTCTCTTCTATTGTTGATGTGCTGGAGATTATCATAGTTGATGGGGCAGATGGAAACCAAAGAGGAATGGCAAGCGCACTTGTTCAAGTTATCTTGACTTTCAAATTTGCATTTGTTATTCATTTGATGAAAAATATTTTGTCAAAAACAAATTAACTATCTCAAGCATTGCAGAGTAAAGATCAAGATATTGTAAATGCTATGCATTTCGTAAAATTATCAAAACTATTATTATTGAAGATGAGAAATGATGAAGCCGAGTGGGAAATATTAAGTTTTTCAGATCAAAACTATTATTTCGGAAAATTTTCAGAGCATGTGTCAACGGAAAGTATCTTGTTGAATTGTAAGTTTTTCAGATCTAAACCTTTCTTTTGTAATATTGTGTTCAATTTTTGATTGTAATATTGTGTTCAATATTTTCCTTACAAAAATATCTTTGCAAAAAAAATTTTTGGGGCGCTGCCCCCGAACCCCCGCTCAAGGTGCGCTGTCCCCCGACATTTCGACGGTACTTAGATTGTGCCCGTGCGGCTTCAAAATCCTAGTTCCGCCACTTCTCGTAGTGTTGCTTTGTGGGGGTTGTAATAACCTAGTTCGCACGAGTATCGCTCGCGGCTTAGTTTTGCGAGGCTGGCTCGTGGCTTGGTTTGTACGACCTAGCTGGGCTATGAATTGAAGAGGCCAGGATCTCTTTTGCGGTGATCTGAACACTCTGTAAGAGGAGAGGCCAGAGTCCCTTGTTGAAAGCATCGAACACTCTGTAAAGGAGAGGTCGGAGTCCCTTGTTGGGAACACCGAACACTCTGTAAAGGGAGAGGTCGGAGTCCCTTGTTGGGAACACCGAACACTCTGTAAAGGGAGAGACTGGAGTCCCTTGTTGAGAACATCGAACACTCTGTAAAGGGAGAGGTCGGAGTCCCTTGTTGGGAACACCGAACATTCTGTAAAGGGAGAGGCCGGAGTCCCTTGTTGGGAACACCGAACACTCTGTAAAGGAAGAGGCTGGAGTCCCGTGTTGGGAACACCGAACACTCTGTAAAGGGAGAGTCTGGAATCCCTTGTTGGGAACACCGAACACTCTATAAAGGGAGAGGCTGGAGTCCCTTGTTGGGAACACCGAACACTCTGTAAAGCAGTCATCAATAAGATTGGAAATAACACTTGTTGTTTGTCTCACGAATGTTTAAAATACAAAATACACGTAGTGGTGATGGAGCTCTGGATGCCCATTTGGCTGAAAGCAAACTCTTTTTTGGGATGTTCATCCCGGGAATAGTCCCCGTGCCGGATCATTCTTGACATGTTGATTTGGAGCCCTTGCTTTGGAAAGAACTCTCGAGGTATCTGAGGCGAACAAATCGTTCGATTTCTGTCTTCAATCGCGAACAATCTTCTGTCTTATGCCTGTGACATTGATGGAAGTTGCAATACTCAGATTGGTCCCCTAAATTTGGAGTAAGAGTCCTTGGCCATTGGAGAGACGGATGGTTGCGTATGGCGAGAAACACTTCCGCTCGCGAAGTGTTGAGGGGAGTGAGGTCTTGATGTTTGTGATGCCCCCCAGCCCGTCGAGGGTTGACACAGCGTGAGTTGATCTTTTTGGGAACCGGTAATAGTGTCAACCCCTGCTCTCGTTGCCTCTTTGAGTTGTTTTTAAATTGTTGGCGGTGTACTTCAACTGCATCATCTGCGATAATCTGGGCATCGATCCGTCGAACAAGATCGGGATAGCTGGGTATAGACTCTCGTAATAGTGCAGAGTGGAAGCTGCCAGGGCGAAGCCCTTCAAGAAGAAATCCACGTAGGAGCTCTGATTTTATCTCAGGGATTCGTCGTGCCTCAGTGGTGAAAACGACGGAAGAAATCCTCGAGGGTTTCTCTTTCACTTTGACGGATACCGGTCAGGTGGGAAGGATCGTTGAATATCTGGCGGCTGGCGATGAACTGATCCGTGAATTGTTGTGTTAGTTCTGTGAAATCCTTGATTGCTCCTTCCTTCAAGGAAAGGAACCAGGTACGAGCTTGCCCTTTTAGGGTCGCCGGGAAAGCTTGACACAACAGTTGATCTGAGGCGTTGCAAAGTTGCATCATGATTGTGAATTGTCTGACATGCTCTGACGAGTCACTCGTTCCGTCGTATGTCTCGATCTTTGGGAGCTTGAAACCGTGAGGGATTGGGTGTGCCTGAACCTCGGGTGCAAATGGCGAGTAATGATGGAGAGGGCGGCTGGCGGGTGTAACAACCCCCCCATTATAAATATAATAATAATAATAATAAAATAATAATAAAAAATAAACAAAGACTTAAAATCGCATTATAACCCGACGCCCCCCCGGTCCAAATCCCGCATCCCGCATCCCGCAAGAAATCCTCCCGATCCGCTTCCTTCGCTCCGTCGGCCCCGCCTCCGTCTCCCGAGCGTCCGGCAGCCCACTCCTCCGCATCCAGTGGCCGGCAAATCCCTCCTCCAGGCCTGGCGCCCCTTCCTCTTACTTCCCCATCGTCTACGGTGCTCCCCTTGGCCGGCAAATCCCGCAGCAGTCCCTCCTCTCTTGGTTGGCTGCATCAAAGGGAGGGGCCGACTACTTTTCCCCTTCCTCTTCTCCTTCTCCGGCCAGTGAGAGCAAGACGACGTTTCTTATCCGGCAACCCTAGCTCCTCCTCGTTCCGGCCGGTGGATTTCGTGAGAGGACTCCTAGGGTTTCGCTCGAAACCGCTCTTCGTGGATTTCGAAGCCCCAATCTGGTCTCCTTGGGTAAGGAACTCCGCCTCACTCCCATTTTCAGTTTGCTCTAATTTTTATTACGCTAATTTTTCGCTCTCCGATGTAGGGTTTTTGGACGATTCAGCTTATGTCCATCGTATAACCCGCTAATCCCGGATTTGTGTGTTTTCCAGTGCGTGTCCTTGGATTTAGGTGGTGGAATCACTCTAAGATCTCTCCGAATTAGGAATTTTTGCCTCCAAACACCGTCAAAACTCCCGATCCCTCGCGGTAGTCTCTTCTCCCCTCACTTTCGAGGGAGGTAAACTCCTAAACCACTCTCCTTTTGTGTGGAGCGATTATTAAACGCATGTGCTGGCATAAGAAGCATGTTAATTCAATTTGGAATGTATTTTTGATCTCGAACAGGTTTAGCTCAAGCTTTTAACCTCGCCTGCGCCACTTAGCTGTCACTAGCATTTTTGAAATCATCTTAAGGCAAGTAGAGACACTCTCTCGCTTGCAAACATGAGATCTAATTTACTTCACTTTTGTTTATGAAGTAGCCCCTTATAAACTGGAATCGTCTAATTATTTATGAATCCCTGAAATTGTCTAATATCTTAGGCGAACATTGAGAGGAGAGTGTTCGTTTGGTGTGATGCGTCGAATCGAGCTCCCGACTAACTGGTAACAGAAATCATTAGTCGACCATTGCAAGCACCGTGGTTGATAAGCCTTGCATCAACTCATACACTAGAATCCTGTACACCAAATGAAAACACCTTCACCCTTCAATGTTTTCCGTTTATGGTATTGCAGCTAGGCTAAACTCTGGAGTAGGCCATTAAATTAAAAGCATCTTGTTTGACATGGTTACTTGTCTGGTAGTAGGTTGCTACGTGCAAAACTGGTTCACTGAGCTCTTGTTTCCTCTGCTTACTTTCTGTGCAAGTGATAAATATGAATCTTTATGTATATTTATGTTCTGAGGCACTTTCCTTTTGTTTGGATTTGCCTTAGGTTCTGTGACTGCGCCGCCCGGTTCCTGAGCTATTTCTTCTGTCAGCTACAACTTTGCTTGGAGGTTTCATTTTGTTTAATGTATCAGCAGGTTCTATGTATTTTGTTTTTTTGCTGTTGGATTTTTCTACTCATGTACTAGTTATCGTCAGACATTTTCACTTGTATCGAGGACAACTTGTAGGGTGAAGCATTGTACTAGTTCATTTCACTTATGCATTTTCTACCTATGTGACTAGTTGCATTCATTAATTTCAGTACTGCTTGTGACATAGTTTTATAAAAAAATGCATGCACAATAACTTTTTAACTGTTTATGTACGGCTTCCGCACCAATTTAAAATCTTTTAAAATTTTTTTCAAAAATAGCTGATTTAAAAACTAGTTGTAAAATTTCTGGTTCCGCCTTAGCAGGCATGGTTCTTCTCTTCATGCTTGTGACATCACGACCCACCCGTAACGCACTCTGACCTTGTTGAGACGGGTCGTGACAGTGGGAGCGGAACATTGCTTGGCCCGCTCGCGCTCTTCTGCGATTAAGTTGAGAACTTCGCGTATGAGCCTTTCAACTTCTGTTGGCCTGATGTCTGCTGCTTCTGGGTGATTGTAGTGATGTTGAACTTCAGATCTTTTGTCTAAACGGGCTCTACGGTCGTGGACATCCGCACTGGGGAGTGCTTCTTCTGGTATAATGACACGCCGATGAGGGAGAACTGGACAAACATGCCCCCCCGAGTGTTGTCCTTTCTGCCATGCGAGTAGCTTCTCCCGCCATGGTCTTTAGTTATGAGTAGAAATGTGTTGAGAGTACTGTCTTTTGAGGATGCGGGGAACTATCTTCCCACAGACGGCGTCAAACTGTTGCGGACTAACTCGACGTCCCGGTCGGGCCGGTAAAATCTGGATCGCCTTAGCTCTCGGAACGGTCGAGCGCGCACGCATCCAAATGAGTAAGTTGATTGTATACGAACAGTTTTAACATGGAAAAACCCTCAACTGGGTAAAAAACACGTGACCGGATCTGTGCCGGTCAAAATCCACTATTACTGGGTTGTTACAGCTTTTTGGTGAAGTCGAGGGTGACAGGACACCTCTCGTTACAACTTTGGGGGTGAGAGAGTACTTTGCGTGCGGCGGACAACAGGCTGTCGCGCCGGGAATAGTTACAACTTGCGCTTTGCGCTGGTGGTCTGTTGTTAACAGCCTGCGGAATCTGGATGCGGAAGGGAGCACTTGGGTTTGCGGAGGCTGCTTGAGACTTGAACGGTTTGTTGAGTCCGGGTGGGTTTGGCTCGGCCCACTGGTAGCTTCGGTGCGATTCAGGTGCGACTCGGGTGTTGCTTGTAGGAGAAATTCGGTAGAGCTTCCACCAGAGGAAGAAGAAAGAGGGAAAAGTTAGGAAATGAGGACCCCTGAGACTCCTTTAATAGGCTCCAGGAGGTGGTTACGGCGGTTACGCGGTTATCCGCACACCGTAACCACCCGCATAAATGATTTTAGTATAGGTTTAAATGAGCGCATCCAGCTATCGGGAGACCATTTAATTAATAATAAAATATTAATTAAATTCCTCATCACTAATCTGGTGGTTAGTGGGTGGTTACGCGCGGATCGAACAACCGAGAATGCTCCTCCACTAATCGGACGGCGGGAGCGGGCCTACACGGGCGGCCGGCGAACCTGCCGCCAAGTTCGTCGGCGAGAGAGGGCCGCTGACAGCGGCCGGGGAGGTGCGGCCGCTCTTCGCGGCCGCACGCCGACAGCCGAGGGAGGGGGCGGCCGGGGCGGTCGCCCCCTTGGCCGCTGACGGCCAAGGTGAGGGGCAGCCAGGGCGGCCGCCCCTTCGGCCGCCGACGGCGAAGGAGAGGGGGGACGCCCGGTTGGCCGCCACCTTATCCGCACGGGCGACCGGGGCGACCGGGGTGGCCGCCCCTTTGGTCGCCGGCGGCCAAGGAGAGGGGCGGCGGCCCGGTTGGCCTCCCCCCTTAGCCGCACGGGCAGCCGAGCAAAGGGGCGGCCGCCCCTTTGGTCGCCGACAGCCAAGGAGAGGAGGCGGCCCGGTTGGCCGCCCCCCTTAGCCGCACGGGCGGCCGGGCAAAGGTGCGGTCGGGGTGGCCACCCCTTTGGTTGTCGGCGGCAAAGGAGAGGGGCGTCCCGGCCGGCCGGCCCCTTGGCCGCTTGGGTCGGCCGAGGAGGGGGCGGCCGGTTAGCCGCCCCCTTGGTCGCTCGGGCGGCCGAGGAGGGGGCGTCCCGGTCGGCCGCCCTTTCCGGCCGTACGAACGGGGGAGGACGGTCGGCGTCCGGGGAGGAGGTCGGTCGCCCGTCGCCGGCGAGGTGCGGTGGTTACCCCACCATACGGAGTGGGATTGGGGCGCGGGGATCGGGTTTGGTGATCGCGTGCGCTGTCAAACTCATGATCTCCACTCCTTTTGGGTGGAGATCATGGGGGTGTGGCTATATGCACCCCTTATTTTCTATAAAATGGGGTTAATTCCTATCAATAGTCAGATAAAGATAACACGAGAATGAAGCCCAAACATCAGAGTGAATCAAACAGGCAAGAACTATGAGAAAAAACATGACTGAAATGAGTAGGAACATGTTTTGACAACTCACAAGCGTCACAAGTAAACGACTTAATTAAAGAACTGAAAGCAAGAAATAGTTTGATAAGGTATAAAGCAGAAGGGTGTCCAAGGTGAAGATGCTGTAACAATCCGGTTTTTATAACCAAGATAATAATTATTATTATTATTTATAAAAACCTAATTTCCCTTCCTACTTAACCTAAACCCTAGCCAACCCCTCCCGCACATCTATTTCCCCCGCAAACCCGTTTGTCCCGATTCGCTGTTTTCTGCCGCCCTCTCCCGATTCCAGCGCAAGCCGCGACTCCTGCAAGCCCCGTCTCCTGGCGCTGATGTCGCCACCTCCTCCTGCTTCAGGCGCCACCGCCTCCTCCGGTTTCTCCCGCTCTTTCTTTGATCGACAGCTTCCCCTCCTCCTTTGCTAGGGGCAGCAGCCTCCTGCCGCTTCTCCTCCTCAGGCCGCCGACTGCTCCCTTCCCTCTCCTCTTTTAGGGCCGGCAACATCAAGCCTCCCCCTCTTTAGTCCAGCAACCCCACCTCTTCCCCTCAAGAGGGTCGGCATCAACTGTGGATTCCTCCTTGCGCCTCGCTTGAACCTAAAGTTTTCTCAAAGCCTCCTCCATTCAGATTTTGGGCATGCATTTATTCTCCTTGGGTAAGAAATCTCTCTCTTTTCCTCTTTTCAGATTTTATTGAGATTATTCGTTAAATTTTTGCTCTCCAAAAAAATGTTTTTGTGTCAACCTAATTTGTGTTCGTCGTTCATTCGACTAATCCAATCTTGTTTGTGTTTCCGGTGCTGCTCTTCAGATCTAGTGGTGGAATCGCTCCAAGTCCTCTCTGAATTAGGATTTCCCCTAACCCAAGCATCGCAAAGTCTCTGCTTCTGCATGTTATCTCTCGTCCCCTCACTCATGAGGGAGGTAAATTTCTAAACTCTGTTCTTGCTTGAGTCTTGCGATAGATAAATTGCTTGTGTTAGCGTAGTGGTAATTTGTTATAGTGTTTTTGTCGTTCTTGAACAGGTTCGCTTGAGAAGTGTCAAGTTTGCTAGCGACGCTTAGCTGCCGCTAATTTCAGCTTCTTTAAGGCAAGTAGAGATCTTTCTCTCTTGCAATCATTGAATTTCAATTACTTGGTTTGATTTTATGATTATACGAATTCACCCCTGTCTGTCTGTATTGTCAAATGAATTGAAGTGTCGAATGTCTAATCCGGCTAGTTAATATCTTAGGGGTAATGTTTTTTGAATGTCATGAGATTGCGTACATAGATAATTTTATTTGAGTATTCACATAGATGCACGGATTTTCTCGTTTGATGTATAAATCGAAGCATGTTGGATTTTATGGAATGATTATCAAATATCGTAATGAGGGTCATTAGGACTTGCATGAATTGTATTATTTGGATTCACACGTATATGAATGGTATCTTACATTGATGAATTTCGTCTCTGTTGATGAATAATTTGAAAAATCATAGAGCGTTAATCACGAGCAATATTGTCACAACAATAATTATGATGAATTCAGCTTAGCACGTATATGATTGCTGTTTGGAAATATCATGCTCGTAACGCATGCTTACTTGGGAAATAATCGTGTCTTGGAATAGATTAATTTAAATGAATATTTGGTATGCAGGAAAATAACATATTGTAATAGTGTCACACGTGAATGCTTGGACCCGCAACCATAAGTCCATTATCTAGTTTCTTTGTGTCACTGAATTCTTTTTTTAGATTTGTTCTAAGACTTGAGCGAATGTTGCTCCATAACTCAATTCCTCTCTTGACGCGTTTATGAATCCTAATCTTGTACAGTTTGAATCGTCAAATTTGTCTCAGGTCTCGATATCTTATGAATCTCCTAAATCATGAATCTTTAAAGTCATTAATGTCTTAAGCAATCAATGTAAGGTAGTGTTAAATTGATGTGACGCTTTGACTCGAGTTTCCGCTTGACTGGCAACGGAAACCAACAAATGGTCATAGCAAACACAACTAATTTGGTAAGACTTTCATTTAGACTTACATTAGAATCTCGTGCATCAAATAAAACACTTCCAACTTTCACTGATTACAGCTAATGATATTTCTTGATCTGTCTATATGTTATACTACAGAGTAGTCTAATAAACTAACTTGTTCTGTTTAGCTTTTTTATTTGTTTGTCTCGAATAATTTTGCTTCATGAGAAACGGGTACGCTCATGCTTTTCTGCTTCTGTTACTATTTTATACTTTATTCTGCTCACCCTATTTATTTTAATGTTCTGAAACTTTTCCTTTGTGTTTTGGAATTGTTTTAGCTTTTGTGTCAACGCCGCCAGGTTCCTGAGCCCGATCTGCATCAAGCTTCTGCTCTCTGATGATTGATCTTCTAGTCGTGTCAGGTTTGATGTTTTGATTCATCTCTTTTACTGTCACATGTTTTCTTTATGTGATAATTATGAACAGTAATACATGGACAACTGGTAGGCTATTAAATATCATGTACTAAAATTTAATATTATATGTATGTGCACCTTCTGTTGAATCATAATTGCATGAAAACTGTAACAGTGTCCTATAAAATGTGATTTTATAAAAATACATATGCATTTAAAATTTCACACTGTTTTAAACTCAAAAAGGCTTCCTCATAAAAATCAAACTATTTTTCTTCAAATTAACTATTTTAAAACTATTTTCAGTATTCTCTGCATCCGCCTAAGCAGACATGGATTTCTTTCCGCCCATGCATGTGGCATCACGGCCCGCCCGAAGCGCACTCTGACTTTTGTCGAAACGGGCCGTGACAGATGTCATCGTCGGAAGTCATGGACAGTACGAGCACGGGTGGTGGACAGAGCACTAGGAGACAACTGCTAGTTCACCAAGTACAACCCGCCAACATTCCTACCACTGCCAAGTGTCCGCTTCGTAGTCAGATCTTGAAATACACAAACATCAAAAACCCATCTCCACGGATTTGATTGTCCGCAACCTCTAATTCCAATGACGGGTTGTTGAGGTTGTAGCTTGAATCCCAGACCTCCTAAATAAGGGATCTCTAAAGGAGTCCTAATCACCAACTGATTTGCGGACAATCAGATCCGTAGAGATGGGTTTGGGTCACTAGTCTACAAACCTATAGCGTACTCACAGTATACCGGGGTGTTACATTACGAGATCTATGATTTTTAGATCATCAGATTGACGATCGGAGACCAGTAACACGTTCATAGCGATTTTTTGTATTTTTATATATTTATAGTATTTTTCTTACCTATGTTTTCAAAAACAGGGTAAATGATCAGATCGAACTACTTGAACCATCATATTCGTTTACCCTAATCCCTCTTTTATATATGTTGCAGACGTTAGAAAAAGGGAATCGAGATTTATGGTAATTTGTTAGAACCGCTCGGTCACTGAAGTGTCGACACTCTACCCCTTGTGCTGACTCCAGGGAGCATCAAGCCTGCCACCACACTTCTTACTGTACCTCTGACCTCTGACGGCATAGACGAAATACCGTCCAGCCTCCGACATCTAGTTACGAGCCTGAAGCTACTTCCCTCATCCTCCTTGACACCGACAGTCACATCTGCTTCCTACGACCTCACCAGTACCATCCACAGTTTGATCCTGCCTTTACCCCCATCTACAACCCATCACCGGCCTCCATCACCCCAATCGACTTGGGTGAGTCCTCCGTATCCCTAACCACCTCCTCCTTCCCTTCACTATATGTCCCCGCGGCATCCTATACCTCCATTTACTCTTTTAGGAACTCCACAACTACCTCTTTTCGCTTCCCACGACTCCCCGTCACCTCCTCCAACCGCCACAAGTACTACATCCCCCAACCTCCTTTCCCAGCACCGACCAGCCCCAATAGAGCTATCCCTTTCCATTCTAGCATCCATTCAGCCACCTTCATCTCCCTCTACATCTCTCCACTAAATCAATAAGATCATTTTGTGGAAGTGTTAAAATTTCGTAGCAGAGATAGGTTTAAGGATTCTAGACCAATAGAGTTTGTGTCTAGATCGTTAAGAAGAACTATTGACAAAGAATTATTAGTTGGGACCATGAGTGTTCATGTGATTGATATATGATTATTAGAATATAATATGACATGATATGTTACATATGCTAAGGTGTTAATGACAATGCGGGGAGTTCCAGAGCGCGTAAGAACCCAGGGCTAGTAGTGATGTTGCCCCAGGTCTCCTAAACTCAAATATGTCTCCTGCATACTTTTGTTGTATGTTAGCAGATGCGGTGGTGGCAGGTCAAGACACAAGAGTGCTACCTGGTGCGACAGCTGTCACACCAGCAGGGGCAGTAGGGCGTGCAGAGTCGTTGGCAGAGCATGCTGGTGGGTAGAGACTATCTGCTAACATATTTTGAGTTTCCACCCTCCAACCTTCAAGGGAGTCAGCATACTGACCGATGCAGAGGACTGGCTAACGAGGATTAAGAAGCCTTTGGAGACATCAAAGACCTCCGAAGAAAGGAAAGTTTCCTTTGCGGCCTTCATGCTGAAGGGTGGTGTGGTAGACAATTCCCTGGACGTCATCCTATGCAAATTACTATGGGAGAGTTCGCGAGCGCTTTCTGAAGTGCTACATTCTGTCATTGACGAGGTTAGCCCAACATAAATAGTATATGGCACTGGTCCAGTGGGACGTGTTAGTGGACGAGTACTTGTAGGAGTTTACTCGAATGGGTCGCTATGCATGAATGACCTTGAAAGGCGAAGAAGAAAGATATAACCATTTCTATGATGGGTTGCGGGACAATCTGAGGAATTCACTTATTGCTTTGATAACGACAGACTTCAATGAGCCGGTTGAGACACCCTGAACGTTGGAGATGGATTTCGAGCGAACACAGTGTTGAAAGGGTTTTGCAACAAAGTTGGAAGAAGGGAAATTCTCAATCTCAATGAAAGACAGATGGGAGGGAAGAAAAGATTTGTTAGAAATATTTTGATATTTTGTTTTTTTCGTGTATCACCCTTTACTATATATAGAGGGCTATTTTATTATTCAAGGAATAAGAAATGCTTTTACGGTTTGACATGGCATCAGAGCGCGCCCGTCATTTGCCCTAGCCACTAGCCCGTCGTTTTTTATTCGCCTCTGCTCGAACCTATAGCCTGTCGTCAGCCTCCCACCTCTTCTCTCCCTCCACCATAAAACTTTCCCTGCACTGATTGTAAAGTAGCCTGCCGATCGGCGCAGGAGCCAATCGGTTTGGCCGAATGACTGCTCCTCTCGCAACCATCTAATGTGCCCCATTTTTTCTAGAAAAGATTCGCTTTTCCCTCCTCTACATTATACTAGGGCGGTCAATTAATCGCTCCACTAGATCTCCCTATATCGTTGATGTGGGAACGCTTTCTGCTAGTTCTCCTGAGATCTAGGGTTATACCTCTCCATCTGCTTTCCCTCATGAAAAGTGCTCTACCCACTCCTTCAAACTTTCTTTAACTTCAACACTCAAGGATCTATTACTTTACGATCCGGGACAGTCCTATTGGTGGTGTCCGACAACTGTCCTTTTTATGGCGATCTTCCAGTGGTTGTTGTCTAACATGGTTGATTGTCGCGACGTCACATAGCCAGCCGGATTAACCCAGTTGGTTACGATCATACGACATCCTAGATTACCACTATTCGCCTTGATACAACAAATTACTTATCCTTTTTCTGGCGAATAAGAAATGTTTTTACGGTTTGACAAGATTCCACCCTCAAAAGTAGGGTGAGAGGAGCAGAGTTGTTTCTGGAGATGTTTGTCTGAGGGGACCTCCAAATTGTTTCAAATGTGGCAAGACAGACCACATAGCTCAGAACTGTACCGAGGGAGTGCTCGAGGTGTAGCAAAGACAGGAACCCACATTGCAATCGGGCTCCAGCTATGCTGAGAAAGGAAAGGAGTGGTAATCGAGTCTTCGTGATTCCCACCAACGCAGCCTAGAGCCTATAACCTTGGACAGGAGAAGGATAATTGTTAATCCGATGTGGTGACAGGTATAGATAATTAGTATATGATTTTGTTTAAGTGCTTCGTATTATATGTTGTTAGATTGCAACCTTCTATGTTTGTTGTATGTTTGATTCGGTATCGCTCTAGTTTTTAATGCGTCTTCTATGATTTTATTTGATACTGGGGCATCACATTCTTTTCTCGTGGATATCTTTATTCAGAGTATTGGTGTTAAGCCCTTTGAGGCCTTTGAGACTCACACATAGCTTTATTCAGAGTATTAGTGTTGAGCCCTCGGAGTATTGGTGTTGAGCCTTTTGAGGCGTTCTGGAGTTGAGTGTGTGGATGCCAAACGGTTCGTTCATAAGCACAAGCAGGAGGGGTCGTGTGATACAAAGGATAGGGCAGCAGGAATTCAACCTAAAAGCGACGATCTTGCTATTGGTGGATTTTGACGTTATTCTTGATATGAATTGAGTAACATAGTAGAGAGCCAATATTGACTACAATCAGAAGATAGTGACTTTGCGGAGTCGAGGATGAGAACAAATCCAGTTTTGATCCTTGACCGGAGTTGCTTGCTCCTTATTTTCGTCATGCAAGTGATGTGCGCGGTGAATCAAGGAGATGGAGTGTTTGTGGCTTTGTTTGAGACTCATTCCACATGGTTATCAATTAGAGATGTGCTAGTAGTGGAGGAGTTTGGGAATATATTTCCGAACAATATTCCAGGAGCACCTCCTCAACACGAGATTGATTACACGATAGAGGTGGAACTCAGTGCGAATTCGGTGTCACGTGCACTTTATAGGATGGCGCCCAAAGAATTGTCCAAATTGAGATTCAACTGCAGGAGCTTTTAGAGTAAGGGTTCATTTGACAGGCTCTTCACCGTGGAGTGCACGGTGCATGGGTGTTGTTTGTAAAGAAAAAAGGATGGTAGTATACGGCTGTGCATAGAGTACTGAGAGTTGAACAAGTTGACCATCAAGAATAAGAACGTGATACCACGCATCGACGACCTCTTTGATTAATTGGTTAGGTCGATGGTGTACTCAAAATTAGACTTGAAGTCGGGGTGCTACTAGTAGAGAATCCGGGAAGAGGATATCCTAAAGATTGCCATTGGGATGAGGTATAGACATATTGAGTTTTTTGTTATGTCATTTGGGTTGACAAATGCGCTGACTGTATTTATGGATGCCATGAATCGTGTTCAAAAAGTATGTAGATATGTTCGTAGTGGTCTTTATCGATGACATACTAAAGTAATCAAGATCGTAGGCCGAGTTTGAAGATCACTTGAGGCTAGTACTATAGACTTGGAGGGAGAACCAGCTCTATGTCAAGTTCTCCAAATGCGAGTTCTGCATTGAGAAAGTCTCATTCTTAGGTCACGTGATTAGTGGTAATGGAGTGGAACAGATCTAACGAAGATTGAATACATTAGATATTGTCATGTGCTGAAGACCATTGCGGAAGTCTGGGGCTTCCTTGGACTAGTTGGTTACTACAGGAAGTTCATGGAGAATTTCACGCGGATAGTATTTCCCCTCACCTCTCTCACTCGCAAGGTTCATAAGTTTGTATAGACGCATGAGTGCGACCAAGCTTTTGAGACTCTGAACGAAAAGTTGATCTCTTCTCCGATCCTAAGTCTCTCTAGTAAGACTGAAGGATTTTAGATCATTAGTGACACATAAGGATGTGGTTTGGGATGTGTTCTAGTGTAGCACGATAGTGTGATAACTTTTTTGTTCAAGGCAGCTTCATCCGCACGAGAAGAATTACCTCGTGCACGAATTGAAGTCGGCAGCGGTGATTTTGCTCTGAAGCCAAGAAGGAACTAAGGTTATGGTGCAAAGTTTGAGATTTTCACAAACCATAAAATTCTAAAGTATTTTCTGAGTCACAAAGAGCCTAACATGATGCAGTACAGATGGGTTGAGTTCCATGGAAATTATGACGTAGATATTCAGTATACGCCTGGAAAGGCGAATGTGTTAGCCGACGCGTTGAGCATTAAGTATTTAGGGCAGTGCAACTGGATTGTGTAAAGCGAGCAGTTGGTGCGATATTTTGAGTCGCTAGATATTACCTGTGTCGCGAGAGGCGACGCTAAAGTAGCATGTTTGAGCTGGATTGAGCTGCATTGTGATATAACAGACATAATTTGAGTGGCAACCAGTGTTGAGGAAGAGATATAATTATTGGTGTTGGAAGCTTGGGAGGGAGGGAGCAATGATTTGGAGATGGTCGGCGGACTCTTGAAAAAGAAAAGGAGAGTTTGTGTTCCACACTTTGGAAAGCTCCGCAAGGATTTGATGTTTGAGGCCCACTTCATGAAGTATCCACTCATCCAAAAAATACGAAGATATACATGAGTTTGAATAAATCCTTTTGGTGAACTGGGATGAAAAGAGGCGTAGCTTTATTTGTGAGTAGGTGTCAAATGTGCACTTTAGTGAAGACAGAATGTCAAAATACGGGTGGGTTCCTACAGCCTCTTCCAATTCCCGAGTGAAAGTTCGACAATATCTCTATGGACTTTGTGAATAGTGTGCTCCGGTCTTATCATGAGAATGATGCAATTTGGGTGATTGTGGATCGTCTGACCAAGATGGCCCACTTCATTCTAAATAGGAATGATGATGAACTGTATGTGTGTAACATAGTTAGACTGTGTAGAGAAAAACCGAAAAACTTGTATATACTTTTTCAATAATCAAATACAAGGTATGAATACACATTTATAGGAGGGAGAAAGAGAGAAGAGATCACTATACATGATGTGGGACTGAAGATAAGAGAAGAAAAATAAATAAATGGGCTACATGATGGGCTTCTTTATATAGGTTTTTCCAACACTCCCCCGCAAGCTAAAGAGTACAAGTCATAGGAACCCAGCTTGGACAAGAACTGATAAAATAGGGTATTTGGTAGGGCCTTCGTGAGGATATCAGCAACTTGTTCAGTACCCGGAACATTCTTCAATTCTATCTTCTTCATTTGAACTTTCTCCCGGATGAAGTGACAGTCCACTTCAATATGTTTCTTCCTTTCATGGAAGACCAGATTCTTTGCTATGTGTATAGCTGCTTGACTGTCACATAATAGGATAGCTGGTGAGGGAAGTTTTACTCCTAGATCAGCAAAGAGACTTTCAAGCCATGTGAGCTCAGAGACAACTGATGCTATCGATAGGTATTCTGCTTCAGCTCAGGATTGAGCAACCACGGCTTGTTTCTTACTCTGCCAGGTAACAAAATGACCTCCAAAATAGGTACAAAAACCATTGGTTGACCGCCGATCATCCAAGGAACCAGCATAATTTGCATCTGAATACGCAACCAACGTTGGAGTAGAGGATGAGGTTTTGTATACCAGCCCTTGACCCAGAGCTGTTTTAAGGTATCTGAGGATGCATTCGACGGCTTGAAGGTGAGATATTCGAGGAGCATGCATAAACTGGCTGACAACACCAACAGCAAAGGATATATCTGGTCTTGTGACTGTTAGGTAGATCAATTTTCCAATAAGTCGTCGATAGTATGCAGGATTTTGGAGAGGAAGATCTGTATCGGAAGCATGTGCACACAGCTTGTGATTTGCATCCATTGGAGTGGTAGTCGGCTTGCATCCAGAGTAGCTAGCATCTTGAAGGAGATCGAGGCAGTACTTCTGTTGGGAGAGGACAAGTCCATCCGGACGTCTCGCGATCTCAAGACCAACGAAGTATCGAAGGTGCCCCAGATCTTTTGTTTGAAAGACAGAGCTAAGATGTTGTTTGACCACCTGGATTCCCTTTGAATCGTCTCCAGTGATTAAGATGTTATCAACATATACTACCAGAAGAACCGTTCATGTTGCCCGATGTCGAGTGAACAGAGAGAAGTCTGCTGAGCTCCGAGTAAAGCCAACTTACCGAACTGCCTTACTGAACCTGTCAAACCATGCCCAAGGGGATTGTTTGAGACCATAGATGGACTTATTAAGATGACAGATTCAGGACTCCCCCGTGTTCTCAACCTCGGGAGGTTGTTGCATGTAGACTGTTTCCTGGAGGTCGCCATTCAGAAATGCATTCTTGATATCCAGTTGATGTAAGGGCCAATGTCGATGAACAACCACGGAGAGGAGGATACGAACGGTGTTGAGCTTGGCTATTGGAGAGAATGTTTCCTCATAATAGAGACCTTGCTGTTGAGTAAAGTCACGAGACACCAGTCGGGCTTTCAGACAGTCAATTGTCCCATCAGGAGCATGTTTGATGACAAAGATCCATTTACACCCAACAGGTGTCTGGCCGGGAGGTAGAGGTACCAGGTTCCATGTCTGGTTAGCCCAGAGAGCTGTCATTTCTTCGCCCATGCCTGCCCGCCAGCCAGGATGTTGGAGAGCCTCCTGCACAGAGTTAGGTACAGAAATCGAGGATAATGAAGTGACAAATGTTTGAAGCTGTGGGGATAGGCGATGTAAGGATACATAGTTCGCCATGGGATGAGCGTTTGATTCTGGTGCTGGATCAGCAGGACGCGGAGCGTCAGAAGTTGAAGCTGACTGCATTGGCGTAACGGAGCGAGGATGGCGACAAGTGTAGACATGGATAAGAAGCGGCTTGGGAAGAGCGGAAGCCCGATCAGGAATTGGTGGTGGTGGAGTGGTAACGGGAATGACAGGTCGTAGGACGGGTGGTGGTGGGGGAGTTGGATCTGGAGCGGAGAAGAAAGGAAGATCCTCCCAAAAGGTAACATCAGCAAAAACGGTCACCCTGGGGGTAACAGGAGAATAGCACACGTAGCCTTTCTGAGTTAGTGAATAGCCAACAAAGATGTGTTTGGCCGTCCGGGGATCCAACTTGTCCGTGGACGGACCAAGAATGTGAACGTAGCAGGTACAACCAAAGATGCGGCGTGTGAGAGAGAATGACGGAGTAGAGGGGAACAGGAAGCTGAACGAAGTGGCATTGTGGAGTATGGGGAGGGGAGACGGTTAATCAGATAGCATGTCGTTGAAAGTGCAAAGTTCCAATAAGCTTTAAGGACGTGCATGTGAAGCATGAGAGAGCGAGCAACATCAAGCAGATGTCGATTTGTACGTTCCGCGACTCCGTTTTGTTGGGGGGTATAGACATACAATGTTTGATGAATGATCCCAAATTCAGAGCTGAGATTCGCAAATTCGTGTCTAGTGTATTCGTGAGCATTATTGGTGCGAAGAGTTTGATGTTCGCGGAGAATTGCGTGCGGCTCTCAAGGATAAATGCCCGAAAGACACGTGGAAGCTCAGAGCGATCACGAAGTAAATATAACCACGTCATGGGAGAATAATCATCAATAAAAGTTAAAAAATAGCGATACCCAGAAATGGTAGTAATTTTGTACGGACCCCAAACATCGGAGTGTACTAAAACAAAAGGAGCAGAACTTCGAGTACAATGAGATGGAAAAGATGAATGGGACCGAAAATCCAAGATTCGCACTGAAAAGGAGGAAAAGATTGTTGGGTTTTACTAGATGGCACAACAGTTGTGCGCGCAGCGGAAATAAAGGAACAAAAAAACCCAAAAGAAGTTCGGATCTAGCAATGGATAAGTATCAAGAAGGAAGTGCAGTAAATAGAAATTTACCTCTGCGGGATTGAGTCTATACTCAACGTAGATGCTCCAGAAGATCTGTCGATCACTAAGCGGCTAGAGTCCTTAGTGCAGAATAGTGTCTGCACCTCTACAGGAGATCTACACGAACGGGAGAACGTAGACTCTTGTCGAACAAGATCTAGGTCGAGAGAGGGCACTCTGCGTCTTCACGGACTGCTAGGTCTGTTACAGAAGAAGCGGCGGCGACACTCACCGGAATCGGGTTTATCGACGGCGACGGGATCGGAGAAGGCGGAACAGTTTTCGTCGGACTTTTAGGTCTCGAGTTTTCGCACAGTGCAACTCGTGTGCTTAGACAGAATCAACTCGTGTAATCCCATTTTGAGAAACCCTAAAATCTTTTATTTATACCCAAAGGAATAAACATAACAGACCGTCGCTATTCGCAGACCAAAGACTTGAAATATAGAATTTCGACCAGACAACCCTTGTGACGAATCGTCGTGTATCCATAACATATTCGATGAATCGTCGATTATACATAACATACTCGACGAATCGTCGAGTATCCATAAGATACACGACGAACTTAGCGCCAGCCTTGCTGAATCAACTTTTGACTTGACGAAGGCGTCGAGTGAACTCGACGCTCTCAACGCTCTCAGCGCCAAACCCGTCGAATTAACATTTGACTCGATGAAGGCGTTGAGTGAACTCAACGCACTCAACGCCTAAATGCCAGATTCGTCGAATCAACCTTTGACTCAACGAATCGTTGAGTAGGCTCAACGCACTCAAAGCTTACGTGCAATACTCGACGAATCAACACTTTGAATCGACGAATCGTTGAGTAAACTCAACACACTCAACATCATCATTCGACGAGTCAACACTTGACTCGGCAAAAACGTTGAGTGGTCTCAACGCATTCGACCCTTTCAAATCCTGGCTGAGCTAAGTCATTTCCACTCATCATATGAGTAAAACCATACTAATCTAATCTCTCAATTTCTCTAAACATTCTTATGTGCGACCCTGATAGGCTCATACTGCGTTGACAGTGAGACTACATACTTGATTACTTCGAGATCACAATGGTAATACCAACAGTCTCTCACTTGATCTTGAAAGTATCAAACAAAAGCTTCACAAACAATGAGCGACATCTAGAAATGCATCATTGCTCCCCAAGCAATAAGAGTTTAAAACTCAAAAGCCATCATGACCAATGTATCAGTGTTGTCATGTCTCTTCGTTGCTTACATTCGGATATAACTAGAGGTATAGACCGTGTCACCATCATAATTGTTCAATCCTAATTTCCTGATCTAGAATAGACTTCCAGAAATTGGTGAGCCCAATATCATATCTTGACTCAACCAAGCATGACCATGCATTTCTCAGTCTCATTCCATCAAAAGGCCCTTGGATGCAACTCCTATCATATAGGAGGACAAATCTCATCTCTGCTCACACGCAAATACCTAAACGATTCGTAACGTACCCAATAACCACCTTTATCATCCAACTTTCTCAAGACTGGACATTTGATAGCATCAAAGCACGCACTTCCTCACTCGATGAATGGTGTGATTTCAGGTCAAAGGACCACAAACACCATTGTCACTTGAGTCATATTTGTGACACATTCATATAACAATCCACAAAGTATTCGCATGGTGGCTATGTCCAGTACAACTTGTTCACTAACAAGTATCTATGTGATGACTTGATATCACAATATCATGACATGTGAGGACCGGTCACAGATCAACGTACATGCTAGTCTTAATGTATCATCATCGCCCTTAGCTTCTAAGATGATACGCCGACCAGGGACCGTTTAAGAATGAAGTTTCTAAGATCATAGGCTCTCACATTCAAGCCACCACTTGACTCCTATGAAAGCAAACATTCTAAGGACATTTATTACGTTAAATTACTCTATCACAATAGAAATAAAATTACACAATAAAAAACTTGCCAAAATATATAAATGAAATGTATACAGTACTTTATTCATCAAATGAATTATTACAGCCAACAAAATGCAATCCACAAGACTCCAACTAGAGCTGATCATTAAGGTATCATATACTCATAGATCTGACATGACCATCATGCTTTCTCTGTGCGAGAGATTTTGTCAGTGGATCCGTAATATTCTCCTCAGTCGGCACTCTGCTAATGTCCACATCTTCTCGATCGACAATCTCATGAATAAGAACCAAAACTCTTTGATCTTTTCATCGAAACGAAGATTCCAACTTTGAGAAGCTTGTTTTAATCCATAAATTAATCTTTGCTGCTTGCATATTTTAGTGGCTTCACCTGGAGATACAAAACCCTCGGGTTGTGTCATATACACTTCCTCAAGAAGGTTTTCATTTAGAAAAGCCGTTTTGACATCCATCTGTCAGATCTCGTAGTCATAATACGCTGCAATAGCAAGCAGAATTCTGATGGACTTAACCATTGCAACAGAGAAAAATGTCTCATCATAGTCAATACCATGAATTTGCTTGAAACCCTTAGCCACCAGTCGCCCTTAAAATGTATGTACATTCTCATCCATGTCAGTCTTCTTCTTGAAGACTCACTTGAACCCTATGGGTCGTACCCCTTCAGGTGGTTCCACCAAGGTCCAAACTTGATTTTCATACATGGAGTCCATTTCAGAATTAATGGTCTCAAGTCACTTCTCGGAGTCTGGTCCACTCATAGCCTCTTGGTAGGTTGCGGGCTTATCACTATGATCCATAAGCAACACATTACCTATTTGAGACACGAGAAATCCATATCTCTCAGGCTCAAATCTTGGTCAACCAGATCTATGTGGAACTTGTGTTTCCTGAACAGCCTCTCCAGCTACAACAACTTATAGTCCTGACTCAGGTTCCAATTCCGGTTCATTCACTGTTTGTGGTTCTTGAACCTCTTCAAGTTCTACCTTGGTTATCTTTCTACTTAAAAACTTTTCTCAAGAAAAACACCAGTTCTTGCGACAAATAATTTGCTCTCAGACGGTACGTATAAATAGTACTCTTTAGTTTCCTTAGGATACTCCACAAGATAACACTTATTTGTCTTTGGTTCCAGTTTGTCAGGCATTTGACGTCATACGTAAGCCTCACAGCCACAAATCTTAATGAATGACACACTAGGATGCTTCCCAGTCTATATCTCATATGGTGTGTTTAGTGTAACACCCCCTATCCGTCGCATGTCATATAGCAGTAGGTCCGGCCGGGGCCCGACGCCATATACCACAGACAGACCGGGTGGTTACGTATGGAAACCATCCAACCAATCTCAACGTCCTACACAGAGCATTCTAGCGGAAGCAGTTTAAGAGTTGTAAACAAGAACCCAGCATAGGAGCATGAATGTCCACTAATACCAAAAGGAATGTTATACAAAAATACCCAAAACCGGCCTTAAGGCCTTACAAAGTGTTTCACTTGAAAATTACATGATTTACAAACCACGGCACGCAGGCCGGTCATACATGAACAAAGCAGTAAACACTTCTACTTGGGCCTTCGAGGGCCAGCTTCGCAAAAAGGGCTTTAGCCCGCTATTGACCGCTTGGTCCAGCTGCACCTGCAAGCAACAAACCACCGCACGGTGGCAAAACAAGGCAACGGTCAGCAATGCTGACCAAATTATAACGATCCCGCCCCCAACTCGGGGCGGCGATGCTCCTTCCCTGCATTTCATTAGCATAAGCGAGCAATTTATATAACCATAGCCATTTCATCACAGGCGTTGGCTCGCACGGCCACACGCCCCGTGCACTCAGGGCACATTCTCGGTGAACCGGTCGATGTTACGTCAATTAAAGCCATTAACATTCCAGACTCACCACCGCCACTTAGACGGCCAAACCTATGAGCAATTCGTCTTCCTGGCTGGGTCACGACAATTTAAGCCATTGACCGCCGAAGACTCCCATCTATGCCAACGGTGAGTGCCACGTAACCTTAGGTCTCTCTAACCGAACGACATAAAGCGGGTACGGTTCCATCTAACCCGTGCTCACATCGCAACGACAATTTAAGCCATTTGCGCGGGTCAAACTTCCACCGAGTCCCATTCTACCGCAAGACACATAACCCCGTTATGTTCAAGTTGGCTCTCAGGCCACCAAGTTGGCAAGATCTCGTATCCGCCCAGTTTTCCGGGTGCACCTTTGGGTTAGTCCCCAAGGCTCCCTGCTGCAATCTACCGCGTAGAAAACCCGAAAAACAAACCATAGCACGGAGTCTTCTCCGGCCTTATGCAATGCAACATCACCGATCCAGACTAACATGTCCGGGTAGGCTTCACACATCATGCCTACGTCCGTTCTCGCATACGGACTCTAAACAACGGGGACTTTACATATCTACCCGAAGGAACGCCTCCAACTCTCCGCAAACTCGCGAGAGCGGGCTTCCTATGCTAAGAAAGAGAGCGACTCATGCTCAAGATGAGGATCGTTACCCTTGAGTTCCTCTTTGGCGCCATCGAAAAGTAATCGGATAGAAATCACCGCACTTGCGTTGCCTCCGTGGATCCGGAGTCGGCTTGCGATTCGGAGCTCCGAAGCTCCTCCAATGGCGGATCTAGCTCTTCTTCTTCCCTTAGCTCTCCTCTCTCTCCAAGAACTTAGAAAGAGAACAAGTGAAGAAAAGTGAAGGTTTTCCAAGTCAACTCACGGGTATAACCCTTCAGGAACATCCCCCAGCCGTCGGATCTCATCCTAAGGAAACGAACGGCTTTGATTCGGGGCTGAAATGCCCAATCTGGGCCGAACACGGCCTGGCACACGCCCGTGTCCAGGGCCGTGTGCCGCATTCGCCGTCAAAATCGAATCACCTGGAACCTCACACGGGTATCGAACACGCCCGTGTTCGAGCTGACACGCCCGTGTTCCACCTGACACGGCCGTGTAGCCGGCCGTGTACACCATGATTTTTCCCCCAGTTTCAACCCGAGCACTGCACGGGTTCTAGGACACGCCCGTGTCCTTGCCCGTGTCACATTGACACGCCTGGACCCCAGGCCGTGTACACGGGACATTTCGTCGAGGGAAGATCGACGACTTGATGACACGGCCTTGGACACGCCCGTGTCCTAGGCCGTGTTCCTTGTCTCGACGATCGTCGAGTGAATCTCGACGACTCCCCGGGACGATCGTCGACACGGGTCGACACGCCCTGCGACACGCCCGTGTCGCAGGCCGTGTGCCCATTCTCGACGAATCGTCGAGTATAACTCGACGACTTCACGGCTAAGTGTCGACACGGGTCGACACGCCCTGCGACACGCCCGTGTCGCAGGCCGTGTGCCCACTCTCGACGAATCGTCGAGTAAAACACGACGACTTCGCGGCTAAGTGTCGACACACGCTTGACACGCCCTGGGACACGCCCGTGTCCCAGGCCGTGTGCCTGCTGCCAGAACCCAAACTGGCCCAAAACGTCCCCCTCTACTCCTTTGAGTTTCGGGGCGTTACAACTCTCCCCCTCTTAAAAGAATTTCGCCCACGAAATTACATAAAGGAAAGACATACAAAACCAAAATTTGTACCTGAGCGGAACAACTCCGGATACTCGTCAAGCATAGTCTGCTCTCGCTCCCAAGAGAGCTCCTCACGACCGCAATTGTCCCACCGGACCTTGACCATCCTGATCTCTTTATTGCGTAGCCGCTTGACCTCCGAGTCCTCAATCCGCACGGGCTTGACCTTTGTCGTTAGCCCACTATCCACCGGCACTTGATTAACCGCGATCACTTGCGTAGGCTCTTGCACCGCCTTCCGAAGCACCGAAATGTGGAATACATCGTGTAAACCACTAAGCTCCACTGAGAGCTTCAACCGATAGGCCGCTTCACCAACTCGCTCCAGAACCTCGAACGGTCCAAGGTATCTTGGGCTTAGCTTTTTCAATCGCCGCACCCGCGAGACACCCTTGAATGGCTTGATCTTCAAGTATACATAATCGCCCACAGCGAACTCCACGTTCCTGTGCTTGGCATTATAGTACTTTGCTTGCCGGTCCTGAGCGATAAGCAACCTCTCCCGAATGGTTCTCACCAAAGAAGTAGCACCCTCTACTTCCGATCGCTTATACAACTTTGACTCACCCGTTTCTATCCAAGACAACGGCGTGCGACATCTTCTACCATATAGGGCCTCGAAAGGCGCCATCTGAATACTTGCTTGGTAGCTGTTGTTGTATGCGAACTCCACCAAATAAAGGTGGTCTTCCCATTGCTTTCCAAAATCCAAGACACACATGCGAAGCATGTCTTCCATGGTTCTATTCACCCTCTCGGTCTGCCCATCCGTTTGTGGGTGGAAGGCTGTGCTAAACTTCAGCTTTGTTCCCAACATTTGCTGCACCAGCCTCCAATCATTGGACGTGAACCGCCCATCTCGGTCACTCACGATGCTGCGGGGCACACCATGAAGCCGTACTATATTATCCACATAAAGCTTTGCCAGCTTCTCCACCGGATCGTCCTTCCTATGCGGAATAAAATGCGACACCTTCGTTAATCGATCAACAACCACCCAAATGGCGTCGTTCCCCTTTTGCGACCTTGGCAAACCGTGCACAAAGTCCATAGAGATGTCGTCAAATTTCCACTCCGGAATAGGCAAGGACTTAAGAAATCCTCCCGGCTTTTGGCACTCCGCCTTTACCAAGGCGCAGGTTTGGCACTTCGCTACGTATAGCGCCACATCCTTTTTCAAACCCGGCCACCAAAATAGTTTCTTTACATCACGGTACATCTTCGTGCTCCCCGGGTGAATCGAGTACTTGGTATGGTGCGCCTCGTACAACAACTCCACCCGTAAATTGCCCACACTTGGGACGCACAGACGACCGTCTTTCCAAAGCAATCCGTCCTCCACGACGAATTGGGAATTTGACCCATCCAGGCCTCTATCATGAACTGCTTCATATGAGCATCCATATCCAAAGCCTGCCGAATCCGATCAGCCAGGTCATATTGGACTTCAGTCCAATTCAGCACTGCTTCAGCACTTGATTGTCTATCCACACAAACAATCTCCAACGCCTCCAACTCCCGCACCAACCGCTCATCATGCACCGATAGCCAATTGGCTTGAGCTGGGGCTCGGCGACTCAACGCGTCCGCAACCGCATTCTCTTTGCCAGGCACGTAGTGGATCTTGAATTGTATAGTCCCCCAGGAACTCCATCCATCTACGCTGCCGCATATTCAGATCCTTCTGATCTATCAGGTACTTTAGGCTCTTGTGATCGGTGTAGATATCAATCTTCACACCGTACAAATAGTGTCTCCACAGCTTCAAGGCAAAAATCACGGCCGCCAACTCCAAGTCATGGACCGGATAATTCCTCTCGTGCACTTTTAGCTGTCTCGAGCCATAAGCTATCACGCTTCCGTGCTGCAGTAGCACGCAACCCAAACCGCTGCCCGAAGCATCGCTATATATCTCGTAGCCTTCGGTTCCACATGGCGAACTCAGCACAGGCGCCGTGGTCAACCGACACTTCAATTCCTCAAAGGCTCGCGCGCACTCCGGCGTCCAAACGAACTTATGATCCTTCCTCGTCAAAGTAGTGAGAGGTAACGCTAACCGCGAGAAGTTCTCTACGAAGCGCCTATAATAGCCGGCAAGCCCCAAAAAGCTCCGGACTTCTGCTACCGTAGCAAGCTCAGGCCACTCCCGTATCGCAACAATCTTCGCCGGATCCACAGCAATACCCTCTCCACTCACTATATGCCCGAGGAACGCTACTGAGGATAGCCAAAACTCGCATTTCGAGAACTTGGCATACAACTGATTTCTCCTTAGCGTCTCCAACACCAAATGAAGATGCTTGAAGTGATCTTCCTCACTTTGCGAGTACACCAAAATATCGTCGATGAAGACGATCACGAAATGGTCCAAGTACTCCCTGAATGTCCTGTTCATCAAATCCATGAATACTGACGGCGCATTAGTCAGCCCAAACGGCATGACCGTAAACTCATAATGCCCGTATCTCGTACTAAACGCTGTCTTCGGGATATCACTCTCCCTTATTCGCAGCTGATAGTACCCAGCCTTGAGATCCAACTTCGAGTACACCGTCGACCCGACTAACTGATCGAAGAGATCATCAATCCGGGGGATCGGGTACTTGTTCTTCTCCGTCAGCTTGTTTAGCTCCCGATAATCAATACATAGCCTCAAGCTTCCGTCCTTCTTCTTAACAAAGAGGACCGGCGCGCTCCAAGGCGAAGAACTCGGGCGCACATACCCTTGCTCCAACAACTCTTGCAGTTGAACTTTCAGCTCCGCCATTTCCTTAGGCGCTAGCCGATACGGAGATCGTGACACAGGCTTTGCACCTGGCACTAGCTCGATCGTAAAATCTATCTCCCGTTGAGGCGGGGCTCCAGGAAGATCTGCGGGGAACACATCAGGGTATTCCGATACCACTGAAATACAATCCAACGCGGGCTTCGGCTTTGCAACCTCCACTAGTGTAAAGAACAGTTCTGCTCCAGCACGAACCGCCTTCACCACCTGAAGAGCAGACATCAACGTCTTGCTCGACCCCTTTAAGCCCGTAAACGTCGTCTCACGACTCGCTCCCAGCTTAACTTCCTTGCTACCGCAATCTATATGGGCCTGCTGCTCCGAGAGCCAGTCCATGCCAAATATGACGTCGAACTCCACTAACGGAAGTAAAGACGCTCGCAGGTCGAACTCCTGCTCCCCAATACGAATCTTAACATCGCAGATCCTATCCGCTCGCATCGAACACCCATTGGGCAACAACACATCCAACTTATCCTTCGCCATCGAGGAAGGGACCCCGATGCGTAATATAAATCCTTTGGACAAGAAGGAGTGTGAAGCTCCCGTATCGAAGAGTGCTCGTGCCGGATTTTCACAAATCAATACAAATCCTAAACAAGTAGTGGTAAGGTAACATGTGCATAACAAGCATATAAAAAAATTGACTTGCTATAAATTAAATCGTACCTGTCACCACATCAGCTTGTTTAATGGCCTCCTGTTGGCCAAGATTGTAGACCCTTGGTTGGGCCGGAGCATAATGGGATGCGGTCGACTCCACCGCCTTGCCCTTCTCTTCATAAGTAGCTCCCGGCTTCCTCTCGGACTTAGGACGTCCGCTCCAACAATCGCGGGCGAAATGCCCCGTCTTTCCACATGTAAAACATGCGCCCGGGGTCCGACTCGTAGTCGCCCCAGAAGCACCAGAAGGAGCTGGACCCGAAGTCCTATGCTTCTTGAAAGACCTCCGATAGCCGGACTTTGAAGTAGTCGGCACTCTGAACTCAGATTTCTTTTCACCCAAGCTTTTCTTCGCTTGTACATTTTTCATGTCCTTCTCCAAGGACCGGGCAGTATTGACCAAGGTTAAGAAACCCTGCGTCATCGGCCCCGAGAGTAGTAGTCTCAACTCATCCCTCAAGCCTTCATAAAAACGATTAGTCTTGCGCTCCTCATCCATGATGGTGGAGCTAGCATAACGACTCAACCGCGTAAACTCGTGGAGATATTCATCCACGCTCCTCTCACCCTGAACCAACTTCAGGAACTCATTCTCCATCGAAATCCTCTGAGTAGAAGGGAGGTATCTTGCTAAGAACAATCCCGAGAACTCTTCCATCGGAACGTCTATCAATTGTCTACCTCTCAGATGATGCAACTCCAAGCCTTCCCACCACATCCTCGCTTCCCCGTCCAGAAGGAACGTAGCGATGGTGGTCATTTGCCACTCCTCCGTCTCCGTCGCTGTCATGACTCTCTTCACCCTGGAGAGCCAGTCTTCAGCCTGAGATGGGGTTCCCAACCCCGAAAATAGCGGAGGGTTAAAGCTCATTACATGCTTTAGCTGCCTCTCAGTTGCCCTCCTTGGCACTATCGGTTCTACAACCACTTGCTCCACCCTCCTCGGCTCAGCCTCTTGCAGAGGTTCTTGCTCCAACACAGGAGCGGGCTGCTGCGTTTGCCTTCCAGGCTGCGCATTAATCACGGCCAACACCGCTTCAGCCACCAAACGTATATTTTCAGCCGACAGAGGTGTTGCAGGAGCAACATCCGGTGCACTACTAGCCTCAGAAACTCGGCGTTCTGACGGCCCAACACCACTTCTGGTCACCTATAGTGGTACAAAACACCGTTAAGCGACCACATAACATTGCAAACAGCAATTATAGGAACACGCAGGTTCCTCAAACACGAGTATTTTCATTCCCAAGTGGACATTCATGGGTTCTTTTTACTGTTATTACGATGACGCACACAATGTGCTCACCACCCCTTAAAAAGAATTCGCCCACGAATTCAGTTTAAGCCCAACCAAAACCAGTAGTCTGATACCAAATTGTAACATCCCCTATCCGTCGCATGGCATATAGCAGTAGGTCCGGCCGGGGCCCGACGCCATATACCACAGACAGACCGGGTGGTTACGTATGGAAACCATCCAACCAATCTCAACGTCCTACACAGAGCATTCTAGCGGAAGCAGTTTAAGAGTTGTAAACAAGAACCCAGCATAGGAGCATGAATGTCCACTAATACCAAAAGGAATGTTATACAAAAATACCCAAAACCGGCCTTAAGGCCTTACAAAGTGTTTCACTTGAAAATTACATGATTTACAAACCACGGCACGCAGGCCGGTCATACATGAACAAAGCAGTAAACACTTCTACTTGGGCCTTCGAGGGCCAGCTTCGCAAAAAGGGCTTTAGCCCGCTATTGACCGCTTGGTCCAGCTGCACCTGCAAGCAACAAACCACCGCACGGTGGCAAAAAAAGGCAACGGTCAGCAATGCTGACCAAATTATAACGATCCCGCCCCCAACTCGGGGCGGCGATGCTCCTTCCCTGCATTTCATTAGCATAAGCGAGCAATTTATATAACCATAGCCATTTCATCACAGGCGTTGGCTCGCACGGCCACACGCCCCGTGCACTCAGGGCACATTCTCGGTGAACCGGTCGATGTTACGTCAATTAAAGCCATTAACATTCCAGACTCACCACCGCCACTTAGACGGCCAAACCTATGAGCAATTCGTCTTCCTGGCCTGGGTCACGACAATTTAAGCCATTGACCGCCGAAGACTCCCATCTATGCCAACGGTGAGTGCCACGTAACCTTAGGTCTCTCTAACCGAACGACATAAAGCGGGTACGGTTCCATCTAACCCGTGCTCACATCGCAACGACAATTTAAGCCATTTGCGCGGGTCAAACTTCCACCGAGTCCCATTCTACCGCAAGACACATAACCCCGTTATGTTCAAGTTGGCTCTCAGGCCACCAAGTTGGCAAGATCTCGTATCCGCCCAGTTTTCCGGGTGCACCTTTGGGTTAGTCCCCAAGGCTCCCTGCTGCAATCTACCGCGTAGAAAACCCGAAAAACAAACCATAGCACGGAGTCTTCTCCGGCCTTATGCAATGCAACATCACCGATCCAGACTAACATGTCCGGGTAGGCTTCACACATCATGCCTACGTCCGTTCTCGCATACGGACTCTAAACAACGGGGACTTTACATATCTACCCGAAGGAACGCCTCCAACTCTCCGCAAACTCGCGAGAGCGGGCTTCCTATGCTAAGAAAGAGAGCGACTCATGCTCAAGATGAGGATCGTTACCCTTGAGTTCCTCTTTGGCGCCATCGAAAAGTAATCGGATAGAAATCACCGCACTTGCGTTGCCTCCGTGGATCCGGAGTCGGCTTGCGATTCGGAGCTCCGAAGCTCCTCCAATGGCGGATCTAGCTCTTCTTCTTCCCTTAGCTCTCCTCTCTCTCCAAGAACTTAGAAAGAGAACAAGTGAAGAAAAGTGAAGGTTTTCCAAGTCAACTCACGGGTATAACCCTTCAGGAACATCCCCCAGCCGTCGGATCTCATCCTAAGGAAACGAACGGCTTTGATTCGGGGCTGAAATGCCCAATCTGGGCCGAACACGGCCTGGCACACGCCCGTGTCCAGGGCCGTGTGCCGCATTCGCCGTCAAAATCGAATCACCTGGAACCTCACACGGGTATCGAACACGCCCGTGTTCGAGCTGACACGCCCGTGTTCCACCTGACACGGCCGTGTAGCCGGCCGTGTACACCATGATTTTTCCCCCAGTTTCAACCCGAGCACTGCACGGGTTCTAGGACACGCCCGTGTCCTTGCCCGTGTCACATTGACACGCCTGGACCCCAGGCCGTGTACACGGGACATTTCGTCGAGGGAAGATCGACGACTTGATGACACGGCCTTGGACACGCCCGTGTCCTAGGCCGTGTTCCTTGTCTCGACGATCGTCGAGTGAATCTCGACGACTCCCCGGGACGATCGTCGACACGGGTCGACACGCCCTGCGACACGCCCGTGTCGCAGGCCGTGTGCCCATTCTCGACGAATCGTCGAGTATAACTCGACGACTTCACGGCTAAGTGTCGACACGCCCTGCGACACGCCCGTGTCGCAGGCCGTGTGCCCACTCTCGACGAATCGTCGAGTAAAACACGACGACTTCGCGGCTAAGTGTCGACACACGCTTGACACGCCCTGGGACACGCCCGTGTCCCAGGCCGTGTGCCTGCTGCCAGAACCCAAACTGGCCCAAAACGTCCCCCTCTACTCCTTTGAGTTTCGGGGCGTTACATTTAGAACCACATTCGTTGGAGCACGATTTAGTGTAAAAGCAGCAGTTTCTAGAGCAAAACCTCAAAAGGAAACAGGCAGATCTGCATGACTCATCATCGACCGTACCATGTCTAACAAAGTACAATTTCTCCGCTCAGACATACCATTATGTTGTGGTGTTCTAGGTGGAGTTAGCTGTGATACAATACCACACTCTTTCAGATAATCACGAAACTCATGACTTCGGTATTCGCCACCTCGATCAGATCAGAGTGCTTTAACCTTCTTACCCAGCTGGTTCTCTACTTCGTTCTTAAACTCATTGAAATTTTCAAAGGTTTTGGATTTGCACTTCATAAGATACACGTATCCGTATTTACTGAAATCAATAGTAAATGTAACAAAGTAAAAGTACCCACCTCTAGACATAGAACTCATGGATCCACATACATCACTATGTACTATACCCAAGAGATCATCAGCCCTCTCATTGAAACCAGTGAAAGGGGGGGCTTTAGTCATCTTGCCTAACAAACAAGATTCACATCTCTCAAATGATTCATAATCAAACGAGTCCAATAGTTCATCTCTATGGAGCTTGGATATGTGTTTCATATTTATATGACTCAAACGACAATGCCAAAGGTGCGTAAGGTTCGAGTAATTTGTTTTTTGTCTTTTAGTATTTTCTATATTATAGATCTGATGGTGTAAGTTCAAATCATACAAATCATTAAACATTTTGGTTATAACATAACAAAATCATTCTTAAATATAGAACAACAATTGTTCTTAATAATAAAAGAAAATTCAATCATGTCCAAACATGAAATAGATATAATGTTTTTACTTATGAAAGAAACATAATAACAATTATCAAGTTCGATTACAAGCCCACTGGGCAAAGAAAGACGGTAAACACCCACGATGACAACAACAACTCTTGATACATTGCCAACACGTAGGTCTACCTCCCCTTTACTCAGCATTCTTCTTCTTCTCAGTTCCTGTACATTTATACAAATATGAGAACCACATCTGGTATCTAATAAACATGATGAATGAGCAGAAAGGTTTATCTCTATAATATAGATACTTGAAGCGGAAGTCATACCTCCCTTCATCTTTTGCAAACCCTCAATGTACGAATGACAATTCCTCCTCCAATGACCAGTCTTGTCACAGTGGTGGTATTTCCCTTCTTTCACCAAGCCCTTCTTCTTCAGTATTGAAGACTTAGGCTCCAGAGCAGACTTAGGTCCTACCTTCGTGTTCTTGAAGCCCTTGGTCTTGCCCCTGCCTTTATGCACCATCAATATGAAGCTAGCAGGGTTGACCTTCTTCATTTTGATCTCGGCAGTTCGCAACATGCCTAGGAGCTCGGGCAGTATCTTGTCTATTTCATTCATATTATAATTCAAGACGGACTGCTCGTAACAGTCCGACAACGATTGCAGTATCAGGTCTGTGGCCAACTCTTGGCTCAGAGTGAAGCCTAGTCTCTCAAGGTTTACTATATACTCAATTATCTTGAGTACGTGAGTCCCTACTAGGTCACGAGCTCTCATCATACACTAGAACAACGCCTTAGTGAAGTCAAACCTCTCCTGACGAACTTGTCATTGAAACATTTTCTTGAGATGCTAGTCAATTTCTTTGCAACTCATGTTCTCATGTTGTTTTTGGAGCTCAGAGTTCATGGTTGTCAGCATGAGACATTCGATATCTAAGGAGTCGTCCTGATACTTCTTGAAAGTATCTTTATCAGAACGGGACGCATTCCCGGCAGGCTCTTCAGGGGATTCTTATTCCAAAACATAGAGCGTGCGCTCTTGCCTGAGAATAATTCTCAAGCTCCTGTATCAGTCTAAGTAGTTCATATCACTCAGTTTCTCCTTCTCAAGGATGGCTCTGACGGATAGGGTGGAGTGCGAACCACTTGCCATGGAAATTCTACAAGGATACAACAGAGAAAAATTAGTACTACATTTTAAAATACATTTTTTTTCTTTCGATGAGTACTTTAATCAAAATAACTCTCATTATTTTTATCAAACTGATAACCCTCGATATCAATTCAAAGAGTTTATGCGAGTAACTCTCTTAATTGACAAAATTCATATTTCACCAACACTATAAGCCAGCTTTGCCTTTTCTCTCACAATGCAACTATTTAGGTAGGCAACTCTTGCTGATTGTATCACAATGCAACTCTTGTATGGCTGGTGAATAACTCTTTATTCGCATACATCATATAGTACATGTCAACCCCATGCCTCTGGGCACACAACCTTTGAGGTCACCCAGTTAAGTATGACTCGATGTCGACAGTGGGATATCACAATTATCCGTTCGCACTCTTACCAAGATAGTTTAACGCATCATGCTTTGGCAAGCCCACACTTCATCGATCGAGGCAGCAAGAGTGTCATATATCGGAAGACATCCGAATACTTAATATTTCTCGAGGGATTTTAGAAACTTGATTAACATTTAATCATGGTCAACAATTAACCATAATCATCAATACTTGACGAACTGGGTTAAATCTGAACATCTACAACACTTCTAAATCTTCAGATTTACATGCACTGGACATGAGCAACACAAACTCCACTTATACAGTAGACAAGCTCGTCTCTCTATGTGAGATTCAAAATATAACATATTTGGTTTTACAAACCAACAAGAGGGACGGTTACTGTCAAGGAGTAACAAGGATATCAACTATGATATCCCAGCAAAATCGCATGCGTTCTTGGCGGGATCCCAAGAATAGATTTGGGCATTTAGAACATTTCTAAATTTTCAAATCTACAAGTCATGGATTTAACACTTCTGATACCATGATCACTGTTGAAACCTGGCTCTGATACCACTGTTGGGTTTTACTAGATGACACAACAGTTGTGCGCGCAACGGAAATAAAGGAATAAGAAAACTCAAAAGAAGTTCGGATCTAGCAATTGACATGTATCAAGAAGAAAACACAGTAAATAGGAATTTACCTCTGCAGGATTGAGTCTATACTCAACCTAGATGCTCCAAAAGATCTGTTGATCACTAAGCGGCTAGATTCCTTACTGCAGAATAGTGTTCGCACCTCTACAGGAGATCCACACGAACCGGAGAACCCGTAGACTCTTGTCAAACAAGATCTAGGTCGGGAGAGGGCACTCTGCGTCTTCACAGACTGCTAGGTCTGTTACAGAAGAGGCGGCGACAACACTCGTCGGAATCGGGTTTATCGACGGCGACGGGATCGGAGAAGGCTGAATAGTTTTGTCGGCTTTTTAGGTCTCGAGTTTTCGCACAGTGCGGCTCGTTTGCTTAGACAGAATCAACCCGTGTAATCCTATTTTGAGAAACCCTAAAATCTTCTATTTATATCCAAAGGAATAAACAGAACAACCCGTCGTTATTCGCAGACCCAAGACTTGGAATACAGAATTTCGACCAGACAACCCTTGTCTCGACGAATCGTCGAGTATCCATAATATATTCGACGAATCATCGAGTATACATAACATACTCGACGAATCGTCGAGTATCCATAAGATACACGACGAACTCAACGCCAGCCTTGCCGAATCTACTTTTGACTCGACGAAGGCATTGAGTGAACTCGACGCTCTCAACGCTCTCAGCACCAAACCCGTCGAATCAACATTTGGCTCGACGAAGGCGTTGAGTGAACTCAACGCACTCAACTTCTAAGTACCAAATTTGTAGAATCAACCTTTGACTCAACGAATAGTTGAGTAGACTAAATGCACTCAACGCTTAATTACAATACTCGACGAATCAACACTTTGACTCGACGAATCGTTGAGTCAACTCAACACATTCAACGTCATCATTCGACGAGTCAACACTTGACTCGACGAAAGCGTTGAGTGGTCTCAACGCACTCGACGCTTTCAAAGCCTGACTGAGCTAAGTTATTTCCACTCATCATATGAGTAAAACCATACTAATCCAATCTCCCAATTTCTCCAAACATTCTTATGTGCGGCCCTGATAGGCTCATACTGCGTTGGAGTGAGGCTACATACTTGATCATTTCCAGATCACAATGGTAACACCAACAAAGATGCATCTGGTAGAGCCTTCTGGAGGACTGGTAGAGGGGCACGCCCAAGACACTGATGTCAATAGACGGAGGAGACAGAGGAGGGAGTAGTATGAGAGTCATCAAGAAGGTAGAGCTCATTCTGCACTCGTCCCTTACCAATAATATTAAGCGTTCGTCGATCCTGTATCATAAAAGAAGAAGATGAAAATGTTACAGAGCAATTCAAATCGGCAGTGAGACGACTAACAGAAAGTAAATTAAACGGGGAGCCCGGAACATGAAGAGTCAAGCGTACGGAAAGAGAAGAAGTGAGAGGGATATTAGCAGAGTCGGAGACCGGAACAATGTCCCCATTGGCCACTGTGATACACTTAGGATGAGGAGAATACAAGTACTGATGTGGCCGCAGTGAGGTTATGTGATGAGTGGCACCTGAATCCACTATACAACGCTGACTAGTGGAGATACAAGCGATACTTTCATTTGAGATGGAGGCAGCGAAGGTAACGGAGGCAGGTGGGCGGCTGAGCAGACCATGGAGTTGTTGGAGCTGAAGCCGGACTTCTTCAAGGTCAGTACGAGTGACAGATGAGTCGTTGACAGCAACAGAGGCAAGCAGACGAGGAGGAAGCCCATGCTTGCGGTAGCAAGTGGCCTCAAGGTGGTCGTCCTTACCGCAGAAGGAACACTTAGGTCGTGGTCGGCCACCCCAACCTCTTCCCCGAGAACCTAAACGTCCTCCACGAGCAGGAGGAGGGAGAGGCAGTAAGGGCGCAAAAGTCTGTTGAAGGAGGGCCGGTGAGGGAGGTCCGGAACTATCAGGAGGTGGTAAGACATTGAGCAGCATGGAGCATACATCAGATAGTGACGAAGTAGCAGCAGAGGAGAGGATAAGAGCCTGAACGCTCTGAAGATGAGGCGGGACACGAGCCATCATCATTACAATACCAACGATTTCTTTTTGGGCACGCTGGGAAGCAAGATCCATCGTAGGGGGCTGATGTTGAATCCAGGCTTCAACCAGAGTCTTAGCTCAAGCAACAAAGGAGGTGAGGTCAGCAGCCCCGCCAACGTCAAGAGTGAAGATCTGTTATGATGTCATACAGGTGCTGGAGACTATATCTGCCAGAATAGAGAGAATGGAGCTCATCCCACATCGCCTTGACCGTCTCGTGATACATGACTATGCGATAAGGTTCGTCATCAAGGGAGTTGAGGAGCCAAGTCTGAACACGACCATCGTTGTACAATCATTCTTCAGTAGGAGCATCGGGAACAGCTTGGGTCAAATGATGTAGAAAGCCTTTGGACTGAAAAACTCGGTGAACAGAGTGCACCCACTCCACAAAGTTCTTTTCTCCGGCTAAAGAAATAGTGGTGATCTGCAATTCATCCCGGAGTTCAGGAACAAGGGTCCGGCGGTCTGCAGGAGAGGAAGCCGTTTGTCCGGTAGAATTAAGAGAAGACCCCATGGCAAGACGGTTAGGAGGCTAGACCGGCGGCGAGTAGACCAACGAATAGAGAGGGAGTTCGTGTAACAACCCGAAAATTTAAATAAAACATCTTATGGCGTTTTCGTAATTAGAAGGAGGGTTTTTCCTATAGTGCTCAACCAAGCAGTCACCCCAGGTTCATTAAGAAGCTTCGGCCTAGGGTTTTCCTGTCTGAACACGACTCCCACAAGCCCCGTCTCCCGTTCCCGCAGGCTGCAAGCTGCAAGCTCCCTCATTCCTGTCGCCCCAGCTTCCAGCGCCTCTTCCTCCCTTGGTCGGCGACGCCTCCACCTGCTCTCCCCCAGGTCGGCGGCACCTCCTCTTGCTCTCCCGACTTCTTCTGTTGAGGTCGGCTGCTCTTTCTCCAAGGCCGACTGCAAACCGTGATATCTCCCCGAGCAACAACAGTCGTCCTCTCCTCCTCCTAGCAGCGGTAACTACTCCATATCTGGAGGGTCGGCAACGGCTTCTCCTCCTCCTTCGATTAGCAAGACAACCACCTTCATCCTCCTAGGGGCCGACAACTTCAGATCTCGCCTCCTCTTCCTCCGGCAGCCTTTTCTCCTTCCTCCAGAAGCGCAATTGGCCCATCTTCCGCTTCTTTTGGCGGTGGATTTCAAGAGGATCGTCTAGGGTTTGCTCGGATCCACCTCTCCTTGGATTTTTGAGTCCGATCTCAGTCTACTTGGGTAAGGATTTCCTCTTTTCCCTTGCTATTCAGATTTTTCTTGTAATATTATTGGGATCTTTGTGCCCCTTTTTGCGATCTATAATTTTTTCCCCTCTTGTAATCGTCTAATCTCGTGGTATTCATGATTTCCAGTGCCTCTCCTCGACTCGCGTGATGGAATCTCTCAGAATCCCTCTCCGAATTAGGGTTTACCCAAGCCTAAGCGTCACTTAGCCGCCACCGCCAGTTTCAGCCTCGCCTTAAGGCAAGTAGAGATCCTTCTCTCTTGCAAGCATTGAGTTTAATTTATTGTCTTTGTTCTTTGATTTCATGTCTGCATTCGTGTATATAATTGATCTGTCAAATGAATTTAATTCACGAATGGCTAGTTGGATAAATTAGTAGTTTATGGCTAGTTTATGTTGGAATGTCATGAGTTTGAGATTATGTTTAACTCTTATTTAAATTTTAACTTAGATGAATGGTTTTATTTGGATATTCATTTAGATGAATGGTTTTATCTCATTTGATGAATAATGAGAAAAATGATAGAATATCGAGCACGAGCAACAAGTGTCATGATGATAATTGTAACGAATTTTGGTTAGCAAATATATGATTGGTGTCTTTATATAATGCTCGTATCGCACATTCTTTTCTTGGGAGATGTTTGTGTCATAATGATAATAATCGAAAATATTTCTGATTAGCAACCAAATTGATGATTTGTGATTTTATATTAAATGTTCAGATCAAACGCATGTTTATTTGGGAGATAATCGTGTCTGGGAATGGATCAATTTAAATGAATATTTGGTGTCCGAGAAAATAACGTATTGTAATCGTGTAACACGTGAATGTTTGGACCCGCAAACCATAAGTTCACTATCTAATTTCCTTGTGTCACCGAATTCTATTTCTTAGGTCTGTCTGGTTCTAAGACTTGAGCGAATGTTGCTCCATAACTCAATTACTCTCTTGACGCGTTTATGAACTCTAATCTTGTACAATTAAATCATTAAATTTGTAACAGGTCTTGATATGTTAGGAATCTCCTAAATCATGAATCTTTAAAGTCATTAATGTCATAAGCAATTATTGAAAGGTACTGTTAAATTGATGTGACGTTTTGACTCGAGTTTCCGCTTGACTGACAACGGAAACCAACAAATGGCCATAACAAGCACAATTACTTTGATAAGCTTGCATTTACACTTAAATTAGAATCATATGCATCAAATAAAAACACATACACACTTCATTGATTACAGCTTATGATATTACGTGATCGATTTTATGTTATGCTCCAGTGTAAGCTTAATTCATGTTATTTTTTGTTAACTCATTTACTTGTCTGTTTTGGTAGCATCGCTTCATGAAAACTGGTACTTGTATACTTTTGTTTCTACTGTTCTGTACTTTATTTTACTCACCTGATTATTTCAATGTTCTGAAATTTTTTCTTTTCTGTTTTGAAATTGCCTTAGCGTTCGTGACAGCGCCGTCAGGTCCTCGAGTTCGATCTGCTTAAAGTTCCAGGTTCTATATTTACATTTCAGTTACTGTCAAATATTTCTTTTATGTAATAATTGCAATCAGACATTTTCTCTGGTATCATGGACAACTGCTAGACTATTTAAATACTTTATGTACTAGAATTTGATATTAATGCATGTGGATCCTCTTTTAAATCATAATTGCATGAAATCTGTAGCAGTGTCCTGTAAAACATGATTTTTACAAAATATATGTGCATTTAAAATTCTCACTGTTTTAAAACTCTAAAACATCATCGATTAGAGAGGAGACCGTGCGAGCAGAACACAGCAGACAAACAGTGAGTAAACTGCACCAGAAGACCGCACAGTCACGGTGACAACACACAAGCGGTAAGAAAGAGGTCGCGACCAAGATGCGGAGCACGCAACAGAGAGGATAAGTTGCATCGACTAGAGAATTCGCAGCGAGAAGAAAAAGGAGACCACAGCGACCAAGATGCGGAGCCCGCAGCAGAGACTAGGCCGCGCGAGCAGATCGCGCGAGCGAAGAAACAGAGGAAAAGAAGACTGCGCGAGCAGGCCGCGCGAGAAGGCGAGTAGATAAGGAGATCGCGACGATCAAGGCGAGAAGACTAAGAGAGATCGCGCAAGGAAACCGCAATGAATAGCAAAAAATGGAGCGAGTAGAAAAGGAGAAACCGCGCGGGGAGGGTTGCGGTTAGATGGGGAAGTTGGAAATGGGCCCACCTGTCAGAGAAAGAGAGCTATAAGAGGACCAAGAGGAAGAGGAAGAAAGGGAGGTGGAAGCCACGAGAGAGAGCAGAAGTATGAGCGATTAGAGAAAGCTTAACCGCGCGGGTAGCAAACCGAGAGCACGCCGGCGGTTAGATAAAGCTTAACTGAACGAAGGACTTGTTTAGCTCTGATACCGTGTGGAGAAAAACCGAAAAACTTGTATATACTTTCTCAATAATCAAATACAATGTATGAATATACATTTATAGGAGGGAGAAAGAGAGAAGAGATCCCGATACATGATGTGGGACTAAAGAGGAGAGAAGAAAAATAAATAAATGGGCTCCATCATGGGCCTCTTTATATAGGCTTTTCCAACAGACTGCATGAGATTCCAAATAGCATTATAAACGATGGAGATGGACGTTTCACGCCCGAGCACTGGAGATTAGTTCAGAAAAATTTGGGGACGAAGCTTAAATTTAGTATGGAGTTTCATCCACAGACTCACGGTCAAATAGAGAGGATGAATCGTTAAATGAAGGGTATGCTTACGATGTATGCATTCGACTTCGGGAAGAAGTGGGAGAACCATTTTTTCATGATGGAATTTGCTTATAATAATAACTTTTAGACAAGTATCAAGATGACACCTTTTGAAGCTCTTCATGGAAGGCGGTGTCGGACGTCAATGTCTTGGGTAGAGATGGGAAACACCCAACCTTTGAGAAAGGAAGTGGTGGCCAATGCTTGCGAGATAATGAAGACAATTAGGAGCGTATGAAAGTTGCTCAAGATCAACAGGCTAAGTATTTAAACGTGCGTCAAAGAAATGTGAAGTTTTCAATACGCAACACGGTATATTTGAAAATAGAGTTGTTCAAGAATGAATCGAGGATTCAAAAGTTGAAAAAGAAAAGTCAAAGGTATTTGGAATTGTTCCAAGCTATTGAACGCATAAGCGAGGCAACTTATCGGTTGGCATTGTCGACAGAATTGAGTGGATTGCATGACATCTTCCATATCTCAATTCTCGAGGTTGAGGAAGACTTTAGTTGAGCCTAGTGTAGTGGTTAAGCCGATGACGGTACCAGTAGATGAGAAATTGGAGACTGTGGTGCGTCCGGTGTGTATAGAAGATGTAGAGATCCGGAGGTTGTGAAATAAGGAAATTAAGCTTGTGAAAATGCGTTGGCACACATGCAGGCGAGACGAGTTCTCTTGAGAGCGAGAACAGGCGATACGTGAAGAGTATTCAGACCTCTTCATGTTGGGTATATTATTATTTAAGTGACATTGTAATTTCGAGGATAAAATTCTTTTAAAGGAGGGGAGTTGTAACACCCCAAATTCCTCAGGTGAAACCTGGGAGCTACCGGGTCGCAATAGTTACCGCCAATGCAAAATTAATTCAAAACCAGATCATTTAGGAGTTGAATGTTTACCGCGGCCAGGCTAGGGGATACTATCACGCGGTAGTTCTACCGCTTGCGGCAGCAATCGTTTTGTTTAGTCTGGACAACCTGGGGGATACCGTATTGCGGTAGCGGAACCATCGTGTGATAGCTCCTAGGCAGGCTGACTTCTTTAGATCACGCGATCGTAGCCATTTAAAAATCTTAAAAGTCAATCTGACGACATGAAAGGTGCGCCCAAGGGTCTAATTAGGGTTGAAGCCCTCTTGGAAATTTAATCAATTTTTTGCAGTCCTCTATGTCGCATAAGAGAAGGGGCGGTCAGCGGGCGTAGGGAAGGAGGGTTTATCGGAGCTCCGATGCAAGGATCGACGAGTCGTTGCAGGAGAAAGATTACTAGTGTCGTGGTTGTCTTCATCTATTTTTCTTCGAGATTCATGGCTCTCATGCGCGCTTCAAGGGTAACAACCTTTTCCTTCCAGCCAATTGGATGCGTGCATTTTCTTATTGATTCTTCCTTAGTATTTTCTCTTGAATGGATTTTGTGTGGGAAGCTAAAACCACGGTATGTGACCCATTTTGGTGATGTTTGCAGGAAATCACTTGCAAGGGAGTTTGCTAGGGAGATATGGGATACCCTAATGTCATTAGGTTGCATGGACATGGGATGTGGAGGCCTTGAGATGGCTTGGAACAGAGTTTCACATTTTCTGGGAGATATTGTCGGGCGATAGTGCTATCATCGGCTATAGCTTCCAAATTATCTTGTTTGTCCCTTCTTGGTAGTGTAACCGTTAGAGAGAAATGTGTTCACGCTATATGATGTATTAGAGAATTGATTGAAGTGCTAAGATAAGGGATCTTGATCTCTGAGATATACAACTGGCAGTAGTGCTAACGCGGGCGGCGATAGCTCCCAGACAACACTATAAATTGCTTAAACTTGAAATTTAACGGTGAGAGAGAAGTTGTGAGTAATGTCATCATATAGGCAATAAGACTTTACTCACAATGTCACCGTATTTGCAAAATCAATCGAGTTATAAAGGCCAGGAGGCTTTATGTGCATATGTTGCCCAGAGTGCCAAAAGACTTTGCACATGATGTCATCGCACATTAAATTATTAATAGCGCATATGTAAAACTTTTGGGAATTGTCATTGTGAAGGACAGGAAACTTTGTCATATATACCTACATGTGGACCTTGAATAACAGTTAGAGATGTGGTAGGTTGGGTGGGGGTGAGGGGAGATTAGGATATATTGTCACCTTATTTGCTCTATGTTAAATGATGTGATTGTGAATTGATGTTGTGTTACATTCATATACGTGATTAGAGTGTCGTGGGTGACACCCGATAGCATACATATTGCATGTTAGGGCCATTTACTTTGATGTTCAACCTAGAAGCATGGTTGTTGTTTGAGACATATAGAATAGTGCTTGTTATGAATGTTTATATGTTTTCATGTTTGACGAAGTGTTGACGTGCATGGTGATGTGTTTCCCTGAGATCCGCTAGGATAGCCGGGAGGTAAGTTTTTGTTACGTAGTTGTGGTCAGTTCATAACTAGCCCATATGTACCGCTTTTGTTGTGATGGTTGTAGGGCAAGTTTCCAGCACTGGAGCTCTCTAGCCGCACAAAAGGGCAAGCCTCATGAAGTGTCTTCTTCCCCTCTTCACATTTTGATGTATTTTTCCTTTGCTTTTATTTTGGCTTGCATGTTGAGGTAACTTAAGATATTTTGATGTACAAACATTATTTTGGAATGTTGTTATGTTTGTAAGGCCATAAGGCCGAAGGCTCTTTTGTTATATTATAGATGCAGACAATCTCTGGTTTTGGATTTAATGTTTCCGCTTTGCTAAACGTTTTACTTGTTGAGATCTTATTTTAGTAGAAAATTCTTTATATTATCTCATAATCCTAATATTGTGATGAGTGTAAGTTGTGGGGTCCGGACGTACCCATACTTTATGGTCATTGCGGTGGAGGTGTTACACGATTTACCTGTAGGAAGGGGGACATGGTTTCAAATCTGATTTGCCCAAAGGTTAGTCATTTCTTGATCCATCCCTACACGCCACCCCGAATGTTGAAGAGTCTCTTGCACCGAAGAGCGGATGAAAATAGAAGAGAGAGAAGTTGCAAACCTGTGAAGATCGAGAGACAAACTGTGTAAGGACACATAGTGGGAGAGAGGGTGAGCGGTAGACGTCATAGGCGGATAAACTGGTCATGGAGTGGAATCAGTATGAGGTAACTGTCTCAGGGCATCAGATAAGGTACGGTGGCGAGTATAAACATGAAGAGGTGGAGGAGAAGGAGGTAATTGTGGGTGTACGAGAGGTGGTGTGGGAAGCAGAGTTGGGGTGTTGTGGTTGATACTTAATAGGTACGTTAGGTCGTGGGATAGTCGGGAGAAAAGTATCATGAGAAGTCGAGGAGTAAAATGGTTGATCCTCAAAGAAAGTAACATCCGCAGATGTAACGAGTTTTTGAGTGGTGGGAGAGTAATATGCATATCCCTTCTGTGTGTGAGAGTAGCCAACAAACATATACTTGGTAGCGCAAGGTGACAATTTGTCCATGACAGTACCAAGATGATGGACAAAGCAAAAACTGTCGAAGACACGAGGAGTTAAAGGGAAGAGAGGTTACGAAGATATGAGGATTTAGAACAGCATCGCAAAGTTAGGAATGGAATAGCACATGCAATTAATTAGATAGCATACGATGGAAATGGTTAAGTGTCAATAAGCCTTTACTGCATTTGAAACATAAGGGAGCGAGCAAATTCAAGGAGGTGATGGTTCTTTCGTTCGATGACACCATTTTGTTGCGGGGTATAGGCACAGGAGGATTGGTGGATTATACCAAACGTTGAACAAGTGTCCTGGGAGTCATGACTGGTATATTCATGTGCATTATCAGTTTGGATGATCTTTATGGAGCACGAGAATTGAGTATGGATTTGAACAACAAAGGAGAGGAAAACATGTAGTAGTTCAAAGCAACACGCAACAAATACTGTCATATCATGCGAGAATGGTCATCAATAAAGGTAAGATAATAACAAAAGTCAGATAGACTAGCAATTTTATATGGGCCCCGTATATCTGAGTGCACTAAATCAACCATTGCTTAGATAGCTTCCTATCACAAGTGCTGGTCGGGCTTACAAATTGATGTTAAACTCGGTAGGAGTGTTACAAAATAAAACCCTAACTAACCTAGGAATAAACAGATGATCTCATATCCAATCAAAAATAGTAATCAACAATTAAACCACACAGATGCAATGAACAAATTAATTTTAGGAGCAAGCGGACATGCCTTTCTTCGGCGTGAGCGCTTTGGTTTAAGTGAATAAGTCTTGCAAGGTGTAACCAATCACGAAACAAAAGCACTAACAATCTAGCATTCTAAATCATATAATAATCTCAATATGTACAATAACAAGATACAAAACATCAAATAACAAACACTCACAAAGGTAAGAGTGACTGTTGATGAGGATATGGAGATCCGATGGTCATACGAGTGGCGGTGGCAATCCAGAAGGGTAATCGTGGTCGTCCCAAACTAAATAGATCTGCACAAGGCTGTTAAGACTATTTACGGTTGTTTCGGGGGAGGTGGCCCCGGAAAAGGCATTCTCTATCAATATCATGGTCATCTTAAGGTCCACGGGTATTGTGATGCTGATTGGGCATGCTCTTCCTCGGATAGAAGATCTACAGGTAGATATTCTATCTATGTCGGTGGCAATCTTATTTCCTGGAGAAGTAAAAAACAAAATGTTGTTGTTCGTTCCTCCACAGAAGCCGAGTATCGGGCTATTGCTGTCACTGCCTGTGAACTCATCTGGGTTAAGTCTATATTGGGGGAGATGGGCTTCTCTATTTCTGAAGCAATACATCTTTACTGTGATAATCAAGCAGCTATCCATATACCTAACAACCTCGTCTTTCATGAGAGAACCAAACACATTGAAGTCGACTGCCACTTCATTCGGGACAAAATCCAAGACAAGACTATCACTGTGGTGTTTGTGTCATATGAGGATCAACTTGCTGACATTCTCACCAAAGCTGTTTCTGGGAAATCTCTTCATTCTTTCTCGCTCAAGCTCGGGATGTTGAATGCTTACGGTGTTAGCTTGAGGGGGGGGGGGGGGGGGTGTTATGAGTCAAGCTAACTTGGGTTCACCTGGTGGTGACCAGATCTTAAGGAGTGGCTAAGAATATAAAGGAATAATCCCTCTTCGGCTGAGAGAGAGAAGAAGCATCGAACCCTAAGGTGAGTGATTTCTCCCTCGTTCTCAACACACACGCCCGAGAACTTTGATCTCTATCACTATATACCGTAATAGTACTAAAGAATGTATGCCAGAAAATATTGTAAATAATAGAACTTGTGATTATATGTCATACCAGCAGCTGTTTTAACAGCCTCTCCTGATACTACCACCAAAATCCTGCATAGCTCCTTTACATCCTCAGTGTGTACAATATCTGCTAGTAGTGACCTGCAGGAAAGAATAGAAGTTGCACATGTAAAATAGCATGGAAGCTAAAATAGTAGAAATAATTCCCTACTGTAAGAGGACCATCAAAAGAATACCTGTAAGTAGCTTTCACAGACCCCAAAGAAGTAGGATTAGCAGTCTGGCCTGCAGGAACAGAAGCGAGAGAAACAAGCCCTGAAGTTTTCAAATGACCAGCCTATCAACATAACAACTGTTAGCAAAGGATATGGGAACAAATACTTCTTAAGCACAATTTTAGTTGAAGGAAAATGAAAGAAGTATTTGTAACTTTAGTTTAAAACAAACAGGAATGTCACATAAAAAATGTGTAAGAATATTATTTAAAACCAAGAAAAATCAATAATTAGTACTATAGCATTACTAACTGGTAAAATTTAAAGACGTACATGTGGGTATTGCACAGGACTGTGAATAGGTTGATCTTTTGATGTGTCAAAAAAAAGATCTTGATTTTTCCTCTTCTTTAGTGCAGGAGAAAAATAACCAGAGGGGCCGATGGCTCCATTTAAGGCAGCATTTGCAGCCTGCTGCATGTAATTGAAAACATTACCGTGATCACCATGGTGAAGTGCCTTTCTCTCTTCACTCCCCTCAAAGTTTTTGCAGTCAATACACTTGCAATTTTCGGAGCAGAGAATGTTAGCCTGGAAGCACTCACAATACTTCTTGAGGCAACCTGATTTCTTACAATGGCAGCCCTTATTATGCTTACCCACCAAAGTACTTTCACCCGTGTCTTCCTGCCATAGTTCATAACATCATCCGTAAATAAACAAGTTTGAGAAAATTCAAGTAATACTCATCAAAAAAAGATGTTAGTCTGGTCATGTTTAATTTTTGGAATGTAAAGTGAGAATAATTGTTCTTTTGACTATTTAAGATGTAATTATTTAGACATCACATATTTGTTCTCCAACACGGTGCTCAGAACTGTCCTAATATTATTATTATGGTCATTTTCCTAAACATCGGGGTACATATTAACAGGGATAGAGAAAAAAAAGGTAGTGTCTTAAGTCATAAATGATCACGTTCTTTGGCATATATCTCGAATGAGCCTTTTTAGTTGATTTGTGATTATTGAAGTATTAGAAAGATAATAATTGTCTTGTTTGGATAAGTCTAAGGACAATATTGGAGAGAGTATTTTATGAGATCAAAATAACACATCTTAATAGTCAGTAGATCATATAGATCATTTTCTCAATTTTGAAATCTTTGACTATGATGTACTGCCATTGATTCCAGTAGTTCTGCAATTTACTTTTCATTTTCTAATTCGAAATGAACTCAACTCCATAATATGGATGCATTATGATGTTAAACGAATTTGTAAAAATAATGTGGAGAATTTTCAAACAGATAGGAAATTTAGAGAATAAGAGATTGCGAACACTAACGAAGAATGTGCTATGAGAGAGAAGAATTGTCGTAAAGAGTCATTTGCATCAGGCTCCCCTCAAATTGTGTGCAAGATGACAATGAAAGAGAGAAATTTTTTATGAACTTAAAGCGCATTCATGGTTTGACCTAGGGAAACAAGTGTTCTTTGGGGTGCATGTATGTTGGCATAGAGAGAACAGCACAAGACAAAAAGGAAAAATTGGGATATGTACATGAGCTCCAGTGCAGAGGAGAGATAAAATGGGAGGAATTTGATTCCCATAGGTTTGGCCTACTATGAAGAGATAGAGAGAGATAAAGAGGGTTATGGATACTGAATCTTATTGCTCTCAAGAATAGTCATGTTAAATAATTCTTTAAGAGCCCAATTTTACATGGTCATAAGATAAAAGTATGGGAACAAATTTACGTTAAAGATTCCTAAATAAACTCCTTAAGCTTAGAAGTGTATTTATATATTTGAATAACTATAACTATCTAACTATTTAAATAATTATAGTTGGAATTAAAATATTCAATTATATTATAATAATTGATAATTATCTAAATACAGTCTATGTCGGTCCCAAGCCCAGATGAAAAATGGTGAGGGTTGTGTTAGGTAGACGACCAACATATAATTTAGTCACCCTTATGAACACGGATCAATTGAGAAATTGTGCAAAAGCTAGATTGTTCCCCCTAAGGAGCGTGTCGTATGCCTCAAATGCGGGGTCTTGGCAAGGAACACTACATCTCCAGGACTCGGGTGTATCAAATATGCAAGAGTCCTCGTCGTATGCTCTGAATTCAGTGTCTTGGCAAAGAACGCTGCACCTCTAAGAGGATTTGAGTGTAGTGTTAAATAGGAAAAAATCATCACATATTAGACGTCCTAGGAAAGTATATAGGAGGATTTGTGACTGACATAGATTTGGAAGTTGGATTATAGATATGTCAATAAGAAAAGTGATGGAAGTAGTGAATACAATGAATAGAAGAAGGATAAATATCTTATGTGTGCAAAAGACTAGATGGGTGGGGGAGAAAGCTAAATTTCTAGATAATTCAGGTCTTAAATTATGATACAAAAAAAATAAAGCAAGAAATGAAGTAGGTATTATTTTAGATACTACTTGGAAAGATGAAGTTGTTGGGGTAAATAAAAGAAGTGATAAAATCTTAGCTCTTAAATTGATCATTTGAAAGAAAACTATTAAAGTGATCAGAATTTATGCGCCACAAGTACGATTAAGTGAAACTATTAATGTGTAATTTTGGAAAGACTTAGATGATTTAATAAGAGAAATCCCACAATGAGAGAAAATGTTTCACCAATGGAGAGAAAGTATCTTGGTAACTTTGTATAAGAACAAAAAAGATATATAAAATTGTGTTAATTATAGAGAAATTAAATTAATGAGTCATACCATGATACTATGAGAACGAATAATAGAAAAAAGAGTAAGACGTGAGACTAGCATCTCTGAGAATCAATTTGGATTCATGTCAAGGCGGTCGACCATGGAAGCTAAACATTTCTTGAGGAAACTCATCGACAATTATTAAGAAAGAAAACAAGATTTGCATATGTTGTTTATCGATCAATCTTGAGAAGGCTTATGATATGGTTCCAAGAGAGATCTTATGGAGAGTCTTAGAAAAGAAATGTGGAAATATATCATACAATGATACAATGACATAATCAAAGATATGTATACAAATTCAATGATGATGGTGAGGACATATGGAGGATTAACACAGGCATTCCCTATCATTGTTGCTTCCATCAAGGGTCATCTTTAAGCCCTTATCTATTTAGCTTCATCTTAGATGAGCTCACTAGACATATTCAACAAGCAATACCTTGGTGTTTATTATTTGCGGATGATATTGTTTTGGTCAACGAAACATGCGGGGGTGTAAACGTAAAATTTGAATACTGGCAAGACACTTTAGAAAAAGAAGGGTTTTAGGTTGAGCAAGAGAAATACAGAGTATATGGAGCTTAATTTTAACAATGCAAGAAGGATGAATGATTTTGTTATGAAGTTGGGTGATCAAGATATTTTCCGCAGTGAGTGCTTTAAATATCTTGAATCGATAGTTCAAAAAGATGGGTGTGTAGATAAAGATGTGATATATAGAATCCATGCAGGTCGATTGAAGTGGAGAGGCGCGTCAAGGATCTTATGTGATCATAAAATACCATTAAAAACTTAAAGGAAAATTTTACCATACTGCAATTACACTGGAGATGCTCTATGGTTCTGAGTGTTGAGCAGTGAATTGTGTACATGAGCAAAAAATGGGAGCTGAGGAGATGAGAATGCTTAAGTGGATGTGTGGGCACACGAGACCAGATAAATTAGGAATGAATGTATCAGGGATAAGAAAGGAGTGGCGCCAATTGCAGAGAAGAAGCAAGAAGCTCGATTAAGATAGTTTGGGCACGTACAAAGGAGACCATTAGAGACACGTGTTAGGCATTGTGAGAGTTTAGTCACTAGGTATGCTAAACGGGAGAGAGATGGACCAATAAAACTTGGAATGAAACTATAAGGAAAGTCATGATGTGCTTAGACATTAGTGAGATTATGACTAAAGATAAGGCACAATGGAGATAACGGATTCATATAGCTGACCCAACTATATTGGAATAAAGGATTGAGTGTTGTTGTAATTAATATTTATCTAAAAACATTAATAACTAACTTTATGTGTTCAATAATTAATGAATAATTAAAGCATTTATCCAACACATTTAAATAATAACACTTATTTAAATGTAATAAATGATAATTAAATTCTAAAACATAATTAAAAAATAATAACATTATCTTGATTTGGATGCCCTGGGTAGATAAGTGTTAAATAAGTGGATAAATATTTATACCATATAGAATTATTTTAATATTAAAGTTTATGGTACCTAGAAGTTGTTAGATATGCACTTCATTGTGAAGATCGTTGTTTTCTCTTTGCACCTGAAATAGAAATATGAATTATCCCACTGCAATAAGCCTTTATGATGGAGATCGCGATCGACTTGCATGATTATCGACTTGCTCGACCCGCCCCCGCTTTCTTACAACAAACTCATGCGCTCGACCCACGCTCGACCCCAACCCCTCACCGTCTACTGCAATGCCTGAGCCATCCGCGCACCCGTCTGCATCATAAGAGTAAGCCGGCGACGACTCGCTGACTCCAGCTATCGGCGACTTCGACGATTTTTGTCGAACCGCGGAAGGCCTCGCGCCTCCTTCTCTGGCTGATTACGCAGCCCCGACCTCCTCCTCCGGCACATCCTGCGACCCCAATATTCTCCTCTGGTCCATCTGCAACCTGTTGATCACCGTCGGCCTCCTCGACTGCCTTTGAACTCGTTGGACCTTGGAGACCCCCTTTGTCCTTCATTAGCTCGATGACATCGTCTCCCTCCTCCTATGCCTTCCTCCAGAAGGCTGATGTTATTCTCGGCAGGCGGAACTACAAAGCATGGTCAGCCACCGTCGGTGTGATCATCTGTGTCCTCGATCTATAGGGTCATATTGACGGCACCGAGCCTGCTTCACCCCCACCGGTTGTCTGTCCTGCAAACTCCGATTTCACTGTCAGCACGATTACTTCATCCCAACGTTCTAACTGGGTGAGGTGGAGCTCAGACGACTGTTCGCGCTATAGTCATCATCTGTAAGTCTTGCAAGCTCCCTATTCACATGTTCGACTACGAGCTACCTAAGGCCAAGGCAATGTGGGATCACTTGTGTCGTCTCTACCTGTCATCTAGACAGGACCTACGCTACTCCCTGTTACAGACCCTTTGTGTCTGCTATCAGCATGATCGGTATGTACAGACTTTCTTTCTGAGCTCCTGGATCTCCGGCATCAGTGCTATGAGATGACACATTGACACATCTCCTTTGTGCTACTTGCACTATGTGTTCTTACATCCCAGGATCATGACTTCCAGAGTATGTATGAGTTTCTTATATGCATATGCCCCGAGTTCGAGGCTATTCGTGCATAACTTATGCACTGGGATCCTCCGTCGTCATTTAATGATACCTTGGCCTTGGTGATCGCTGAGGAGACTCGTCTTAACTCCTTGCACACTGCTGCTCTTGGAGTTATGTTTCATGTTGTTATGGTTGTTCCCCAACTTCCATCGTTGTCTTCGGCTAGTTATAGTGATCTTGTGCGTCCTGTTCCTCGTCCTATGTCTGCTGCTCAGTCTGGTGCACCTCATCGTCTGCCTGTCTGCTGACACTACTGTCAGTGTCTTGGTCATGTCAAATCTGAGTGTCGCGAGCTTCAGAGGGCTCAGCAGTCTAGTCAGCAGCGTGTTCTTCGTGAGCCTTCAGCTCACTTTTTTGCCCTGGCGCAGTCTCTCTCTGTTTTTGAATTTGCCCAACATATTGCTTAGCATCTCTCTCACGATTCACTGCCTCAATCCTCTACCTTCGTGCTCCCACCAGATGCCTCTCAGCTACTTACCTCTGCCCCTGCAGGTATCTCTCCCTCAGACTAGTTGCTTGACTCTGTAGCCTCTTTTCACATGACTTATGATGTCACTCACATCTTGTCCTGTCAGCCCGTCTCTTCTGATCTTAGCATAATGATAACAGATGACATTATTCTCCTCATCACGAGTTATGGCCTCCTTCATACCAGTCTTTTCTATGTTTCTGATGTTGCCTACATACCCAAGTTATTCATGAAGCTTATATCTGTTAGCCAACTCACATCCAATGATTGTCTTGTTATTTTAAATGAGTTTGCATATCATGTGCGGGATCGTCTAACAGGGACACTCCTTGGAGCTGGTTGTTGTCGTAGCGGGGTATACGTCATTGATCGTCATCATCTTCCATCCACTCCATCATCACCGGCAGCTTCTACCCTTTGTCTTCCTTCAGTAGGCTTCTCTCTGTGGCATTACCATCTCAAACATCCTAGAGGTTCGCGTCTAGCGTCTATTATCACTGATGGTTTTCATGGTTGTGGTTTTGTTGATCGGTCTCACTCTTATACGGGTTGTAAGCTTGGTAAACAGCTACAACTCCTTTATCAGTCTAGTGAGTCTAGATCTCAGCACCCTTTCTGATGTATGGGGTCCCGCACCTTTTGTATCAAAGAGTGGACACCGGTAGTATGTTCTCTTTATTGATTACTAATCTCGTTATAGTTGGATCAACTTTATGCGTTTTCGTTCTGAATTTTTTCAGATTTATGTTACTTTTTTGCTATGGTGCGCACCCAGTTTCTATTTTCATCTGTATTTTTCGTTCCGACTCAAGGGGGAGTACCTCTTTCATGCTTTTGGCGATATGGTAGCTACCCACGACACACTCTCTCAGCTTGCCTGTCCTGGAGCTCACGCTCAGAATGACACCTCTGAAAGAAAGCATCCCTACATTATTGAGACTGCCCGCGCCCTCCTCATCTCCTCACATGTTCCTCCTTATTTTGGGCTAAGGTTTTTTCCATTGTAGTTTGCCTTATTAACCTGCATCCTTTCGCTTTCCTTTAGGGTCAGAGTCCTGGTGCGTTTCTTTACTCTCGACCCTCCCCCCATCGTTACATTCATTTTCGTGTTTTTGGCTATTGATGTTATGTTTCTACTCTCTCCATGTGAGTGTACGAATCTCTCTGCTCAATCTGTTTTTTGTGTCTTTCTTGGATACAGTACTGAGCTAAGGGCTATCGATGTTGACCTTATTGCACTTCGACTTCGCATCACGTGGCATCACCTTTGACAAATTTCACCCTTTCTTTGTGTCATATGTCCTCTCGACCTCACACTCATTTGTTACTCTCTTTGATGTGCATTTTCTCACCCTTCTCATCTACCTGCCACATGTATCCTCTCATATGGTACTGGTATGTCCCCCTCCTCTCCCCTCGTCGCAACAAGCACTGCCTCTAATCTCTCCTGTCTCACCTCCTCACTCCTCCCCTTCGTCACCCACTTCTCCCTCTGATGAGCTGTCCATTCGGGACTGTATACTTCCTCTTCCATATCACTACACTCGTCGTCCTCCTTCTGTTCCCTCACCTCCAGTGTCCCTAGACTCAGTGCATGTCTTATCCAGTGAGTATCTTGTGGATGATCCTCTTGCATGTCGCTAGCCACATCGTAAAAGACATCCTCTCAACCGCCTTAGCCTTGCTACACTACCATTAGACCTATCTGATGTTCCTGCTACTGCCTGTGGTACTCCAGAGCCGACTTCCTATCGCGAGGCTTCCCAGATACTTGAGTGGCAGCCTGCCACATCAACTGAGTTGGAGGCACTTAAGCACACCCATACCTGGGAGTTTGTTCCTCTTCTACCCGATATTGTTCCTATTACTTGCAAGTGGGTCTTCAAGGTCAATACCCGCTCTGATGGTTCTGTGAAGAGGTACAAAGCTCGACTTGTGGCTCGTGGTTTTCAGCAGTAGAATGGACGAAACTATGTCGAGACTTGCCTCGATCGCTCACATGACTACGATTCATACTCTTATTGCAGTTGCAGGTGTACGTCACTGGTATTCATTTCAGCTCTACATGAAGAATGTCTTTCTTCACGACGATCTTCAGTAGGGGTTTACATGCTTCCTCCTCCCGGCCTCTCTTCTCCTTCAGGCCTTGTTCGTCGCTTACAATGAACTCTTTATGGGATTAAGCAAGCGTCTTGCACATGGTTTGCATGCTTTAGCTCAGTTGTTACAACCACCGATTTTCAACTGATTCCACATGATCCGGCCCTGTTTGTGCACTCCTCTCGCAGTCATACTCTTCTGTTACTTTATGTGGATGATATGATTATTATCAATGATGATCCTTTTAATGTTTCCTTTGTCAAACCTCATCTTCAGCAGCAGTTTCAGATGACTAGCCTTGAACAGTTGATCTACTTCTTGAGCCTTGAGGTCGCTCTATAAAACAGAGTTTTCAGTTTTCACAACAACGTTACACAACATATCTATTATCCCGAGCTACTCTCTCTGACTCTTGCACAGTGGACACCCCTATGGAACTTTAACTTCAGCTACATCCATATGATGGGGTTCCACTCTCTCTAATCCTACTCGATGCTGCTACCTTATTGGGAGTCTCATCTACCTCACTATTACTCGGCCCAACATTGCCCATGTTGTTGAACCAGATTGTTAGTGTGCCTACCTCTGTGCATTACGGTCACATGTTGTGGCTCATGCACTATCTCCGGACGACGACTTCTTATGATTTCTTCTTCTGAAGCATAGTTCTCTACAGTTGTGCTTACTCGGATACTACCTAGGTTAGTGATCATATTGACCGTCGCTCTGTCACTGATTTCTGTCTGTTCTTGGATTTTTCACTTATTGCATGAAAGTCCAAGAAACAGATTGGTATCTCGCGTTCCAACACTGAGGCTGAGCTTTGGGCCATGACTACCATTGTTGAGGATATTATTTGACTCTGTTGACTTCTTGAGGGTCTTGACATCTCTTCTCCAGATCCCACTTCACTTCACTGTGATAACACCGATGTCATTCAGCTTACTCTGAACCCGGTAAAACACTCTCTTTCCAAGCATATCGGGGTGGATGATTTCTTCCTATGTTAGTATGATCGTAGTACTCTTGCTCCTTATTTTGTTCCTTCAGAGCAACGACTTGTAGATTTGATGACTAAGCTACAGACACGGAACCAGCATGCATATCTATTGTCCAAACTCTCGGTGTATGATCTCCCGTGATTTTGAATGAGGTTGTTAGAAATATTGTGCATACACACTTTTTATCAGTTTTAACCCTGAGTGTTGTGGTCACCCTCTCATGTATACATATACTTTATTGTTGATATTAATAAGATTCTTCTCACTTTTTATCAGTTTTAACCCTTGCAGTCTACTTTTATGAATTTATGCAGAATTGATGTCACAAAATAAAAGGTGCTAAATCTATTATGGTATGCTTCTAAAAAGCATGCTGAGAGTCATTGAAGAACTTGTGAGAAAGAGGTGTACCAACAGAAGGAGAATAAATTGAAGAAGTAATGGATGAAGAACAAGCTGTAAAAAATGGGATTGGTCGCAAAGAAAAGCCTTCATCGACCAAGGTTTCATCAACGAGCCACCTAGCCGGCCAACAAAGTTCCTGTGAATCATGGACCAATTGATAGATGAGTATGTAGGTCATCGCTGACAAAAAGTTTAGCTCGTTGAAAAGTTAGGTTTCCTCAACCAGCAGCTACACCCTTTGTTTTTCTAGTATTAAGAGTTGCACTCTTTACTGATAGGGACAACTTGTGATAAAGCAGCTGTCCCTTTATTTATATTTGCTTGAAGTTTCACATGGAAAGACCTTCTAAAATTTTCATATGCCCGTTGCATCTTATAGTCATGGTAAAAGTTCAACAAGCTCACCGAACTAGATAATTATTATGTCAACCATTTGCTTGCCTTTAAGATGATTTCAATCTTAATAGTCCACACTAACTAGAGCAATAAATTTGAAAAAGTGATTTGAGGCAAACTAAGGCTCTGTTTGACTCATCTACAACGACTGGAGAAGCAACTGATTTGCAGAGTGGTGGGAAAATCTGTTGATTTGCAGCCACTGGAGAATCAGTGAAACTGTTTGGAAGATATGCTTTTCTAGTGTTGTTTGAACAGAGAATCTGTCAATACTATTTGACAGAGTAGCTATTTGGTGTCGTATTCAAAATTAAAACAATTGCTAGCAGAATATGAAAATTTAAATTTTTGTCTAATATTAAAATTACATAATCAGATTGTCTAGACATCATAAAAATAAACTTCAGCTAATTTTGTAGTTGCTTCATTGGATCCTCATGCTGCAACACCGATGATGTTTACCTGCATAATGAAAAAATATATGATCACTGTTTCTAATGTTAATTTTTTTACTACTAAAAAATATTGTACCTGCGATTAGTCCTGTCCAAAAGGCCCGGGCCCAGTGGGCCGGCCCGAGCCCGGCCCGGCGAAAGCCTATTTCGGCCCGGCCCGGAAAAAGCCCGGCCCGGGCCGAGACCGGGCTCAGGGCCCTTACAGGGCCCTGCTTTTGGGGGCTAGCCCGGCCCGATGCCCGGGCCGGGCCGGGCCGGGCAAAGCCCGAAAATCGGGCCGGCCTGGGCCCGGACCCGGGCCCGGACGAAGCCCGGACCGGGTCCGCAGGCTAGCCCGGACCTGCTGCCAACGGCTCTAAGAGCCGTTGGAAATCCAACGGCTCTTAGAGCCGTTGGAACTGCAGCCAGCAGGGCTGCTGCAACCCTGCTGGCTGCAGTACTTTGGCCTAGGGTCTAGGCAAAAGCCTAGGCCCTAGGCCATATTAAAAAAAAAAAAAAAATTTTATTAATTTTTTTTTATAAACCCCCCCCCCTCTACCCGATCCCCTCTCTCTCTCTTCCACTCACACACACTCTCTCTCTCTCTTCCACTCACTTTCTCTCTCTCTCTCTCTTCCACTCTCTCTCACTTACTCTCTCCCTCTCTTACTCTCTTACTCTCTCTCGCTGCATGACATCGTCCTCCTCAACGCCGGCGTCGTCGACTCAAAGCACGGCCGAAGTGGTGGAGCATAATCGGAGGGCGCCCGTCTGGGAGCATTTCGACAAGGTTAAAGTCGGCGACGAATTCAAGGCGCGGTGCAAGTTGTGCTCAAAGTTGCTAACTCTTACCGGCAACTCAACACTAGCGAGACACGTTAAGTCCTGTTTTGCAAAGCAAGCTCCCGAGTCCAGTCAGGGACAAATATCAGCATCAGGACAAATTTGGACGTACGATCAAGCAAGACAGCGAGACCTACAGGTGAAAAACGTCATCAGACGTGGGTTGTCATTCAGTCACTACGACAACGATGAGACGACGGAGTATATACACGAAGGGATTCAGCCCAAATATCAATAGGTAAGTAGATCCACTATTAGACGCGACGCACTTAAATTATATTTTGACGCAAAACAAGATTTAATAAAAAATTTTGAAACTTTCGAGGGACGTGTGAGTTTAACGAGCGACGTTTGGAGTAGTAGCGTAAGAGTAGGGTTATCTTATATTTGTATAACGGCTCATTGGATCGATCCCGTTTCATGGGATTTAAATAAGCGCGTAATATGTTTTGAAGGTTTTGAATTTCCGCACACGGGTAAGGCTATATATTCGGTAATTATTAAATGTTTGCGTGAATTTAAAATAAAAGATAAAATAATGAGTATTTCTTTTGATAACGCTAGTAATAACAGCACCGCAGTAGAGTGGTTAAAACGTGAATTAAAACCAATGCTCAACGGTGCGTTTTTTCACACTCGATGTGTGTGCCACGTTTTAAACTTAGTGGTACAGGATAGTTTCGAAGCTATGGAACCATATGTTGAGAAAATTCGTACTATGCTTAGATTTATTTATTGTACCAAACAGCGAAGTCAAGATTTTCGAAAATTTGTGATCGCACAAGGTCAAAAATATTTGAAACCTCAATTTGATATGCCTGTAAAATGGAACTCCACATATAAAATATTAAAAAAAGCGTTTCAACAAAAAATACTTCTTATGAAATATTACACTATGACAAATAATCATAATTTAACTGATAACGATTGGGACGTACTATTTCATTATATGGATTTATTAAAATGTTTTTATAGGGCGACTGTTTTTTTATCTGGTGTGTATTATCTCACTAGCTCGTTAGTAGTTGAAAATTTTGTAAATATCGCACAAAAACTTAACTATTTTAAGCAACACTTCGGATGACTTCCTTTAATTGAAGTAATAGAAGAAATTTTTTTAAAATATTATAGAGAAATGTCTCCTGCATTTTCATGCGCCGCCGCTTTAAACCCGTTATTCGCTGTAGACGGCGTAAAAAATTTAATAGATGAAATTAACGTTAACTTATACATAAATATAAGTTTCGATGACGTTGACGACGTTAGTACTACTAAATTTAATTCTATTTTTACCGAATGTTTTAATTATTACGACAACTTATATGGCTCACGACCCCGAGAAGAAATAACACAACCTAGGACAAAAGATTATTTTACAAATAAAATTTTAGAATTAGCTTACAGGAAAAAAAGCACACACATCGAGTAGTTTAAACGAATTAGAACTGTATACGAAAACGCAATTTCGTGATTTTATGACTACGGAAGAGATCGAAAACTTCGATATCTTAAAGTGGTGGAAAGGTAAAGCTAATACCTATCCTATTTTGGCATATATGGCCCGTGATTTACTAACAATTCAAGCTAGTACAGTAGCTTTGGAGTCCGCTTTTTCTCTTTTAGTGGCAGGATTTTGAACACGCGGAGGAGCCGACTAAATGAAGAATCACTCGAACTATGCATCTGCTACAAGGATTATTTGGATGCTACGGATAGTAATCAACACATTTCAGCGTTGGAGGAGAGCTCCGAGGAAATTGAAGAGTAGATGGACAACCTGAATTTGTATAAATGTAATTTTTTTTAATAAGTTTCATTTTTTTTCTACTTTTATTTTTTAAAAGTGTAATTTTGTTTTTTAAAATTTCAATATTAATAAAATTTTTTATTCTAATTTTTATTTTAATTTTTTAATTTTTTTTAAGTAGTTTTTTTTTCTTAAGAGGGCCCGGCCCGGGGGGCCGGCTCGGGCCCCTTCCCGGGGTCAAAGCCCAGGCCCGGCCCGAGCCCGATAAAGAAAGGGCCCGGGCTCGGCCCGGTTTGCAAAAGCCGGGCCCGATCAGGCCCGGTCCGGGCCGGCCCGATCGGGCCTTTTGGGCAGGCCTACCTGCGATCATGTTTGAAAGAATTGGTTTCAAGATGACCTAAACACCTAGAGGGAGGGGGGGTGAATAGGTTAAATTCTTTTTCCTTAAGGCGGATAATCTTTTTACTGTTAAATCACAGATTATTCAGCAATTAACACAGCACAGTTCACAACACAGATTATACAACACAGCAACACAGAATACACACAGTTTTATAGTGGTTTCCCAAGTGATGGTACATCCACTTTCCCCCTTCGTCTATCTAGCAATGTACTAGATTCGGCCTAACTTCCTTCTTCCTTCTCAAATCCTCAGATCTTACAACTCAGAACCCTGAATGATTCCTACAACTCAGACTTCAGCAAGTCCTACAACTCAGATTCTCTCAAAGAATCCTACCTCAGAGTGAGTACACACTCCTACAACTCAGGCAATTAAGTCCTACCTCAGCCTCTTTTCCAGGCCTACAACTCAGAGAAATGAATCACCTACCTCAGGCACTCAGTCCTATCTCAGTCTTTATAAATGTATGCTTACAACTCAGATCTATAAAAGATCCTACAGAAAAATTGATGATACAAAAAATAATTCCTTCACCCAGATAGAGAGAAAAAGGGTGAAGGCTTTTTGATCAGTTCTTGATAGATCTGACCACTCTAGAATCAACTTGTCTTAGCTTCTTCAAAGCTTCTTGAATCTGAACAAAGTAAGGTTGATCTTCTTGAAGTTGGAGATGATCCTAAATCCAGCTTCTTCTAATCAGATGTGATTCTGATTTCTTCTTGCAGACTGTTCAGGATATGCTCTCTCTGGATGACTTGTCGATTTCTGGATGAAGACTTCTCTCCTTGTTGTTGGTCTTTTCTCTCCTTAGCAGCATCTATCTGATGATATAACATGTCTTTATATAAGCTCCATCCGAGGTTACCGGCTGATCCGGTTCCTAACGGCCTTCTGACAACTCTGACAGATACAACAGCATTGTCAGTTATGACAGCTGTCAAGTCTCCAGAAACTACATTGTACTTTGACTCAGCAGCAAAGTGTCGAGACAATTCTTCAAATGTGTCGACACAAATAGATCATGTGTCGACACAACTCTTGATGATGTCCACACAGCTTTCACAATGTCGACACAGCTTTTCTTTAACTTCTTGACATAGCTTCTGCAGAATGTGCGACACAAGTGCTGTGTGTCGACACAATCACTTCTTGTCTTGACATAGTTGACTTCAACAAAAATTCTGGTGTGTATCGACACAAGTCTTGTGTGTCGACACAGTTGTTGTTGACTGAGCTTTCTGTGTGTCGACATAGTTGTTGTCGACATAATCTCTGTGTGTCGACACAAACTGGCTCCTGGTGTCGACACAGCCTTTGTCGACAGAATCTTTGTGTGTCGACACAAGTTCTGTGTGTCGACACAAACTGGCTCCTGTTGTGGACACAACCTTTCCAATGTGTCGACACAATGCTTCTCAAGTGTCGACACTTGTACTTAGAAACTTTTTCTGCATTTCCTTAACCTGCACATGAAACTCAACACAACATCAAATACACCTTGATGAATATCATTGAGTTATGTGAGGCTTCTCCAAATCTGGTACACTTTATCCAATGTACCCAACAATCTTCCCCTATTTGGAGAAGTCATAACCTTTAGTCAATGATATACATCACTTTATAATAAAACAAAGATTATGATGTATAAGAGCATTATTCAGACAGGTTAATATATAAACAAAACCAGCATATTATATCATCACAAAATATGATAACATATAGAGAACATGAATCAATGTTTTGTTGAACTACAAAAAGTTTCTGAACAACAGATTACATAGATTTTAAAACTAAAGATTACAAAGTTCTAAAATCTAGTCAATCTATTCTAGGGCTGATCAGGCTCCTTGATTACAATGCCTTTGTCAGACTGAATCTTTGCTTGTACACCAGCGTCAGTGTCTTCAGCTGACTTCTTTCCTTTAAGATCCTTCTTCTTGAGTTCTTCAGCCTTAACCTTTTGCCTTTCAAAATAATGATAAGGCTTTGGAAAGTATTTGCTTGGCTCCACAGCAGTAGTAGGTATCTTTCCAGCTTTGAGATCCCTTCTAAACTGAAATATGTCATCTTGCCTCTTTTGATACTTACTTCATTCTTGTTCTGAGTATCACTTGCCCCTATCATGCATGTTATCTTTAATTGTTTGGCAGGCAGTGAGAATTATATTCCTGGAAGTGGGACTCTATTTTTCAAAATCAGGTTTTAGTTCAGCCTGCTCTCTAAACCTTTTCTTAAAAGTTGAGCTTCTTGCTCTCTTTTCAAAGCAGCTTCAGACATCTCAACCTTCTCAATAAACACATTCTGAACCTCCTGTGGAGGACTGTACATTTGTTGAACAACAGATTGAATTCCTTCAAAGTCAGCAGGTGGATAAATGATTTGAGCCACTTCCTGCTGAGCCCCTTCATTGTAAGCAGCTTGAATGCCTGACTCAGTTGTGTTGTCATCATCACACAGGGGTGGATATCCAAGAGTGGCTCTGATGGTATTAGTTATCCATTTAGCATGTTCAGAGCCAGCATTGACTAACACTCTCTCCCCATTTATGACTTCTCGTTCAACATGGTCTCTTAGATCATCCTTTTGAAACCTTACTGATTAGCTAGATAATTTGTACCTTCTTTGTAGAATGACCTAAATTTCTGCAACTGATCAGAAATTACCTTCTGAGAGGCCTGGATAGCAGTGTTAACAGCAGTCAAATTTGCTTGGAATTGTTTATCAAACTCTGACTTTGCCTGAACCATGTGGTCTGCGACAGCAGTGGCTTGATTTTTCAGTTCAGTAACAATCACATTATGAGATTCAGTAAGATTGTCATTCATTCTTATTTGATTTTTCAAAACATAGCCTTATTTAACTGCTATATCATCTATCTGTGTCTTTCCCTCTTGTTGTTGTTTGGCTAGGTATACTACAACATTACCTCCCTTATGGAAGCAATCTGTTATCTCCTTTTTATGCAGATTTACCTCAAATCTGATAGATTTGATATCTTGAGACAGAGTAAATTGGAGTTCCTTATGACTTTCATCCACATATTTCTCAAGAGCTATTCTTTGCTCATTCATCTTAACTTGCAGTGCCACCAACAGTGAGCTGAAGTCAACTGCTGGATCTGGTGGTTGGGAGACAGTCTGCAAGGCTTTCTTATAGCCTAAGCTCTTCTTTCTGATGACCATCAGTTTCCTCTTCTTGGCCCTAGAGGTTGTTTCATCTTCTGAAGTTTCTGAGGAACTTGCTATGTCCACAGTATCTTTTGGACTAGAGGGCAACTCCTCAGTTCTTGGCTGCTCCCCCTCAGTCCTTGCATCTTGTATGTCAGGAAATAACTCTTCTAGAGTGACCTCTTGGTTTATTTGAACAGGAGGAATAGCTTGCTCTTTCTCAGTAGATTCTCCTCCTGCAAAGTCAACAGTGTCTTCCATGGTAATGTCCTGATCTGGGACATGATCTTGGATATTTTTATCAACAACAGTCAGGAGCACATCCAGTGCATCATTCACAGTATCCACAACAGTTTGATTGATGTCTTGAACTACCTCAAGTATGGATTGAGTTGCTGCTTCACTATCGAATTCAGCTGTTTGAACAGTTGGCTCTTGTTCATGAACTCCCCCTGAGGGTAATGCCTCTTGTTGAGCTGAAACTGTAGAAAGCTCATTGGCTCCCCCTTGATGATGCACTTCCTGTACCTGAACCTCTGAGATGTTGGTGGCAGGAATCTGCTCCCCCTGCACCTGACCATCATCTATGTTGAAGTATTAGACCGGACGGCCTTGCGGTCTTGTCTGGCGGTTTGTTGACCGAGCGGTCTGGCGGTCTCCTCTGGTGCTTGGAGACCGGGCGGTCTATCGGACTCTCTGTGCGGCCTGTTCTTATCCTGCTGGAGGTGCCGTGCGGTTAACCCTTCTGACTAACCGCGCGGCCTGTGTGGTCTCCTTTATTTCTAGCCGCTCTGCCCTGTAAATGTTTAGTCTCACATTGTTTGTTTATACTCTCTCATATCTTTTCCATTCTATATAAGGGAGGTCATACTTTTGTAAATGATATCTTTTTTGGATAATAAAATTTTAATTATTCAAAAGTCTATCCGTTTGTTCTTTCCTCTCCGCCGCCGTCTCTCTCTAGTCCCGGGCCAGCCTTCTCCGCCACGGACGCTCCGGTCGCTGACGCTCCCGTCGACCTGGATCTTCTCATTGCTCTTCGCAAAGGGGTGCGGGCGTGTACTCAACACCCGCTTGCGGCAGTTGTTTCCTATGATCGGCTTTCTCCTTCTCGCAGGTGTTTTTCCTTGGTTATCTCTGCTACTTCTACTCCTCGTACCTACCAGGAGGCTCTTGCTCTCCCTCATTGGAAGTCTGTCATGGATGAGGAGATGGCTACTCTTACTGAACGGGGTACCTGGACCCTTGTTCCTCCTCCCGTGGGCACTGATGTGGTTGGCTGTCGCTGGGTCTTCGTTGTGAAATTTCGCCCCGACGGCACTGTGGATCGCTACAAGGCCCGGCTGGTGGCCAAGGGCTTCACTCAGACTTACGACATTCATTACTTTGATACCTTTTCTTCGGTTGCTCGACTCAGCACCATCCGGGTTCTCCTTTCTGTGGCTGTTAACCGAAATTGGGCTATTTCCCAGCTTGATGTGAAGAATGCTTTTCTCTATGGCGATCTTCAGGAGGACGTCTACATAGAGCAACCTCCTGGGTATGTTGCTCAGGGGGAGACACGCGTATGTCATTTGAAGAAGGCCATTTATGGCCTAAAGCAGAGCCCTCGGGCATGGTTCGACAAATTCAGTGGTATTGTGGCTACCATCGGCTTTAGAAGGAGTTCGGCCGATCACTCCTTATTCATTCGCAAAACGGCCTTGGGACTGGTGGTTTTGGCCGTATATGTGGATGATATTCTTCTTACTGGTGATGACCGAGATGGGGTGGACTTGACGAAGAAGCACCTCCGTCAGCACTTGGTCACGAAGGATATGGGCTCCCCGAAATACTTTTTGGGGATAGAAATCTCTCGGAAACCTGACTCGTTGGTTCTCTCCCAACGGAAGTATGCCATTGATCTTCTACAAGAAGCAGGCTTGACAGGTGCCAAACCGGCTCGGTTTCCCATGGCTATTGGAGAAGACAAAACGTGGACGGATGACTCGCCTCTTCTATCTGATGTCACAAGGTACAAACTTTTGGTAGGCAAACTCATCTATCTCACGGTGACTAGACCCAACATCGCATATGTTGTAGGCAAGGTCAGTCAGTTTATGCAAGCTCCCAGGGAGTGCCATCTTCAGTCTGCCCTGAAGATTTTAGAGTATATCAAAGCAGCACCAGGCAAAGGGTTACTCTTTCAGAAGAATGGTCATCTGAGGGTTGAGGCCTACTCAGATTCAAGTTACGCGGATGACAAAGGCGATCGTAAATCCACATCAGGTTTTTGTACCTTTGTTGGAGGTAATCTGGTGAGTTGGAAGAGCAAGAAACAGTCCGTTGTCTACAGATCCAGTGCAGAAGCAGAATACCGGAGTATGGCGTCAACCACGTGTGAGTTAAAATGGTTGCGTGCTCTCATGCTTGACCTGGGCGAGGTATATGACTATCCTCTACCTATGTTCTGTGACAACAAGGCCGCTATATACATATCCAGGAATCCGGTCTTCCATGAGAGAACAAAGCATATAGAGGTGGATTGTCACTTCATTCGGGAAGAGATTTTGAAGAAACAGATTTGTACTCCATTTGTCACCTCTGACAAGGAATTGGCAGATATCTTCATCAAGCCGGTCTCTACTTCCTTCTTCCACATTTGTGACAAGCTGGGCATGATTGATATCTATGCTCCAGCTTAAGGGAGAGTGTTGAAGTATTAGACCGGGCGGCCTTGCGGTCTTGTCTGGTGGTTTGTTGACCGAGCGGTCTGGCGGTCTCCTCTGGTGCTTGGAGACCGGGCGGTCTATCGGACTCTCTGTGCGGCCTGTTCTTATCCTGCTGGAGGTGCCGTGCGGTTAACCCTTCTGACTAACCGCGCGGCATGTGCGGTCTCCTTTATTTCTAGCCGCTCTGCCCTGTAAATGTTTAGTCCCACATTGTTTGTTTATACTCTCTCATATCTCCTTCATTCTATATAAGGGAGGTCATACCTTTGTAAATGATATCTTTTTTGGATAATAAAATTTCAATTATTCAAAAGTCTATCCGTTTGTTCTTTCTTATTCGCTACTTTCTACAATCTACAGTCTCTGAAGCAGGTGTTTTCCTAGCATTCTCTGGTCTTTCCACATCTGAGCTGAATACCACCTCTTCTTCTGAATCACTGGAAGATTCAGTTGTCTTGTGGATTGATTTCTTCTTTAGATGTATTTGTTTTGTTTGTTTCTGTGGAGTAGAAACATCATTAGTCAGGACTCTTTCCCATCTGGATAGTATCCTTAAATTCATTCTTCTCATATGGTTGATCTTAGATCCTGCTGTGTGATTCATCACTGCAGGAATATTCACAGTCAGATATAGGCTTAGTATTCTGCCTAGGTTGGGTTTCTGTAAACTGTCTTTGATCTTTTCAAAGATCACAGCAGACCAGTTGGTTTTGACCTTGAAGATGACTCTGGTCATTAGATTGAACATATAGGCAGATATCCTTTCATGTCCTCATGTTTTGCACAGAATTACATTTCCTATAATTTTAGAAAGAAATTTTTCCTGGGAGTTCATTCCCTTTCTGAGCATAGATGATCCAATCTTGGTAGTGGGATCCAGTCCACACCATTGGAGAGCTTCTCTGGTCATGGATGATACGAATTCATCTTCTTCTTGAACCCTTGGCAGTTGTAGTGTCTTCCTCAAACTCTTCAGGGTGAGTTTGACCTTGGTTTCTTGAACGGATGACTTAATTTTCAGGCCCGTTGAATCCAGTGTTGCTGCTGTGTAGAACTCAAGAACCTCCTTCCAAATCTTGGTAGGTTCTGAGACCAAGTATTCTAAGTCATTCTCTGTGATTAGGATAATCAAGGCTTTGATGTCTCTAGATCCATTCGCAAAGGCATCACGAACTAGTTCATAGCCTTCGTTGATGTTTTCTTCCAGCTTTGGCGTCATTCGGGATGTGAGAGAGAGAGAAGAAGAGAGATGAAGGTCTGTCGACACAAAGGATTAGGTCTCGAGAATGTTGAGAGCGTAGTCGACAGGGTTTTACTTCCACCTATTTATATGTTTCTAAACAAGGAAGGTCAACAGGCGGGTTGAAATAAACCTATTGTGTCGACACAGTTGGGATTGTGTCGACACAGTTGGGATTGTGTCGACACAGACTACTAAAGTCTCGACAGAGAATTATTATTCTATGTGTCGACACCAATTGCGATGTGTCGACACCAATTGCGATGTGTCGACACAACTAAGCTTAAGAGCTTACACTAATTTCTGCGTGTCGACACAGACGACTGTATGTGTCGACACCAACAATTAAGTGTCAGGATAGCTATGTGTCGAAACCAAATTCTGAGTGTCGACACAATCTTCTGGATGTGTCGACAGAATTTTTCTTGTGTGTCGACACCATCTACTAAGTGTCGACACCTTTGTCTTTAAGTGTCGACATACATTTACTTAGTCAAATTTGTCATTCTTATTCTATGTTCAGCATGGCTAATTCAATTTTAAAATAATTGAATTTAGTTTCATCCAGTGGTTTGGTGAACATGTCAGCAATTTGAAAATTTGTATTGACAAATTCTAAACTTATATCTTCATTTTCAACATGATCTATAAGGAAATGAAATCTTATTTCTATGTGCTTAGTTCTGCTATGTGAAACATGATTTCTAGCAATAGAAATGACACTAGTAGAATCACAAAATAATGAAGTTTTACTTACCTGTATTCCATAATCTTCAAGTTGATGTTGAATCCATAATAGTTGAGCACAGCAGCTGCCTGCAGCAACATATTCAGACTCAGCAGCGGAAATAGCCACATTTGTCTGCTTTTTACTGCTCCAAGACACTAATCTTCCTCCTAAAAACTGACATGTACCAGTAGTACTTTTCCTGTCTTCTTTGCATCATGCAAAGTCTGCATCTGAATACCCAGTTAGTAGAAAATCTCTATTCTTAGGGTACCAAAGGCCAAGATTTGGTGTTCCCTTAAGATATCTCAAAATTCTTTTAACTGCAGTATAATGAGACTCTTTAGGGCAGACTTGATACCTAGCACAGACACATGTAGCATACATGATGTCTGGTCTACTAGCAGTTAAGTATAAAAGGGAGCCAATTATCTCTCTATACAAAGACTCAACTACAGGTTTCCCTGCATCATCTTTGCCTATAGGCATACTTGACCTCATTGGAGTTCTCATGGTGGAGGCTGACTTCTTATCATATTTCTTAATCAACTTCTTGGTGAACTTGCACTGAGATATGGACAAGTCATCATCAGTCTATCTAACTTGGAGTCTCAAGAAGAATTTCAGCTCACTCATACTGCTCATCTCAAACTTCCCTTACATAAGTTTGGCAAACTGTCTACAAAGGTTGTTTTTTGTTGATCTAAAGATAATGTCATCAACATATATCTGAACTAGGATCATCTTGTCTTTTGATTCCCTAAATAATAGAGTTTTGTCTATTTTCCCCATTGAAAATTTGTTCTCAATGAGGAATGTAGACAAGGTTTCATACCAAGCCCTAGGGGCTTGTTTCAAACCATATAGTGCTTTCTTAAGCCATATAAACATAATTAGGATAGAGAGAATCTACAAAACCTGTGAGTTGTTCAACATAGACTTCCTCTTTTAAGTCACCATTGAAAAAAGCTGACTTGACATTCATCTGGAATACCTTGATCCTTTGGTATGCTGCATAGGCAAGGAATAGCTTTATTGCTTCCAACCTTGCCACTGGAGCAAATGTCTGATCAAAGTCTATTCTCTCTTCCTGTCTGTAGTCTTTTACTACCAGTCTTGCTTTGTTTTTGACTATGATGTCATTTTCATCTAGCTTTTTCTTGTAGATCCACTTAGTCCCTATGACATTGTGATTCTTTGGTTTAGAAACCAGCTCCCATACTTTACACCTTCTGAATTGATTCAGTTCTTCCTGCATGAAATCAATCCAGTTTGGGTCTTGTATGTCTTCTTCAAATTTCTTAGATTCCATCTGGGACAGGAAACTTGAGCAAAGAACTGTGTTCATATTCCTGCTCCTTGTCTGAACATCATGTCTTGGATCACCAATAATTTGGTGTACTGGATGATCCTTTAGATGCCTTGTTATTGGAGGCAATCCATCTACACCTTGATTTTCTTCAATCTCTTCAACATGCTGTACTTTCATTGTCCTCTTCATCAGATTGAGGGTCTTGTACTCCCCCTGGACAGCACCCATCAATTTCTTCATCCTGCCTTGCAGGTTGGTCTTCATTAATGGTTAGTTTGTCCATCATTTCCTTCAAACCTGTAGAGCTACAAGATACACTAGACTGCTCACAATTGATTAGTTCAGTTTCATCAAAGACTATATGAACAGATTCTTCTACAACTTGAGTAGTCAAGTTATAGACCCTGTAAGCTCTACTGTTGTTGTTGTACCCAACAAATATCCCTTCTTGGGATTTGACAGGAAACTTAGTTAAATAAGACTTGTCATTATTAAGTACATAACATTTGTTACCAAAGATCCTAAAATAGGATATGTTTGGTTTTCTGCCTTTCATAATCTCATAGGGTGTCTTTTTGTGACTTTTAGTGACGGATGCTCTATTGAGAACATGACATGCAATGTTTACTGCCTCAGCCCAGAAATATTCTGGGAGAGAAGTGTCACTTAGTAGTGTTCTACTAGCCTCAATAAGAGTCATATTCTTTCTTTCAGCAATACCATTTTGCTGAGTAGTTCTAGGTGAAGAGAACTCTTGATGAATCTCTAGTTCTTCACAAAATCTTGTCATGCATTTAGACTGAAATTCAGTCTCATGGTCACTTCTGATTTTGACCACTGAACTGTTAAGTTCATTCTGAATTTGCCTAACAAAATTGTGAAAGACAGTAGGGGTTTCAGATTTCTGCCTCAGGCGGAAAACCAAGTAAATCTAGAATAGTCATCCACAACCACAAGTGTATAGACTTTCATACCTAGACTATGAACTGGCATAGGACCAAATAGATTTATATGCAGGAGCTACAAACACCTCACACAATCTTTGGTATCATGTCCATGAAAAGAGGTCTTGGTCTGTTTGCCCTTTTGGCAAGCTGAACAAACACCCTATTTTATGCACTTGAACTGAGGATCATTTCTCACTAACTTCATGCTATAGAGTTGTCATATAGTCTTATAGTTAAGTTGAGCTAGACTCTTGTGTCATTTGACACAATGAGATGCTTTCTCATCTGCAACTAAATATATAGGAGAATTCTTATTCTCACAATCAAAACTGAGACAATAAACATTTCCTTTTCTATAACCTGACAAGATGACCTCTTGATCACTTGTCCTTCTAATCTGACACTCATTCTTAATAAATGAAGTGTCATAACAAAGATCACTCAGTTGGCTTATGCTTATTAAGTGTGTTTCAAACCTTTCACATAAGTCACTTGGGTGATAGTAATTGAGCCATTGGAAATATTACCAAATCCTTTGATGATCCCCTTTTCAGATCCACCAAAGATCACTTTGGGTCCATTCTCTATGGGAGAGTACTCCTTCAGCATCCTTCTTATTCCAGTCATGTGTCTGGAACAACCACTGTCCAATTACCATATTGGGGTATGGTCACTTGTACTCACCTGCATCAAATATAATTACTTAACCTTAGAACTCTAATAAGTATTGGGTTCTAAGTTCAGGTTATTCTGAAACTTGACTGATTTCCCTGCAGTCTTTCTAATAGGTAAGCTGACATTTTTCCTGACACTAGTGTTGTGTCAACAATCTATGGCATAATGTCCAACCTTGTCACAGCACCAGCACTCATATCTATTGTATCTTCTTTTAGATACAGTCTTAACAGCCTTGCTGTCAGCTGTCCTTTTGTTTAGTGTTGGGGCTGGTGCATCAAATACCAATGATTCCTGAAGAACATGGTGTTTTGTACATAGGCTGCCCTATTGACATTTGCACCCTTGTCATTCAGAATACCAGGCTTACTGTGACCATGTGTAATTTCATGGTCATACTTGTTAGTGGGTTGCATCACTTTCCTGAAAGCAATAGGGGGTTTGAAGGCTTGTGGCTGAACTGGAGCTTTGCCTTTTCTTTTAGAATTTGTTGTCCTAGTTCTTCTCTTAAAATCTATACCTGTCTTACCCTTTTGTGCAATGAAGTTATCAATTAAAGGTAAAACAGACTTTGGCTTTGAGAATTTAGCCACAAGTTCCTTTTCTCTTTGTAGTCTGACTTGCAGACCCTTGATCTGATCATTTTTGAATGTAATTGTTCTCATCTGAATAAAAGTTATATTTTTCAGCTTGGCAACCTTATTCATCTTCTGATCCAGCAATTTTTCTGAATCAGATGCAGCCAACTTAAGAGCAGCAATTTCCTTAGTCTGGTTTTTGACAAGGTTTCTGATTCTCTTAAGTGCATGCAACAGATTACCATACTCATAAATAAGTTGATGTACATCCCCTTCAGATTCTGAGTCATCCACATCTCTTGATGCAGATGCTTCTGATTCTGATCCAGTATAATAATCAGAAACTGATGAAAGGTTGTTTACCTTACTGGGACCAGGCTGATCCTGACATTGATCTTCTTCAGATATAGCCATCAGCCCTTTGCAATGAAGATCAACCCCATTGATAGAATCCAGCATTTGCAAGAATTCTGTCTCCTCTAAATCCTCTTCAGTTGTAAACAGTCCAATGTAGGCTTCAGCTTCAGTCTCAGCTTCAGAATCTGATGATGAGGAATCAGTCCAGCTTTTCTCCTTCTTTGCAACAAAGGATCTCTCCTTCTTGCCCTTGTTTTGCAGTTTCTTCTTGTCATTTGATTCCTTTCTTTTGTCAGGACAGTCAGCAACTACATGTCCAGGCCTGTTGCAACAATAACAAACAATCTTAGTAAAAGTTAATTTACTAGGTTTAGTGACATATATGTCCTTTTTTGAAGGTTTCCTTTTCTGATAATAATCATTCTTGGACTGTGAGGAGGATGGCTTGGATCTCCACTGTTTTTTTTATAAGAATCTTTGAAATTGCCTTGTGAAAGCAGCAAAGTCTTCATCAGAATTAAGGCTGTCTGATGTGTGATTGTCAGAATTTTCTGAGATGACTTCAGCAGCTTTCTTAGGAGGAGATGGAGACATCCTTCTATCCTTCTTTGTGGCTTCAACCTTGAAGACAACTGACTTCTCTTTGTATTCAGACTTATTGCTTTTTTCTTCCTCCTTTCTAGCAGTGAGCTGCATCTCATAGGATAATAGTTTTCCAAATATAGTTGGTGGAGGTGTATCTGCAAGCCTGGCCACCTCTCTGATGGCACATATTTTAGTATCTCAGTCCTTGGTTAGAGATCTAAGAAACTTATCATTGACCTCATATGTGCTCAAAACTCTTCCATATGACATTAGCTCATTGACTATTCTGAAAAACTTCTTGTAGCACTCAGTTATGTTGTCTGTTTTGGCTTGTCTAAAACTTTCATATTCCTGATTAAGCATAGACTTCTTGTTCTCTCTCACTTCTTCTGATCCCTCCATGTAGACAATCAAGGTGTCCCACATCTCCTTGGAGGTTTTGCAGTGAATCAAGTTTTAGAATGTTGAGTCATCTATAGCACTAACTATTATGTTTTGTGCTCTCTTATCCATAGTGGCTAAGATGATCTCATCCTTTGTCATTTCAGAATAATCTTTTAGAGTCCTGAGATTTGCATCAAGAACTGAGATTTTCATAGGAATGAATGACCCATCTTTAACTGTAATATAGATTTTTAGGTCAGATGCTTCCATAAACAACCTGACTCTCTCTTTCCAAATACCAAAAATTTCTTTCCTACAGATAGGTAATTTTATGTATCCAAATTACTTGTGATTTTCTTCTAAACCCATTTTGTCTAAATGTTAACTGTCTTACAGATCAACTCAGACTGTTAAGTCTTTTCTTGAGAAACCTCCCTCTGATACCACTTGAAAGAATTAGTTTCAAGATGACTTAAACACCTAGAGCGGGGGTGAATAGGTTCAATTCTTTTTCCTTAAGGCAGATAATCGTTTTACTGTTAAATCACAGATTATTCAGCAATTAACACAGCACAGTTCACAGCACAGATTATACAACACAGCAACACAGAAGACACACAGTTTTATAGTGGTTCCCCAAGTGATGGGTACATCCACTTTCCTCTTTCGCCTATCTAGCAGTGTATTAGATTCGGCCTAACTTCCTTCTTCCTTCTCAGATCCTCAGATCTTACAACTCAGAACCCTGAATGGTTCCTACAACTCAGACTTCAGCAAGTCCTACAGCTCAGATTCTCTCAAATAATCCTACCTCAGAGTGAGTCCACACTCCTACAACTCAGGCAATTAAGCATTACCTCAGCCTCTTTCCAGGCCTACACCTCAGAGAAATTACTCCCCTACCTCAGGCACTCAAGCCCTACCTCAGCATTTATAAATTTAGGCTTATAACTCAGATCTATAAAAGATCCTACAGAAAAATTGATGATACAAAAAATAATTCCTTCACCCAGATAGAGAGAAAAAGGGTGAAGGCTTCTTGATCAGTTCTTGATAGATCTGACTACTCTAGAATCAAACTGTCTTAGCTTCTTCAAAGCTTCTTGAATCTGAACAAAGTAAGGTTGATCTTCTTGAAGTTGGAGATGATCCTCAATCCAGCTTCTTCTAATCATATGTGGTTCTGATTTCTTCTTGCAGACTGTTCAGGATCTGCTCTCTCTGGATGACTTGTCGATTTCTGGATGAAGACTTCTCTCCTTGTTGTTGGCCTTTTCTCTCCTTAGCAGCATCTATCTGATGATAGAACATGTCTTTATATAGGCTCCATCCGAGGTTACCGGCTGATCCGGTTCCTAACGGCCTTCTGACAGCTCTGACAGATACAACAGCATTGTCAGTTATGACAGCTGTCAAGTCTCCAGAAACTACATTGTACTTTGACTCAGCAGCAAAGTGTCGAGACAATTCTTCAAATGTGTCGACACAAATAGATCATGTGTCGACACAACTCTTGATGATGTCGACACAGCTTTCACAATATCGACACAGCTTCTCTTTAACTTCTTGACATAGCTTCTGCAGAATGTGTCGACACAAGTCCTGTGTGTCGACACAAGTCCTGTGTGTCGACACAAGTCCTGTGTGTCGACACAAGTCCTGTGTGTCGACACAAGTCCTGTGTGTCGACACAAGTCCTGTGTGTCGACACAAGTCCTGTGTGTCGACACAAGTCTTGTGTGTCGACAAAAGTCCTGTGTGTCGCCACAGTTGTTGTAGAAAGAATCTCTGTGTGTCGACACAAGTTCTGTGTGTCGACACAAACTGGCTCCTGGTGTCGATACAGCCTTTATCGACAGAATCTCTGTGTGTCGACACAAACTGGCTCCTGGTGTCGACACAGTCTTTCTCATGTGTCGACACAATGTTTCTTAAGTGTCGACACTTGTACTTAGAAACTTTTTCTGCATTTCCTTAACCTGCACATGAAACTCAACACAACATCAAATACACCTTGATGAATATCATTGAGTTAGGTGAGGCTTCTCCAAATCTGGTACACATTATCCAATATACCCAACAATGTTGTAACTGGTCGGTTATAAAATCTCGTAATGCAAACATTTCATTAGCTTCAGTTCCTTCAATTGTTACTGGATCAATATTTGGATTTGCATTCATAGTTATTCAGTTACGAGTAGCTCGAAGCTCATACATCTGTCGATGCACAAAGTTAGGATTCATATCTCATGCATTAAACTCTCGATCCACACATGAGGGGTGCCTCCGAATATAATTATACAGGGTCATTGTCGCCACAACAATAACACACTATTTTGAAAATATGTATTGTGGCATCTTTCTCAGCATGCCCCACTTCTTCTTCCAGACATCAAAAGTTCTCTCAATCCACTACGAAGTGGGTCTTATTAAAAATCTCACGCCGTCGTGAAACCGGTCGATTACCCCTTGCAAAATCAGGTAAGTGATAGCGAGTCTCCGGAAATGGTTTCAAAATTCCTCGTTGAAGTAGATATCCAACATCTATCAAATAATATTTACCTACATAAGAAATTTATTAATTTCAAAATGAAGTGAAAATTTAATCTAATTTGAATACTAATAAATTTACATACCAGGAGGCGGGTGGGGAAAATTCACAACTTGGATCAATAACTGCGCGTTGAAAGATCTGACTGTCATGAGCTGAACCTTCCCATCCTGGGACCACATAAGCAAAACACTTATCAAAGTCACATATGCCCATTATATTTTGAGTTAATGTACCATGACGTCCATATATCGCACTTGATCACCCACCGGACCGCATGCATCTAAATGAGTTCCATCTATGGCTCCAATACAATCTTTAAAGTAAGACATGTTTTGGTCATCATTTAAGATTTTTGCGAATATATTCATGAATTGCGGGTCTAGTAGTTTTATCATTTCAACAACAAGGAGGGTCAATGCATCCAGATCTATCGCAAAAAACCTACTTATAGTTTCGGTGGAATGCTGAAAATGCTCACTAGTCAACCTCATTGACCCTTCATGCGCTAAAGTATATATGGTAATAGTTAATACCTCTCTCACAGTTGTTCTTTATGAGCCTTGTAAGTCATAAAATGTCTGAAGTAGATATAACAAATCTGTAAATATTTGAGGTGACATCCTGAACGAATGCGGAACCTCATTGGATGACCAGCTAACAACTCACCAACTAGAACAGATATCATAAGAAGCAGGTGGCTGCGTATTTAATGTGACAACCCAAAACTCGCAAAACAAAATAATTAGTTTTCCCCGATGATGATGATAAAGACAGTACGAATTTTTTGAGATTTTTCGCGCATTTTATTTTATTATGTCACGCTTGCTTTATTTTTTGGGTGCCAATAGTAATTTCAAGTGGACTAGCTATTCCTTTTGGGTTGTTGTTATCAAGTGATGGTTGGTTTTATGAACTTTGGCAGCTCTGTTTTATGGAGGTTTGATTGTTGTGACACTTGGCTACCCAAGTGTTAGCTGAAATTGACTTTGGGATTCATATGGTGACACCTATTTGAGTTAGCAAATGCCTTTTGGCTTTTTGTTGCATCTTCATCATTTGGCTTTTTGCTGCCTCTTCATCGCTCATGCCCCTCTTTAAATGCTTGGTGGATTACTTCCTCTCCTTCTCCAACTGCTTTCCCTCTTCTCTGCTACTCCAAACTGCTGATGTACTGCTGCCTGAGCCGCTGCTCCCTGCTGTTCTGCTCCCTGTTGTTACTCCCGAGGTTGCTGCCCGACCATGTTGTTGCTCTGCTACTACCAAGCTATTGCCGCCTCTTTCCTCTCAGTACTTCTTTGGAGAGTTAGGAAGGTCGTGGTTGGACTTCGGCAGTCCTCAAAGGGACGGTTGCGCAACACCTCCTCCATCTTTCTTCTCTCTTCTGTTCCACGGTAAACATTTTTTGTTGCACTGATTTCATGGCTGATTCTTGCCCTGTTTAGCACTAGTTTAGGGCTTCCTGTTTGAGACAGCACTAGTTCACCTAGGGCTATACATCTTTCATAGTGATTTGAGCTGTTGTATGGTTGTTTGTATTTGGATGTTGGCTCACTTTTTTTGTACATTGCTGGACATCACTTTTAAGAGGACGGGGAGTCCATTTGGGGGTTGATTTTAGCCCATTTCAAGGCATATTCAAGGCTGTCCAGCAAAGTGCATGAGCTGAAGTTGTTTTCTACGATCATTTCAGAGTATTTTGAGTTTTCTGGTGTATTATTTGACTTTCCGACTTTTCGTAAATCCCTTATGTATTAAAAGAGACGCAACCCAATTAAAAATGTATGCTATTACAGTGTCTTTTGCGGTCAAGAATTAAACGAAAAAGGATGGTGTCTCAGGATAATATGAATAAGGGCAAAGCTGCTCTGAGTATTTTATTTCTTGAATTAAGTTTATTCACGTAATTTCCTATTCTTATTTACTTTTTAATAAACGATACCTGTGCATATGAGTTTAACTCATTAAGATATCGCTATGGAATAAAATGTGGGCGAGGGAAAAACATAAAAGAAATATATATATTTTTGAGGGGATCAGTTTTATTCAAAATTCATGTTTATACGACAAGATAAAATTTATTTAAAACTCTGCATAGGGAAATGTGATGGTTTCGAATCCGATGATGTAGAGGCATCTACTAATGGATTCACCGGTAGGGGTGAGCCTACAATTACGCTCTTCGGGGGCGGGGCACAATTCAAGTTTGCATCACCGGAGCATTTCCCATTTTATGAAACTAAAATTAAGGGATACTTTAAGGATTAGTATTGAGAATAATCAAATGATTGATTTTATTGTACTGTATGCATATTGGTATCATTCACCTTGTTTGCATGTATAACTGTTTCACGAAATACTGTTCTAACATAGTCATAATTTTTATGACTAACCCAGAGTAGACACATTTTTTAGGCAGCAGGACCAACCCCAAGCAGAACACACAAGATCTTGGCAGCTGAACTTGTAAAGGCAATAATTGAAGCCCAGGACTGGCATAGAGCTCGTTGTACTGGACATACGTGTATCTATTGTAATAAGTCTATCTAGTATGTGTTAATGATCGTGTAATAAATAAAGGAATAGAATAAAAAGCTTGGCACTTTGTACTGTGATCATTTTTATTCAAAACTATTGTTTGATCCTTGATTCAGTTTAAGAGCCAAGGATTTGGGTCTCTACATTTAAATTCTCTACAACATGTTCATCGCTTGAACCAATATTATTGGAAATATGGTCATGTTGATCAAATGCAGGTGGTATAGCTCTCGTAGACGGGATCAATACATTCTCACCAGTAGCAACAATCTGGCTAAATATCCGATCAAGTTTCTTTTCAAGCTCGAGAGAAATTCCTGTGAATCGAAATTTTTTGGCAGCAGGCAACATCTAAAAGAAAGGATAAAAGTTAATTAAAAAAAATAAAAAACAAGACAACATTAACATTAACAAGTTGTTTCTAACCCCTATTCTTTCTTTTCACCATTCAACTGAGACATCAATCATCTTTTTAATTGGATTCCACACTAATCCAGTCTCCCCTCTTTTTAGATCATGTCATATCTTCAAATCCCTCTTTAATTGGTCTCATTTATTTTTTAACTGTCTCTGATCATATGTTAATCTCGCGTTAATCTCGCGCGCGCTTTGAAATTATCTATTACGTTTTAACAATCCTCTCTGCTAAAGTGAGTGGTTGGTCGATTTCTCGGATATATATATCACAAAAAATATGAACTTGCGCATTCTCTGATGAGGCTAAAACGCTAACAGTTTTTTGTTTACCTATCTATCACATACAAAATTTTAATTCAAACCAATACTAAACTAGGTTATGAAATCAAATCGAAGTGAATCCCACACGAAAAAATAGGAAATCAACAATACTGTGATCACAAAAACAAATAGGAAATGTGAATTTTTTTTTGGCTAAAATGAAAACAGGTACTGTGAAATTTTTTTGACCAAAGATCCTGAACTTGGATCAGGAATATGGCGTTGCGATCACAAAAACAAGGACAGGTGAACTTCGATCCGCCAAAAATACTTCTATCACCAAAAAACTGAAACTGCACTTTGATCGGGGAGTTGAAAAAAGAAGAAATAAAAAAACGAAACATTTCTGTTCAAGCCTAGACGAACCAGTGGAAAAACAATGCCAATTAGGATCAAAAAAAGGAAGAAGAAATCAATCGAAAAAACAACGCCGATTAGGAGCTCGGGAGAGGATACCTGCAGCGTGCAAGACCAGCGGAAGAAGATGATGCAAATATTGCAAGACCAGCGGATGGAGCTCCTATGTGCGTCGAAGAAAACTGGAAGGGAGAACGATGAGAAGAGGCAAAACCCTAGTCGGGCGAAGAGGAGGACGGCGCTATGGGCGAAAATTTCACGAATAGGGGCGGTGGGAGTAGACGCCTCATGATTTTTGTTTGGAGCGGATTTTTGAGAAGCTGTGGCGTGCAGCTCCAAAAAATCCACCCCAAACAGCCCCTAAAATTGTACTCTAGAGGCTTGCATATTGTTATGAAGTAAATAACTCAATCTTTAGGGAGTGGATAGTGGGAAAGATGACCAGAGGATGGGGTTGAATGGGTAAATGGTGGTGTTGAATGGGGAATGGTGGAGTTGAATGGGGAAATGGTGGAGTACGACAGTGTTTGATAATGGGGCAGGTCTGCCGTGATATATTATCTAGGGTTTCACAGAAATTCTTCATGATTACTATCATTAAGACCTAAATCATTTTTAAATACAGCTCACGTCCACATTCGCAGTGTCCGTGTAACTGGACTAATTGCAAAAATATGACAAATAAATTAAAAATTCAATTTGTATAAAATGATTCCTTACATAACTAAAAATTCTAATTAACCCTTTAAGAAAAAGATATATAATATCTAGGACACAACACTCCATCCCTCCTTCAATTCGACCTTATCCTCAAGCTCAAAAGAGAATTCTGACCAATAGGCCAACCTCAGGTTCATTTATCCCCCAAAAGAAAAGTTGAAGCAAAAGCGTCATCAAAAAATAAGTGTCGTACTGTCGACCAAATAGGGAAAGAGACGTGATGGTGACAGGCTTTGTAAAACCTTGCATTTTGTTAAGCCTATAATTGCACTTGAGAGAAAATTTAAATAACAACAAAAAAATAAGCCACCCTAATTATGAGACAATTTAAGCGATGAGTACCAAGTATGCCTTTACTTTCAATATTCTTGCGATTTATGAATATTCCTTCGAAATTACATTATGTTACTTAGCGTAGATTGTTTTCATCTTTCACATTGGCTTTTGGCATATAAAAGGTTTTTTATTTAATTTGATGGGCTTTAGTGCCTTGGGATGTTCCCATTTATTGAATGTGGTTTTTTCTTCTTAGCACACTAGCTCTATCGGGTCTTGCCCTCTTTTAGTAGTGTTGTTGGTTGCCTCATTTGCTTTTAGCTGGTTGCAAGTGAGTACTGACTTTGGTAGTGGAAGCTTATAGCGCTAAAGTATATATGGTAATAGTTAATACCTCTCTCGCAGTTGTTATTTATGAGGCTTGTAAGTCATAAAATGTCTGAAGTAGATATAACAAATCTGTAAATATTTGAGGTGACATCCTGAACGCAATGCGGAACCTCATTGGATGACCAGCTAACAACTCACCAACTAGAACAGATATCATAAGAAGCAGGTGGCTGCGTATTTAATGTGACAACCCAAAACTCGCAAAACAAAATAATTAGTTTTCCCCGATGATGATGATAAAGACAGTACAAATTTTTTGAGATTTTTCGCGCATTTTATTTTACTATGTCACGCTTGCTTTATTTTTTGGGTGCCAATAGTAATTTCAAGTGAACTAGCTATTCCTTTTGGGTTGTTATCAAGTGATGGTTGGTTTTATGAACTTTGGCAGCTCTGTTTTATGCAGGTTTGATTGTTGTGACACTTGGCTAGCCAAGTGTTAGCTGAAATTGACTTTGGGATTCATATGGTGACACCTATTTGAGTTAGCAAATGCCTTTTGGCTTTTTGTTGTCTCTTCATCATTTGGCTTTTTGCTGCCTCTTCATCGCTCATGCCCCTCTTTAAATGCTTGGTGGATTACTTCCTCTTCTTCTCCAACTGCTTTCCCTCTTCTCTGCTACACCAAACTGCTGATGTACTGCTGCCTGAGCCGCTGCTCCCTGCTGTTCTGCTCCTTGTTGTTACTCCCGAGGTTGCTGCCCGACCATGTTGTTGCTCTGCTACTACCAAGCTATTGTCGCCTCTTTCCTCTCAGTACTTCTTTGGAGAGTTAGGAAGGTCGTGGTTGGACTTCGGCAGTCCTCAAAGGGACGGTTGCGCAACACCTCCTCCATATTTCTCCTCTCTTCTGTTCCACGGTAAACATTTTTTGTTGCACTGACTTCATGGCTGATTCTTGCCCTGTTTAGCACTAGTTTAGGGCTTCATTTTCATTGATTTGTGACAGTTTTTGTCATTGTTTTATGGTTGTTTTATGTACAGTTTAGGACAGATTTTTTTCACCTATTTTGGGTTGATTTTTCACGATTTATACATTAGTTTTGGGGCTGTCTTTGGGCTGAATAGTGACTGTTTTCGTGTTGTTTTGAGTTGTTGTATGGCTGTTTGTATTTGGATGTTGACTCACTTTTTTTGTACCTTGCTGGACATCACTTTTAAGAGGACGGGGAGTCCATTTGGGGGTTGATTTTAGCTCATTTCAAGGCATATTCAAGGCTGTCCAGCAAAGTGCATGAGCTGAAGTTGTTTTCTACGATCATTTCCGAGTATTTTGAGTTTTCTGGTGTATTATTTGACTTTCCGACTTTTCGTAAATCTCTTATGTATTAAAAGAGACGCAACCCAATTAAAAATGTATGCTATTACAGTGTCTTTTGCGGTCAAGAATTAAACGAAAAAGGATGGTGTCTCAGGATAATATGAATAAGGGCAAAGCTGCTCTGAGTATTTTATTTCTTGAATTAAGTTTATTCACGTAATTTCCTATTCTTATTTACTTTTTAATAAACGATACCTGTGCATATGAGTTTAACTCATTAAGATATCGCTATGAAATAAAATGTGGGCGAGGGAAAAACATAAAAGAAATATATATATTTTTGAGAGGATCAGTTTTATTCAAAATTCATGTTTATACGACAAGATAAAATTTATTTAAAACTCTGCATAGGGAAATGTGATGGTTTCGAATCCGATGATGTAGAGGCATCTACTAATGAATTCATCGGTAGGGGTGAGCCTACAATTACGCTCTTCGGGGGCGGGGCATAATTCAAGTTTGCATCAACGGAGCATTTCCCATTTTATGAAACTAAAATTAAGGGGTACTTTAAGGATTAGTATTGAGAATAATCAAATGATTGATTTTATTGTACTGTATGCATATTGGTATCATTCACCTTGTTTGCATGTATAACTGTTTCACGAAATACTGTTCTAACATAGTCATAATTTTTATGACTAACACAGAGTAGACACATTTTTTAGGCGCAAGACCAACCCCAAGCAGAACGCACAGGATCTTGGCAGCTGAACTTGTAAAGGCAATAATTGAAGCCCAGGACTGGCATAGAGCTCGTTGTACTGGACTTACGTGTATCTATTATAATAAGTCTATCTAGTATGTGTTAATGATCGTGTAATAAATAAAGGAATAGAATAAAAAGCTTGGCACTTTGCACTGTGACCATTTTTATTCAAAACTATTGTTTGATCCTTGATTCAGTTTAAGAGCCAAGGATTTGGGGATCTACATTTAAATTCTCTACATGTTCATCGCTTGAACCAATATTATTGGAAATATGGTCATGTTGATCAAATGCAGGTGGTATAGCTCTCGTAGACGGGATCAATACATTCTCACCAGTAGCAACAATCTGGCTAAATATCTGATCAAGTTTCTTTTCAAGCTCGAGAGAAATTCCTGTGAATCGAAATTTTTCGGCAGCAGGCAACATCTAAAAGAAAGGATAAAAGTTAATTAAAAAAAAATAAAAAACAAGACAACATTAACATTAACAAGTTGTTTCTAACCCCTATTCTTTCTTTTCACCATTCAACTGAGACATCAATCATCTTTTTAATTGGATTCCACACTAATCCAGTCTCCCCTCTTTTTAGATCATGTCATATCTTCAAATCCTTCTTTAATTGGTCTCATTTATTTTTTAACTGTCTCTGATCATATGTTAATCTCGCGTTAATCTCGCGCGCGCTTTGAAATTATCTATTACGTTTTAACAATCCTCCCTGCTAAAGTGAGTGGTTGGTCGATTTCTCGGATATATATATCACAAAAAATATGAACTTGCACATTCTCTGATGAGGCTAAAACGCTCACAGTTTTTTGTTTACCTATCTATCACATACAAAATTTTAATTCAAACCAATACTAAACTAGGTTATGAAATCAAATCGAAGTGAATCCCACACGAAAAAATAGGAAATCAACAATACTGTGATCACAAAAACAAATAGGAAATGTGAATTTTTTTTGGCTAAAATGAAAACAGGTACTGTGAAATTTTTTTGACCAAAGATCCTGAACTTGGATCAGGAATATGGCGTTGCGATCACAAAAACAAGGACAGGTGAACTTCGATCCGCCAAAAATACTTCTATCGCCAAAAAACTGAAACTGCACTTCGATCGGGGAGTTGAAAAAAGAAGAAATAAAAAAACGAAACATTTCTGTTCAAGCCTAGACGAACCAGTGGAAAAACAATGCCAATTAGGATCAAAAAAAGGAAGAAGAAATCAATCGAAAAAACAACGCCGATTAGGAGCTCGGGAGAGGATACCTGCAGCGTGCAAGACCAGCGGAAGAAGATGATGCAAATATTGCAAGACCAGCGGATGGAGCTCCTATGTGCGTCGAAGAAAACTGGAAGGGAGAACGATGAGAAGAGGCAAAACCCTAGTCGGGCGAAGAGGAGGACGGCGCTATGGGCGAAAATTTCACGAATAGGGGCGGTGGGAGTAGACGCCTCATGATTTTTGTTTGGCGCGGATTTTTGAGAAGCTGTGGCGTGCAGCTCCAAAAAATCCACCCCAAACAGCCCCTAAAATTGTACTCTAGAGGCTTGCATATTGTTATGAAGTAAATAACTCAATCTTTACGGAGTGGATAGTGGGAAAGATGACCAGAGGATGGGGTTGAATGGGTAAATGGTGGTGTTGAATGGGGAATGGTGGAGTTGAATGGGGAAATGGTGGAGTACGACAGTGTTTGATAATGGGGCAGGTCTGTCGTGATATATTATCTAGGGTTTCACAGAAATTCTTCATGATTACTATCATTAAGACCTAAATCATTTTTAAATACAGCTCACGTCCACATTCGCAGTGTCCGTGTAACTGGACTAATTGCAAAAATATGACAAATAAATTAAAAAGTCAATTTGTATAAAATGATTCCTTACATAACTAAAAATTCTAATTAACCCTTTAAGAAAAAGATATATAATATCTAGGACACAACACTCCATCCCTCCTTCAATTCGACCTTATCCTCAAGCTCAAAAGAGAATTCTGACCAATAGGCCAACCTCAGGTTCATTTATCCCCCAAAAGAAAAGTTGAAGCAAAAGCGTCATCAAAAAATAAGTGTCGTACTGTCGACCAAATAGGGAAAGAGATATGATGGTGACAGGCTTTGTAAAACCTTGCATTTTGTTAAGCCTATAATTGCACTTGAGAGAAAATTTAAATAACAACAAAAAAATAAGCCACCCTAATTATGAGACAATTTAAGCGATGAGTACCAAGTACGCCTTTACTTTCAATATTCTTGCGATTTATGAATATTCCTTCGAAATTACATTATGTTACTTAGCGTAGATTGTTTTCATCTTTCACATTGGCTTTTGGCATATAAAAGGTTTTTTATTTAATTTGATGGGCTTAGGGCCTTGGGATGTTCCCATTTATTGAATGTGGTTTTTTCTTCTTAGCACACTAGCTCTATCGGGCCTTGCCCTCTTTTAGTAGGGTTGTTGGTTGCCTCATTTGCTTTTAGCTGGTTGCAAGTGAGTAGTGACTTTGGTAGTGGAAGCTTATGAAATAAATGCATTGGGACTGATTTTGCAGCCCTTAAGTAAGCTACACATGGGTAATTTAAGATGCATTCGATTTAAGATGCACCGGGATGCATGGGGGAATGGAAGGAAATGTTGTTTAGTGAATTTTCATGGGATTTATGCCAACCCTCACTTAGAATGGTTCATTTCCTAGCTCCTAGCTCTGCCATCTCCCTGCAGCTATCTCCTTCTTGAGGACTCTTTTTGCTTTAATCCCCCCCCCCTCCCTCCTGGATCATGATTCTCATGTTGTGGTTGCTGCATCTTACCATCAGATTCCCTGCTTTGAGCTTGTCGGTTGCTGCTGAAGTGAGCATTCCTGGACTGGTTCCGGACTACCTCTTCTTTTGGACATCTTTGGTGGTGAGCAAGTTGATTTAATCTCCTTATTAAAAGTTTTTTTCGGGTGGAGATTAAGAAAGTTGTTGCTAATTTATAGAAGTTATTATGTTAATTTTTGTGGGAAAATGTTGCCTAAAACCAAGGGGGCTGTTGTCTTAATCTTTTAGAACTGCAGCCTTGGAATTTTGAAGCCTAATGTGAATGTGTTTTAAAAGCTGAGGATATATGGGTTTTAATGTGTGTTAAAAGCTGCGATTAAATGGTTTTGAAGGCTGTTGTATGTGACATCTATGTGTGGTTTTAAATGTGTGAATGTGTGGATCCTAAAAGCTGTGATTGAGTGATTTTAAGGGATATGTGTGTGATTTAAAAGATGTGTGTGTAGTTTAAAGGATGTATGTGTGGCTTTTGCATCCGCTATTGATGGCTAAAATATTGTGTACTTACTGTGGGATTTTCCTAAATTAAAATGCTTCCAGAATGCACTACTTTGGGGATTGTTTGAGGGCTGTTTTATTGTCTTTAAAATAAAAGGGATGTTCCTCTACTCTTCACTTTTCCCCATCCCCAATTATATGCTTCATCTCCTCTCTTAATTCCTTCAAACTTGAACGATATCAGAGTTCAATCTTATTGAATTAAGGCTTTTAGTTTTCCGATTTCATTACCTATATTCGTAAAGTACTCTTGGGTAGGTTATAACTTTTTTGCTCCTGTTACAACTCGCATAAAATTTAAATGTCCTTCAAAAATAATATGAATCGTTGTTTTACAGAGACTCGCTCAAAAATCTACTATGTTTGAGATGGCTTCCAGGGAAGAAATGAATATTGACCCAAGGAGGGATAAGGGTAAAGAAAAGTGAATGGGAGTCTTATTTCTTTAATTTACGCGTTATTTCAAATATTTACCTTTTAGTTACAGTAGATACAGATTTGAGAATAATAAAAGTACTCTTTCGTGCATGATAAATACACATGTTTAAGAATATTTACTGATAATGTACTTGACGTGTTTTGAAGTTTTTAATTTTCTCATCTTTCGACCTTTATTTAAGGATTTTTCAGCATCAATCTTGAAGTGTTTTGAAACGTATATTCAATTTATTTCTCTTTTGAATTTAAAGCTGAAAAGGCTAAGAAACGGAGACGATTGGTACAATGAACCAATATTTATAGTCCGGTTAAGAATTTAACCGTTGGCGACATTGATGCAGAAAGGTAATCTGAAGAGAGATAAATAAGCATTTAATCTATCCAAGAATATACAATTTGGCTAAATAGATGCACACAAAAAAAGTTAGGCATGCATGCAATACGATGAAGTTAAGAGTAAACCCTAGGAGGAGGGGTGAATCAGCTACCAACAGTTATGAGATTGAGTTTCCTTGAGTACTCCAAGAAGATTATGGTCATGCAACAGATGCTCTGAGATTGGCAATAGCTATTAGCCCTAGCAAGATATTCTGAATGAGTCGGGCCTAAGATGAAAAAAGAAAGAAAGAAAAGTAGCATACTCTTAACATTATCATACAAAGAAAAAAGGAAAAAAGAAAATAATTAAATTAGAATAAAGTTAGAATAGAAGACAAAGTTAGATAATTTAACATAGGCTGGGAAAACTAATAAGGGGAGTAAGAAACAAAATAAAACAAAAGAATCTGCACTGTTTCTTTTAGCATGCAAACATTTTATAATGAATCATTTTAGCTTCTTTTCATTCTTACTACTCTGCAATGCTTTGAGTGATCAGTTCTTTTATCATGTCATATGAGTTTAATATATGCTATATACTTTTGTGTCCAGTGCAATATGTCACGTGTCTTGTGTGGGGTGTTTTGTCAGTCTATATATATTGTGGTTGGACTCATGTATGTTGTAATAATTTTAACATACTAAAACTCTTCTTGTTGATATCGACTTAGTATCAGAGTTGCACCGGATCATGCCGGTCCCGCTCTACCGTTATCGCTGCTCACCGCTTGAATCATTCATCCGCTCGTCGACGCTTGCTCCAGTGTCGTCCCCTCAAATCCTCTCAGCTACATAATGCCAGTCCAGCTACTCATCGCTTCCAGTGATCCAGCGAGCTCGTCGCTTCAGCGGACAGCAAGTCGTATCCTCCGCTTGTCGTGTCCAGCACCATTTCACATGTAAGCTAGCGTCGATCCAGGGCTACAGTCGCCTCCGTCCAGCACAGCAGTGACTTCTCATCTAGTTCTGGCCTTTTTTGCACTCCCTAGTGTCGTTCCTTTGGTCTAAGCCGATTGTTGGCTTCTATCCGCATGAAGCAAGCAGATGTTGGACTCCGACTGTTTTGTCCTCCATGGCAGCTGCAAGAGACATCATGGTAACACTGTATTCTGTCCTCGTGGGGGTCAAAACAGAGCGGATCGGGGTCGTTTCCTCCTTGCTGCGGGTGCAAGCGGAGCAAACACCACCGCCGGCCGTTTGTTTACCCGCCGTCCGGCGACGTTTACTCCAAACGGATGCGACAAAACGCAGAACCAAACGAAACCTTACTCGTAGGTTGATAGCTCAACGTAAATCTATGAGCTCATATGTCGCATGTTGGGTTTAAAATAAGGATCCTTGTATGTATCAACGTATTACTCAGAATTTGAATGTCTTTATCAAGAATTAAATTACTTCAATACTTTCATTCCAGCATGCACTATAGACGTTAACCTACAGAAGGACAAAGACCGTTTTCGAGTGCATGTCTTCCTTATGGGCCTAAACATGGAGTTGGTACTGCTCTCCTACATGTTCTTCATCGTGAGCCTCTTCCCTCTCTTAGGGAAGCATTCATCATATCAAGGAGAGACCGGCGGCCATGGACTGAACAGTTACCGTGGCTATGGTCGACAGTCTAGTGCTCACTGGCAGTACTCTGCACATACTAGTGAAGTTTATGAGGTTGGTTTTCCCTCAAGGGGTCCTTTGACTGAAAAGCTGGAGGCATTTTGCCGCATGTTGTGTTCACAGTTCGATTCTGCGATTACTGATAATGACTTTGTATTTACCACTTCAGGCATTTTGAGTGCTCATGTTGCGTCATCATCATAAACATGGAGATTATTGGCAGGAGATCACAGGAGGACATGTGGATTATGAGGCTCGTCGAGCCAAGGTTACTTACCTGGTGCGGCATGAGCTTCGTTATGCGCACCACATCCCGAGTCAAAGCATTGTTGTAACGTCCCGATTCGCACTAGGCCCCTCGTGCGCGTTTTTGAGTCATGAGAGCTGACTTGGGTTCAGGGGTGTGCTGGTAACTGGGCTGCACTTGTAAATAGGAGGAGAAATCAGTCGAGCATAGGACACGGGTAGGGACACGGGCGTGTCCCTATCAGTGTGGGAGAGGCCAGCTCTCGAGTCGACGACTTGAGTATGTCCAGAGAAGGACACGGGTAGTGACACGGGCGTGTCACTACCCGTTTGAAATGACACGGGTAGAGACACGGGCGTGTCCCTACCCGTGTATGTGTCGAGTTGACCTCGATGAACCGTGTCGAGATCGACGAAATGTGTCGAGATCGACGAAATGTATGACACGGGTAGAGACACGGGCGTGTCCCTACCCGTGTGTGTGTGCGTCGAGTTGAGCTCGACGAAACGTGTCGAGATCGACGAAGTGTATGACACGGGTAGAGACACGGGCGTGTCCCTACCCGTGTGTGTGTGTGTCGAGTTGAACTCGACGAAGTGTGTCGAGATCGACGAAGTGTGTCGAGATTGACGAAAGGTGTGACGCGGGTAGAGACACGGGCGTGTCCCTACCCGTGTGTCTGTGTGTCGAGTTGAGTTCGTCGAGATGTATCCAGAGAAGGACACGGCCAGGGAACACGGTCGTGTCATGTGGACATGGGTCGGGACACGGGCGTGTCCCTACCCGTGTCGAGTGTTGAACCGACACTAAAACCGTTGTTGACGCTTCGCCCGAAGCAGGACACGGGTAAGGACACGGGCGTGTCTCTACCCGTGTCACTTTTCATATATAAGGGTTGTGAAAACCCTGGCCATTTTCACTCCTCATTCCAGCCATTTTTCCTGAGAGAAACTTTTGTAGAGAGGGAAAACTGTTGGACCAAGTCTTGGAGGAGAAGATCCGCCGTCGCCGTGAAGGAGAAGATGCCGACGAGGAGAGTTACACGATCCATGGCCGGAAATAGTGGAAACGCCGGAAATGAGGTGAGCTTCCTCCCCTCTCCCTTAGTGCTAGATCTGTAGATACCTAGGTGAGATGTCGACTCAAAAGAGTCTAGACCAGTGAGATGGTGATTTCTCTAGGAAGAGGTCATTCTAGGGATTGTGCTCTAAGGCTAGTTGTGTCTTCAACCGCTCCAACCTTCTATGTGAAGATGGAGGATGGTTTCGTGAAGAATCATGGCCTCATGAGGGTGAATAAGGGAGGAGCAATTTCTGGAGGTAATTTTGGAAGATCGATTTGAGGAGGAAGATGAACCGATGTCGTTCATTCTGCCTTAAGATGCGTGCAGAATCTGTGTTCTGCGCGCAGCGATCTCCTTGGCCATTTTCTGATGTGATATGGCCAGATCTGAGCTTTCAACTAAACACGAAGGTTGAAGTCCTTGAAAACAACTTTCCAACGAGTGGTTGCACGACTTCATGCGAAGTCTGTAGCCACGGGAAAGCCCGAACAAATATGATGTCCGATAAATCCTGCATGCAGAAATTGTGTTCTGTACGCAGCGGACTTCAAGGCTGATTTCAAGTATGATACTGTTGAATCTGGGTTGTGATCCGAACATAAAAGTTGTAGCCCATGGAAAGACCTTTCCATCAAGGGTTACACGTCTTCACCGGATTCCTGTAGCTTCGGGAATCTCCGGTCGAAGTTGCTGTCCAGATTTATACTGCACTTAAATTTTGGGTTTGGTATAACATGAATTTGGATTCGGTGGATTCAATGTTGCAATTAACTTGAGGTTTGGGTGAATTCTTTTATGTTAATCATCTTTGTTCTATAATTGATGAAGTTTAATAATTGGGTCCCATGAAATTGATTTGTGAAGCGAAGCATACTTAAACGAAATGATCTGATAGAAATTGGTCGACTAATATAAATGTGCATCATGTTTATAATGTGTTGAAATCATTTGGAATGACATGTAGGATGATAATCTATGGCCATGTGAATAACTGTTTAACAGATTGAATTTAGTAGTCCAATGCTTAGAGTGTCGTCTCCCTACAGGTAGCATTGTGGAAGGGTGTAAGTGCGGTGTTGACCGTCACTAGATGGGACTGCGTTGGGATGAGGCAAAGTCGGACGGTTGGGCTGGGTCCTCGGTGTTCATTTCCCGGGGCCCCTTCCGTGTCGAGTGGATGATTGGGCTTGGTCCTCGTGCTTTCTCCGAGGCTCCTTCCATGCCACGGTGGTGTGGAATTGCATGCGGTATGAGTCGACACGCGGTGTCGAATCCTGGGTTAAGGATAGCGTGGCAGGTCTACGGGCTCGCCGATCGTCACACCGACGGGAGTTGACAGTTACACTTTGGGCGGTTGGGCTTGGTCCTTGGTGTTCACGTCCCGGGGCTCCTTCTGTGCCAAGTGAACGGTTAAGCTGTGTCCTCGTGCTTTCTTTTGAGGCCCCTTTCGGGTCACACAAGGCCAGTTTGGGGCTGTGTTCTCGGTGCACATCTACCCGAGACCCCCGCTGGGTCATAGTACGCGTGGGCTCCGTTGTTGTGTTCTTAGCGTTGAGACGTACGGAGGCCTAGGTGAAGTAGTGTGGATACCCACCTAGTAGTAGAGATGCCTGCTCTACTGTCACCGTCTGACCACGGCGGTTGATGCCTGAGAGGTTAGTTACCTGCTCGAATAGTGGGAACTATAGTTTGTGTCGACATGGCAATTGCATGTGTGTGATCATGGGTGAGTCATTTCATAGCATACATACTATTTCATAACATTGCACAACAAGATACTCATCGTATAAGTTTGTATGAGCACTCTTATACGATGAGTTACTTTATGTAAACTGATCCTTAACTTATAAGCTTGTATGGGCATCCTTATAAGTTAAGTTACTTTCCCGTTGTAGTTACTTGTACTTGATGGTTTGTTATTGTTTATGTAGAACTGCTAGAATAAAATGCTATTAATCTTATTGTACCATTACCACCTGCTTGTACCATTACCATCTGCTTGTACCTGTTATACTATTTATTATACTTTGTACCCTTGCTCTTTTCTCCGCCCGGTGTCGAGGAGTCGTCGGGGGAGCGGATGTGAAGCCACTTAGTCTTTTCGACTAACGGTTGCTGTAACGCCCCCGATTTTTCGATGATTTTATTTGTTTGGGCAACGTCAGATTTATGACGTCGTGGCGTTACTTTTAACGTCGAGTTGACGGCGCAATGCCGATAAGGCATTTTCGCGTCCGTGCGGTCGAGTAGGCCGAATTCTTGTTGTAATCGGAAGATTTTGTGTTTGGAATTTAAGTTAAGTAATTTTGGACTTGCTCGTCAAGTTTCGTCGCAATCTGAGCATTTTTGGAGTCTCGACGCGCGATTGAAGTTTTGGATTGTTTATGTTCGCCGTATACTTCGAAGATTAATATCTCGGGAATGGCTCGTCGGATTCTGGTTTTGATTTCGCCGTTAGATTTGTAGCATTAGTGTTCGCCTTCGGTGCAAGTTTCGTTTAATTCGGCGCTCGTTTGGGCTTCCGTACTGAGTCTTCTCGAGAAGCTATGGTTCTACTCGATTAGCCCGTTTTAGATTTTACTCGGGCGCCGTTTTGAGGGTCAAAACGGCGTTGTATCAAAAAATGGTCAACATGAAATTCGTTCGTCTCGACGAGATCTACAACTTTCATGTTGACCACTTTTCGAATTGAAGCCGTTTTGAACCCTTATTTCCGTTGTTTTTGCAATAACTCGAGTGGTGAGCTGCTACTCGAGTATATGTTGCTTCTACTCGAGTAATTCATGCTTTAACTCGAGTAATGAGCCTCTACTCGAGTATATTATGTTACTACTCGAGTAGGTATGCTGCTACTCGAGTAGGTATGTTATTACTCGAGTAGGTATGCTGTTACTCGAGTAGGTATGCTGTCACTCGAGTAGGCTGTTTCGTTTTACGTTCAAACATCGTTTTGAGGGTCAAAACGGCGTCGTATCAAAAAATGGTCAACATGATATTTGTTCGTCTCGACAGGATCTACAATTTTCATGTTGACCACTTTTCGATTTGAAGTCGTTTTAAACCCCTAATTTCATTTTTTCTGCTATAACTCGAGTGGTGAGCTGCTACTCGAGTATATGCTGCTTCTACTCGAGTAATTCATGTTTTAACTCGAGTAATGAGCCTCTACTCGAGTATATTATGTTACTACTCGAGTAGGTATGCTACTACTCGAGTAGGTATGCTGTTACTCGAGTAGGTATGCTGCTACTCGAGTAGGTATGCTGCCACTCGAGTAGGTTGTTTTTGTCTGCGCTCAGAGGCCGTTTTGAGGGTCAAAACGGAATCGTATCAAAAAATGGTCAACATGAAATTTGTTCGTCTCGACGAGAGCTGCAACTTTCATGTTGACCACTTTTCGATTTGAATCCATTTTGAACCCCTAATTTCGTTTTTTCGCTCACCCGCTCGTAAATAGTACGTTTTTAGACAAAACCTTTCATAAATACCTATATATATATACTTAGAATTAGAACTGGCCCCACTCTTTATTTAGTACTTCTTCTTCTTCTTCACTGAACCGAACCAGAGCTGAAGAAAAGTGAGGACGGTGATGGCGGAGCGTGAGATTTCGTGAACTTTCCGGTGGCCGCTGACGGTACTCCGGTGCTCGAAATCTTCATCCGAACATAGATCTGTAAAGCTCTCGCCGAGAGCTACGCCCTCGTGGTAATTTCTTTCCCGTTTCTTGAGATTTCTCGTTAGGGTTTTTCGGCTCTAACCTCTATTTTGGCCATTTTTGTCTAGATTTCAACCTCTCCCGCATCCTTTTACCCCGATCTATGACGTGGAGTGATTTCGGTGGACTTTTCCGGTAAAACCAAGGCAAGTGATGGTTTCTCCTCGTTTCTCTTTGTTCGATTCGATGGTAACGGCTATGTTTTTCACGTCTCCTAAAATTTTCTACAATTATTCTTCCCAATTATTGCTATGATTAACCGATTTGTTGATCACATGTTGTTATGATGTGTTGCCGTGCTAAACTCGATCTTGTCTATTTATGTTTAATCGTTCTTGAAGTGTTTTAGCGATGCTTTAAGTGTCTTAGCTCTCGTTATCAAACATTTTAGAGTTTAATTAGGGTTGTAATCGTTCCTAAGGGTTGATCAACCGCGTCTTGAGTTCGGTAATGTCTAGTAGAATCTGTCGAGCCAAATCCCGAGATATTTGTGTTATGGTTTATTTGGGTTTCTTGAATGCGGGAGTTAGTGGACGATTCCACCTCCGCAGTGTTTGTTACCTTCATTAGTGCCCTGTGTGAGTCTACCTAGTTTTGATGTCTGCGGTGTATGGTGGAGAGTATGAGACTCCCTCGCAGTTAGACGGATTATGTATCTGTTTTGTTTTTTGGGTGGTGTGTCCAAGAGTGACCACCTCGCCCGTGTTTTGTTTTTGGGTGGTGTGTCCAAGAGTGACCACTTCGCCGTGTTTTTGGGTAGAGTCGACCACAGGTGCCTAATAAAGGTGTTGTATTTTTCTTTCTGGTGAAATATTCATGTAGTCACCTTATAGTCTTGTGCGTCTGGTATACTCTTGTGGAACATGACAAATCACGTAGGAGTTCTTTTCTTGTTGATGCCCTGTTTCTTTTGTACTTTGCTTCAGTGCTTTTGGTCTTGGGTTGGTACCCCTGTTGACCTTTGTTTATTTTGGCTTATTACTTTTTCCTGCCACTACTTGTATTTTCTTGCTGAGGTGTTCTGTTTTTGGAATGCCTCAGGTTCAGAGCAGTAGCGGTTAGCAGTGCTGGTTTTGGAGTTTTCTGGGCGGCAGCGTTGGCCGTGTTTGTTGCCTCGTCTCAGCGAGGTAGTTTGTTGTTGGTTTAGTTTTACTAGTTCAGACATACTTTTTGTTTGTGGGTTCGTGTCAGCTTGTTGGCGCCCACTGATTTGTTAGTTGTTGATACTTGCTAGCTGCTCATTTATTTAAAAGTGGATGTTTTACTTGCTCTCTGGGAGGATTTATGCTAGGAATGCATGTTAGGTAATTTCAGCTATAAAATCTACTACTATCACTTCATGCATTGCATAATTTTAAACTCTACCTTGTTATTTTTAGCGATCGTAAAAGCGATCTTTCCTACTATAATAAATTTAGAGTCTTGCATAACATGAGTTGTCCTTTAGGGACGTTTTCTTTAAAATAACTTGAAAAGAACATTTCTTCATGTTTAGTTGGTGTCTGTCTGAGCGTCCACAGTTATCCCCTGCTGACGTGGCATCATGACGCGCATTTTCCCTTACTCTGATAAGCTTTATTTGCGGTGAAAATGCGGGTTGTGACAGTTGCTACGTCTTCCTTTTTAGGAGGTCTCCCCGCAGGTAGAGCAGACGCAGACTTTGCAGCAGGACAGCCAGGCCAGGACGACAGAGCCTGAAGGGACGGTATCGTCGCTACCGTCAGTTACTAATGTGAGTGTTGAGCGACTCTGATGTAGCCTTTTGGGCGTTTATTAGTTGTACTCTGATATATTGTAGAAGCATGTTATAGCTTCTCTATTTTGATGTACTTTGGACTTATATATATACTTTGTGTGGATTTGGCTTCTCTTATTATATTTGGTTGGGTTGGCATATATATATATATATATATATATATATATATATATATATATATATATATATTGGTTGTAGCCGGCAGAATAGGCGTCTTGTGGTACAGGTTGGCCCGTGTGCTAATGCTACCGCAAGGCGACTGTTCTGGGCATAAGACCTCGTTCGTGCCGTGTTTTGGGATCCGGGAGGGGGGTCTTACAAATGGTATCAATTTGCCACGATCCCCAATTAAAGAAGTCATTCAACAACGGTACCACCCTCGTTCGATTAGTCAGTTTGAGGACAAACTGACTTAGCGAAAGCAGCGGTGTGCCCATATGTAATTCACACTAAGTTGTCCAACTTTGACCTTAAGATTAGTCAACCTGACCATACGTTTGTATTTTACGTGTAGATTCCAGTGCACGCTGAGCCGATGGGGGGCACTCCTGCCCCTTCCATACCCACTCAGTTCCAACAATCCGAGTTGGGGCAGACGCTCACCGCCATCCTGGATGCCTTTAGGGCGCAGCAGCCTCCGGTGCAACAACAGGCTCCGGGCTCTAACTGGTTGAGCACCTTTCGGGCCCTCTACCCTCTCGCCTACCTCGGGATGGAGTCGGTCGTACGCACGGAGGAATGGCTTGACACGGTGCAGGAGTTGTTGGCGGGGATCCGTTGCCCAGCCAACATGGTTGTGACGTTGGCGGTGTCCGTCTTGGAACTACATGCTAAGAGGTGGTGGAAGTCCCTCATGGGCTCCACCTTCCAAGGTCGGGTCTATACAGAGATAAGTTGGAGCGAGTTCTCGGATGTCTTCTTGGAGCACTTCATTCTCACATCCGCTCGAAATAAACTCGAAGAGAGGTTTCTTCTGCTGAATCAAGGATCAAAATCAGTTACGGAATATCAGCGAGAGTTTCAGCACCTCGCGAGGTTCGCAGATTCTTATGATTTGGATGATAGAGGATACGTCAAACGTTTCTACAAAGGGTTGCGAGATCCCCTAAGGCAGGCCCTTTTGTTTATAGCGGACGCTAGCTTGGCGGAGATTATCGACATGCCGAAGAGATTGGAGGCGGATCACTTGAGTAGTGGTAAGAGACCTGCGGAGGGCGTGATAGAAGCTAGCCCAAGCAACAGAAGAAGGCGGGACTTTAGAGGAGGAAGAGGACATCAAAGAGGTGGAGGACGTTTCCACCGAGATTTTAGAGTGGAGCACCTGATTCCGCAGCCGCCCGCGTTGCCTCCACCACCACAGCCTCAACAATTTCAGCAACCTGAGGGGCGTCGTGGGTTGGTGTGCCTTGAATGCAACCAGCCGGGCCATATTCGACGTTTCTGCCCGCGGTTGTTTGGGAATGTCCCTCCTGCTCTCTCTCTGGCAGCTCCGCGGGGGCGTGGTTATATGCGTGGTCGAGGACGAGGACCACGAGGAGGAAACCCCGGTCCTGCCCGGGATCAAGTGTACGGGCTGGACATGGCGCAAGAACGGAATCCACAAGATGTGATTGCAGGTATGTTGCAATTAACTTTCACATTTTCTTTGATTAACTTAACTTGCTTAAAACATACTAGACACCTACTGTTGAGTTTTGGTTATTGGTACTTAGGCACTGTGGTAGTCGGCGGGAAGACGGCCTATACGTTGTTCGATACCGGTGCCTCACACTATTGTGTCTGAGGACTTCATTAAAGACATGGAGGGTGTGCAATACTTCACTGGTATTGCTCGAAGAGTACGCCTCCCGGACGGCTCTGAGATGACCGCAACCGCTAAGTGCGAGCTAGAGATACTTATTGGGGGAAAGGTCTTTGATACGCCTGCCACGGTCTTGAGAATGTCAGAGTTTGACATCATTTTAGGCATGTCGTGGTTGGACTGGCATTTTGCAAGGATTGACTGTGCAGAGAAACGAATCTATTTGAGACATGGAGACACCGACGTCATCTTTCAAGGTATTAGCTTCGCACCTCGTATGATGTTATCTTCAGTTCAGGCAGTAAAAGCCCATATGAAGGGGGATGAAGTCTTCATGATCTGTTTCGAATTGAAGGAGATGGCGTTGGATATGAAAGATGTACGGGCAGTGCGGGACTTCCCCGAGGTATTTCCTGAGAAACTGCCAGGATTACCCCCGCATAGAGAAGTCGATTTTCAAATTAATTTAGTACTGGGTGCCAAGCCTGTATCCAAGGCCCCTTACCGAATGGCCCCGAAGGAACTCGTGGAGTTTAGAGTTCAACTGCAAGTACTGGTGGAGTCAGGGTTCGTTCGCCCCAGCTAGTCACCCTGGGGAGCCCCTGTATTATTCGTCAAGAAGAAGGACGAGACCTTGCGTCTATGCATAGACTATCGGGAACTCAATCGTCTGACGGTACGGAACACCTATCCGCTACCCCGGATCGACGAGTTGTTCGATCAACTGGTGGGAGCACATTGGTTTTCTAAGTTGGATTTGCGCTCGGGATATTATCAATTGAGAATACAAGAGAAGGACATCCAGAAAACGGCCTTTAGTTCAAGATATGGACTGTACGAGTTCACTGTAATATCGTTTGGGCTCACAAATGCCCCTTCGGCCTTCATGAGTCTGATGAATAAGGTGTTTGAACCTTACTTGGATATCTTCGTCATTGTTTTCATCGACGACATCCTGGTCTACTCAAAGACGGAGGAAGAGCATATTGAGCACTTGACCTTGGTATTGAAGAAATTAAAAGAGCACGCTTTGTTCGCCAAGTTCAGCAAGTGTGAATTCTGGCTTAAAGAGGTTGCTTTCTTGGGGCATTTGATCAGTGGAGCGGGACTAGCGGTGGATCCGGCCAAGGTGCGTGTCGTGAAGGAGTGGTCTCCCTTAAAGTCGGCGGCCGATGTGAGGAGCTTTCTTGGACTTGTCGGGTATTACCGCAAGTTCATAAAAGGGTTCTCAAAGATTTCCCTCCCTCTTACTTCCTTGACAAAGAAAGGTGTGTCATTTGAGTGGACACCCCAGAGCGAAGCGGCGTTCCAAGAGCTGAAGGATAGGCTTACCTCCGCCCCCATCCTAGCACTTCCGTCTGGGAAGGAAGGATTTCAAGTATACACCGACGCGTCATATCAAGGGATGGGAGTGGTGTTGATGCAGCACGGACACGGGATTGCCTATGCTTCAAGACAGTTGAAGAAGCATGAAATCAATTACCTGGTTCATGATTTGGAATTGGGAGCAGTGGTGTTCGCCTTGAAGGTTTGGAGACACTATCTATACGGCGTCGACTGCGAGATCTTTTCAGACCATAAAAACTTAAAGTACGTTCACACACAGAAGGAATTGAACCTGAGACAACGACGATGGTTAGAGTTTCTGTGCGATTATGAGTTCACTTTGAACTATCATCCCGGAAAGGCAAACTCGGTGGCCGATGCATTGAGCAGAAAGGTACCGGACTCGAGCCCAGAGTCTCGGTTGATGAGTATGGAGTTGGCTCGGATGATTGAAGAGATGGATATCACTTTGGTATATAAGGCTCCTTCAGCAGAGTATACAGAGTACTTGGCAATCATGAGCATAGTTTGTGATATCCGGGACCGAATCCGGGCGGAGCAAGGAAGGGATGCGGCTCTAGCCCCGGCATTCAAGGCAATCGAGGATGGGACTACTGATGAGTATACACTAAAAGATGGCCTCGTTTATTTCCGCGGCAGGCTCTACATTCCCAAGGGCGGTAAAATCCGGGAGGATATCTTGAGAGAGGCACATTGCTCTCAGTATTCAGTGCACCCGGGTATTGTCAAGATGTACGCCGGCCTACGGAAGACCATGTGTTGGCCGGGAATGAAGAAAAATGTCTGATATTTTGTTACACATTGCGAAGCTTGTCAAAGGGTGAAGGCGGAATGCAGGAGTCCCGGTGGTTTGTTACAATCGTTGTCCATCCCCGAGTTGAAGTTTGAGGGTATCTCCATGGACTTTGTCCATGGGTTACCTCGCTCGCGCTCAGGGAATGATTCGGTGTGGGTGATCGTTGATCGACTTACGAAAGTAGCCCGGTTTATCCCCATGAAGAAAGAGGCTCACGTGGATGTCTTGGTACGCCTCTTTGTGGAGCAGTTCGTACGGTATCATGGCGTATCTAAGACAATCGTTTCTGACCGGGATGGTCGTTTCACCTCAAGGGAGTGGAAGGCGGTGCAGGCGTATTTGGGTTCACGCCTTACCTTTAGCATCGCGTTTCATCCTCAGACGGACGGGCAGTCTGAGAGGACCATCAGAACACTGGAGGATCTAATGAGATTATGTGTTTTGGATAGAGGAGAGTCGTAGGAAAGGCTCTTACTACTAGTAGAGTTCTCCTACAACAACAACCACCAGGCGAGTATCGGCATGGCGCCCCATGAAGCCCTTTACGGAAGAAGGTGCAGAACCCCCTGTCTTGGGTGCAAGATGAAGACCCAAAGGCTTTGGGAATTGATTATATTGATGATACGGATGCGGTGGTTAGACTGATACGGGATCGCATGTTGGAGGCTCAAAGTCGGCAGGCGAAGTATTACAACGCAAAGCACCGGATGGTGGAATTTCAAGTGGGTGATAAAGCGTTTCTGAAGATTCGGCCGATGCATGGAGTGTCACGGGTGTGACAACCCAAAATTTCACGCACGCAATTTACTTTATTTTCCCCGATGATGAAAAAGGCAGTATGATATTTTTCTCGAGATTTATCTTTTGCGCATTTTTCGTTTCATTTGATGTCATTTGATTTTGTTTCCGTTTTATGTGGGCTGGCTGTTTTACTGGCTGGACATGTTTGTTGGCTGATATGTTAGTGGGCTTATATTTAATGGTGGGCTGGCCTTGTGCTTATGGGCTAGCTGATTAGTTATGGGCTAATGATTTTCGGCTAGCTGGCTTGGTGTGTTGGCTGTGTTAACGATGTGCTGGCTGTTTCATTTATGCTGGCTGCTTATTTGTTGACTGCTGGATATGGATAAGTGCTGGCTGAGATTGGGCTTATGTTGGATGGTGTGTTGACATTTGGGTGTTGAGGTGTGACACTTGGCTTGTATTTGGACACTTGGCTGTTGAATTAATGGATGTGGTGACACCTATTTGAGTTAGCCACTCCATTTTGTCCTCTTGCTGCCTCTTCACCGCCTATCCACCTGTATAAATATGGATGGATTCTCCTCTCTTCTCTCATTTTTTGGTTGCTCTCTCCCTTCCTTGTTGTCTATACCATTGTTCCCTGATAACGTGTTGCTATCTGACTGCTTCTTGCTGCTGTCCTGAGCGGCTACTCCCTGCTTGCCCCTCTTCTCTGCTGCTCCTTGCTGCCCCGAGCTGTTGTTCTCTGTTGTCTTGCTGCAGCACCGCCCCCTAGCTGTTACTCTTGGCTGCTGCTCCTGAGCTCCTTGACTAACTGAACAGTGCTCTCTCTCTTCCTTCCTCTTTCTCCTCTTTTTGCTGGTTAGTTTATTACTTTTATGATTATTTTGAAACTATGTTTCGTACTGATTTTAGGCCGGCTTGTCACTGTTTTTATGACTGTTTTACGTCCTGTTTGGGCTGATTTTTTTCACGGTTTATACATTAGTTTTGGGGCTGTTTTTTTGGCTGAAAAGTGACTATTTTCGTGTTGTTTTTGAGCTGCTGTAAGGTTGTTTATTGACTTACTTTTTTGTATATTGCTGGATATCCCTTTATGGGGACGGGACGTCCATTTTGGGTGCTGGTTTTAGCCCATTTTGAGGCATATTTATGGTTGTCCGGCAAGATATAAAATGAGATTTTGGCCTTTCCGGTTTATCGTTTCTGTTTTCCGATGATTTTGCGAATCTTTCTAAATATTTTGCGCTTTTCGCTACGAATTCCAAGTGACGCAACCCAATAAACGTGCGTATAATTTCAGTGGTTCCCAAGACTTCAAAATTAGAGGATGTCGTCGCTAGGAAATCGTGACGGAAATGCGAATAAAGGCAAAGTTGTTGTCAGTTGAAGAGCCCAGGATTTGGGTCTCTACAACGGGTGTGTGGTGTGAAAAAGCTCAGCCCAAGGTAGGTTGGGCCATACACTGTATTGGAAAGGATTGGCCTGTTGGCCTATCGGTTGGAGTTACCGCCAGAGCTTGAGAATCTCAACGACGTGTTCCATGTGTCGTCGCTTTGAAAGGCGTTGTTGCGGCCCGATCAATATATCCCCACTACTGACGGTGCAGTGGCGGCTGATAGGTCTGTGCGACTGGAGCCGGTGCAGAACGTAGACAACGAGACAAGAACATTGCGCCGCAAAAGTGTTCCTTTGGTAAAGGTGCTATGGTCTAATCATGGCAAGGAGGAGTATACATGGGAGCTGGTGGACTTGATGCAAAAACGCTACCTGGCGTTGTTTGCTCAAGGTAATTTTGTTTAAAAGCATATTTTATATTATGTTATGCTTTTACCCCCACAGCCCTAGCCTGATTTCGGGGACGAAATCTTTTATTTTGTTTATAGGATTTGTAACGTCCTGATTCGCACTAGGCCCCTCGTCGGCGTTTTTGAGTCAGGAGAGCTGACTTGGGTTCAGGGGTGTGTTGGTAACTGGGCTGCACTTGTAAATAGGAGGAGAAATCAGTCGAGCATAGGACACGGGTAGCGACACGGGTGTGTCCCTACCCGTGTGGGAGAGGCCAGCTCTCGAGTCGACGACTCGAGTATGTCCAGAGAAGGACACGGGTAGTGACACGGGTGTGTCACTACCCGTGTGAAATGACACGGGTAGAGACACGGGCGTGTCCCTACCCGTGTGTGTGTCGAATTGACCTCGACGAAGCGTGTCGAGATCGACGAAATGTGTCGAGATCGTCGAAATGTATGACAGGGGTAGAGACACGGGTGTGTCCCTACCCGTGTGTGTGTGCGTCGAGTGCTCGACGAAACGTGTCGAGATCGACGAAGTGTGTCGAGATCGACGAAGTGTATGACACGGGTAGAGACACGGTCGTGTCCCTACCCGTGTGTGTGTGTGTCGAGTTGAACTCGACGAAGTGTGTCGAGATCGACGAAGTGTGTCGAGATCGACAAAGTGTGTCGAGATCGACGAAAGGTGTGACACGGGTAGAGACACGGGCGTGTCCCTACCCGTGTGTCTGTGTGTCGAGTTGAGTTTGTCGAGATGTATCTAGAGAAGGACACGGCCAGGGAACACGGCCGTGTCATGTGGACACAGGTTGGGACACGGGCGTGTCCCTACCCGTGTCGAGTGTTGAACCGACACTAAAACCGTCATTGACGCTTCGCCCGAAGCAGGACACGGGTAAGGACACGGGCGTGTCCCTACCCGTGTCACTTTTCATATATAAGGGTTGTGAAAACCCTAGCCGTTTTCACTCATCATTCCAGCCATTTTTCCTGAGAGAAACTTCTGTAGAGAGGGAAAACTGCTGGAGCAAGTTTTGGAGGAGAAGATCCGCCGTCGCCGTGAAGGAGAAGATGCCGCCGAGGAGAGTTACACGATCCATGGCCGGAAATAGTGGAAATGCCGGAAATGAGGTGAGCTTCCTCCCCTCTCCCTTGGTGCTAGATCTGTAGACACCTAGGTGAGATGTCGACTCAAAAGAGTCTAGAACAGTGAGATGGTGATTTCTCTAAGAAGAGGCCGTTCTAGGGCTTGTGCTCTAAGGCTAGTTGTGTCTTCAACCTCTCCAACCTTTTATGTGAAGATGGGGGATGGTTTCGTGAAAAATCATGGCCTCATGAGGGTGAATAAGGGAAGAGGAATTTCTGGAGGTAATTTTGGAAGATCGATTTGAGGAGGAAGATGAACCGATGCCGTTCATTCCGCTTTAAGATGCGTGCAGAATCTGTGTTCTGCGCGCAGCGATCTCCTTGGCCATTTTCGGATGTGATATGGCCAGATCTGGGCTTTCAACTAAACACAAAGGTTGAAGTCCTTGAAAACACCTTTCCAACGAGTGGTTGCACGACTTCAGGCGAAGTATGTAGCCACGGGAAAGCCCGAACGAAGATGACGTCCGATAAATCCTGCATGTAGAAATTGTGTTCTGTACGCAGCGGACTTCAAGGCTGATTTCAAGTATAATACTGTTGAATCTGGGTTGTGGGCCGAACATAAAGGTTGTAGCCCATGAAAAGACCTTTCCATCAAGGGGTTACCCGTCTTCACCGGATTACTGTAGCTTCGGGAATCTCCGGTCGAAGTTGCTGTCCAGATTTATTCTGCATTTCAATTCTGGGTTTGGTATAACATGAATTTGGATTCAATGTTGCAATTAACTTGAGGTTTGGGTGAATTCTTTTATGTTAATCATCTTTGTTCTATAATTGATGAAGTTTAATAATTGGGTCCCATGAAATTGATTTGTGAAGCGAAGCATACTTAAACGAAATGATTTGATAGAAATTGGTAGACTAATATAAATGTACATCATGTTTATAATGTGTTGAAATCATTTGGAATGACATGTAGGAGGATAATCTATGGTCATGTGAATAACTGTTTAACGGATTGAATTTAGTAGTCCAATGCTTAGAGTGTCGTCTCCCTACGGGTAGCATTGTGGAAGGGTGTAAGTGCGGTGATGACCGTCACTAGATGGGACTGTGTTGGGATGAGACAAAGTCGGACGGTTGGGCTGGGTCCTCGGTGTTCATTTCCCGGGGCCCCTTCTGTGTCGAGTGGATGGTTGGGTTTGGTCCTCGTGCTTTCTCTGAGGCTCCTTCCATGCCGCGGTGGTTTGGAAATGCATGCGGTGTGAGTCGACACGCGGTGTCGAATCCTGGGTTAAGGATAGTGTGGCAGGTCTACGGGCTCGCCGATCGTCACACCGACGGGAGTTGACAGTTAGACTTTGGGCGGTTGGGTTTGGTCCTTGGTGTTCACGTCCTGGGGCTCCTTTCGTGCCAAGTGAACGGTTGGGTTGTGTCCTCGTGCTTTCTTCCGAGGCCCCTTCCGGGTCACACAAGGCCAGTTCGGTGCTGTGTTCTCGGTGCACATCTACCCGAGACCCCCGCTGGGTCATAGTACGCATGAGCTCCGCTGTTGTGTTCTTAGCGTTGAGGCGTACGGAGGCCTAGGTGAAGTAGTGTGGATACCCGCCTAGTAGTAGAGATGTCCGCTCTACTGTCACCGTCTGGCCACGGCGGTTGATGCCTGAGAGGTTAGCTACCTGCTCGAATAGTGGGAACTATAGTCTGTGTCAACATGGCAATTGCATGTGTGTGATCATGGGTGAGTCATTTCATAGCATAGATACCATTTCATAACATTGCACAAGAAGATTCTCATCGTATAAGTTTGTATGGGCACTCATATACGATGAGTTACTTTATGTAAACTGATTCTTAACTTATAAGCTTGTATGGGCATCCTTATAAGTTAAGTTACTTTCCTGCTATAGTTACTTGTACTTGATGGTTTGTTATTGTTTATGTAGAACTGCTAGAATAAAATGCTATTAATCTTATTGTATCATTACCACCTGCTTGTACCATTACCACTTGTTTGTACATGTTATACTATTTATTATACTTTGTACCCTTGCTCTTTTCTCCGCCCGGTGTCGAGGAGTCGTCGGGGGAGCGGATGTGAAGTCACTTAGTCTTTTCGACTAACGGTTGTCACGTCTTCCTTTTTAGGAGGTCTCCCCGCAGGTAGAGCAGTCGCAGACTCTGCAGCAGGACAGCCAGGTCAGGACGACAAAGCCTGAAGGGACGGTACCATCGCTACCGTCAGTTACTGATGTGAGTGTTGAGCGACTCTGATGTAGCCTTTTGGGCGTTTATTAGCTGTACTCTGATATATTGTAGAAGCATGTTATACCTTCTCTATTTTGATGTACTTTGGACTTATATATACTTTGTGTGGATTTGACTTCTCTTATTATATTTGGTTGGGTTGGCATATATATATATATATATATATATATATTGGTTGTAGCCGGCAGAATAGGCGTCTTGTGGTACAGGTTAGCCTGTATGCTAATGCTACCGCAAAGCGACTGTTCTGGGCATAAGACCCCCTTCGTGCCGTGTTTTGGGATCCGGGAGGGGGGTATTACAATTGCTGCTCGGGTCCTAAGCACTCACATTATCGACCGGAAAGAGTTGTACTTGTATAGTATGGATCGCCGTGTTCCGATCAACCTGGGTGTAATGGTTACGCAGTTCTTGCTACAACTGGCGACAAACATGCACGTAAAGAATATCTCGGGGTTGCACTTCATCGCGAAATTGGTTCGCTCTATGGGGTTTTTGGACATGCTCCCCAAGATGTGAGCGGCCTGCACACCGGATTGTGTGAACCTCCACACCCTAGTAGCCATGGGGCTATTACAGAAGTCCACCCACAATGGGAATCCCATATATATCAGGTGATGGTGCTCCCGCTCTGGTTGATCACCAGGAGGAGAGAATTGACGAGTTTGAGCCTTGCCACCACAACCTGGATCAGCACGCCGCCACAGCTGAGGTATGCAAGAGGAGAGAGTCGCGGAAGCAGAGTATTTCTACAGATAGAGGTCTTATCAGGAGGTGTTCCCTGATGATGCGCATCAGCTCGACCATCTGTCTACACAGATGGATTCGATGAATCTTTATATGCATCAGTAGGGTTCCTTCCTCGGAATGCCTCTCTACTTTACCTTCGGCGGCGCCAGCCCTTCCCAGGAACCCAATGCTGGCCCTTCGTCTGGCTTTTTTTGAGTACATGTCTTTTTCTGAGGAGTACTTTATTCTTATTTTTGTTGTTTGATTCTCCAAGATGTTGCAGATATTGATGTATGACTATTGATCCCTCCTGTTTACTGTTACTTTTATATTAGTACATTTGTAGAACTTTACTTTAATGTAAATAGTAAAATCATATCTTGTGTAGCAGCGTAGTTCTATGCATCCCAATTTTATCTGCATAGTTATCACTGCTTCTACTTGTTTTCCTTGTTTTGCTTGCGCTAACCCCGCAAGTCCAGCCTGATTCGTGCATCTTTTTTGGCCAAGCGTGGGTCGGGTGCATAATTTGGCAAATTAAAAGTTCAAGTCATCTCGGAATGCCCCATCTCGGGCATTCGGTAACACATTTATATCCCTTCATCTTTTTATGTATTGAGGGAAATGCTATATTTAAGTCTGGGGGTAATTGTTGCATTTAAGTCTTATGGTACCCAATATTTTTGTTTTTGATTTCAGCTGTGAATCGCGTATCTTAGACAAACACCATTGTTCTACATTTTCTGCTAGTAATTTTGCATTGTGTGAACAAAAAATTGATGTACTTTATAGAGATATCTGGGAAAATCTTAATTTTTTTACATTGTGAAAGGGTATAAATATTTCAAAACCTTATTGACAATCACTCTCACATGACTTGGTCATATCTATTGTGCTCTTGCGCTGAATTATTTTCTATCTTCAAATATTTTACGCTAAAATTGTTAATCAATTCAACAAATTTGTCAAAATCTTGTGTTCTAATAACGCAAAAGAATACCATAGTAAACCCCCTTTAAGAGTATTTTTCACTCGCATGAATGCACTTTTTGGATTCAGATGCTACAAGTACACCAACTTCCACTTAGCTCATCCTTGAACCTACATCATACTGCAAGAGCTCCAGCTCTAATACTATTTGTAATGACCCAACCCAAAATATCTGTCTATTTTGGTTAAATCCAACTCATACGAAGTTAAACTGCACGGTTTTATCCATCTCCATAGTTTCCTTATGAGTACTTCCTAGAAAGTCACTCATCTCAGAGCATGCTTATTATGGAGTTTAGGAGTTATTCATATAATTTTATCTCTTACTCTAAAAAGTATCTCTTTTATTTAATTATCTAAATTATTACTTAAGTTTAGTAACATTTTTTCCAATTTCAATGCGAGATTCAGTTCATTCTTGCAGTACCTTCAACTGAAGTCTATTAGAAACTATATTTGTCCCAGCTTCACTGTTTCAAAGACACCCAGTGCCCTCATCAGGCTGCCCTCACTGGATTCAGGATGTAACACCTACCCCCTAAAATAAATTATGTATATTATTTGATGTCACCCAAGTTGACAAAATTACTTCATGGACAGGTTAGCCATAAGTTGATCCATAAAAAATATTCGCTCAAGTAGGACAACTCATCTCTCTCAAAAATTAAGTAATGAATAGTAGTTAAATATCAGAGCCTTCCAAAGAGAAGAAAAAAATTCATAACTGTACAAAGACATAGGAGAAAGGAAAAAATCACGAGAGATTTTATTAATACCCCCAAATTCACATGTGTAGAAATACATGTATTAGTACATTTAAATAGAAAAGGAAAAGAGGAGAAAGACTATATCAAGATGCGGGACTAAACTATACTCAAAATGGGCTACAAATTGGGCCAAATTATGGGCTTTTTTATATTTTCTTCAACACTCCCCTGCAAATTGAGCATGCAAATCGTAGACACCAAGCTTGGACAAAAAATGATAGTACAATGGTCGTGATAAAGCCTTGGTGAGAATGTCGGTAACTTGTCCGATGGCAGGAGCATGTTGTAATTCCAATTTCTTTGATTGTACTTTCTCCCAAGCAAAGTGACAATCAACCTCAATGTGTTTTGTTCGCTCACGAAAAACAAAATTCTTTGCAATGTATATTGCCACTTGACTGTCACAAAATAAAGTTGTTGGTGAGGAAAGTTTGACTTCCAAATCATGAAATGGACTCTCTAGCCAGGTAAGTTCAGACACAACTGCAGTCATTGCGCGATACTCGGCTTCAGCAGATGAGCGAGCAACAACAGATAGCTTTTTGCTACGCCAGGTAATAAGGTGTCCTCCAAAGTAAGTACAAAAACCACTTGTGCAATGTCGATCATCCAGAGAGACAGCATAATCAGCATCAGAATAAACAATCAGAGATAGAGAGGAAGAGGAAGATGGTTTGTATACAAGCTCTTGTCCAAGGGCAGTCTTCAAGTATCTGAGGATTCGCTCAACTGCCTGGAAATGATAGATCTGTGGCATGCATAAAACGACTGACAACTCCAACAACAAAGGAGATATCAGGTCTTGTAATAGTAATATATATCAGCTTTCCGACAAGGCAATGATAATACTTAGGGTTTTGCAGTAGCAGATCTGAGTCTGACTCGTGAGCACAAAGCTTGTGGTTGACAATTATAGGAGTGTCAGCAAGCTAGCATCCTGAATATCTAGCATCCTGAAGAATGTCATGACAATACTTTCGTTAAGATAGGACAAGTCCATCAGGACGTCGAGCTACCTCAAGTCCCAGGAAGTACCGAAGATTTCTCAGGTCTTTAGTTTGAAAACTGAATTTAAGTGTTGCTTAATCATTTGTATTCTTGTGGAGTCATTAGCCGTAATCAAAATATCATCAACATAAACCAAGAGGATTAGAGTGTCGGTTGGTTGATGACGAGTAAAAAGAGAGAAGTCTGTCGAGCTTCGAGTGAATTCAACATCCCGGACAACCATATTAAACTTGTCAAACCATGTGCGCGGAGACTATTTGAGACCATATATAGATTTCTTAAGGTGACAAACACGAGACTCACTCGTAGTCTAAAACCCAGGAGGTTGATGCATGTAGAGAGTTTCTTGAAGGTCTCCATTTAGAAGGCATTTTTGACATACAACTGATGTAAGGGCCACTGTCGATGAACAGTTAAGGAGATCAAGACCCGAACAGTATTCAACTTGGCAATTGGTGAGAAAGTCTCATCATAGTTGAGACCTTGTTGCTGAGTGAAACCTCGAGCCACAAGCCGAGCCTTGAGGCGGTCGACTATCCCATCTGGAGCATTTTTGATCGCATAAACCCACTTACATCCCACGTAGGTCTGCCCTGGAGGAAGAGGGACAAGATATCAGGTCTGGTTAGCCCAAAGGGCAGACATTTCATAATCCATGGTCGCACGTCACCCCGAATGTTGGAGAGCCTCCTGCAAAGAGTTAGGCAGAAAGATGGAGGATAAAGAAAGAGCAAATTTGAGAAGAGGCACAGAGAGACGATGTAAGGATACACAGTTTGCCAATGGATGAGCTGTTGAGGGCGATTCTTGATCAGTAGGGAGCAAGATATACCTAGTAGAGGGTAACTGCTATAGGGCATCAAATTTGGAAGGACGGAGGGTATAGACACAAGGCGTTGTTTTGGGTTGCACTGGTGGTGGGGTTGGAAGAAGTGATGGAAGTGGAGACATAACAGGAATGGTAGGACGTGGTGGAAGGGGGGACTAAGAGGAGAAAAGTGAAAATGTTGATCCTCGAGAAAGGTGACATCGGCCGAAACAACCAGTTTACGATCAGTGGGAGAGTAGCACAAATACCCCTTCTGAGTGCGGGAGTACCCAACAAACATATATTTTATAGCTCAAGTAGCAAACTTGTCAGCTGGCGGACCAAGATTATGGACATAACAAGTACATCCAAAAACATGATGTATGATGGAAAAAGAATTTGTTGAAGGAAAAAGTAGACTAAACGGAGTCACACGTTTAGTCACAAAGTTAAGAATGGTGGAGGGCATGTGATTAATGAGATGCCACGCAGTAGAAACCACGAAGTTCCAGTAAAGTGTGGGAACCTGCATTTGAAACATGAGTGAGCGGGCAACGTCAAGAAGGTGACGATTTTTCTGCTTGGCAACACCATTTTTTTGGGGAGTATAAGTGCATGATATTTGATGGATGATGTCAAACTCAGATGATGCTAAACTCAGCGCACAGATCTAAAAAAAGTATGAATAATATATTCACGCGCATTATTGGTGCAAAGAACTTTAATAGTTGTGGAGAACTAAGTACGAGTCTTAGTAATAAATGCACGGAAGATATAAGTGATTTCAACACGATCACGAAGTAAATACAACCAGATCATGTGCGAGTAATTATCAATAAATGTAGCAAAATAACGATAATCATAAACACTAGAATTTTTATAGGGGTCCCAAATATCAGAATGCACTAATGAAAAAGGAGCAGTACTCTAAGTACAACGAGGAATAAAAGATGCACGATACTACTTGTCAAAGATACATGATTCGCAAGTAAACTCCTGAAGGGAGATATCTGAAAGAGCTTTCTTGAGAACCTGGAGGGGAGCATGCGCAAGACGACGATGTCAATCAACAGAAGTGACCGAGGAGAGAACAGTAGACGGGACATCCAAGAGATAAAGCTCATTAGACAGCAGCCCCTTACGAATGATATCATGCGTCTGTCGATCCTACACAACAAAGGAAGAGGGAGGGAAGGTTACATAGCAATTAAGGTCCTGAGAAAGGCGGGCCGGCGGCTAACAAAAAGCAAGTTAAAAGGTGGTCTCAGAACATGAAGGACCTAGGACAGAGAGAGTTGGAGTGAGGGGAAGATCAGCTACTCCAGAAATCGAGGTAGTGTCATCATTGGCCACTATGATAAATTTAGGATGTGTTGAGTGTAAGTACTGATGTGGTTTCTACGGAGTAATATGGTGTGTAGCACCGGAGTCCACAATCCAGTGTGAGCTATGAGAGAGAGAGAGAGGATATACCTTCATTGTAGGTTGAGGCAACAGACCCGGATGAGCGACTAATCATCCCTTGGAGATTCTGAACTAGGGTGTGCAAGGCATCAATGTCATCCCGAGTGGAGTGGTGAGAATCGACCCCAATGGAAGCATTTTGATGTGAGGGAAGACCATGCTTGCGATAGCAGGTGGCTTCAAGGTGACCCTCTTGACCGCAATAAGAACATTTCAGACGGGGTCGGCGATAACGGCCCCGGCTCCGAGAAATGGCACGGCCTCCGCAAGCCGAAGAAGAAGGAAGAGAGGGGAGAGGCTGCTAGAGGAGATTCGGGGATAGAGGTCCAGGAACATCAGGAGGGGGGGTAACCTTCAAGAGCATCGAGCAAACATCCTAGAGAGGGGGAGTTGTAGATGATGAGAGAATTTGAGCCCGAACACTGTGAAGATGAGGTGTGACACGAGTCATCATCATGACAATCCCGACAGGTTCTTGTTGTGTCTGTTGCGCTGCAAGATCAGTTGTGGGAGGCTGATGTTGTATTCATGGCTCCACAAGAATCTTGGATCTTGCAACAAAAGTGGTTAGGTCAAGTGTTTGAAGATCGGTGATGATGTTGAACTGGTGCTGGAGGCTGTCTTAGCCAGAATAAAGAGAGTGGAGCTCCTCTCACATGGTCTTGGCTGTCTCATGATACATGGTCATTTGATATGGTTCCGTGTCCATGGAATTGAGGATCCAAGATTGAACCCGACTGTCATCACGGATCCACTCCTCTGTAGGTGCGATAGGAGGGGCCTGTGTCAGATGATGAAGAAGGTCTTTGGTCTGCAAAATACGGCGAACAGAGTACACCTACTCAACAAAATTTTGTTTCCCACTAAAAGAGATGGTAGTGATCTGAAGCTCAGCCCGAACTTCAAGGAGAGGCGCAAAAGCCCGAGCAGGAGGAGAGGAAGCATCCCGCGAAGCCATGGAGCAATAACAGCAGCGGCTAGACGACCTAAAGCAAACGGTTAGGCGACCTGAAGCAGCTGCGATAAGAAGTACAACATCACCAGCGAACTGAAGCATCGGCTAGGAGTCAGCACGACCGATCAAGGACCAGCAACTCCAATTACAGCCAAGAGAGAAAAATGCGGCTAGAGAAACCAGCGACCTGTCAAAAACTAAAAGCAGCTAAAGCAGAGGAAGAGGCAGTAGGCAGTGCCCAAAGAGCAGAAAGTGGCTAGACAGGCAGACAAGGAGCTGCGAGCTAGCAAAAATGCGGCTAAGCAGGGAGAGCGGCGGCTAAACAGGGCACAGGGGGGTAGTGAGCTGCGATCACAGCCGCGATAAGAACTGTAACACGGAGAAAAGAGACATGTCGACTAGGAGAATCTGTCACAGGGAGACCAAGCCACAAGGAGAGCGGCGACTAGGAGATGTTGTTCTGCGAACTTAATTGTGAGAAAACCGACGAGGTGCGGCAAGGCCGTGGAGACCGCGGAAGAAGCCAACAGGTGGGGCAGACATGTAAATGGCTATAAAAGCAGAGGAGGGGCGGGAATCTGGGAGGGAAAAGCACTAAAGCAGGGGAGGAAGAGAGGATGTGGTTAGAAGAAGTCTAACAGCACAAAGAGGCGAGAGGGGCCTGAAGAAGGAAAAGAAACAATCTTATTCCTCTAATACCATGTAAAAAACATAGGTGAGAGGAAAAAACATGAGAGATTTTATTAATATCCCCAAATTTATGTGTAGAAATACATGTATTTGTACATTTAAATAGAAAATGAGAAGAGGAGAAAGACTCTATCCCAAGATGTGGGACTAAACTATACTCAAGATGGGCTACAAATTGGGCCAAATTATGGGACTTTTTTATATTTTCTTCAACAATAACAAAAGAAATAAGAAACATAAAACACAATCTCAAGAACAAAACTCTAATTTTGCATAAACAAAAACATCAAATACATTCAAGAGAATAAAAATAAGAAAACTAATTCAAATACAAATGCAAAAAATGGCTCTAAAGAATCTCGATTTTGCATGGAGGCGAAGTCATTCCATCGATAGAGGTGATTAGACAAAAGCTTTGCTCCAAAATTTGATGGGCACCCCAAACTCATCCTATGACTGTCATCCCGAAAAATTATACAAGTGATGTTAAAAATGCTAGTATTCCTTATAGATAGAAGAAATGCATCTTGTAGAAATACCTTGTAAAATGCTAGTATTCCTTATAGATAGAAGAAATAAGCATCTTACTACTCTATATCAATTTACATAAAATGTACTTCACAGAAATCAAGTGCCTCTTATCCCTCAATACCTACATTGAAGACCTAAAGGAGATCATATCAATGTACAACTGGAACATTTGGCAACAAAAGTTATCTATACTATAAACAATAGAGAAGGAAGTGACAATCATCTTATGCACGACAATATTCCTCGAGCTACTTATAAAAGGAGGCATCCTTGCTCCCAGTTAAGTCTATTTCGGACTGCTAGGAGCTTCAACGTTGTGAGCTGTTGGATTTTCTATACAGGAGTGAAACAACACATCATATGTGTGTGGCGGAATATATATGCAAGAAAAATCCAAAAGAGTAAAGGATCTTGCGATATCTATGAATCAAGAAATAAATCATAGTAACATGTTGCATAGTACCTGAATGGGATTGAGTCTTTACTCAATCAAGATGCTCCAAAGATCCAGCCCAAAAAGCTTTGTCTAACAGTAGGTGGCTGAGTCCTCACAAAAATAGATCTGTGACTCTACAGGTATCCACATGAGTGAAATAGAACCTCAAGATCTTGTCACACAAAAACTGGGTCGAAAAAGAAGTGCTCTCTGCGTCTCCACGAATTGCTATATTCGTTTCGAGGAGAGGCGCCGACAAGAAGAAGTCACGACGGGATCTAGGGTTCGGCTCAAATGACGGCTTCAAAAGCACACACAGAAGCCTCCCTATTGGAAAACTTTTTTCCAAGTCTATTTATAACCAAGGATATCAAACAGACAGTAGCCCTTTAGAAAACCGCAAAAACACGAGTTGGCGCCGATATGCATCGACATGCAGTCGGACGTGCGTCGATAAGAACTCGACGTAACGTCGAGAAGCATTCGACGGCACTCGACACACCTTGCGTCGACACGCAGCCGACGTACTTGCGTCGAATAGAAGTCGACGTAGCGTCGACATCTACTCGACGTAGCGTCGACTAAGGATCCGCGTCAACTTCCAGTTCGGCTGCATCGACAGCAAGTCGACGTGCGTTCGATACGCCCTCGACGCAGCCCGTCAGGCTTCTTTATGTCAAAGGACTGGTCCTTTACCCATATCTCATATGAGTGGGGACAACACAATCCATTCTTCAATTTCTCCAAACACTCTTATGTGCGACCCTATAAGCTCATATCGCGTTGGCAGTGAGACTAACTGTCTGATTACTTCCAGATCACCATAGAAACACTAACATGAGATCCCTAAACAGGAATGAGGTTAAGCCTACTAGTACGATGAAACATTGGCTCAAAAAAAGTATTTGTCCTTATATGAAGTACTTGGCCAGTGGAGAAGATCCACATCTCTTGCTTGTGATTCTAAGCGACTCACAACTATCACAAATTATAGCACAAAATCCCACCACCGGGAGCCTAAGTTGTTTTCATCATCACTATCAGTCGTCGACCTTACAGATGGACAAAGCTAATCACGATGATTGATGAAGTCAAAATGTGACCCATGTGCAAAGTCAAAAATATGTCAACAACTTCTTCACTTAGTACAATTCGGGTCTCCTTTTTGGGAGGTGTGGTGTCATCCGCTGGACATGGTGATACTTAAGGATAGCGAGTAGTTTGGGATCCTTCACCGAGAGGCATATTGCCCAGCGACGACAATGTACAGTAGAATAAACGAATGACTTGGAGGATGGCAAAGACCCAGCAAAAACAATTGAAGAAGTCATTAGGAACCCATGGTTAAGGTCACTAATACATCATTCATCTCCATATTTGATTTGATGACCAACACACTTTTGGCAAGTATGGGATTTTGTCGTTAAGGATAACGACGGCTAAGGGAGACGAGTTTTTGAGAACCTCCACGGGAAAATCAACCACCGTCATGGGCAAAGGAGATGTAACATCTCAAGAAGGCCCATAGATTATCCATTAATGACAACCTCCATCTTCCATTATTTGATGGAGACTCCGAGGATCAACATTGCCTACAACGCATAAGCAGCCATGATTGTTGGATTTACAGTTGAGAGAGGAATCAGGGCAGAAGATGATCAAGATCTAGCAAATTTAGTTCATGTTATGTTTACATAGATGAACAAATTTGGCAAGCTTAATTGACCCATGATGTAAGAAGAGGATAGTTAGAATATTTTACATATATTCCTATATTATCATATATTTTTCGGGTTTTGAAAATTCTTATAATAGAATAACAAGTATAAAAAACAGGATGATAATGAAACTTGCATAAACAGAGAGCTGAGAAATAAAAGAAATCAAAATAATATATAGTTTTATAATCGAGTCTGGGTAAGACGTGTGGTCACTGTCCTAAAAAAGTTGCACCACCCTCCGGCAGGACTTTCAACCGATACTCGTTTCTCCAAAATACAACACTCGGCTAGATCCTGAAACTCTGATGTGCGCGGACACCGAAGAAGCACAGAACACCTGAACCCCCACTTGGTGAAGCAAATATCAAGAAAATGGAATCACGAAGAAATTCATCGTAAGGGCGAGAGAGCGAAAGCAATTTTTCAAAGAGCCAAATGAATCAGAAAAATTTCATATATAGGAGTCTCGTAAAACAGAAAGAAATTAACCACGTAATAATTACAGCGGTTATAATTAACAGGTTTTAATCGTGTAGAGAAACGTTGGAAATCCAACGTATATGGGTAATGACGAGAAAACGCGTAAAAGAAGCGGTTAAAAATTTATGCGCAGCAGGTGCGAAAAAAGAGAACTTGACGCAAGTTGCGTCGAGTTCTTATCAACGCAAGGTCAAGTCAACGAAGTTCTTATCGACGCAATCGTCGAGTCCTTATCAACACAAGTCGACGCAAGGTGGTTGCATCAAGTTCTTATCGACGTAACTCCAATCGACGCAAGTTGGGTGCGTCGAGTTCTTTTCGATGCAACTTAAAATATAGAATTTACAAATGTGTCAAACTATTTTGTACAAAAAATATAATTTAATTCAATTATTCCCTCAAATCCGAAATCCAAAATCCGGATCCGGTCTGGTGGGGTGCAAGCACGTGCACATGCGTGTGGTTCATAGTTCATCTTTATGTTTCTTTGAGCAAATATGGAGTGAATTCCTTTATTTACTCACTAACATGAGTGGAGATAAGCATTGTGGGATTAAAGGTTTCATCCTTTCCTTCATGAAAGAATTTCCTCCAAACATTTAGATTCCCTCCATTTGGTTTAGGAGCTTTTCATCAAATATGAGGAGCCCAACACAAAACACCGAACTAGGCTCTAATATAACATTATAAATTATATGTTTTAATTACAAAATATCTAACAGAGGAAGCATGCATAATTGAAGAAGCTATCCCAAATTGATGAAGAGTGTATGACACATTAGCCAGAAGTGGTAGTTGAAGATCTACAGGCGAGTTTTACTTGTGTCAACTACTGGAAGAAGTGTTGATTAATGTACACCCCAACATTGCCTCCTTAAGACTTTGACATCATTCAAGGCGAGAAGGCAGCCTACAATAATTCTCTCCCTCCAATACTCAGTGTAAGACCACAGTAAGAGGAAGGACGCAATAAGTATGCACAGCGACAGCCTACTACATAGGAAAAACTATTCAGCAAGAACAATCACCACATCTCGATAATGAGATAGGAGATGCATTTCTTGGAAAGAAGCTTGTTTGGTAGACATTCCCTAGTAAGCAAGCTACTTTTAATACGACTCACGTAGAATTACAACCCAGCCATATATCGTGGCATGTTCATCAATGGGTCCTTGGCATAGGTTGGGGTGTTACAATTCCAGTATGGGATAATAAGTTACTTTCGATGTCATGTCAATGTGGGCAAGCAGTTATTTATTGAAATGCTTTCCAAACATGGGGACCTGATTAAAAACAGCCTTCATAGAATGTCCTCTGCAGCTCATCAATGTGCAACTATAAACTCAGGTGGAACTAAATGAATGTTGCAAGTTTTGGGAAAGAAAGAATAAAATGCATGTAAGAGCTCCAGTGTTGTGAGATCGTCTCTACCTCCCCCACTAAGAGGCCTCCTTTTTTGGTTTAATCTGCTTCTTCTTTGTAACTTGTACATAGAAGGTAGGGTGATACAAGAATTCACACTTGTGATTTTCTAGTATTGCTTCTACTTCTACTACTTTCTTTACATTTTTAATTTTTTCTACTTTTCTTATGTTGTCTCATGTTCATCAATAAAGCTCGACTAGACATTCACTGACAGATTTTGAATTCAAAATCATCCACAGACAACAAAATCCTGTGCTAGAAAATATAAACAGGAACTTCTTTAAGTCCGACCTGATCTGATATTAATTAAGGTGTACATAAATCAAGAAGAAAGATAAACAGTAATAGAAATAAGTCGAATAACAGGATAAAAAAATGATTTGCCCTTTTAGTGAAATAGTTTTGATTGGTTAGACCAACCTCTGGTGACAAATGAGTATTTATTTAAGTATTGTTTTAGATAATAATAAATTCTATTCATTGTAATAAATTAAAATTTTGAAGTTTCAATAACCAAGTTTTCATATTGCAGGGAATTTCCAACAACAGCCACCAATCAACAGAAAATTCACATACACAACTAAACATATGTATATATTAAGCAATAGAGTAAAGAAAGTTTGACAAGTCAATATGCCCATATGAATTCATTTCTGTGCCAATTGTCTATACTGCAAGGATAACTAATATAGATAACATAGCCAACCAATGGAGCTAATTTATACATAAATAACAACAGAAACTAGATTCTGTGGAATATATCTGCCAGCTGCAAAGAGCCAGAAAAGAATTGAAAAGTAGCAGCTTGTTCATATCATACATACCCTACTATCACGAAGTGAATGGGGGCTATTGCCTATCTTTGGCCTAAAGGCATTGGGATTGCGTTCTAGAGTAGCTTCAACGGCCTCATGCCTAGTAGCTTCATTCTCAACATTGTTGCAACAATTTGAGCAGTTGCAGCCATCACAATAAACCCCGGATGCAAAACACTCGCAATACCTAAATTTTTTTTACTACAGTTAGAATAAGCATAAAAGGAGAAGACTAACCCTAAAAAAGTTTAAAATTTAAAAAGCCAAGTACCACATTACAAATATTAAAAAATAAAAAAGTGATCAATAGTAAGATTAGTTAATTGAGGGCAATTCTGTAAATGTGTGTTTTAAGAATAACAACAACACTCAAGCCTTTATCCCACCATAGTGGGGTCGGCTATATGGATCCTTTGTCATTATTGCGCCCTATCTTTAGCCATAAGCTCACTAATGCCTAAGTACATCATGTCTTTCCTTATTGTTTCATTCCAAGTCTTTTTTGATCTACCCATCCCCCAGTTAACATGCCTAGTGGCTAAACTCTCACAACACCTAAAAGGTGCCTTTAATGGTTTCCTTTGTACGTGTCCAAACCATCTTAATCGAACTTGTCACATCTTCTCTACAATTGGTGTCACTCATGCTTATCTCTGATAAATTCATTCCTAATTTTATCCAGCCCCGTGTGTCCACACATCCACCCAAGAATTCTCATCTCCGTAACTCTCATTTTTTGCTCATGTGCACAATTCACTGCCCAACACTCAGAAATGAAGAGCATCGTTGGTCTAATTACTGTACGGCAAAGCTTTCCTTCATGTTTTAATGGAAGTTTACGATCACATAAGAACAGACGCGCCTCTCCACTTCAACCAACCTGTTAGAATTCTATGTCTCGCATCTTTATCTACACCTCCATCTTTTTGAACTATCGATCTCAGATATTTAAAGCACTCACTGCAAGAAATATCTTGGTCACACAACTTAATGACGGAGGCATCCTTCCTTTTTGCACAACTAAATCTAAGCTTCATATACTCTGTCATTATCCTGCTCAACCAAAATCTTTTTTATAAAGTGTCTCGCCAAGATTTAAGTTTTGCGTTTACACCCTCACATGTCTCATCAACTAAAACAATATCATCTGCAAACAATAAACACCAAGGTATTTCTTATTTGATATGTCTGGTGAGCTCATCTAAGAAAAGGGTAAAGAGATAACAACACTCAAGCCTTTATCCCACTATAGTGGAGTCGGCTGTATGGATCTTGTCTCCATTGTGCCCTATCTTTAGTCATAATCTCACTAATGCCTTAGTACATCATGTCTTTCCTTATAGCTTCATTACAAGTCTTTACTGGTCTATCGTTTAACATGCCTAGTGACTAAACTCTCACAATGCCTAACAGGCCAAGGGTAAAGAGATAAAGGCTTAAAATTGACCCTTGATGTAAGTCAACAGTGATAGGGAATTCTTGTGTAAATCCTCCAGATGTCCCCAACCTCGTCACTGAATATGTATACATATCTTTGATTACACCAATATATGATATATTTACACCTTTCTTTTCTAACACTCTCTATAAAACCTCTCTTGAAATATTATCATAAGCTTTCTTAAGATCAATAAATAGCATATGCAAATCTTTTTTCCTCAATTGTTGTCAATGCGTCTCCTCAAGAAGTGTATAGATTTCATGGTCGACCACCCTGACTTGAATTCAAATTGATTCTCTGAGATAATAGTTTCTAGTCTTACTCTTCTTTATATTACTCATTCTCATAGTTTCATGGTATGACTTATTAATTTAATTCCACTGTAATAGACACAATTTTGTATATTTCATGTGTTTTTATACAAAGAAATCAAGATACTTTCCCGTCATTAGTTTGATATCATCTTTGTCTTCGGTATCTTATTGAAGAAATATGTAAAACACAAAATCTCTTCCTTCCGCAGGCATTTCCATACTTTGATAGATATATTGTTTGACCCAACCACCTTTTCATCTTTCATCTTCTTCAAAACATTGTTTACCTTTAATGCTTGAATTTTACGATAGAAAGTTACGTTTCTATACTTCTCAGATTTACTTAAATCTTTCAAACTCAGTTTATTGTCTTTCTTCATTATATAGTTGATAAAAATATTTTTTCATCACTCATTAATAGTCACATCATCGGGCAAAACCGTATCTGTTCATCATTCATACATTTAACTTTCCATAAATCTCGTCTTCTTCTCTCTAGCTCGAATAATTTATATATATATATATATATATATATATATATATATATATATATATATATATATCACGCTCTCCATTTTTTGTTATCTACTTGCTTGTAAAAAATTTCATAACTTTGACTTCTTGTTTTACGTACTGTCATTTTAGCTTCTTTCTAAGGGATTTTATATATGTAACGCCCCGGTCTACTGTGGGTGTGTTACAGGTCTGCAGACCAGTAACCCCAACTCATCTCCATGGATCTCATTGGTCGCAGCTCCTAATTCCAATGGAGGATTGTTGAGGTTGGGTCTCGAACCGCAAACCTCCTTTTGATGAGGGAAACTAAAGTTAAGCGACCAGCTGTGACTTCCCAGGAGGTCGGTCATCCTTCTGCTAATCTCGCCCAAGCACGCTTAACTATGGAGTTTTTTCACTTCTCATTACCAATTGAGCAGATGAGAAGATGTAGCCAAGCATGTACTCCTAGATGGCTAAAAAAAGATTATCATCCACAAATTTTGAAATGCTTTCAGTCATGTATCATATAAATTTATAGAAATGGAATATGCTGATAGAAGAATACTTTAATAAACCGGTAACTAAATCATATGCAAAGCCCTATACAGATCATGAAAATAATGAAACTTTTATTAATAAATTCAAGTCCTACAACCAATATTTGTTAATAATTAAGATACATATTCACATAATTATATTTTAAGAAAATGAATATAGGCACTACACTTACAGCTTCAAGCATCTTGAATGTTTACAGTTGCAGTTCTTTTTTCTTGTTGGAGTGCCTTCTTTCATTTCAATCAATGTCCTTGACCTAGCATTTGGCGACTCTGGTTTTCTGCAAAAGGTCAAAGGGCTTGTAAGTGACAGTAGTCCCATAAAGCTTGCATTCTGGGGCGCAAACTCGTAGAGTAGGATGTGTGTGGTCAATTTCTACAAAAAACAAATATCAATTTATATGATCGAAGAGTGTCAAGCAATACATTTAGCTAGCTTTGTAATCGAAAATTAATGCAGAAGCAATTTGAATATATCAGTATGACATATAACTGTAGAATCTTTATCTTTCAAAAATGCGGGAAACCAATCGCAACTTTTTTTTTGAAAGAATAGTGATTCAAAGTTAACCTAGGCAGTAATCCCTGTAAATTAGGTACAAACAATAAGAGTTCATTCGTTTTGAAGGAGTTGGCGCCTAGGAACTAGAATTGTAGGTGCATTTTCATTGAAATTGGACCTCCAATTCCAATTTCAAAGCATCATTTTCTGTCCAACCAAACAGACCATAAGGCTGCGTTCGTTTGTTAGGTTTTATACGGAGGGAATTGGTTTTGGTCAAAACCCTCAATTTGTGGGTTTTGGAAATGAGTTAAAACCTTCCTCTTCTTGTTCGTTTGGAGAAGGTTTTGAGATGAACGAATTTATTGTTCATCATCTTCTCCAAAACCCGATGTGAAAAAGTTGGACATGGATTTGCTGTTGAAAAGTTGGAAGCCGGAAATGCTTTGCTGGTGAGAAGCTTTGCTAGAAGTGGAATGCCGGTGAGAAGTTGGAAGTCGGAGAAGCTTCGTTGGTGAGAAGCTGGAATCCGGTGAGAAGCTGGAATCCGGTGAGAAGCTGGATTGGGGAGAAGCTTTTTTGGAACGCCGGTGCGAAGCTTTGTCGGGGATAAGCTACAGTGTCAAAATCTTGCCAAAACCGACCTAAAGAGGTGGTTTTTTGGTATAGAAGGAATTTTTAAAGAACAAAACCCATGGGTTTTGGGCCAAAACCAATTCTCTCTCCTAAAATAAGCAAACGAACACAAGAATTGGAGTGTCATGGGTTTTGGTCAAACACCTTCCTCCAAAACCCATAGGTTTTCCGTAAATGCCAATTCCTTCCTAAAAAACGTCAAACGAACAGCAGAATTGAAATTAAAGGTACCCGATTCCAATTCCTTCCTCCAATTACTGCCAAACGAACGCAGCCTAAAGGAAAAGGTAATTTGCAACTGGTAAAAATGTTTCACTTGGGAACCATCACATTATCGTCAAGCTGGAATGACTCCTAAAAAAGCATTGAGCTGAAAAGATAACATCAAATGGAGATATTTCCCAGCTTTCTCTAACAATGTTGTGTTGCAAAAACAAAAAAAGGGCAGCCCAGTGCCCGAATAATCCCCGCAAAGCGAGGCTCCCATCACAACGGTGAAATGTAGGCAAACCTTACCCTATATCTTTGCAAGAGGCTGCTTCCAGGACTGGAACCCGTGACCTCAATGTCACACGACAACACCTCAACCGATTCCCCAAGTCTCCCCTTGTGTTGCACAAACAATCTATTAAAATTTCAAATATAAAATTTGTTGCCATGTTTCTATTGAAAAGGAAGATTAAAACCCAGAAAAATTCAATAAGAACAGAAAAACTGAAACAACAACACTCGCTGCCACTCTAATTTCAAAGTAATCCAGAGTAGAAAAGAGAAGCTACAACAAAATATATTTAAAAAAAGGCTATAGAAAACGTATTCTAAAGAGATGCAGAAGCTATGATGTTGCTGTCAATCAAATAAAAAGGAAAAATCTTGAGTGCCAAACTATCAAAAAGCAATCTGAACCTGATATCAAATTCATAATAATGGAAAGTTTAAAACTCGAATAACTCACATGGAAGATTTGGGAACCGAAGGGCGCGGAATCGAAAGAGATGGCGCCGGCATCTGCTTCTGCAGCGGTTGCAATTTCTGATCATGGAGTATCGTCCCCTCCGCTGCCGCCGGAACCCCGCAGTGCGCCGACGTGAAATCCAGCTGCCGAACGAGCTTCTTCGGCGGCAAATCCGGCGGCGCAGAATGAGCAGATTGAATTCCATGCTCCATTAAAACACCCAAGATGGAAGAAAATGAGATAACTGACGAAAAGAGATTCCAGCGCGCCGGAGTGCAATTGCGCGGCGGAGATCCGGCGCCGGGAAGGGGGTTCGGCGAAAGAACAAACAACGAGCCTTCGGATTACTTTAGACGGTCTTCTAAGATTCTACTCTTGCTTCTTCTCCTCTGTAAAATCTGCGGGAAAATTTTGAGAAGGGGAAGCGGAGATGAAGGTCTGAGAGGCCTTCTCTCTCCTTTTTCATGTTTTTTCTCTCTCCCCCTCTACTTTTGAAATCAAATTGTAATATTGGACGGTTAGATGAAGCCGTGGATCGAATCGGACGGCCAACAACCTGAACAGATCGTGTGGCCAAAATTCATAGGCGCCGCGATGTGATTCTCTCAGCCGTTGGATCTGGCCATTGATATGGGCTTTTTTTAGGTGATTGTTAACTGCAACCCGTTATTGGCTAGTGGCACCCAAAATCTCACAATTTTTCGTATTTTATTGAAATACGTCTTGTACATGCAATTTCAAGAAAAGTGTTCATGACGAAAGTTGTAGATATCGACGAGATCTACAACTTTCGTGTTGATCAATTTTCCTAAAAATGCATGTACAAGACGTACTTTGGAAATATGTTCAGATTTTGCGTCTTTTCGAAATACGACTTGTACATGTAATTTCAGGAAAAGTGTTCAGCACGAAAGTTGTAGATATCGACGAGATCTACAACTTTTGTGAGAACACTTTTTCTGAAATTGCATGTACAAGACTTATTACGAAAAGACGTAAAAAATTAGAAGATTTTGAGGTACGACTAACCAATTACGAGTTGGGATTAACAATTTTTTATCTTTCTTAACAGAGATGAAAAATAAAGTAAATACATTTACTCTGGAGAATAATGGGGACTGGGGAGTCTAATTTAATTCAAAATCTAATTTTTTTTTATTTAATGTCGATTCAAATAAGGTTGACTATTAATTAAAAACCAATGTATAACCAACCGGCTGATATCTGAGTCGAGTTTGGGGGATTTGGGCTCGGCTCGAAATCAAAATTTTTGAGTCGAGACGACTTGAAATGACTCAATTTCAAATTGACTCGAAATTAAGCAATTTTTTTCTTTATTTTTATTTGATTCAAAATTAAATTGTGCAATATCTAAATTTAGTAAATGAAATACTTAAAATTTTGCTCTTTTTATTTATGTTTAAATTTAAGTGATCTTAATTTTAAAATAAAAATATATTAATAAATACATAATATTTTTAATAAATTCGAGGTGATTTGAATCATATTTCGAGCGATTCAAACCTGACTCAAAACCGGCTCGAAATCAGATTCAAGTCAAATTGAACTAATTCAAATTAAGTTGAATCAATTTTAACCAATTTTGATTCAGCTTAATATTTGAGCAATTTTAGTGTTTTAAATTTAAAAATAAGAATATATTAATAAATACATAATATTTTTTAATCAATTTAAGCTAATTCGAATCATATTTTGAGCGATTCAGGAATAACTAAAAAACGAGTCGAAATCAAAATCGAGTCAAATTATGACATCCTAAATTTTAAAAGATAAATTATTTATTTCCCTTTTAAATTAAATTAAGCTATTCTAATCATAAATTGATAACTATTTAAAACAAAATTACTTTACATTGTTGTTACCGTGTTAATTTAAGCTCCGTTTGGCACGGTGGTGGAGGTCATAAACGCTTGGATTAAAACGTCATTAGTTAAGAATCACCTAAAAAACATCATCAATTTGAACATAAAAGTGGATGAAGTTCCCTAAGCGGACATTAATAAAGGTGATTGTTAATCGCAACCCGTTATTTTGCTAGTCGTACCTCAAAATCTTTCAAATTTTCGTGTTTTTTTGAAATACGCCTTATACATGCAATATCAGGAAAAGTGTTCAACACGAAAGTTGTAGATATCGACGAGATCTACAACTTTTGTGTTGATCACTTTTCCTAAAAATGCATGTACAAGGCGTACTTTGGAAATATGCTCAAGTTTTGCGTCTTTTCGAAATACGCCTTGTACATGCAATTTCAGGAAAAGTGTTCAACACGAAAGTTGTAGATCTTGTCGATATCTACAACTTTCGTGTTGAACACGTTTCCTGAAATTGCATGTACAAGGCGTATTTCAAAAAGACGCGAAAAATTGAGAGATTTTGGGGTGTGACTAGCCACTTACGGGTTGCGGTTAACAATCACCTTGATAAATGACAATTTAACCCTTGTGTTCATGATTGCCGCCACCACGCCAAACGAAGCCTGAGTGTCTCGCCACCATCTCGGTGCACCGGACACCAACCCCAATTTTTCTGATAAGTGATCGAGCTTCCTCGCCCTCATAAGTGATGAGTGCATACCTTGTGCATGTGTTCCTTGTACATTAACGGACTGCCATAGGAGTCCCCATTAGACAGTTGTCCTATGCATGTTTCCCTTGCCTTTTGGTTAAAGTGAGTGCCCAGAAATGCCTTATCTAAGGAGCCCTTAGTGTCTCACAATCCCCTTAATTTACATGGCACTACTATCTCATATTGTGCATCTTTTTTCGCACTCATAAGTAATTGTTGTATATCCCTAAAGTGTGCACACGCTTATGTGCTTTAATGACCAACAGTATTAGTGGCGGATCTATGAATGTTGACAAGAGGGCTCGGACATTAACTTCTCCAACAATTTTTTTTTAATGTATCCATCTTTCAGGAGTCGTTTCTCCCTCATCCGGCCACCGTTTTTGACGTATATGTAGTCAAAATTCATTAGCTCGAGAAGAGGAATCCAAATCTACTAAACACTTTACAAAATATCTTTTTGTGGGGAATCTGCCCCGGAGCAGCATGCACAAAATTGGTCAAGTTCCACGCTGATCTCCCACAGATCTCACATATAAAGAACAATCTTGTTGCATTTTCTTCGTCCTTGGACTATTTTCTTATGGTAATGGTTCACATATCATCACCCGGTCCCTTTTCAAAATGGGTGGTTTTGCGTGTTGAAGCCAGGAACCCGTTTTCAAAGTTCGAATTTGGGTATGGGCAGAGGTTATGGGCCCATGAATTTAGAAGTCACAGACGAGGTACGTTGTGTAACGGCCCAAAGTCCACACAATCCACATAAATCCCTTCTTATGGTAATCAGAGAGCATTAACAATTTTTAAGCACAATGAGTACGATACAACTTGTGCAAAACCAACACATAATAGTCCTTTACATATATTCCACAATATACATTTACGCTAGCAGTTTAGCACACAATACATCTTCTCTCTAGTTTATATACATGAATATCCACATCTAAAGAAAGACTATAAAACAAAATAACAAGGAAAAGTAGTTATAATTAAGTCCAACTCCATCATAAGCTCCAAACAGTGCACTAGTATTGACTGGCCTGATGTTTATATGTTCCTAAAAATTTTAGAATTTAAAACCATTAGTCTTTCACAAAGACTAAGCGAGCGATTATCTTTTTCATATATTGTATATATATATCAAAGATTAGCCAAATTAACCATAACAATATGTAATTGAATAAAAATAAAGGTAGCAGCATGATTATGGAGCCATGTACGGTGCGACATAAACATTGTAAATATCATTTCGACCGCTTATAAAAACAACATAAATAGCAGTGTATCAATCATCATATAATTTTCTTTTATGTGCTTAGGGTATTGATAAGGGTATCTGTACAATATCAGTATTTATATCAGTATTTCAATCTTTGGGTCCAACCCCTTAGGGGCTTCAGTGTCAAAATCAGTACGTTCATCACGCGTCTATGCCTTTCGGCCGACTGATTTGGCATCCGTTAACATCATTTATGTACATTTATTTTTGTCATACCTTTAACAATACCACGTGTCTATACAATTCATTTATATGATGCTTATTTATTACTTTATCCCCTCAGAAGTTCATTTGCCTGTTCGCCTAATCTTAGGTTGTACATAATAGCGAGAATTTATTAAAAGTGATCATAGAATACTTCATAAGACCACATGTCAGTATAACTATGTTCAATATTAATGCAAGTACATGAAATTACTCAAAATTAAAGCATCAATTAATAAGATAAAGCTCACCGGCAAATTCTCTTTTCCAGTGTCACACCCAACGTCATCGTCATGTCTATCTTGGAATGTCAACCTTCGCAATATCTGTTTCAGAACTGTATTAATATTGTCGGGGTTGCTGATTGTCTTTTAGATATTCGCAAGGAGAAAATAACCAAACTAACAATCCAACAAGCCAAGTATACCTATCGAAATGCAGCTAGGGGACACAAGTGTCGTATTAAAATCCGGGAACAGTTGAGTAAGCTTACTCACACGAAATCTATTATTTTATCGACGGAAAAATTAGGGTTTAAAAGAAAGCTAAGCGTACTAAAGGAAGAGAACTAGTTGCAATGAAAGAGAGCTACTTGCATGAAAAGATAAAGAGAGCTAAAAGAGCGATTATACTTAAGCTTAGTAACGATGAGGGGAAAATGCACTCGATCAAAAATCACCTCGGCAAGAGTGGTTAGAAAAATACGATAAATAAACCTAAGCTAATTAGGGTAAAGGTCCTTGACGGTAGAGGTTCCATAAATATTGACACGCTTCTCTCGAAGGCCGTGCCTAACTGAGTTTAGGAAGGTCCGACCGACTTTCGCCTAAATTGGAGGCCTAAAACTCGCTTTACGTGGTGAACCCCGCTATTGGATTTTACTCCAATCCGGGAGATTTGAACGTCTGCCTCTCTCGAGGGGTGCGAACAACTCCCTTTACTCTTGAGTGCTCATTTCAAACTTTCGGCCTCTCGGCTAGCCCAGAATGAAAGCAAAGGTGGAGAGTATATATCGATGATATATCTCCAACCCGTGATAAATCAAGACTAATTCAAGGCTAAACCCTAAAAAGAAAAGGTAAGATTCAAAGCATCATAACCTAATCACTCGAACCTCGGATCATCAAGATCGAGTACATGGAGGATTAGTTAATCATGGTGAGGTGGAAGAGGGGGGATGAGTAGAAGAAAATAATGAAGACAAAGTAGAAACGAAAAAAGAAAACAACACTTCTTTATTAATGGAAACAGGGATCTTACAACTTTAAAACTAGAGATTACAAGTGCATGAAAAGTAAACTACATTATCATTAACATCATACTACAGAAAGAAGCTAGGAGTTAATACAGGGAAAGCATTAAGCTAGAGATAAGAAGAGCTAAAAATGAAGAGACATGCTTGAAAAAAAGTTCAAAAATACAAAGGACAGAACCTCCCCTCTCAATCCAAAAAGTGTCCCTGAACCCTTGGAGTTGGGCTCTATTTATAGATTTTTTCGGGTCGGGTCACGCCCCCCTGTCACGCCCGGGTCGGGCGTGACCCTGGGGCGTGACACATTCGGTGCGACTTTTTCGGGCTGGAATTTAATTCTGGCGAAGTAGCTGAAGTACACGCCCAAATGTCACGCCCTGATAGGGCGTGTACCTGGGGTGTGTTCTTTGCGGCGTGACTTTGTTGAGCTGAAATTGAATGCTGGAGGTGACGGGTGGGATTGCTGGAGTACACGCCCGAATATCACGCCCGGGTCAGGCGTTACCCGGGGGCGTGATACTTTCGGTGCGACGGTGGAGCAGGAAAAACGAGCGCGTTGTGGCGATTCCTCGGAACCTGGGGACACGCCTCTGGAACACGCCCGTGTCGGAAGTGACACGGGCGTGACAGAGGGCGTGTACACTAAGTTTCCACGGAATGCAGTTTCGGACCAATTGCTTCATTCCTCTGGGTTGCACTCCCTAGGTACACGCCCAGGTAGGGCGTGACCATGGGGCGTGTCACAGCAAAATTCGACTGAAAGCCGTCAAAACCTGCAAAAAGCAGAAAAATGCATTAGCGACAAAAAATATATACAAAGGTGAATCAAAATAAGCACTTTACAAGACATGATTTGCTTTGAAACCCTGAAAGTACCCTAATAAAATTGACTATAAACTGTATTATCAAATTCCTTCAAGCTTAAGTTTTGCTTGTCCCCAAGCAAAGATATAAAAACTAGCTAATCATAAAAAGTGACTAATTGAAAAAAGTTTTAATCATGCTTACACAAGTACTATGCGAAATTTCAGGTAGGGAGAATGTAAAACGTAAATCTAAAACAATTATTTTGGTATGGTTTAACTTTTATAAACTTTACTTAATAAAAATAAATCATCCAGAATTTTGATGAAATACTTTAAATAGATTTAAGCAAGACAATGAAAATGAAAAGAACGTATTGAGTTATTACTATATCCAAGCAACGCATTATAATTATATCAATTAAATAACAAAAATCTAAGTTTAAATCCAAAACTAAAACTGATTTACTTTTCTTCTTTTCTTAGTTGTTAAATAAAATTTAAAAAAGGCGTGAATCAAAAAGACTTAATGGGACCGAAACATTTGGTTTAGGATTATGAATAGGAGTGGAATTCAAATATAAACATGGAGGCTTAAAAATCACAATAAACCAAAACAACGAGTTTCAAAAAAAAATTATTTTAAACAAAATATGTATATATATATAATGTTTTTTTTTCTTTTTTTTTCTTTATTATTATTTATTTTTTTATTTTTTTTTCATCATTCATTTTTTTCTCTTTTTTCAAAACAAAGGCCATAAAAAAATTTCTTTCATGTTGAATTGGCCAGAGAAAAAAAATCAAACATTGCTTTTGAGTACACTTTTGTCAATAATTTCTCCAAAGATAACACAAAATTTCCTATCATGAAAATTTTAGAATGAAACTCAAAAAATTTAGCGTGATTAGATAGGTAGGAATTTTAGCTTTGGCGAAAATGAAATGCTATGTGGAGTTCTCAAATGAATTTGGAAAAAAGGCTCAAAAGCGGCTAACTAGTGGTAAAAGATTTTAGGTTGGCAGGAAAGCTCAAACGTAAACAAAAATGGCCTAAATCATTTTCACGCTTTTTTAAATTTATTTAAAACATAGAGTTGATAAATTTCAAAAAACAAGTTCGAGATAATAAAAGAAGATTGATGAAATTATCTTGAAAATAAAAATAATATGTGACTTGGATCGTTCATATCTACTACGTTATTCAAAATTTGTTCTTACAAAAATTATCTAAAGACAAAAAGGAAAATAGTGGATGATAAATTTTAGAGAAAGTAAAGAAAATAAAGAACGGAAAACCATAATAGAAATGCACGTTTTAGAGAAATATTTCACCTTAACATGCTACCGTGAATTAGAAACACAGCATGACCAACATTTTACTTGTGAAATATGATAAAAAAATGATTAGAAAAATTAAAATTAACTACGTTGTTTATAAAGAAGTTTGAGAAAAACAAAACATAAACATGGGCTACTTATTGAAATACCAAAATGCAGCTATATATATATTTTTTGAATTTTTTGGATTTTTTGGATATTTATAAAAAGCAAAAAGGAGGAAATCATCCCCCAAGCTATATAAAGAAGTTTGAGAAAAACAAAACATAAACATGGGGTACTTATTGAAATACCAAAATGTAGCTATATATATATTTTTTGGATTTTTTGGATTTTTTGGATATTTACAAAAAGCAAAAAGGACGAAATCATCCCCCAAGCTTAAAATCTACATTGTCCTCAATGGAGAAGGAGGTTGGAGAACGAGAGAAAATTAAAGTACAGAAATGAAAGACAGAATTGAAAAACAGGTACTTCCCCGGTTTTATTTTGCAGGGAAAGCTGAGTGATGTCGCTCCTCCATGCTTATGCTTTGGATCTTCATGAAATGTCGTCTGGTGGACTTTGTCATGGAATCAGAACCGTTGGAGCAGGCGATCGCAGAAGTTTCAGCTTGCCAGAGCCATTCGGGGCAAAAATTGTGAAATAAAGAAAATAGAAAAAGATAACTTGGGTTGTCTCACAAGAGCGCCCTTTGTTTAAAGCGTCGTTTGAGCTCGACGCATCAAAATAAGATTGTCCCAAATATTGTTTAAAAATAAAGTTCAAATAAAGTTCAAAGTTTTTGAGAAAAATAAAGTTCAGATTAATCAAATGTCAGGACCGGAAAGATAGAGTTAACAGGGTTGAGACTGACATCATCACAGAAATACAGTTTAAGACGCTGACCATTCACTTTGAAATTACCCTTATCAGGGTGGGAAATTAAAACAGTACCATAAGAAAAGACTTCTAAAACAGTAAAAGGCTCCGACCAACGTGATTTTAATTTACCCGGGAATAAACGTAAACGAGAATTATAAAGAAGAACTTGGTCGCCCGGCTTAAAGATTTTTGGGTGCCTAAGATGTCGATCGTGCAAACGCTTCGTCCGCTCTTTATAAAGCCTGTTATTTTCATATGCGTAAGAGCGCCACTCGTCGAGTTCGTTAAGTTGAAATTTTATAAAATCGCCGACAGAGTGGGGATCGAAGTTTAAAATTCGTAAGGCCCAAAAGGCGCGGTGTTCTAACTCTACGGGTAAATGACACGATTATCCATAAACCAGCTGATATGGCGTACATCCGAGGGCGGTTTTGTACGCTGTTCGGTAGGCCCATAGAGCATCGTCTAATTTGGCTGATCAGTCTTTTCTAGATGTGGAAACAGTCTTTTCTAAAATTCTTTGTATTTCTCTATTCACTACTTCGACTTGTCCGTTAGTTTGGGGGTGCTAGGCAGTGGAAAGCTTATGAGTAACGCCATATTTAGTTAGGATTTTTGAAAATTGCGCGTTACAGAAATGGGAACCCCTATCACTAACGATAGCGCGCGGCGTACCGAAGCGAGAAAATAATTTTTTTAGGAAATTAACTACGACTCGGGCGTCATTTGTAGGAAGAGCTTGGGCTTCGGCCCAACGCGAAACATAATCAACGACAACTAAAATGTACTTATTCCCGAAGCTAGAAGGAAAAGGGCCAACAAAATCAATCCCCCAGAGGTCAAAAACTTCGCACTCTAGGAAATAATTTTGTGGCATTTCATTTTTATTCGAAATATTCCCCGACCGTTGGCAACTATCACACCTACTCACAAAGGCATGCGCGTTTTTAAACAGGGTAGGCCAGTAAAAACCCGCGCTTAACACTTTGTGAGCGGTGCGAGCAGCTTGATAATGTCCACATGTCGGTCCTTCATGCAAATGTTTAATAATATCTAATCCTTCATCAAAAGAAACACACCTCTTGATCACTTGGTCGGCACAAATTCTGAAAAGATGCGGGTCCTCCCAAAAATAGTTTTTCAGCTCAGAAAAGAATTTCTTCTTTTACTGAGATGAAAACTCTTTTGGGAGCACACGAGCCACTAGATAGTTAGCGATGCGGGCAAACCAAGGAGAAGTAGATGTGTTAATTATGAACAGCTTCTCATCAGGGAAATAGTCATTAAAAGAATTTTCGTCTAATTTTTCTATAAACGGGTTGTCTAGGCGCGAAAGGTGGTCGGCGGCCAAGTTCTCGGCACCTCGCTTATCACGGATCTCTAAGCCAAACTCCTGGAGGAGTAAGACCCAGCAAATCAAGCGAGGCTTGGCATCCGTTTTAGAGAGAAAATATTTGAGGGCCGAGTGGTCCGTAAAAACAATAATTTTCGAAAGAGTAATATAAGGGCGAAATTTGTCAAAAGCGAATACTACAGCTAAGAGCTCCTTCTCGGTTGTGGTGTAATTTTCCTGTGCAGATGTGAGTGTTTTACTAGTGTAATAAATGGGGTGTAAGTTTTTGGAAATACGTTGACCTAGTATGGCTCCCACCGCATAACTACTCGCATCACACATTATCTCAAATGGAAGATCCCACACCGGAGCTATCATGATTGGGGCATTAACTAATTTTTCTTTTATTAAATTGAAGGCAGCTAGACAGAGGTCATCAAAGATGAATGGGGCGTCTTTTTCTAAGAGATGGGTAAGGGGCTTGGTGATTTTGGAAAAGTCCTTTATGAAGCGGCGGTAAAAACCCGCATGACCCAGGAAACTTCTTATAGCTTTTATGTTCGTAGGTGGCGGCAGCTTCTCGATAACTTCTATTTTCGCAACGTCTACTTCAATACCTCTTTCAGAAATTTTATGTCCCAAAACTAACCCTTCCCTCACCATAAAATGACATTTTTCCTAATTTAAGGCGAGGTTAGTTTCTTCGCATCGCTCTAAGACTTTTTCAAGGTTCTCTTAGCAACTATCGAAGGAATTCCCGAACACGGAGAAATCATCCATGAAAACTTCCATAATGCTTCCTACGTACTTGTCAAAGATGGCGAGCATACATCGTTGGAATGTAGCTGGCGCATTGCACAATCCAAACGACATTCTTCGGAAGGCGAAGGTGCCGAAGGGACAAGTAAACATAGTTTTCTCCTGGTCCTCGGGGGAGATGGGGATTTGAAGATACCCCGAGAGGCCATCGAGAAAAAGATAAAAGCTATGTCCGGAAAGTCATTCTAAAATCTGATCAATGAACGGCAAGGGGAAGTGATCCTTGCGGGTGGCGTCATTCAACTTACGGTAATCTATACACATTTGCCATCCGGTCACCGTCCGAGTCGGGATTAATTCATTATTTTCATTACTTACTACCGTTATCCCTCCCTTCTTTGGTACTACCTGTGCTGGGCTAACCCACTTACTGTCGGATATATGATAGATAATTCCCGTGTCTAACAATTTCATAACCTCGCCATTAACTACGTCTTTCATGTTTGGATTTATACGGCGCTGAGGTTGTATAGCGTTACGTGAATTATCTTCCATTAAGATTTTATGAGTGCAGAAAGATGGGCTTATGCCCTTGATATCAGATATCTGCCAAGCAATAGTTTGGCGATGCTTTTGTAAAATTGAAAGAAGTTTATCCTTTTGTGCATCCGTGAGGTAGGCCGAAACTATGACAGGCAGCTTGGAGTCCTTTTCTAAGAAAGCGTACCGAAGGTGCTCTAGTAGTTCTTTCAGTTACAAGGTAGGGGGTCATCATACGAGGTTTTGGAAATTTGTTCTTTTTCAAAAACTATGTCCTCGTACACTTTTTTATATGTAAAATTAAAAGGGGTGTTGTTAGCGGTCATGGCGGCTTCGTGTAGCGATTCAGTTGGAAAAGTAGAAGAGGAACAAAAATCAAAAAATTCTTTTTCAAAATCAAAAAGGCGGGTGGAGGATTCTTCACTTAGGTGTAGAGATTCAGTTGGAGGAGTAGGAGAGGAACAAAAATTGGAAAATTCTTTTTCAAAATCAGAGGTGTGAGAGAAGGATTCTTCACTTACGGTATCCATGAAAAAACAGGAGTCATCATTAGCTAGTGTGTTCTTCATCGAGGGGGTGATAGAGAAAGTTACTTCATCGTCGCCTACTTGAAGGAAGAGCTTACCATTGCTTACGTCAATGATAGCTTGGGAGGTGGCAAGGAAGGGTCGGCCAAGGATCAGGGGAACTTCGACGTCTTCTTCGATGTCCAAAATGACAAAGTCCACCGGGAAGATGAACTTGTCAACTTTGACTAGGACGTCCTCCACTATTCCTAACGGGTATTTGACTGATCTGTTAGCGAGCTAGATACTCATGCGTGTGGGGTTGAGACTACCAATTCCTAACTTTTTAAACAACGAGAGGGGCATAAGATTAATACTCGCACCTAAGTCGGCTAAAGCGTGTTTGACAAAGAGATCACCAAAGACACACGGGATAGAGAAACTACCCGAGTCACTGATTTTCTTCGGTAATCCATTTGTCAAAACCGCCGAGCACTCGGCATTTAACGTGACATGCGAAAGGTTCTCTAACTTCTTCTTGTTGGTCACGAGGTACTTAAGGTATTTTGCGTACTTCGGCATCTGGGATATGGCTTCGTGGAAAGGCAGATTTATATGGATTTGTTTAAACATTTCTAAAAAACGGGTGTATTGATCGTCCTGTTGTTGTTTATTAAGTTCGGAAGGGTATGGCGGGGATGGATTATTTTTAAAGGTGGTGGTGGAGTGAGTTCTTTTTCTAAAATAGGGGTGATAATTTCTTCGGCAGAGGGTGGAATTTTTAAAACGGGAACGAAGCTTTGATTTTTTAAAGCGGGAGCGGAGATTGCCTCGGGCTCTTCACTTATCGTACCGGGAACTTTCTTCCCACTCCGAAGAGTTATAGCTTTCGCTTGCTCTCTCGGGTTGGGCTCGGTATTGGAAGGAAGAGACCCTACGGGTCGCTCAGAAATCATTTTAGCGAGCTGTCCTACCTGATTTTCTAAATTTTTAACACTTCCAATTAAGGTTCTAATCGTAGCGTCATTAGCATTCATGTATTTTGAAAACATTTCCTCCAAATTTGGAGGTTTTGGAAAACTTTGAGGAAGTGGTGGTGGTGCAGAAAAATCACTTTGCGGTGGCGGGCGCACATCATTCGATGGATTGCTCCACGAAAAATTCGGATGATTTCTTAACGCATGATTATAACTATTCGGAAAATTAAAACCAGGAGGATGAAAATTTGCAGCAGAAAAATTATTAAAAGCAGTTCTATGCATATTATTTACATAATCCAAATGTTCGACGGGAGGAGTTGCAGATTCCCATACCTGAGGGGCGGAGGCAGCAGTCATCTCCGTAATTTTTTTGCTTAATATTTCAACTTGCAATGCAAGTTGGGAGACGTTGTCCACTTCAAAGAGACCTGCAGGTTTGTTTGGGCGGGTCCTAAGCACATTCCACTGGTAAGTGTTCATGGCCATGTCCTCAAAGAGCTCAACAGCTGCTTCCGGGGTCTTATGGTTTAAAGTACTGCCAGAAGCTGTGTCTATCATTTGCTTTGTGCTTCGATTTAGCCCATTATAGAATGTCTGCACCTGCAACCATACAGGCAGAGCGTGATGTGGGCATCGTCTTAATAATTCTTTAAATCTTTCCCAGGTTTCGTAAAGGGTCTCAGAGTCTATTTGTCCAAAGGCAGAAATGTCATTCCTATGTTTTGCAGTTTTAGCAGACGGAAAATACTTCGCCAAAAATTTTTCAGTTAATTGCGTCCAAGTAGTTATGCTATTTTTAGGAAGGGTGTTCAGCCACTGCTTAGCCTTAATTCTAAGAGAGAAAGGAAATAATCTTAGCTTAATAGCATCATTTGTGACATCATTTATCTTGAAGGTGTCACAAATCTCAAGAAAGCTGGCTATGTGTGTGTTCGGATCTTCATCTTGAAGCCCGTCAAATTGCACATACTGCTGCACCATTTGAATTATGCTAGGCTTCAGTTCGAAATTATTATTTGTTATTGCAGGGCAAACTATACTAGATTCTGTACCCTCGAGATTCGGTCGTGCATAATAGGACATAGGCCTTTGCACGGCTTCCTCCACGTTGGGTTCTTCCATTCTTAAGGTAGAAAATGACTCAGAATCCTCAACCGGCACTTGGGTAGTAGGGTCTTGAAATCGCGATCTTCTCCGAAGATTACGCTCAATTTCGTGGTCCAGGTCCAAAATAACCGACGGACTTTCGCGGGTCATACACTAGTAGAAGAGAGGAGAAGAAAGATGAATAAAATAAACTAGAAGATAAAAGAGCTAATGAAGTTCGAAATTTTTTTTTTTGAAATAGATTTTTTTTATGTTTAACTCCCGAACTTCCCAAGGGCTACCCGGTGAAGGGTTCGCAAGGTACTAGATAAGATAGTGGCATTTAGAGCCACTTTGCCCTTTTCGAGAGAGTTGGATGGTGTAGAAAAATTTGTGATGTGGGTTTCTATTAAGTAGTCTGAAAATAAAAGCTAACACTCACGCACTCGACATAAAATTAAAACACACCCACTCTACAGAAAGTAAACACACTCTACTGAAATAAAATCCTGTCATTTAACTAAAATGAGTAGGCGGAAAAATTAAAAATATGCACACTTGCTTGAACAAAATCCAGCCATTTAACTCAAGTGAGTAGGCGGAAAAATTAAAAATACGCACACTTGCTTGAATAAACCGTATTATTTAATTCCCCCAAGCTTAAGTTTTGCTTGTCCCCAAGCAAAGATATAAAAAACTAGCTAATCATAAAAAGTGACTAATTTAAAAAAGTTTTAATCATGCTTACACAAGTACTATGCGAAATACCAGGTAGGGAGAATGTAAAACATAAATCTAAAACAATTATTTTGGTATGGTTTAACTTTTATAAACTTTACTTAATAAAAATAAATCATCCAGAATTTTGACGAAATACTTTAAATAGATTTAAGCAAGGCAATGAAAATGAAAAGAACGTATTGAGTTATTACTAGATCCAAGCAACGCATTATAATTATATCAATTAAATAACAAAAATCTAAGTTTAAATCCAAAACTAAAACTGATTTACTTTTCTTCTTTTCTTAGTTGTTAAATAAAATTTAAAAAAGGCGTGAATCAAAAGGACTTAATGAGACCGAAACATTTGGTTTAGGATTATGAATAGGAGTGGAATTCAAATATAAACATGGAGGCTTAAAAATCACAATAAACCAAAACAACGAGTTTCAAAAAAAATTTATTTTAAACAAAATATGTATATATATATAATGTTTTTTTTCTTTCTTTTTTTCTTTATTATTATTTATTTTTTTATTTTATTTTTCATCATTCATTTTTTTCTCTTTTTTCAAAACAAAGGCCATAAAAAAAATTTCTTTCATGTTGAATTGGCCAGAGAAAAAAAAAATCAAACATTGCTTTTGAGTACACTTTTGTCAATAATTTCTCCAAAGATAACACAAAATTTTCTATCATGAAAATTTTAGAATGAAACTCAAAAAATTTAGCGTGATTAGATAGGTAGGAATTTTGGCTTTGGCGAAAATAAAATGCTACGTGGAGTTCTCAAATGAATTTGGAAAAAAGGCTCAAAAGCGGCTAACTAGTGGTAAAAGATTTTAGGTTGGCAGGAAAGCTCAAACGTAAACAAAAATGGCCTAAATCATTTTCACGCTTTTTAAAATTTATTTAAAACATAGAGTTGATAAATTTCAAAAAACAAGTTCGAGATAATAAAAGAAGATTGATGAAATTATCTTGAAAATAAAAATAATATGTGACTTGGATCGTTCATATCTACTACGTTATTCAAAATTTGTTCTTACAAAAATTATCTAAAGACGAAAAGGAAAATAGTGGATGATAAATTTTAGAGAAAGTAAAGAAAATAAAGAACGGAAAACCATAATAGAAATGCACGTTTTAGAGAAATATTTCACCTTAACATGCTACCGTGAATTAGAAACACAGCATGGCCAACATTTTACTTGTGAAATATGATAAAAAAAATGATTAGAAAAAGTATAATTAATTACGTTGTTTATAAAGAAGTTTGAGAAAAACAAAACATAAACATGGGGTACTTATTGAAATACCAAAATGCAGCTATATATACAAAAAGCAAAAAGGAAATCATCCCTCAAGCTATATAAAGAAGTTTGAGAAAAACAAAACATAAACATGAGGTACTTATTGAAATACCAAAATGCAGCTATTTATATATATTTTGGATTTTTTGGATTTTTTGGATATTTACAAAAAGCAAAAAGGAGGAAATCATCCCCCAAGCTTAAAATCTACATTGTTCTCAATGGAGAAGGAGGTTGGAGAACGAGAGAAAATTAAAGTACAGAAATGAAAGACAGAATTGAAAAACAGGTACTTCCCCGGTTTTATTTTGCAGGGAAAGCTGAGTGATGCCGCTCCTCCATGCTTGTGCTTTGGATCTTCATGAAACGTCGTCTGGTGGACTTTGTCATGGAATCAGAACCGTTGGAGCAGGCGATCGCAGAAGTTTCAGCTTGCCGGAGCCATTCGGGGCAAAAATTGTGAAATAAAGAAAACAGAAAAAGATAACTTGGGTTGCCTCCCAAGAGCGCCCTTTGTTTAAAGCGTCGTTTGAGCTCGACGCATCAAAATAAGATTGTCCCAAATATTGTTTAAAAATAAAGTTCGAATAAAGTTCAAAGTTTTTGAGAAAAATAAAGTTCAGATTAATCAAATGTTAGGACCGGAAAGATAGAGTTAACAAGGTTGAGACTGACATCATCACAGAAATACAGTTTAAGACGCTGACCATTCACTTTGAAATTACCCTTATCAGGGTGGGAAATTAAAACAGTACCATAAGAAAAGACTTCTAAAACAGTAAAAGGCCCCGACCAACGTGATTTTAATTTACCCGGGAATAAACGTAAACGAGAATTATAAAGAAGAACTTGGTCGCCCGGCTTAAAGATTTTTGGGTGCTTAAGATGTCGATCGTGCAAACGCTTCGTCCGCTCTTTATAAAGCCTGTTATTTTCATATGCGTAAGAGCGCCACTCGTCGAGTTCGTTAAGTTGAAATTTTCTAAAATCGCTGACAGAGTGGGGATCGAAGTTTAAAATTCGTAAGGCCCAAAAGGCGCGGTGTTCTAACTCTACGGGTAAATGACACGATTTTCCATAAACCAACCGATATGGCGTACATCCGAGGGCGGTTTTGTACGCTGTTCGGTAGGCCCATAGAGCATCGTCTAATTTGGCTGACCAGTCTTTTCTAGATGTGGAAACAGTCTTTTCTAAAATTCTTTGTATTTCTCTATTCACTACTTCGACTTGTCCGTTAGTTTGGGGGTGGTAGGCAGTGGAAAGCTTATGAGTAACGTCATATTTAGTTAGGATTTTTGAAAATTGCGCGTTACAGAAATGGGAACCCCTATCACTAACGATAGCGCGCGACGTACCGAAGCGAGAAAATAATTTTTTTAGGAAATTAACTACGACTTGGGCGTCATTTGTAGGAAGAGCTTGGGCTTCGGCCCAACGCGAAACATAATCAACGGCAACTAAAATGTACTTATTCCTGAAGCTAGAAGGAAAAGGGCCGACAAAATCAATCCCTCAGAGGTCGAAAACTTCGCACTCTAGGAAATAATTTTGTGGCATTTCATTTTTATTCGAAATATTCCCCGACCGTTGGCAACTATCACACCTACTCACAAAGGCATGCGCGTCTTTAAACAGGGTAGACCAGTAAAAACCCGCGCTTAACACTTTGTGAGCGGTGCGAACAGCTTGATAGTGCCCCCCTGTCGGTCCTTCATGCAAATGTTTAATAATATCTAATCCTTCATCAAAAGAAACACACCTCCTGATCACTTGGTCGGCACAAATTCTGAAAAGATGCGGGTCCTCCCAAAAATAGTTTTTCAGCTCAGAAAAGAATTTCTTCTTTTGCTGAGATGAAAACTCTTTTGCGAGCACACGAGCCACTAGATAGTTAGCGATGCGGGCAAACCAAGGAGAAGTAGATGTGTTAATTATGAACAGCTTCTCATCAGGGCAATAGTCATTAAAAGAATTTTCGTCTAATTTTTCTATAAACGGGTTGTCTAGGCGCGAAAGGTGGTCGGCGGCCAAGTTCTCGGCACCTCGCTTATCACGGATCTCTAAGTCAAACTCCTGGAGGAGTAAGACCCAGCGAATCAAGCGAGGCTTGGCATCCGTTTTAGAGAGAAAATATTTGAGGGCCGAGTGGTCTGTAAAAACAATAATTTTCGAAAGAGTAATATAAGGGCGAAATTTGTCAAAAGCGAATACTACAGCTAAGAGCTCCTTCTCGGTTGTGGTGTAATTTTCCTGTGCAGATGTGAGTGTTTTACTAGTGTAATAAATGGGGTGGAAGTTTTTGGAAATACGTTGACCTAGTATGGCTCCCACCGCATAACTACTCGCATCACACATTATCTCAAATGGAAGATCCCACACCGGAGCTATCATGATTGGGGCATTAACTAATTTTTCTTTTATTAAATTGAAGGCAGCTAGACAGAGGTCATCAAAGATGAATGGAGCGTCTTTTTCTAAGAGATGGGTAAGGGGCTTGGTGATTTTGGAAAAGTCCTTTATGAAGCGGCGGTAGAAACCCGCATGACCCAGGAAACTTCTTATAGCTTTTATGTTCGTAGGTGGCGGCAGCTTCTCGATAACTTCTATTTTCGCAACGTCTACTTCAATACCTCTTTCAGAAATTTTATGTCCCAAAACTAACCCTTCCCTCACCATAAAATGACATTTTTCCCAATTTAAGGCGAGGTTAGTTTCTTCGCATCGCTCTAAGACTTTTTCAAGGTTCTCTAAGCAACTATCGAAGGAATTCCCGAACACGGAGAAATCATCCATGAAAACTTCCATAATGCTTTCTACGTACTTGTCAAAGATGGCGAGCATACATCGTTGGAATGTAGCTGGCGCATTGCACAATCCAAACGGCATTCTTCGGTAGGCGAAGGTGCCGAAGGGACAAGTAAACGTAGTTTTCTCCTGGTCCTCGGGGGAGATGGGGATTTGAAGATACCCCGAGAGGCCATCGAGAAAACAATAAAAGCTATGTCCGGAAAGTCGTTCTAAAATCTGATCAATGAACGGCAAGGGGAAGTGATCCTTGCGGGTGGCGTCATTCAACTTACGGTAATCTATACACATTCGCCATCCGGTCACCGTCCGAGTCGGGATTAATTCATTATTTTCATTACTTACTACTGTTATCTCTCCCTTCTTTGGTACTACCTGTACTGGGCTAACCCACTTACTGTCGGATATAGGATAGATAATTCCTGCGTCTAACAATTTCATAACCTCGCCCTTAACTACGTCTTTCATGTTTGGATTTATACGGCGCTGAGGTTGTATAGAGTTACGTGAATTATCTTTCATTAAGATTTTATGAGTGCAGAAAGATGGGCTTATGCCCTTGATATCAGATATCTGTCAAGCAATAGCTTGGCGATGCTTTTGTAAAATTGAAAGAAGTTTATCCTTTTGTGCATCCGTGAGGTAGGCCGAAACTATGACAGGCAGCTTGGAGTCCTTTTCTAAGAAAGCGTATCGAAGGTGCTCTGGTAGTTCTTTCAGTTCCAAGGTAGGGGGGTCATCATACGAGGTTTTGAAAATTTGTTCTTTTTCAAAAACTATGTCCTCGTACACTTTTTTATATGTAAAATTAAAAGGGGTGTTGCTAGCGGCCATGGCGGCTTCGTGCAGCGATTCAGTTGGAAAAGTAGAAGAGGAACAAAAATCAAAAAATTCTTTTTCAAAATCAGAAAGGCGGGTGGAGGATTCTTCACTTAGGTGTAGAGATTCAGTTGGAGGAGTAGGAGAGGAACAAAAATTGGAAAATTCTTTTTCAAAATCAGAGGTGTGAGAGAAGGATTCTTCACTTACGGTATCCATGAAAAAACAGGAGTCATCATTAGCTAGTGTGTTCTTCATCGAGGGGGTGATAGAGAAAGTTACTTCATCGTCGCCTACTTGAAGGAAGAGCTTACCATTGCTTACGTCAATGATAGCTCGGGAGGTGGCAAGTAAGGGTCGGCCAAGGATCAGGGGAACCTCGACGTCTTCTTCGATGTCCAAAATGATAAAGTCCATCGGGAAGATGAACTTGTCAACTTTGACTAGGACGTCCTCCACTATTCCTAACGAGTATTTGACTGATCTGTCGGCGAGCTAGATACTCATGCGTGTGGGGTTGAGACTACCAATTCCTAACTTTTTAAACAACGAGAGGGGCATAAGATTAATACTCGCACCTAAGTCGGCTAAAGCGTGTTTGACAAAGTGATCACCAAAGACACACGGGATAGAGAAACTACCCGAGTCACTGATTTTCTTCGGTAATCCGTTTGTCAAAACCGCTGAGCACTCGGCATTTAACGTGACATGCAAAAGGTTCTCTAACTTCTTCTTGTTGGTCAGGAGGTCCTTAAGGTATTTTGCGTACTTCGGCATCTGGGATATGGCTTCGTGGAAAGGCAGATTTATGTGGATTTGTTTAAACATTTCTTAAAAACGGTGTATTGATCGTCCTGTCGTTGTTTATTAAGTTCGGAAGGGTATGGCGGGGATGGATTATTTTTAAAGGTGGGTGGTGGAGTGAGTTCTTTTTCTAAAATAGGGGTGATAATTTCTTCGGCAGAGGGTGGAATTTTTAAAACGGGAACGGAGCTTTGATTTTTTAAAGCGGGAGCGGAGATTGCCTCGGGCTCTTCACTTATCGTACCGGGAACTTTCTTCCCACTCCGAAGAGTTATAGCTTTCGTTTGCTCTCTCGGGTTGGGCTCGGTATTGGAAGGAAGAGACCCTACGGGTCGCTCAGAAATCATTTTAGCGAGCTGTCCTACCTGATTTTCTAAATTTTTAACACTTCCAGTTAAGGTTCTAATCGTAGCGTCATTAGTATTCATGTATTTTGAAAACATTTCCTCCAAATTTGGAGGTTTTGGAAAACTTTGAGGAGGTGGTGGTGGTGCAGAAAAATCACTTTGCGGTGGCGGGCGCACAGCATTCGATGGATTGCTCCACGAAAAATTCGGATGATTTCTTAACGCAGGATTATAACTATTCGGAAAATTAAAACTAGGAGGATGAAAATTTGCAGCAGAAAAATTATTAAAAGCAGTTCTAGGCATATTATTTACATAATCCAAATGTTCGGCGGGAGGAGTTTCAGATTCCCATACCTGAGGGGCGGAGGCAGCAGTCATCTCCGTAATTTTTTTGCTTAATATTTCAACTTGGAGTGCAAGTTGGGAGACGTTGTCCACTTCAAAGAGACCTGCAGGTTTGTTTGGGCGGGTCCTAAGCACATTCCACTGGTAAGTGTTCATGGCCATGTCCTCAAACAGCTCAAGAGCTGCTTCCGGGGTCTTATGGTTTAAAGTACCGCCAGAAGCTGCGTCTATCATTTGCTTTGTGCTTTGATTTAGCCCATTATAGAACGTCTGCACCTGCAACCATACAGGCAGAGCATGATGTCGGGATCGTCTTAATAATTCTTTAAATCTTTCCCAGGTTTTGTAAAGGGTCTCAGAGTCTATTTGTCCAAAGGCAGAAATGTCATTCCTAAGTTTTGCAGTTTTAGCAGGCGGAAAATACTTCGCCAAAAATTGTTCAGTTAATTGCGTCCAAGTAGTTATTCTATTTTTAGGAAGGGTGTTCAGCCACTGCTTAGCCTTAATTCTAAGAGAGAAAGGAAATAATCTTAGTCTAATAGCATCATTTGTGACACCATTTATCTTGAAGGTGTCACAAATCTTAAGAAAGCTGGCTATGTGTGCGTTCGGATCTTCATCTTGAAGCCCGTCAAATTGCACATACTGCTGCACCATTTGAATTATGCTAGGCTTCAGTTCGAAATTATTATTTGTTATTGCAGGGCAAACTATACTAGATTCTGTACCCTCGAGATTCGATCGTGCATAATAGGACAAAGGCCTTTGCACGGCTTCCTCCACGTTGGGTTCTTCCATTCTTAAGGTAGAAAATGACTCGGAATCCTCAACCGGCACTTGGGTAGTATGGCCTTGAAATCGCGATCTTCTCCGAAGAGTACGCTCAATTTTGTGGTCCAGGTCCAAAATAACCGACGGACTTCCGCGGGTCATACACTAGTAGAAGAGAGGAGAAGAAAGATGAATAAAATAAACTAGAAAATAAAAGAGCTAATGAAGTTCGAATTTTTTTTTTTGAAATAGATTTTTTTTTATGTTTTAACTCCCGAACTTCCCAAAGGCTACCCGGTGAAGGGTTCGCAAGGTACTAGACAAGATAGTGGCATTTAGAGCCACTTTGCCCTTTTCGAGAGAGTTGGGTGGTGTAAAAAAATTTGTGATGTGGGTTTCTATTAAGTAGGCTGAAAATAAAAGCTAACACTCACGCACTCGACATAAAATTAAAACACACCCACTCTACAGAAAGTAAACACACTCTACTGAAATAAAATCCTGTCATTTAACTCAAGTGAGTAGGCGGAAAAATTAAAAATACGCACACTTGCTTGAACAAAATCCAGCCATTTAACTCAAGTGAGTAGACGGAAAAATTAAAAATACGCACACTTGCTTGAATAAAATCTAGCCATTTAACTCAAGTGAGTAAGCGGAAAAATTTTAAGAAGGAGGGTGAGAAAGAGAAATGATAAAATTAATATATTCGTGTTTTCAATTTATCAACGAGCGTTGCTTCCCCGGCAACGGTGCCAAAAACTTGATTGTCTTTTAGATATTCACAAGGAGAAAATAACCAAACTAACAATCCAACAAGGCAAGTATACCTATCAAAATGCAGCTAGGGGACACAAGTGTCGTATTAAAATCCGGGAACAGTTGAGTAAGCTTACTCACACGAAATCTATTATTTTATCGACGGAAAAATTAGGGTTTAGAAGAAAGCTAAGCATATTAAAGGAAGAGAACTAGTTGCAATGAAAGAGAGCTACTTGCATGAAAAGATAAAGAGAGCTAAAAGAGCGATTATACTTAAGCTTAGTAACGATGAGGGGAAAATGCACTCGATCAGAAATCACCTCGGCAAGAGTGGTTAGAAAAATACGATAAATAAACCTAAGCTAATTAGGGTAAAGGTCCTTGACCGTGGAGGTTCCATAAATATTGACACGCTTCTCTCGAAGGTCGTGCCTAACTGAGTTTAGGAAGGTCCGACCGACTTTCACCTAAATCGGAGGCCTAAAACTCGCTTTACGCGGTGAACCCCACTATTGGATTTTACTCCAATCCGGGAGATTTGAACGTCTGCCTCTCTCGAGGGGTGCGAACAACTCCCTTTACTCTTGAGTGCTCATTTCAAACTTTCGGCCTCTCGGCTAGCCCAGAATGAAAGCAAAGGTGGAGAGTATATATCGATGATATATC